>CM072996.1:1957500-2557500 GCA_037038555.1 Rhynchonycteris naso | reverse complement strand
GTTTTTCTCTTTGATTTGAGAGAGAGAGAGAGAGAGAGAGAGAGAAGCATCCGCTCGTGGTTTCACTGAGCTATTCCATCTAGCTGGGCACTCACTGACTGCTTCTGCTAGGCGCCCTGACGGGGGATGGCACCCGTGTGACCTTGGCGTGCAAAGACAATGCTCTATCCGTTGAGCCACCTGTCCAGGGTCTCACTTACGATTTCTCCAGCTTACTTCGTTGGATGGAGCAGGGTGTATATAACACACGTAACCCCCAAAAGATGTGTTCATCGCCATTGGTATTGTTGGCAAGGCTTCTTCTGGTCAGCAGCCGGCTGTTGGTTATGTTGTTGGGGACAATCAGAAATTGCGGGGATCTTCAGCTCTGTGTTGAGTTGGTGCCCCTCACCCCTGCACATCACAGAAAAGGGACCGACTTGATGTCAACTCCAAAGAACTCCTACAGTTTTGAAAGAAAAGGTCAGGACCCACCCACCCGCAAATGGACGAGAGAGATGACCACTTCCTAGAAGAGAAAACACAGATAGCTTTCAAATGGGCGGGAAGACGCACACCTTACCCACAGGAAGGGAAAGCAGGTGAAACCGGGGGGCAGACGGCCCCTGTCGCCTGGCCGGACACGTGCTGGGGGGCTGGTGAGGGAGGCGCTCCCCTGGCGTGCCCTCTTTGAACGGCATTCGCAGTATCTGCCAGAGGATCGCAACGCACGGGCCCTCTGACCCGGCCTCGCCGCGGTTTGGGACGTCCCCCGTGGACACGCACAGTGTGTGTGCAGACACCGGTGGACAGGACAGTCACGCGGCACTGTCTGGAGGAACAAAGGGGTTTAAACCACAAGATGCCACCCCAAGATCCAGTTCGACAAGCAGGGTGCGGCCCATGGTGGAGGACAACGCGGCCTTTGCGGGAATGGGGTCTGCATACTTCTTGCTGAAACGGGCCAGTCTCTAAGATGGGTTAAGCGGAGGAAAGCAGATGAACAGTGTCCCTCAGAACATGAACTTCTCGCTACTTAAAGCAAAGGGCTGTAAATCTAGGCTCGTGCGTACACTGATGACAAGGAGGGACCCGTGGTGTCCCCTGGAGCTGGCCACCAGGCGTCCGGGCACGGCTGTCCCAGCACCTCTGGGGTTGGGCGGGTGGCTTATTTTAAGCACCACGTTTGGGCAGCTGTGTGGGCAGGTGTGCAGGTAACAGAGAGGCGAGACAGAGAAGTGTGGCCGCCTGCTCTGGGAGCCATGTGCTTTTGGCTTTCATCAAGTTCATGGTCCAAAAGAAAAAAAAGACAAGAAAAAAAAATAAATAAGCCCAGTGCAGGAGGGACCCGGGGGAGTCAGCTGCTTTTGGATCACACAGAGATCCTTTGAAAACAGGAATGGGCACTTGTAGATTTCAGGACGGAACCTGTCCTCGACAACACCCCCTCCCCACTCGTTTCACAGGTGGGGAAACTGAGGCTGGTGCCTCACCTCGGGTCACGGAGCAGGCTGGCGGCAGAGCTGTGTAGAGGTGTCTGCTTTGATCCTCTGAAGGAGGTGCTGCTGGTAGTGAGCTCATTTATCAACGAGGGACGTGAAGGAGGTGGCCCAGAACCACGTGGCTGGGTGCGGGGCGTCTCCGATTCAGCCTCTGTGATTTCCCGCGTGTGGCAGGGAAACGTTTGCAGCTGGGGGCCCCCAGGGGTCCGTGGCAAAGGAGGAAAGGGCTGTGGACATGACAGGTTGGACGGGGGGGAAGATTCTGTGTGGTGACACCAGGGCTCAGCACATGGGGACTGTTGATGGTGTGGCCCTATGGGCACCACCCTGGCTCGGTGGTCCCTGTGTCATCTCCAAGGCAGGGCATGGCGTTCCCAATTTTATCTACTTCATCCTTGATGCTGGCTCCGGCCAGGTGGGCCTCACCTCGGTGTCCAGCATTAGACCACCAGCTGTGTCCCTAGGCTTTCCCCTCCCACAGTTCCAAGTCGCAGGAACCCTCCAGTCTCCTTCACTGGCCAATTCTCTGCTCAGGGACACCCCACCTCCTGCAAAGCCAGCTCGGACACGAGGCTTTGAGGGTCATTTGCTTGGAGGGCCTCAGGTGTAGACAGTCAGGGGAGGGGGTTTTGTGGGGTTAAGGAACAGAGGAGATCCTTCTGACCTGGAATAGAGGCTGAGGTCCCCGCTTGTTCCTTAGGGCCCTCCATGTCTTGTTTCCATGAAGTCCCTGATGGAACGTGAACTCCTCCCCTCAAGCTTCGGCCACTGCTGTTCCCGGTCTGCTGGTCTGTGCCGTGGGGGCGCGGAGCGGTGAGGGCGCAGCAGAAGGGCTGAGATTTGTTTCCTGGCTCGATCATCTGACAGCGTTATGGGTTAATTAATCATGGCGCCAGTTACTGGAAACTAAATGATGGATGGATCCCCTGCCCCGGAGTCCCACGTCCTGGTGGGATCAGACAGTTGTGAGTGTGTGGTCGGTCTGTTTGGTTGAACCACGTGAAACTGCCAGTGTGTGGGTCAGAACGGTCAGACAGGCATGTCACATGGTTCAATCTAATACTATAAGAGTGAGCACTGAGGTTGGGTGTAAGGACATCCTCCCCAGAGCTAGTGTTGTCTGAGCCGAGCGCTACAACGTGGGTAGAAATTCACCAGGAGTAGTGTTCGCGGGACAGGAAGGTCCAAGTACCGGGAACCAACTGAGTGTGCCTCGCTGCTGAGTGATCTCGGGCTTAGATGTGGGGTTTAGCGTCACTAGGTCAGAGCATGAGTAGGCAGGAGAGGGAGAGTGGCAACAGATGAGGCCTTGGCTGTCTTTAGTTTGGTTTAAATTGGCAAACACGTATTGCTGTCTTTATCCATCCATTCATCCATCCATCTATCCTCCCACCCAGTGCATCCACCACCTACCTGCCCACATATGCATCCATCATCCATCCATCATCCATCCATCATCCATCATCCACCCATCCATCTATCCATCATCCATCATCCATCCATCCATCCATCCATCCATCATCCATCATCCATCCATCATCCATCCATCCACCATCTATCCATCATCTGCCTACCCATCCTTCTACCCATCCATCCATCATCCATCTTCCCCTCCATCCATCCTCCCATTCATCCTCCCATCCATCCATTCATCCATCCATCCATCCATCCATCCACCCATCCATCCATCATCCATTCATCCATCTATTCATCATCCATCCATCCATCCATCCATCATCTATCCATCATCTACCTACCCATCCTTCTACCCATCCATCCACCATCCATCTTCCCCTCCGTCCATCCTCCCATTCATCCTCCCATTCATCCTCCCATTCATCCTCCCATTCATCCATCATCCATCCATCATCCATCATCCATCATCCATCATCCATCAATCCATCCATCCATCATCCATCATCCATCCATCCATCCATCATCCATCCATTCATCCATCATCCCTCCTTCCATCCATCATCCACCCATCCATCATCCATCCATCCATCCATCCATCCATCATCCATCATCCATCATCCATCCATCCATCCATCATCCATCATTCATCATCCCATCCATCCATCATTCATCATCCATCATCCATCATCCATCATCCATCATCCATCCATCCATCCATCATCCATCCATCCATCATCCATCATCCATCCATCATCCATCATCCATCATCCATCAATCCATCCATCCATCATCCATCATCCATCCATCCATCCATCATCCATCCATTCATCCATCATCCCTCCTTCCATCCATCATCCACCCATCCATCATCCATCCATCCATCCATCCATCCATCATCCATCATCCATCATCCATCCATCCATCCATCCATCATCCATCATTCATCATCCCATCCATCCATCATTCATCATCCATCATCCATCATCCATCATCCATCATCCATCATCCATCCATCCATCCATCATCCATCCATCCATCATCCATCATCCATCCATCCATCCATCATCCATCCATCCATCCATCATCCATCCACCATTAATCATCCATCCATCATCCCATCCTCCCCTCCATCCTCCCCTCCATCCACCTTCCCATCCATCCTCCCATCCATCCTCCCATCCATTCATTCATCCATCCATCCACCCATCCATCCATCCATCATCAATCTATCATCCATCCATCCATCCACCCATCCATCCATCCATCTATCCTCCCATTCATCCATCCATTCATTCACCCATTGATCCAGACCATAAATCCACCCACCACCCATCCGCTCATTGTCTTGTCACAGTCCTGGCTGCCCCTGGACCACACCACTTTCCACTTCTGCCTCAGGGTGGAGAATGTCCATATTCCACTCTCTACACGAGAGCTCCTTGAGGGTAAGGGATGGCCGGCTCACTTCAGCCTCTGTGGTGCTTACCACAGGACCGGCACACCTAGGTCCTCACGCTGTGTTTGTGGACTTAAGCTGAGGCAGGGTAAATCAGCCATGGCAGACAGTGCAGTCAGGACAACAAGGAGGTACTGACTGCTTTTTAGAGGTTGATGGAAGGAGACCCATGGCTCTGGGCCAGCTGGGGACATGGGAGGGATACCCAGGCCGGGCGTGGGGAGAAACCAGGGAAGCATCCCCGTTGGCAGTAAAAATGTAAGACATAGCCTGGCCTGTGGTGGCGCAGTGGATAAAGCGGCGACCTGGGAACACTGAGGTCGCCAGTTCAAATCCCTGCACTGGTCTGGTCAAGGCACATATGGGAGTTGATGCTTCCAGCTCCTCCCCCCTTTCTCTCTTTCTCTCTCTCTCTCTCTCTCTCTCTCTCTCTCTCTCTATCTCACTCTGTGTCTCCTCTCTAAAATGAATAAAATAAAATAAAAATTAAAAAAAAAAAGTAAGACATAGTCATCCTGGGGACCGGGAGGTGGGGAGTCCACATTTCAAGTATCTGGTTATAGAGTCAGAGATTCTACGAATTCTCCAAATACCTCTGTCAACCTTCCTTGACTACAGAAGTAAAGCATACCCCATCATTGCAAATTTGAGAAAAATAAAAATGCCTTTTCTTTGCTTTCGTGGTCTGCTTGGGCCACAAAACACCATAGACCGGATGGCTGAGAAACAACGGACGTTTAGTTTATTGCTCACTGTTCTGGATGCTGGAAGTCGGAGATAAGGGGCCTTGGGGTTGGGGTGGGCGGTGACCCTCTTCCTGGATCGCAGCCGGTGCCCTCACTGAGGCGGGAGGGGTGGGGAGCGCCCGGGGGTGGTGGTGGGGAGATAGGATTTCACCGTGGGAACTTTGACGGGACACAGCCTACAGCCCTTGCCTCACCGTCGCCCCTTTCATGCCAAGCTCCTGGGCATGAAATAAGGTGGGATGCCAGTGTCGTATCCCTTCCTGTGCCATTTCAACCTTTGTGACTGTCCTGGTGCTGATGAACACCCCACTGTCCCTGCGCTGGGCTTCACTCACCCGTTCCTCTGGACTGGCTCACGGTGCCCCGGCCGCTTGCTGTTTTTATGCTTGGACCAGCATCTTCCCGGTCAGCCCTTTCTGCCCCTCTGATCGTTTCCTGAGGGTGGGTTCCTTACACTACCTCTTCAGAGCCCTTTGACTGCGGGTCACGTCCTGGGTCACGTTCTGGCTGACAGTTACCACCTGTGTCCTGTCATCCTCAGGTACTGAACCCAGGGGGACCCCATGTGATCAAACGGGGCCAGGCACCCTCTGTAAGCGAGTGACTTCCCCTCTCTTCTTCAGCTGGGGGCCAGGCTTGGCCTTGACCGGGCTGGGGGCTCCTCCCAGGTCCCTTGGGCCTTCAGGGTCACGCAGTTCCCTCACCTGGAGAATGGAGCAACAGTTCCACCCACAGGGTTCTCAGAAGTTGGGTCATTAACAACAACGATAACGCAGGCATTCAGAGCTTTGGGGTCGGAGTTACAGAGAACAAAAGGGGATCTTCTAGAATCTACTAGACAACCAGTAGAGGCTAATGGTCTCCCCTGCCCGTCCCTCCCCCTCTCTTTGGCCATCTGTGTGTTTGCTGTGTCCCTGCTCGGGCAGGTTGCGTGGACAGGGACTGTAGGATCTTCTCCCCACCGGGGCGGTCCCATCGACGAGTGTCACCGGGGCCTCCACCCGTGAGAGAGGGGGTTGGGGTTCATGCCAGGGGTGCTACAGAGACAGCAGAGGAGAGAGAGCTTCCCCGGGCTGGGGTGGGTCCGCTTCCACTCGGGGATGGGGGGCGACCGCCTGCCCAGCAAGTCGGGGGCAGCAGAAAGGATTCTTGTCCCTGAATTTTGCGGTAGTGACCTGGGCTCCGTGGAGCCTGGAGGGGGCTGGCGGAGGATTCTGAGCCTGTGACTGGGACACCTGGGGACCCTGTCGCCCCCCCCTCCCCACCCTGGAGGACGCCTTGAAACTGAACTTCATCAGCCTGTGGAGTGTGGGGGTCCAGGGAGTTCGGCCGGACGGGTGGTGGTGCGGTGCGGACTGAG
Organism: Rhynchonycteris naso; assembly: GCA_037038555.1. NCBI lineage: Eukaryota > Metazoa > Chordata > Mammalia > Chiroptera > Emballonuridae > Rhynchonycteris > Rhynchonycteris naso. Next base: position 2,551,041 of record CM072996.1, on the reverse strand, counting down.
GCGTGATGCGGTGGGAGCCCTTGCCGGGTTCTGCCTGCCACTGGTTTGTGGCAGCTCCTTGCGGGGGGTGGGTGGGTTATAGCGTCACCGCTCCTTCCGTGTCCACGTAGCTGGAGTGGAGCCGCAGTGCGGCGTGTCTGGGCATGGGTAGCGGGAGCTCACCTCCGGTCCTGGGGAAAGCGATACCACCTGTCCCTCCAAAGGTCAGGTGACCCGGGCAGGGTTCTATTGCTTGCATCCCGTCATGGAGTAAATTATGAGCCTCCTCCGTAGACCAAACCAGGGAAGCCTGCGGTGGGCGAGATCACCCACGGCCTGGGGCCCCCAACGCAGTGTGCCGTTTTGGGGCTTGTAGGTGGAGCCCCGTGCGTGTGGGTGGGATCGTAAAGGACGGAGTAGACAGACTTTAATTGGTCACCGGAAGTATTCCTGTAAACTTTCCTCTGTCCTGTTACCTGCTTTGTGACATTTCATAGGTCTCACACCCCTCTCCGGGGAGCCGGTGTCCTCTCGTTCCTAAAAGCTAACAAGAATTTCAAGGCAAAGGCCAGCCAGTGCTAGCGCTGGCAGGACACGTGGGCCTTTGGTCTACATTTCAGGCTGACGAGGGCGAGGGTGAACTGACCGGGTGCCTGGCTGCGGAGGGCCCCTGCGAGGAGCCGTGAGGACCCGTGGTGTGGCGTGGGAAGGGCTCACTTCAAATGTCAGACTGCAGGGAATGTGTGTGTTCCCACGAAGTGCTGTGGGCGTTCTGTCTCCTGAAGGCCCGTTCAGGATTGCCCCACTTCCAGGACAAAGAGAAAGACCCGGGACTCTCTGAAGTGTTAAGTATAGACCCGGGACTCTCAGCCGCTTAGTACATCACGCTCCCTCCTGCCAGACCTGACGTGGCTTTTATATTATCCCATTCATTCGTTATGAAAGCAAAAAACACACCCGTCCTAGAAATATGAAAAGCTATTAAAAAAGGTGTAAAGAAGAAAAATAGAAATGAACGGCGAATCCTTTTCTTGTTTGAACCGTCCTGCTTGAGGATGCGTTTCTAAGACGTCTTTCCCCACCCGCCCAGCGAGTTGGTCCTGGTGGTTGGTTGGCTGGGGCTGGGATGGGTTTCTCTTCACGTGGGCCCCTCCAAGGGGCTGCTTGGGCTTCCTCACAGCATGGCCTCGGGCTCCAGGGGACACAGGAAATAGAGAGCCTTGATCCGTAAGGTGGCACCCGCCCCTTCCGTCAGGTCCTGTTGGTCACGCTGGCACAGAGCCCACCCCGATCACGGGGAGGGGACCGCAGACAGCGCCTCAGGGTGGGCGGTTAAAGGATCTGTGGTCATTTCAAAGCTCCCGCCGCCACACTGAAGAAGTTGTTGTGGTATTTTGATCGGTTAATAACACCATCCGTGTTTTCCGTGGACGCTTCCGTAGGACGTTTTCCGGAAGCAGATGTACACAGAGCGGGGTGAGTGGACGTGCCCCTTGGCCTTCCCGGCCGGGGCCCCTTCCCTGTCTGGCTGGTGTCGTCCCGGGTGTGTGTGCACGCTTCCACTGGGGTGGTCTCGAGCCACGCAGATGACGTTTATGTATTTTAGCACAAAGGGAAGTGTGCTTCTGTGGCGTGTTTCACGTGAGGGTGAGTCTTGGCCATCTGGGTCACCCATCTTGTCCAGTCTCTGCAGAGTAACCAGCTTCCCCCCAAGGGGCACTTGCCTCGTGTTCAAGTCTCTGCCCTGGACGTCCTGCAGGGCTCGGGCTTGAAGAGGGGAGCTCAGGTCTGTGTGGGTGCACGTCCTAAAGGAGTGCTATGAAACAGCCAGCCCCGAAGGTCCCCTGTCCCTGCAGCTTAGCTGGCACCCACAGTCAGAGGGCACATTGCCTTCCTCTGTCCATTGGTGGGTGTCGTTCAGTGGCTGGTTGGTTGGTTCCCTCGACTGACCGCTGTCCTGAGCAGACGTCTGTCCAGGGCTCAGCTGTCTTCTCCCTAGGACCCTCTCCTGCTTGCCGGGGTGGCGGGAGGGTCTGGCATGGGCCAGCTGTGCTGGGTGCTGGGGGGCCCTGCGTATGGCGGGGGGCTCTAGCTGTCCTTGAGCTTTGTAAAGTCAGTGATTGTCCACAGCAGCCTCATTGACTTATTTGTCATCGTCACCCTTGAGGACGGAACACACTTGAGAAGCCAAAGCTGTGTGCACCCCTAATTCCATCTGCCGTCTGCAGCTTCCCAGGAGAGGCTGGTCCTGACATGAGACTCCCCCCACCCCTCAGCCGCCTACTTAATGGCGGGGGAAATGGGGTCCAGTGGATTTGGGGTATCTTAGCTCCTGGGTCCATCGAGCATGTCAGTCCAGTTAGTTCTGAGGCCTGAAGATCCCACCAGCAGGTGCAGGAAACTATGCCCCCTCTGGAGCGACTGGCTGGGGGTACTGTAGCCAGGCTTCGCCCAGACCTTGGAAGGATGGGGCGGTGGGGGTGAGGTGAGTCCAGAGACGGAGTGGACCTTGCGCTCAGAGTGCAATGGGCCTCGGTGGAGCACTGCTGAGTGAGGGAAGCCCCTGCAGCCTCTCAGGCCGGCCTGATGGACACGTGGTGCTTGTCTGCTTCAGGAAGCCATTTGGGAGTCTGATCTGTGAAGCTGGGGCCATCCTGGAATCGTCCTGCGCCTCCCTCCCTCCTCAGCACAGTGCCCCGGGTGCTCCCTGGGTGCACAGGGCCCTCTGCCAGGGTGACCCCAGCTGGCCTGCTGGCAGCCAGCCCACCCTTGGGGCCTCCAGGAAGCAGCGGGGCCGCACGGAGCCCGCCTTGCACAAGCCAACCCCAGCACGGCGGAATCTGGCACCTGGTGCCATGCCCGCCCCTTTTCCTCCAGAACAAGGAGATACATTTCCCCGGAGGAAGCTGAGATCAGTCACCCGGTGCCCTATCACGCTTGTGCACTCTGCTCCTGGACCAGTGCCCGCTGGCAGCGCCGTGTGTCCCCCCTCCCCCGCCCTCTGCCCGTGCTGCCTCAGCGCCTGCAGGATCAGTGTCCGTGGCTGCGCTCGGTTGTGTTTGAAGCCCTTTAAGGAGTGACGGGGAGAGGGACACGCACATGAAGACAGACGGACGGCACCCATGACCAGCAGTGGGCACAGCGAGAAGCTGGGCACCCCCTGACTTCTCTGGGCTGCTTGGAAGTTCCTTCTGGCCCTTGGGTGGGACGTTTTCTCCTGTGGTTCTCAGTGTGGAGTCCTGGTCGGGTCTGCAGCACCCACAGCCACGGGGACAGTAGGAGCCAGGCCTTTCCGTGTGGCTGGGCTCCATCCACCCTGACCAGGAATTCCCTGGGCAGCCCCACTGGGTGGGTGGGGCACCTGAGCCTGGATCATTCCTGGCTTCCCGTCTTCCTCTGCACTCCTTCTGCCGGACCCTTCCCGGGTGTCCCCTTCATGTCCCCGTCCCTCACGTGAGCCGTGTGGGTGGCATGGCATACTTTCTTTTGAAGAGGGAGAGTGGGGGGGGGCAGGAAGCACCAACTCCCATATGTGCTTTGACCAGGCAAGCCCAGGCTTTGAACCGGCGACCTCAGCGTTCCAGATCGACGCTTTATCCACTGCGCCACCACAGGTCAGGCCAGGATGACTTACTTTCAAGTAATAGTGTGTGCGTGTGCGTGTGCGTGTGTGTGTGTGGAGGGTTCTCCTCTCACCTGGAGGGGTCCCCAGGCTGGACTGCAGGTGTCGGAGCCTTGCATGGGCACCCAGCTGGCATCTGGCCAGGGCGTGGCAGTGATACGGAGGTGGCAGATGTCACGTGATTTAGAGGTGGAAGGTCACAGCCTGAGGGAGGGGGGCGAGTTCCTGACTGGTCCTGCCTCTGCATGTGGGGACGAGGAGCATTACCTCCCTGCTGTGGTCCCTCAGTAACACGTGTTCACAAGGAGGGTGGTGTCCCCCCCCCCACATCAGCTGGAATCCCACCGTAAAGTCTCGCACTGGTGACACCATCTGTCAAAGCTTCTCGGAGCTCTTGACTTTGTGGCTAGGAAATGAGGAGAACCTTTGGACTGGATGAGGACAAGGGTGAGGGACAAGGATGAGGAGTGAGATGGTCAAGGACACTTTCTAAGCCTCAGACCTGGGGGGCTGAGACAGGGCCCACGGGCATGTTTCCCCAGCCCCTGCTGGTGGTGGTGGTGGAGGGGTGGGCAGCAAGTCCCCTTGCTCACCCGTCTTCCTGACCCGTCCTGCACTGCCTTCCTCCCCGAGAACTTGGAGCACCGAAAATGTCTAACTGCCGAGTGCACATGGTAGGTCTCCCCGGGCATCCCTCCTAGAGCCACTGAGCCAGAGGGCAGCTCATGGTTGCCATGGAGTAAGACAGGCATTCCACAGGACTTCACTCCCGGGCCAGGAAAATGGTCTGGTGAATGGTTGGTAGCAGAATCTTTGAGAAATTAGTTTATCATTGGAATCTTCAAGATAATGGGACTCCTTTCTTTATTCACTCACCCATTCATCCATCACTATCCAGTCATCCACCCATCCATCAATTCATCCACCATCCATCCATCCATCCACCATCCATCCACCCATCCATCCATCTACCCATCCACCCATCCATCCATTCATCCATCCACCACCCATCCATCCACCATCCATCCATCCACCATCCATCCATCCATCCATCCATCCACCCTCCACCCATCCATCCAGACATCTACCCACCCACCATCCATCCACCCACCATCCATCCATCTACCTACCCACCCACCATCCATTCACCATCCATCCACCATCCATCCATCTACCCACCCACCATCCATCCACCATCCATCCATTCATCAAGTTATTCTTCATCCATCCTTTTTGTCATCCTTCCATCAATCGTCTGTCCTTTTTTTCATCTGTGCATCCATTCATTCATCCATTTATCTGTCCATCATCACCCCACCATCCATCCTTCCTTTCCCCTCAGCTGTCCTGCACCCCATGGTGTGCAGGTGCACAGTGGGTACCCAGGGCCCCAGCCGCCAGTACTGGAGCTCACTGCGCCCTCTTGCCGCCTCAGTGTGCCATCCGCCGGGAGACCCTTTGGGCCCGGGGTATCAGCCGTGCCAGCGCAGGGCAGCCGTCTGATCTCTGGCTATGCCCGCCTCCCTCCACCCCTCCCTCCTCTGCTGTGGCCTTTACAGCCTGTTGGCATCCTGGCTGCAGACACCCCACAACTGACGTTCATGCCCGAGAACAGTGACCGAAGTCCCCTTTCCTGCCATGCTTCTGGGCAGCTGGAGTGTCCCCGATGACAGCCCGAGTGAGCTGATCACACTCACAGCCTCCAGGACAGAGACTAGTGTGGTGCAAACACTGTGACATTGGCGTTTGCTGGGAGGGAAGGGCTGGCCCGGCCCCGGGCGGAAGAAGCTGGTGCTGACTGTGGACATGACTGGGCAGCTGAAATGCCTGCTCTTCCCAAGGCAGAGCCTGTGCCCACCTGGGGACGTCCGGGCCCCGGGAGGATGGAGCAGGTACAGATGGTCAGCAGGCGAGGCGTGTGGTCTCTGAGGGATTCCTGCTTATGCAATAGAGTTCCTTCCGGGGTCCCTCCTGCCCGAGGTGGACTGAGGCCCGGGCTGGGGTGCTGGGGGGCCCGGTCTGGCCCTGAGTCTGCAGTACCTTGTAGGCCACCTTCAGTTCTCATCAGTCAATTCTGAGTCAATTCTGAACATCGTGCTGACTGCTTGTCACCTGTGACGTCATAACGGGGAGCAGTGTGAGGCCATTCTTCCTTCCCTCTCCAGGCCCCCTGTGTTCTCATGGAAGGAGCACTCCCGGGGACCACGTCTGGCACCCCGAGGTCCCTGTCCCCTCCCGGCACTGGGGTGGCTGTGTGTGTGGGGGGCACGGGGAGGTGCCGGTGCTGTCTGGCGGTCAGCAGTCAGGCCCCAGGCTGGGTGCGGGTGAGCTAGTGCACCCTGCACGCCACGCTGTGCCCAGGCTTGTGCCCGTCACCATTTCCGTGCGGGCCCCTCCTTGCAGGGTGTCCCTCTCACAGACGGTGACTGGGAGGCTTCAGATAGAACCCACGCTGCCCAGGGCCACGGGGTCATAACTCAGAGAAGCTGGGGTCAGAGACAAGTTCCCCGAACCCCAAACCCTGGTGCTTGGCAGCGTGTGCCCGGGATGTGGGGAAGGCTGAGCCAGGCGCCTCATCCCCCACCCAATCCATTTCTGCACCCACGGCCCACGGCGCAGGGCAGGCAGGCAGGCCCAGGCTCCAGTCCAGTCCCCAGTGTGGCAGGGAGCCCAGCTCCCAAACCAGCATTCTGTGCTGCACCGTGTCTTGGGGGGGCTCTGGTGGGGGGCGAGGGCCGTGTCGCAGGTCCCAGGGCTGTGCTGTGCACTCCGCGTCCTCAGGGGTGCTGTTCTCGTGGACCCCGGAACGCTGGCTTTGGTGAGGAGATGGTGGTGTGAGCAGGGCCTCCTGGGAAGAACGGAGGGGGGTGGTGCCAGTGAACGGTGTGGGGGGGCTTGATGTCGAGCTGAGGAGTTGGTACTTCTTGGAGGACAGACGCCGTGGCAGCGTGTTGGGGGAAGGTCTCAGGCAGGTGAGGGGCACTCTGTTTCCCCAGTGTGGCAGGGAGCCTGGCGATGTGCCCAGGTTCCACGCTCTGGGGGCTCCGGTCTCACCCCCGTGACGGCCACGGGCTGGGCATCAGTCAGTGGATGAGACAGGACTTCCGCCCTGGCTCCGGGATGGCCACCGCTGGCCCCCTCCGTGCCGGCCCTCAGCCCGTTTCACGCTGACCCGTCACTTCCTCCCGAGGTTGTGGGCTCACGGGAGACGTTCAGCCAGAGCCTCCAAAAGGCTTGTTCGTTTCTGAACCTGCTGGGCGGACCTCCCAATGGGGCCGGGTGGAGGCTGGTGCAGGGGATGGGGGGACTCAGCCCCTCTGTCCCGTAAGAGCTGTGTGTGCTTCCTTCTGCTTCCGGGAGATGGGAGATGGGAGCTCACGAGAGCCCCAGGGATAGCAGGTAGGCTGCCATGGAGTGCTCCCATGGACGTGCTCCCATGGGTGTGACGATGACCGCAGTGGGTGTCTGCCAGGTGCCCGCCCGTGGTTCACGGCCCCAGTAAAGCAGCTGGATGCTCTAGGGTTCCAGGGATCCCGTCATCGTGCTGAGTGGAAGAAAGTCGGGACTGGGTGGATCAGAAGCGGAGGGCGGCTCAGTGCCGGCCTGAGCGGCACCAGCTGGCTGTGTCAGGGTCCTTCCCTTCCCTACACCCCCCACCCCCTTTCAGAGGGTAAAGGCAGTTGGCCTCAATGTTATTTACGAGCCTCTAGATCTAAGATTAGACGGTGCTGAGAATCCTGAATATGGAAACCCTGGTGGTTATTTAAAGGGCTCTTCAAGTTTCTCTTGAAGATGATGATGTTGACTTTGGAATGTGCGGAAAGCTCCCCTCTGCTCTCCACCCTCTCCCGGTGGCTTGTGCTGTCCGTCTGTCCGCCCGCTTTGCTCTGCAGCCCACAGACGCTTGGTGGGATCACGCCCTGGGCTCGGGTCCGGAGGGCTTGGTGCCGTAAATGTCAGGGCCGCGATCTGTGCAGGACGGGCCCTGAGCCCCAGGGCGGTGAGGCCTGGGGATCCCCAACGTGGCCACCGAGTCCCCATGGGAGGTGCCAGCATCGCTCCCGCTACCTGCCTCTCCTGACGCAGAAGGGACCCCGGTCTCCAGTAGCCTGTGAATGTCACAAAGGTCATGGCTTTGCCATGTGAAGGCAGGTGTGTATGTGGACAGTGGCCATGCAGGTGAGCACAGGGCAGAGACATCCCGCACAGCTCCCCCGAGACCCCGAGTAAACGGGGCGGGGCGGGTGGAAGACAGGAGAAACTACCTTCTAAAGAGGTAAAGGTGATATTACGATCTCGCCCCACCCCTCTGAGTGCCGGGGTCCGGGGCAAGCCTGCTGTCTGGACAGGGCCCCAGGGCCCTGGCCACCTGGCAGGAGACAGACCAGTCCAGTGGGAGCCCCCTTGATTACAGAGCATCAGGGGGCACTGCTTTGGCTTAGGGACTAGGGGGGACTGGGGGGGAGGTGACGGGCTATGGACACTTCGGTCAGTCGTGGGTGGCATCCAGAAGAATTTTATGGGTCCTGAGACCCAGAGGGCAGGTTCTGGGAAACCATAACCCCCTGACCTGGACCTCAGGTCACCCAACACGCTGTCTGGCTTGGCAGGACAGGTGGCCTGGACATCAAAGGCGTCTTTACCAATAGCAGGTGTTTAAGAATCTGCAGTTTGTTTGGAGGAGAGCAGAAGAAAGCAGTGGAATTCAGGGAAGAGACCCGATGCGGGCCCTGGCATGCCCTCGGGCAGAAGTGTGACCGCCTCGGGGGCTCTGACCCCGTTCCTCCAGGGCTGATGGAGTGGCCGTGTCTCCTCTGCTCTCAGCGCCCTAGTGAGGTGGGCTCTTAGTTACAAGTCGAAGCAGCACTCAAATCATCACCCCCACCCCCACCACCCCTGCCCGTCATGTGTAAGAGCTGTAGGTTCACTCACTCAGTCATTCAACAAACGTGGCCCAGAGCACAGCTGGGCACGGAATCCCGCCCACGTGGAAGGCTCCGCCCCTCTCCAGCTGCTGCTGCTGCTGCTTGGGGTCCCTTCAACATCAGCTCCCAATGGGACCTGGTGTGTGTGTGTGAGGGGGGGGCAGGGAATAATTAAACCCTGAAGTGCAGTCTGATGGGTCCTCGGTTGAGTTGTTTTGTCCTCAGGCTCCAGGGCTGGGGGACAACTGGGGACATAGGGCACTGACGTCAGCACTTGCTGGGGGCGGGGTCACCCCTCCCTCCCTCCCTGAGTGTTCCTGGCCTGGGGCTGGCAGGATACCTATAGCATTGGTTGGAAGGCTGATTGATTGGGGCGTTCAGATTTCTTTCTGCCACACTCTAGGTGGCATAGCTCAAGGTGGTGACCCGAGGTCCTCACCTGTCCCACTCCTTGGTCCCCTGCTGAATGTCGGCTGTCCGCTGTGGCTTTGCTTATCAGCGGAGGAGCATTCTGCCCCGGGGGTGGGGGTTCCACTTGCAAAGGGAGGGGGGCTGTGAGCTCGAGGTGGTCTTCGGCCGGCCGCAGCCATGCTGCCTTGCTCTGAGCACTGTCCAGATGCCAGCTGACCCCTAGGGACTAACTCACACTCCTGCTGGCAGCAGCTGCCCCCTTCCATCTGCTGCCCCGGGTGCCCGTGCCCGAGCCAGCGTCCAGTCGCAAGCCACGTCGCCAGGATGGGAGTGCATGTCCCACCCCGCCCTGTCATGGGCTGGCTGGCTGGCTGTGGAGGTCCGTTCTCAGCAGGACTGGTGCCATGTCCCTGGGCGCTTTCAGCTGACCAACCCCCCAGCCCTGCAGGGGTGACCCAGTGCTCCGGGCGTTACGGCAGGGCCCAGCTCGCCTAACTCTGGGCAGCTGGGACTGGAACAGGGACAGGGGGCCTTCCTTTGGTCATGTTTCGGAAGACGTGGCCTCCTTGAAGCTGCACGCAGGCCCCTGACTCTGAGGGCCAGGAGGAGAGCTCTGTCATTCCCTTGGTGGCTCCGCCCCGACCCCCAGGGTGGCTCCCTGTCCCAGGCAGGCTCAGCACACAAAGGGAAGGCGGCAGGCTGGTTTGGGCGAAGAGACTGAGTGTGGGAACCAGGCCCTTCCACAGTGCCGGGAAGGACTGGGGAGGCGGGGACACAGGGCACCCACCAGTGAGCCCCACCGGGGCTTTAAGAGGTCTCTGCTGCAGATTCCTCCAGGACCCCGTGGCGCTGGTCCCAGCCCTGGCACATGGCCCAGACCCTGGAGCAGGGAGGCCACCGCCTCCCTCTCACGTACCAGCTCCCTGGGACTCTACCCCGTGCAACCTCATTTGCCCCTGAACCCTGATGGCAAAGGGATTTGGGACACATCGTTTCAGCTCCTGAGCGCCGCAGAGCAGGATGGCATGGGGACAGCCTGAAGGGGGGGGGGCGGCTGGAGCCCGAGTGAGCCCCCGGCTGCTGCGGGGACCCGTTCCCCCTACGTGGGTGACCCCGCTCATCGCAGACCTCCGCTGCATGGTACCCTGGGTGCGCTCCTGAGTCTCAGACAGAGAGCCACCAGGACACACGGTGAGCCCTGAGGGACGACCGATGTCCTTGCTCAGCCACCAAGGAGGAGAGAACACGGAGAAGGCGCTGTTGGCCCAGGTCTGGGGTGCTGTGGGCGACCCCTAAATCTCCACGGGGTGATGCCAGGCTCACACTCCCGTGCACCTGCTCCAAGGCCGGTGGCGTTTCCCAGTGGGGTGCTCGCCCTGATGGAGGGACGGAGCCTCCCGGTTTCTGAAGTTACAGTCTCCGAAGGGGAGGGCTCCATGTCCCGGGCAGGACGGCCCACAGAAGGCCTGGCTGCCAGCTTCCTCTCGGGCGCCTGCCATGCCTTTTGTACAACATAAAATTAAAAAAAAAAAGAGAGTCCATTAGCTCTGGCCCAGGGAACCCCTGGCTGGCAGGAGGGGTGGCATTGGGCCTGGAAAGGTCTGGTGGCCTTTTCAACTTGTTGCAACCAGTGGCCTATAAACAGGTCCCGGAAGTCCCTGGGAAACAGCTTTCCTGCCAGCAATCGAGAAAACAGGCCCGCAGGCCCGCGTCTGGGAAGAGAATCACGGGCTGGGATCTCTGATCCCTCCCCTGGCCACTGCCGAGCTTGGAACTGAATCTGAGAGATGAGCTGGAGCTCTCTCGGCACGGTGTCACGGTGGCAGGTGAGCCAGCGCCTGGCACAGCCGTCTCTTCCCACGGGCAAGGCCAGGCCTGGTGCTGTGCCGGGCACCTGCTCCTGGCTCTGCTTCCAATGTCAAGTGGACAGTCCTCTGGCCAGGACCATACGGGGCCAAGGGGAGGGATTGTCCGTGCCGAGCCTTTTGGAGGGTCCACTGAGGTGCCGCCCAGGAAGATCCAAGGGGCCACAAAGACAGTGACCCCCCCTGGACGAGTGGAGACCAGCCTGGACCGGGTGCGCGGGGCGGGGGCCCCACGCCGCCCCTCCCTCTGTCCTACCCAACAGCTTTCTTACAAGGTGGGAAATCCCTGCCTTCTGATGCCGGTGATGGGGCTGCAGCAAAGCCCCAGGGGAACAGTGACAGCCCTGGGGTAGGGGTGCAGGACTCTGGGACCCCGGTAGACAGAGTGTGGGGCACTCAGGTGGGGCTGTGCTGTGTGACGGAGAGGTGCAGCTTCCCTCCCCTCCCCTCCCACCGGTCTCTGTGGACGCTGCATGTTCCCTCACTCCATGCTTGTCATGGTTGGGGGGCGCGGGTACAGGGTGCATCTGCACCGCCCTCAGTGCCTGCACTGAACCCCCGGGCCAGCCACCCACCCCCTTCTATGCCTGCCCTCTCGGGCACAGGGCCTCTGAGCAAGCCATGAGGCCGCTCGGCCACCTGGGCCCCACCCCTGCAATGGCCGTGCCAAGCTCCGGGGACAGCGGCCGGACACAGGATTCCTGAGAAACCGGTCAAGGGGAAACCGACATTGGGGGTCCGTTCTCACCTTCGAATCCTCTACCCTTGTTTAGAAGGTGGGGCTTTCCCCCGAGTGAGTCCGAGGCCTATAATAACCGCCCCCCTGAGGAGGAAGGCTGGTGTGCTGGTCAAGTGAATAGATGAGAAGGGTCAGCAGTCCCAGGGGCAAGCTTTGCACTAGCAGTGCGGGCTGACATTTTAGCGACAGGTGTCAGCATCGAATGTGAATTGGTGTAACCATAAGGACAATTTGTTGGTCTAGGTAGATCCGGCCTGCATCAGGTACAGCTTGATCCAGGAGCCCGAACAATGTGGCGGGAGTTTGTCTCTCTACATTCTCAGACAGGCGTTCCCACAGCCCTGGAAGGTGGCCCCCCGCAGCTCCAGGGTCATGGTCCATGAGTAGGGGGGTGGAGAATTCCTCTTTCCCATAGAAAAAGTTCCCAGGCTTGGCCCGGTCACGTGCCCACCCTGAGCCAACCCCCTGGGATGGAGGGCGCATGGCGCCCCGCCCATACCCACATGAATGCTGGCGGCTGGGTCCCCGAAACCCCTGGAGTGTCTCCCCAGCTTTGCCCCCCCCTCCCGTGCCCTGTTCCTTTGACTCCAAGCGTGAGTTTGCTCTCTCTTGCCCGGACTCCGAGGGGGGCCCTGGTTTGCAGTAACATGAGCTGAATGAACTTCCCACGTGTAAATGGCTTTGGTTGGGGGCAGCCATAGGGTGGGGCTCGGAGGCGGTCTTTTCCGTGGGAGTGGGAGCGGCGGGGGCGGGGGAGACAGCTGAGCTCTGCAGTCGAGGCGTGGCTTCCGTGGGACTCCAGGGTCCGCCTGACCTCTGAGGAGCCCTGGATGAGGGGCAGAACTTCCAGGAAGGGGCGCAGGGACCCCCTGCTTCCTCGCCTTTGGCCCCGCGCGCGCGTGCGCCCTTGCACGTAGGCATAGGTCTTGGGGTGGGGGGCGGGGATGGGATACTGCCGCCCCCCGAGTTGGGGACATGATGCTGTGATTGGGTCATGACGGGGGCAGCGGAGTAACATACGCCTCCGCGGTCACTGGGAGGCAGAAGCACTCGGAAGCTGCGGGCCCGGATTTCGGGAGCTGTCAATCACTCCCGGGTCCTGAGGCGGGCCTCTGCACGGCCGCCTCCCTCGGCAGCCGGGTCGCACCGCCTTCCAGCTTTGGCGTGGCGTGGCGTGGATTACTCCGAGGCTCTGAGAGGAGGTGTCTGGGGAGCCGGGGTGGCGTGGACCTGGGGGGGGCGGAGGAGAGCGGGATGCAGTGTGAGCTCTGAATCAGGGCAGGGTGGGCATCAGGTGGAGCACACAAGGGTCAGCTCCTGGCGTGCAGACCTGGAGTGGGAGCCCCAGCTGTCCACCTGGGTGTGCACATTTCTCCAAGCCCTCCCCGCCCCCTAGGCTCCCGAGCCGGTTGCCAGGCACCCCTCCCTGCCCCCGCCCCCACGGGTCCCCAGGTGCTGCTGCACGAGCCTGTGTGTGGCTAACCCCTCGCCTCCTCTTTGGTCGTTTCAGCTCAGCCAGCAGATCTCCTGAAGGTTCTAGACTTCCACAACTTGCCGGACGGAATAAGCAAGACAGTAGGTCTCTGCACAACGCGGCTCTCTTCCAAAGGCCCGGATGTTGCTTACAGAGTCACGAAAGATGCCCAGCTCAGCGCGCCGACCAAGCAGCTGTACCCTGGTAAGGGACGTGCCCTGTGTGCCTTGGGGGGGGGGGAGAGGTGGTGGTGATGGATACGTCTCCCCCCATCCCGCCCCCAGCGGGGAGCTGTGCCCGCAGCCTGCGTGCAGCGAGAACACGCTTGCCTTTCCAGGTATCCCCCCTGGGATGAGCCCGTTTTGATCCCTGTTATAGTGAAAGCCCAGCCCCAAGGTGGCCATGCAGAGCCTCGCTGTCCCCTCCATGTCTCCAAGTAGGGGCGTCTCCAGCGGCAGACAGGCTGGCAGGACCCCAGATGCACAGAGGGGGATGGATGGTTTCCTGGGGCACGAGGTGGACGGGAACCTCGGGGTCACAGGAGAGGAAGTGCTTCCAGACAGGAACTTAACTGGGGGTGAGGACATTAAGGGACACGTGAATCACACACACGTCATGACTCCCAGCAGGAGAGGGAGGGCTTTTTTTTTTTTTTTTTTTACAGAGACAGAGAGAGAGAGTCAGACAGAGGGATAGATAGGGACAGACACACAGGAACGGAGAGAAGTGAGAAGCATCAATCATTAGTTTTTCATTGTCGTTGCGACACCATAGTTGTTCATTGACTGCTTTCTCACATGTGCCTTGACCGCGGGCCTTCAGCAGACCGAGCAACCCCTTGCTGGAGCCAGCGACCTTGGGTCCAAGCTGGCGAGCTTTTTTCTCAAGGCAGATGGGCCCACGCTCAAGCTGGCGAGCTCGGGATTTCGAACCTGGGTCTTCCACATCCCAGTCTGATGCTCTACCCACTGCGCCACCGCCTGGTCAGGCAGAGAGGGCGGGCTTTTAATGAGAACTGATTGCCCAGCAGCAGAGCCCTGGTTTGAATGACCAGGTTGTCCCTGGTCACCCGGCCGTGGTGCAGTATGTGGCACCCCTCTTCTCCCCGCCACCCCGGAGTCAGTTACATGCTCTGGGCTTATCTGGACGAGGTTCAATAGGCCGGTGATGAATAGCCTCTCCCTTTGTGGTAAATGAGATCGTCTTTCTGGTTCATCTCAGAAAGGGACCCGTCAGGGTACCTCGGGCAGGTGACCCCCACCATAGGGAACGCCTTGTGGTGATGAGAAGACTGTGCACCATCTTCTTGGTGACTTGAATGCCACCCAGAGATCGAACCCAGAATCTTGACAAGTCATTGGGTCTCTCTGTTTGTCCCATGTCCCCACTGGGTCCCTGAAGGGACACGCCCTCGTTCAGGGGCTGCGTTTTCGCCTCTGCTGACCCTGTCTCCCGGACCTCTGTGGGGTTACCCAGCTGTTTTCTCCCAGAGTTTCTCCGTCAACTCCGTGAGGCTTGGTCAGCCTTTTTTAAGGTCATCCTTTTGGGTTGGTGCGATCACTCAGAGACACCGGGTCCCCTTCAAGATCCTTTAAGGAGCCCACCGTCGGGCGTCCGAGTCACCCTGGGTTCAGCTGTTCAACCCTGAGACGGTCTGACTCATCATTGTAGACGGAGGTCACTGCTGCGGCCCCCCCCCGTCCGCTCCCCGCAAAGAACTGGAGGGGCGGGGGGGTTTCCTTTTCCATTATACCTGGAGAAGTACTCCTTAACCTTCTGCGGCAAACATACCTCTTAGAATCACCCTCGGAAAGCTCCCTTGCCTCTCCGGCCAGAATTGCATGCTTCCTGCTTCGTGTCCCCAGTTTAGAATCCCCATCCTGGGGGGGGGGGCAGAGGGGGCCGACTGCCCAGGACCGTTTGGAACAAAGTCCCGCTGCACCATGCCTGCCCTGTGTTGTCACAGGACAAGGCCGTACGTGGACATAAGGCCTCTTCTCTCAGAGCTAGCCTGTGGTCACTTTGCTGACAATGCCTTCAGAAGCATCCCTGTCACCCAGTTCAGGGCCGTGGGCACAACAAACCCACGGGAGTTAGTGTTCTTGTAGCTGCCTCCCAGGGGGCATTGTATTATGGCAAAGGGTACCCTCCCCCCGGAATCTCAGAATACAGGCTCGTTATCGGGGGTCCGGTAAGAATCCCCCGACAGGGAGAGGACACGTTTTAAAGCCTGTTTTTTTTTTTTTCCCCTAAGCTCTCAAATTAGGAACGGGATTAGACTCGGCGTCTGGAAGGCTCGTCTAGGGGCTTCATAGTTAACTCGCAACGTAGATCGGGCGCCTAGTTCACGATCGCTTCATTGCAGCCACGGAAACCAGAGGCTGCTTCCGACTGCTGATGTGGGCGGGGGGGCGGTTTCAGTGGGCCCTTCTGCGGGTCCCAGAGTGTTGAGTCAGGGGACCCCGGGCAAGGACATCCGTAGGGGTCGGTGCAGTGTGACGTAGTGACCCCGGGATCTGATGAAACGGGCCGGTCCTCTGCTCCTGGGAGCCTCGGAATCCCGGGCCGTGTGTCACCTTTGTCTTTCAGAGAGTGTCTGTGACCGCTGGGCGGCTTCAGGGAAGGGGTGGCGTGGTCAGGGGGCCACAGCGAGGGAGGACGGGGCGCGGGGGCTTCTCCTGTGTTCCCACGTCGAGGACCGAGGTGCTGTCTCTAGTTTTTCCTTCCCTGCTCATGCCAGGGCCCCCAGATCAGCCTCCGTCCAGCAGCTCGTCCCGTTCGATAACCGTTGGCTTACTGGGATTCGGTTTAATGGCACGTGCATTTATTAAAGTCCTGCTGTGTCCCCAAGCTGCTCCCGTTGTCCGTAGGCCTTAGCTGAAGTGACAAGGAAATGACGTAAGGAAGTTCTGGACCCCTTGCTGAGCCCCCCCCCACTCCCCCACTCCGGACTCCTGACCCTCATTGTGACTCTTCTCTGAGAAATAAAACCCCTGGGGCTGGACTGCAGTTCCCTCCTCCCTGCCCGAGTAGTGACAAAGTGTGCCAGGGTCCCGCCGGTGTCACGACCAGAAGGGACCCTTTTTCTCGAGTGACGATAAAATCCATTGTTCTTTTGCCTTGGAGAGAGATTCACGTTAAGCACAATTTGTTTTTTTTCCTTTTAGGCTCTCTGGGTTGAGGAAGTCGGTTACCCCAGTGGTTT
Source organism: Rhynchonycteris naso (assembly GCA_037038555.1). Taxonomy (NCBI): domain Eukaryota; kingdom Metazoa; phylum Chordata; class Mammalia; order Chiroptera; family Emballonuridae; genus Rhynchonycteris; species Rhynchonycteris naso. The sequence continues at coordinate 2,534,821 of CM072996.1, read as the reverse complement.
AAACGTCAGGGAAAGCACAGGAATGAGCAGCCCCGGGGCCGTGTCTCAGGCAGAGACGCGAGCTCTCTCTCATTGCCCGCCGGCTCTCTCTTCCTGACCGGTGTCACGAGGACGGGTGGCCCTTTGAAACGAGAAGCAGGGAGTCACTGACTCGGATCACAGTCGCACAGCCCGCCGTGGGCGTGGACAGCGAGTGACCTCTGAGATGCTGCCGGTCAGACACATGCCCGGGGCCGGGCGCAGGCCGTGAGGTGGTGCCGCTGGCCTGGAGGCAGGGTCTCCTCCGGGGGCTGCTCTGTCCGTGGGTGGTCCCCCCTCACATTCCACACTTGGAGGGACGGTGTGTGTGGCCACAGTGGTCTGGAAGTGGAAAGGCGGCCTGAGTCGGCTCTGCACCTTTGTCTTTCAGAGAGTGAAAGACACCTCATCTGCCACCTGGAACTGTCCCCAGCTCTGGGGCAGGCAGGGGGCCTTGAGCGGCCCCCTGAGGGCAGGGCGGGGCCTCTTGAGGGGTCCCTCTGGGGGCAGGGCCAGGCCAGGGCACTGAGCACAGACAGCCAACCCCAGCGTCCAGTCCAGCTCATGAACACAGGTGCCTGGCCCCTGGCTGGAACGCTGAAGGCCGTTCCTGCTGGCCCTCAGCCAGGCGTTGGCTCCCCTGGGACAGATGGTCCCAGCCCGCCTCTGTCTCAGCCTCAAGGCCACACATGACCCTCCGAGCTGGCTCCCCTGGGACAGATGGTCCCAGCCCGCCTCTGTCTCAGCCTCAAGGCCACACGTGACCCTCCGAGCTGGCTCCCCTGGGACAGATGGTCCCAGCCCGCCTCTGTCTCAGCCTCAAGGCCACACGTGACCCTCCGAGCTGGCTCCCCTGGGACAGATGGTCCCAGCCCACCTCTGTCTCAGCCTCAAGGCTGCACATGACCCTCCAAGCTGGCCTTTGTAGCAACTGAGGTCCCCTCCCCACCCTCGCAAGAGCACCCCACGCTGGTCCCACAGAGGATGCGGCGTCCACAGCGGGTCTCCTCCTCCACCCCTCGGGAGTCTTAGGACACCCCTGGCCTGGGGCTCTGGGTGTCCCCTTCTCTGCAGTGTGGCACCCGGCTGCTCTCCCCGGCTGCCCCGCCATGTGGCAGTTCTGCCAGCAGAGGGCACCCACAGATAGCTTCCTTGCAGGGCTGCCAATCCGGGCCACCTGGTTGACCCCTTGTTACTGTCCCCAAGGAGCGGCTGCTCATGGGCCCTTCCTTCTCCAGGCCCTCGGCCAGACCCACTGCCCTCGCTAGCCCCGCGGAGCGTGAGTGGCCCCTGTGCAGGCTCTGCTCTTTCCCCGCTGTGTGTGCGGCCGTCTGACCCCTCCGGGGGTGTCGTTCCTTCTGGCCGGTGCTGGGAAGCACACTGACCAGGGCTGACCGTTTCCGGCTGGCTGGACCACACATCGATTAGCCCGCTCACTCCGGGCACTCTGCAGGTCCCCAGGCTCTCGGCAGAATTGCAGATTGCCCAAGGTGGCCGGAGACCCCCACGGGGCGGAGGGGCACAGGCTTCCTGTCGCCTGGCAGGAAAAGAATGGTGTGCATGCACACGTATGTGCACGGCACGCACACGTGTGTAGAGGTCTGGAGTGTGTCGGGCAGGGCCCCCTGGGGTCTGGCTTTGACCGACCTCCCCTTGTTTCTGGCCTGTGCTGTACGGAGCACACCCCGCCCGTCAGCACAACGTGCTTCCTCCTTCCTGTCTTTTCTTTGAAGTTTGGGTTGAAGTCGTTTGGTTTCCTTCTACTTTTTCTCTTGTTTTGCGTGTCAACCAGGAAATGGCACAAACTGCCGTTCTCACCCCTCTCCTGCCCCTTGTAACCCCCTCTTCCAAGAGGGCGCCGAATGAGAGATAGCCTCGCTGCTAGGCATGGCTTTGGGCACTTACACAGGGTCCAAGCACGCGTCTGCACCGGCCCTGTCCTTGGGAGGCTCCCATTCCAGGAGGTTCTCGTCAGGACTTGTATTCAGGTGTGGGAGCGGGGAAGACGGCTGGGAGGACCAGGGAGCTCTCCTTTAAACCGAGCCTTGAGCCTGACCTGTGGTGGCGCAGTGGATAAAGCGTCGACCTGGGAACACTGAGGTCGCCAGTTCAAAACCCTGCACTGGTCTGGTCAAGGCACATATGGGAGTTGATGCTTCCAGCTCCTCCCCCCTTTTTCTCTTTCTCTCTCTCTCTCTCACTCTGTGTCTCCTCTCTAAAATGAATAAAATAAAAATAAAAGAAAAAAAATAATAAACCGAGCCTTGAAGGGTCAGGCTTGGCCCCGTGGGGACAGGCAGGGCTGCAGGAACAGTGCGATCCAGGGGGAGCTGGGCAGCCGATGGCGATGTGCCATCCTACGCAGCAGGGTTGCCAGGTCCCTGAGCTGGCTGGTTTGTTTGTTGTGGAGGCTGGGCGTTTTGGGGGGGGCAGGGAGCTAGGGGCTTCCCGACGGCCTTCTCATCTCCGTCCTCTGTTCCAGCGTCTGCATTTCCTGAGGACTTCTCCATCCTCACCACTGTGAAAGCCAAGAAGGGCAGCCAGGCCTTCCTGGTCTCCATCTACAACGAGCAGGGCATCCAGCAGATCGGCCTGGAGATGGGCCGCTCCCCCGTCTTCCTCTACGAGGACCACACGGGAAAACCCGGGCCAGAGGACTACCCCCTCTTCAGGGGCATCAACCTGTCAGATGGCAAGTAAGTGGGCGCCCCTCCGTCACCCGGGCCTGCTGGCGGGTCTGTGCCGGCCACCGACGGCCCATGTTCCAGAAGGAGGAGCTTTTACTGCAGCCGGCGCTGAGAGGAGCACTGGGCTTGGAGTCCCGAGAGCTGGGTCCTGGCTGTTCTTCTCCCCGGGCCTCCCGTGGTCCCTGGGTGCGGTCACTGAACCCCATCCCAACGCCAGCCTCTCGGTTCAGAAAGGGACACAGGAGGAGGTCGGGTGCTTGTACCCTGTTTATTCCACAAGGGACTTAAGGAACCCTGACGGGTGCCAGCACAGGTAGATGGAGGAGGGTATGATTAAAAAGCAGGCTGACCTTTCCAGGATCCCGGTGGGCGCAGGCCTGGACCCTGGTCGTCTGTAAGCCGCCTCTTTAGGCGGCTGAGGCCGTGCGCAAGGAAGGCCTTCACGACGCGGCACCTGTGCGTCTCACGGAGAGCTTCATGTGGGTCCCGGGGTTCCATCGTCCCCCGCCAGACTCAGTCTCCTCCGGCAGCCTGTCATGTGTTCTTGGGGTTCATATGGTCCACCTAAGGCTGTATACCCTTGTGTGTCCCTGCACTGGACCCTCCCACCCCGGCGAGCCTGCTCTGGGTTTCAGAGCCTGCCTGCGCTCGGGGCTTCCCCATGAACTGGCTTCATCCGAGAGACAGAAATTGCAGAGCGAGTCCCACGCTGGTGGGTTGTGTGGCTGGGGTCCGGCTCCCAAAGGCTTGGTCCCACCGGGGACGGTGCAGGAGATAGGGCCTCTTCCTCGCGTCCCCGGTCATTGGTGATTGGAGCCCCCTTCGCCCACCCTGGCTGGCTCTTTTCTTCTCAGGTGGCACAGGATCGCACTCAGCGTCCACAAGAAAAACGTCACCTTGCTCCTGGATTGTAAAAAGAAGTCCACCAAGTTCCTCGACCGCAGTGACCACCCCATCATAGACGTCAACGGGATCATTGTGTTCGGCACGCGGATTCTGGACGAGGAGGTGTTTGAGGTAAGCAGGAGAGGCGGGCTGTCCCCTGCGCCACTCGGGACAGACGCTGGTGGGCAGTCACGGCTCGGACGGAGCCTCCAGTGGCTGTTGTTGGGAGGCCTGTCACCTCCGTCGGGGACGGGCTGACCTTCCGACGTGGCCATGGTTTCTGTTGGTCTGAGGCCTCTACGGCCTTTCCAAGGGGGTTTTTGTGTGGCCTTGGGAATGGAGAGGGCACATGAGGACAGTGGTGGCCACCCTCATCCAAGGGGCCCAATACCTGTGTCTCCCAGGAACCGGCTTGGGCAGGAGCTTCTCCTACCTTCCGACATCTGAGGACCCTCCTAGGAAGAGGCGCAGCTGCCTTCTGGGTGGACATGGGGGGGCATATTCAGCAAACGTGAGCTTTGGGAAGGCATGTGTGGCCACAGTTCCGAGATGTTACAAGTTGTAGTGTCCGCTGAGCCTCAGCCGCCCCCGCCTGTAAAATGGGGTCACGAGCGCGGCCGCTCTGTCGAGCCGTGTTGACGGGACGTGAGGTTGAAGTCAGTCGCACTGTCCGCCTTCCTTGGGCAAAGCACGTGTGATCCGTGTTAGCTGGCCGTTCTTGGTATTCCCCCCCCCCCCCCCGGTGTCCGAGTGGGGGGCGGGGGGGTGGGCGGGACGGAGCCCGGTGTGGGTGACCGAGGAAAGGTCGGGACCACCACCTCGGCATAGAGATGGGCAGCCCTGGTACAGAGCGGGTATCTGGGACTGCGGGGCGGGGGCTGGCACTTGGCTCCTGCCGCCAATGCCCAAGTTTTCAGGATACAGCGACGCCGCCTTTCAGCGTGCTTCTGACCCGAGACTTTGGGACCAACGGTGGGGCAGCCGTGGCCTTCCTCAGCCGGCCAGGAGATGGCTTTGGGCTCTCCTGGAGAGCTTGGGGGGGGTGTCACACAGACTGGATGGAGTTCTTGCCGGTGTAGACCTCTTGCGGGTGGGAGGACCCAGGTAAACCAGATGTCCCCTCGTCAAGCGTCAGGACTCTCACTTGTTAACTGTGGGGATGGTCATGACGCCTCGGGAGAGGTTGGGGGACATCCGGGGGCTCGCCTACGAAAGGCACAGCTTGGGTACTAGCTCGGTGTCCGGGAGCTGGGGGTCCCTGCTGCCGCTGCCCGTTTTCCTGTTGCTGGAAGTCCTGAGTCAGCAGGCGGGAGGCGGTGCACGGCAGGCTCAAGTTAATTTACAGGGCGGTAGCTTTTTGCGCCGGGCGAGTCTTTGTTATTCCTGGTGACTTGTGTGCTTTTTTACACTGTGGCTTTTATTGGAAAGAGTCCGGGAAAAGCTTTATCGATCTTTTAAAGAGAAAAAAGAAATTAGGATCCTAAAACAAACGCCGTGCTTTCTTGATTTCTAACGGAGCCAGGAAAGCCGTGTTCCCACGAGCACCAACGCGTGAAGACTCCCACTGCGCTGGACGCAGCCCACAGAGTCAGGGCCGGCTGCCCGGCCTGTCCGAGACTCAGCGTCCGTGGACGTGTGGTGCCTGGGTGTGACGGGCCCACAGCTGGTGTCCGGCGTTTCGTGACTGGCCCCTACCTCAGTGATTATGACAGAACGGAACCGTCAATGATCTCTGAAGAGACACGGACCTCGGCTGGGACAGCCCGTTGTCCTCCTCTGCCTGTCCGTCACGGTGAGGCCAAAGGCAGGAAGGCTGCTGGTGGCGACCGCAGGGCAGGAATTTGTCCCAAGTTCTGGATGGCCACTCTTTCCGGCCGTGGCTTTGGTCCGAGCGACGGTGACGGCTGTGGCAAGAAGAGATGTTTGCTGACTGCAAGGTGCTCACGTTCCGAAGGACATGTTCGCCTACCTGCCCCGGACTGTCCTGGCTGTTGTAGACCTGTCCATGTTGGGAAGTGCAGCCTGTGTTATTTTTGTGTGACAGAGACAGAGAGAGGGACAGATAGGGACAGACAGACAGGGAAGGAGAGACATGAGAAGCATCCATTCTTCGTTGCGGCACCTTAGTTGTTCATTGATTGATTTCTCATACGTGCCTTGACGGGGGGGCTACAGCAGACCGAGTGACCCGTTGCTCAAGCCAGCGATCTTGGGCTCAAGCCAATGACCTTTGGGCTCAAGCCAGCGACCGTGGGGTTATGTCTATGATCCCACACTCAAGCCAGCGACCCCGCGCTCAAGTCTGATGAGCCTGCATTCAAACCGGTGACCTCGGAGTTTCGAACCCGGGTCCTCCCTGTCCCAGTCCGACGCTCTAAGCACTGTGCCACCACCTGGTCAGGTGCGGCCTGTGTTTCTTCATGAAGACCGGCCGAACACTGTGAAGCCATCGGGAACCAGTCTTCAGACCCCTACGCAATGAATGGGTCCCGCGGCTTCCTGGGCAGAAGAAACCTTGCTTTCATCCGGGGCTCGGACGAGCCTGGTGTTTCTGGAAACATAGGGAGTGAGTGCGTCTGGCAGGAGGGGCCAGTGGTCATGTTCCTTCAGTGGCACAGCTGGGCAGGGGTCCGGCCAAGGCCAGCACTGGCCAGTGGGACCCCGTCACAACGCGTCACCTGTGCGCTCAGTCCTCCTCGAGCCCAGGAAGCCGGCATCGGCCGGGTTGAGTAACCTGCTCTGATGTCACGATGGGTCCTGGTGTGACGGTCACAGTGGCCCCTGTGTCTCCTCTCTAGCCATCTGACCAAGGAAAGCAGGACCTTAGAAACCAGGTCACAACCTTCCCCAGCCAAGGCTGACCCCAGGCGGCCACTCTGTTCCCGTCACCCTGCCAGTCCCCAGGCCCGTGGGGGGCTCTGTGAAGACCTGGAGCTTTTCTGCCATCTGCAGGGACAGTGGCTGCTGGAGCTGGCTCCCCTGTGTGGTGGGTGACATCACCTTTCCCCCCTGCCTAGGCTGATCTCGGGGACCCTGCACACCCCTCCCGCACCCTCGGGTCATCTGTATTCTAGATGGCAGGTTTGGAGGGTGGGATGGGGGTCAAGGAAGGGCCTGGCGCTTGGCTGGAGGTGAGACTGAGCAGCAGGGGGCATGGAGGAGGAGGAAAAGGAGACAACAACCCAGGACGGGAAGCCAGCGAGTCCTGGGCCAGGAGCCAAAGCTGCCGGCTCTTTCAAGGGGCAATAAAACCAAACAGACTGTAAATCGGACCTTCCTCCGCAGAATCCCCGGTGCCAGGGGGAAATGGCCGCGTGTCAGGGTAACAACAGTCCTTGTCCGCCCGCCCGCCCGCCCGCCTCTCTGCTGCTTGGAGAGACCCACCCAGGGGTTTGCCCGATGCTCGTGCTGGCTCCAGGGCCTGGGCATTTGTGCTGACACGTTCTCTCCTGGAGCGCGGCTCTCCCGGGCCGGCCGGGAGTGGGGCCTCAGCCGAGGAGGTCTGGCTTCCTCCCTCCAGGTGAACCCTGACTGGCCTCAAGGCATCGAGGGTGGGACAGTGGCAAGCTGGGTCCAGGAGACCCAGGTCCACGTCCTTGCCGTCCCTGCCCAGCTGGGACCTCTTGAGCCCCTGACCCTTCAGCAAGCTCTACGCGCTGGGGCCTCCCCGGGGCAGCCCGTGTTGAGGGCACCTGCCGGTGGGGGTCGGGGGTGGCGGGGACGCAGCATGGAGCCCGCAGGGCTCAGGAAGCCGCTGTCTGGTAGCCGCAGAGACGGCCGGGCACTCGCAGAGCCTGTCGGATGTCGCGGGGGGGGGGAACCCAGACCTGGGTACGAATACACGCCTCCCGTGTCCCAGGACTGACTTTCAGGGAACTCGCCAGCTGGAGGGGATGCTCGTTCTGTGGGCGGGACACACCGTGCTCTGCTGGACTCCAGCGGGGCTGCGTGCATCCGTGTCTGCCAGCCCCCTCGTGGCGGGGTGCGCTGGCCCGCACGCCTCTGTCGGGGGCAACCGCAGACGAGCTCCGGTGCGCTCTCCCTTCCGTGGAAGGCGGCGGGGGGGGGGGGCGCACTGAAGGGCTGGCGGCCGGTTCTGCGTCCACCTTAATGGCGTGTCCAGACACAAGGCAGATGCCCCGTGGAGACGTGGTGGCCAGGGAATCTGCTGGGTGGGTGGGGTGGCTCTGTGGGTTCTGCTTGGTGTCTCTGCCTCCCCCCCACACACACACACACTTGTGGCGGTGTCTGTAGACCAGGTGCCGTCCCTGCATCCGTGGGTTAATTTTCCTCTTGCCACATCAGGCCACCAAGGGGACACTCTAGGGTATGGGGGTGGGGGGTGATGAGTGAGTCCAGGTTAGAGGAGGCCAGCTTCTTGGGGCTGAGTGACAAATGCCTACAGTTTGATGACTTCAAAAGATACAAATTAATTCCCTCCCCGATCTGGAGGCCTGAAGTCCTAACTCCAGGTGCTGCAGGGCCGTGTGCCCCATCCACAGGATCTGGGGGAGGCTCCTGCCGGCTTCTCCCAGCCCCCGGGGGAACCCTGGTACCCCTCTGCCAGTGGCTGCATCACCCCAGTCTCTGCTCCGTCTCTGCACGGCCGCTCCTCTGACCCTGCGTCTCTCAGCAGGGTGCTTAATGGACGTGTGGGCCCACCCTGACCCAGGGCGGTCTCATCTTAAGACCCCTATGCGAATGACTTCTGCAAAGACCCCCTTTTCCAAATAAGGTTACATTCCCAGGTCCTGATGGGGGAGGACCTGGATCAGTCTTTTGGGGGTTACTCTCCAAGCCACCCACTCTCTGGCCGGCACCGAGAGGGGCCCAGGAATTTCCATCGAAAACGTGCGGTGAATTGAAAGTGGGTTTCTTGGCGTATTTGGTCAGTTGCACTTAGAGGCTCTTTTGGGCTGCGAGTTGGGTCACCGCATGGGCGGGAGGGTAAGCCCCCCGCCAACCCCCGTCTCCCACCTCCCAACCCCGGGCCGGTGGAGGTGGTCGGGCAGCCTCGTGTGCAACTCCTGGCTTGGACAGGCAGCTGACTGGCCAGTGAGCACGATGCACAGAGGGTGTTAGGTGTGTTTTTATCTCCATCCAGGTCCAGGGAAGGCGGGGCTGTGGGCGAGCGTCCCGCCTGGTGCAGGTGGCGGGCAGCCTGCAGGCTTCGGGCCAGTGACCAGCTGGGCATCGGGGAGGGTGTGGCTGCTCAGCAGAGGCAGGTGGGAGCCGGGTGACACAGGGACACGGCATGGGTTCATTTTCCTGTTTGTGCCAAGAGGCCTTCATCTGGACTCGCGCCGTGGGTGGTCAGGGGTTTTCAGGGGTGGGCGTTGCGGCGAGGTCACGCCTCTGTGCTGGTGTGGGTCATGCTGGGTGCCCAGGATTGGTGTTGAGCCCAGCAGCTCCGGTACGCTGTCTCCCCGGGGGGCCTGGCAAGGAAGGGCCCAGAGGCACCCTCCAGAGTCAGGCAGGCCTGCACCTTGTGTGGCCTGGCCCGGGAGGACTTCAGCTCTGTCCCGTGGAAACTGGAGCCCGTGGGGCCCGGGTGCCAGCCCAGACGGGCTGGCGGGATGCTGCGAGCCCGGCCCCGTGAAATGACGTCACACCTCGTACAGTGTGGACTTCGCGGTCTGCGGGTCCCTGGGGAGGGTTGGTGCCCGGGGCCCCAGGAGGGGAATGGGAATGTCTCTGTGTGGTGACCCCACACAAAGCCGCTGCGGGCTCCAGAGGGCTGGTCGCGTGAGGAGGGACGGAGGGAGGACGGCTTCCTTGGAGGGGTAGCCCGAAGTGTCTGGACGCTGACCCCAGTGGGGGGGGGGACAGCGGTTGAGGGGAGCCCTCCCACCGGAGCCTGGGGGCAGCAGAGTGGGCAGCTGAGTGCCAGGGAGTCCTACCACACGGGAGACTCGTGTGGTGCAGCTCTTAGTGCATGGCTGGCCATCAAAGGGACAGTGGGGGGCTGCCGCGGGGCCCTGGCCCCCCGTGTACTGTGCATGTGGGGCTTGGGCAAGCCTGGGCCTCTGTTTCCTTGTCCAGAAAACGGGGCTTCCGGGCTTTGTGGTGAGGACAACGGGGGTGGGTGGGGGTGAGCGAGGGGGGAATGTCCGACACAGCCCTCGGCAGCGGTCCGCAGTCGGCCAGCCCGCGCTTGGATGGTGATGGTGGTGTTGTCCCGGGGCCCCTGGCTGGGGACACCCAGGTTGCCGTGAATTCTCACGCTCTCCTGACCACACCTGGGAGGGAAGTTGGCTACTATTCGAGTTATAATGATAGTGATTATTATTACTGTTACTTCTTTCTCATAGATGGGGGGGACACCAGAGAGATTCGCACGCTCAGCCGGGGGTGGGGGCGTTGGGATTTGGTCTCATGTGCCCTGAGCCGGTTCAGGGGCGGCTGTTGTGACTGTGCAGCGTGACGAGGCCCCTCCGAGGGGAGTGGGCACACCGGGAGACAAGGCCGGCTGCTGGCCTTCCGTGTCCCAGGCCTGGGTGCAAACGGCCCTGGAAGACCTTTGGTCACCCTGCGAGGAAGCCTCCCAGACTGGCATCTGCCCCCTGCCCTGCACATGTGACCCCAGGTTGGAGGGTGACCCAGCTGAGTCATGTGGCACGTTGGCTGGTTTTTTTCTTTTTACAGGGACAGAGAGAGAGTCAGAGAGAGGGACAGATAGGGACAGACAGACAGGAACGGAGAGAGGTGAGAAACATCAATCATTAGTTTTTCGTTGCCGTCGCGACACCTTAGTTGTTCATTGATTGCTTTCTCACATGTGCCTTGACCGCGGGCCTTCAGCAGACCGAGCCACCCCTTGCTGGAGCCAGCGACCTTGGGTCCAAGCTGATGAGCTTTTGCTCAAGCCAGATGGGCCCGCGCTCAAGCTGGCGAGCTCGGGGTCTCGAACCTGGGTCTTCCACATCCCAGTCCCACGCTCTATCCACTGCGCCACCGCCTGGTCAGGCGGTCTTTGGGCTTTTGAGGCACTGGCTCTGCAGCCCTGCTGATTGGTCTGAGGATGACACGTCGACCCTCACTTTGCTCAGCTGACCCTCTGTCACTGTGGCCAGCTGCAGGGCCCAGTGAGACTGGGAGTTGGCCATGCGTGGCCCTGTCCCTGTTCCCTGGCTCCTTCGTAGATACTCAGGCATTTTGCAGCCTGCACCAGTGCAGGTGTGAGTAGCCGGGCCCAGACTCCCCGGAGCAGCGGCCGGCTGGTGGAGCAGGTGAGAATTGGATGAGGGACCAACGCGGCCGTGGAGTGGGGGAGTCACGGGGGGGGGGGGTGGCAGGAAGTAGTTTCTGTCCACGTGGAGGTATTTCTTTAACACGCATGCCAGTGGTGTTCAGCTCATTCTCAGACTCCGCGGGCTCTCCAAAACTCATGGAAAAAGTGATCTCGCCCTCCTCTGGCTGGAGCCCCTGCTCTTCCATCGTGTGACTCATGGGTGGAAAACATCACAGCCAGAGTTTAGATGTAATGAGTTCGGGCCACCGGAGCCTGAACAGGGGAATCGGACGGCCTTCTACGTGTGAAGCCGTCTCCCAGAACATCAGGAACTGGCGGCCCGGGGAAGGGGGTCCCCGCCGTCCCCCGGCTGCTGCGTCCCAGTCACGTCTGTCACGGGATTTCCTGGGCGGAGGATGCGGTCTGTGCCTGCGGCCCCGGGGGCCGCACATGCGTGTGCCGATTCCCGGGGGCATGTGGTCCTGCTTCAGCTCTGGTTGGCAGAGGCAGGGCGGGGCTCACCCTCCCAGCGGCCCCCCACCCCGCCCTGCATGGTTCCCCCTTAGGAGACAGATGAGGAAACCGTGGCTCAGTACTTTCCTGGGAATGCTCCTAAGTGTCACGTGGTTGGCATGGCAACCCAGGTGTGCTGGCTTCCAGAGCACCCACACCCGCCTCTGTCTCCCGCCCTCTGCCGCCTGGCAGCCGAGCTGCCCCGCTGGGCACGCTGACCAGAACCGTGCGTGCGGGCCGTGGCCAGAGCTCGCTGGTGGCATGAGCACGGGGCTTTCCTCTTGAGTGGGCTTTGAGGACCCCTCCTGCCGCCTCCGAGAGAAAGTGTGTGTCTTCTCAGATTATCTCTGTGTTTTTCCCTGTACAAGTGGGAAGGACTCCAGCTAAAATGAGGCTATAAAGTCACAGGAAAAGCTGAGCACGGGAGGGGTGGGGGAGGGAGACCTGCCAGGCCTGGGGGTCGGACAGGCTGCAGTATGGGGCTGGCTGCCCCCCGGGGACTCGGGTTTCATTGAGAGGAGGAATGCAGAATTAAATGTCACAGAAGAGGGGACAGCGCAGACATGCCAGGCTGGGAGGCGCCGGCAGGACAGCCATCCTAATTTGGTCCAGCTGGACGTGTTCTGTCTCCCCCACCCCCACCCCCAAGTCCCCAAGGTCACAAAGCTCTTCGACAACAGCTCAGTAATTTCCTCCGCTCATAGCAGAAGTGCGGGCTGGATAAAAATCTCATTACCGGAAAAGACAGAACTGATTTCCTCAGCAAAATCTCTCCCGGCTCAGGGAGGACCAGGGACAGCGTGCGTCCTGCTGAGCTTCAGCAGCCCTCGGCCTCTCGGGCTGCCCAGTGTCGGCGGCAGGAAGACAGACCGCCGACGGCTGTCCTGAGCATGGAGGCCGGGCAGCAGAGTGGCTGTCATGGTACGGGGCACGGTGGCAGGAGCGTCTAGGGCAGTGGTCAGCAAACTCATTAGTCAACAGAGCAGCAACTGATATTTCTTTTGAGAGCCAAACTTTTTAAACTTAAACTATACAGGTAGGTATATTCCTTATCGAGGGAGAGCCCGCACGTGGTGTTTTGTGGAAGAGCCACACTCAAGGGGCCGATGAGCCGCATGCGGCCTGTGAGCCGCCGTTTGCCGACCAGGGGCCTAGGGGCTCAGCAGAGCCTTCTGACCCGGCGGGGGCAGGAACAGGCGTGGAAAAGGAGAAAGCTGGTCACTATCAGGGCGAGGAAGGTGCTCCTGGTCACCTGCTTCTCCACTACAGACCTTGAAGCTCAGGTCAAGCTTCGGAACACCATGGGGCAAGCAGTGTGGGCCACTGGGCTTGGGGTTGGCGTGAGAGCTAAACTGAGAAGAGGCTTGGCCTGGGGGTCAGAGGTGGTGGGATCAGGGGCAGCCTGCGTCGCAACCCCATGGCTGCCGTCCGTGCCCCCTCCCCCCGAGGCTTGGTTTCGAGGCCCCCAGCGTCTCCCACCAGGAGGGGGGGGGCTCGATGGATGAGCTTCAAGGTCTGTAGTGGGGAGCTTGGGGTCACATCCACAGGAGGCATTGTGGGAACGCTCTCGAAGCCATAGTGAGGTTGCAGTGGCTCACTTTATACTCCAGGGGCAGCATGTAGCGGGGCGGGGTGGGGCGCGCTAAGGGGTGTGCTGTCCCCGGGGCAATGGGCAGAGGCGGTGGCAGAGCCTGGACCCAGAAGGCTCCCGAGGCTGCGTCTGCACAGCTGGCATGGCCTTTGGTGTGTCCCAACCTGAGGACAACGATCCGAGTCCGGGGAGCTGGCACAGTTAGTCCTGGGTTGACAGCGTTGCTTGGGGCAGGCTGTATTCTCTGCCAGGTCCCCACGGGGGGTCTTTAGGGGAAGTGGGGGGGGGGCAAGGTTCCCTTTGGCTGTATAGGGAGACAGAGAGTCTCCCAAACTGTGTCCTGTCTGGGGCCACCGGGCTGGCGGGGGGCTGGGATGGACAGTCCGTCTCGCACGGGTCTCCTTTCTTCAGGCAGGAATTCTTTGGCTCTGAGTTGACATTTCAGAAGGAACAGAAGGAATTCCTAAGGTCTCCCTGGGGATGGACAGGGGGGACACGTTTCCAGGGGGGCTGCCTATGGCTTAAAACGTAAGGAGGGAGCTTGGGTGAAGACTTACTGTAAGGGACCCTCGTCGGTCCTGACCGGAGCATTCTGGGTCCCCAACACCCGAGCCTCAGTTCCCCCTTTTCCACAGGGGCTGGGACAAGGGGCCGGACCCCTGCCCTCTGAGAGGTGTGTTCACAAGAAAACAAACAGGCATGCTTTTCAGTGTCAAAACACACTCCCAAGATTCGGCCTGGAAAATGATCTTAAACAGGTACCAGCGTTTTCGGAAGACCGTGGGCACCAAACACGAAGAAGCTTCGGGCTCACAGGGTGGCGGTGGGCGGCCCTAGACGGGTCACCCCGTTCAGTCTGGTACAGTCTGGGGAGGGAGCCGCAGGGAAGGCGGGGACCAGGTGGCCAAGGGCTGGGTCAGCACGAGTCTGGAGCCTGGGGTGAGTTCGAGGGAAGCGTGTCCCGGGTGTTCACGCCCTGGACCCAGCCTCGCTTGTGGCCTGGTGCCCGGCTGGTGCCCTGGGATGCGGGGACGCCCGGACGTCTAGGCCCTTCCCCGGAGAGCGGCTCGATCGAGGGGCACACCGAGTGCTGGCGGTCAGTCAGGGCTGTCCCCCAGTGGTCCCTGGGTCTCCCCTTTCTTCCTGGAACTGTCTTGGCAGAACGTAATTCTAGATGTCAAGCTGCCGGTTGAGAGGAGAAAATATCTTATTTGAGTCGGATGAAATTTGAACCATAAAGTCATGTTGTTTAATGAAAACGCGTGGTTTTGATTCACGGTCCCTGTCCTATGTTCTCCTCTGCCAGAGAGTTGGAACCGTGAGCCAGGAGCCTCTGGCATCCGGCGTAGGGAGAGCGGGGAGGGGAAGGGAGAGAGGGAGAGAGACAGGGGCAGTGGGCAGCTCAGACAGTCACAGGAGGTGGACAGTAACAGGGGGCCTCTGGGTCAGCTGCTGGGGGCGGCGGGAGATAGTTGCGGTGGGGGGCCCCGCCGGGTGGCCACAGGCAGCTCGTCTGCGTCCCCTCTGTCCCCAAGATGGGGGAGACCAGAGGCAGGCTGGCAGAGGGCCGCGGTAGCTCTGGTCAGTGACACAGTGCCGCTGGCTGTAGGCAGGTTCATCTGTGCCTGGCCAGAGGCAGAGCCACGCGTGGGCTGACCTTGGAGGGAGGGACTGTAGCCTGGAGAGCCGTCTGCGTGGAGACTGGTCAGCCTGCGGAGCCCTGAGCTCCTGGCTCATCGTTGGGGGTTTCGAGCCCGAGTGGGGTGGGGGCACGTATTTGGGACCATGCCTTGGGGATCTGGTGTTAACGGGCCAATTCTAGGATCTGCCATTTGAGTGACCCTCCCCCCCCCCCACTTCACCCCATCTCTGGGCCGGTTTTCCCACAGAGTCTTTGAAAAGCTGGGGAGGGAGATGGATCCCCTCCCTGGAGCTGTGCACATCACTGGCACGTTGCTTCACACACCCCGGGAGGCCCTCCGGGGGTCCATGCTGCGTAACATCTGGCCCCTGCCTGTGTCTCGCTCTCTGCCGTCCGGCAGAGGCCAGGGTCGGGCGCTGAGAGGGGCTCACACGCCTTCACCAAGTGAAAGGCAGGGGGCAGGACGCTTCTTTTTGCCTGGGTCTGTTTCTGACACGTGCAGGGTGGGCATCACTCATCTGGGTCCACAGTACTCCTGGCTCTGCCCGTCAGCAGTGAAACGTGCCCTTTGCTGGCCCATGGCAGAGCAGGGCGCAGGGGAGGAGCTGCCCCGGGCCCCTGGCAGGAAGGGAGCAATGAAGCCTGTTGAATGCACAGGCAGGGTATGCCTCCAACCTTGTCCATGGGGGCACAGTGGAAGTCTAAGGTGTGAGGGAGCATGGGTACCACTGGGAGATGTGGTTCTGGGCAAGGACTGTGTGAGCAGCAGCTGACGTCTAGTAGATGCTCAGTAATTGCTCCTGGATGGATGGATGGATGGTGGGTGGATGGATGGTGAATGGATGGATGGTGGACTGTTGATGGCTGGGTGGGTGGGTGGTTAGTGGCAGGACAGATGGCAGATGGGTGGGTGGGCAGAACAGCCTGGCTTGAGTGGATTTTGGAGGCAGGCAGGCAGCAGCAGCTCAGGAGCAGAAGGCCGACTAAGGACAGGCTTCTCCCAGATACCACGTGGGTCCCCGTGTGCCACTTGTTCCAAGGGCTGTTGTCCTTTTCCAGGGTGACATCCAGCAGCTGCTGTTCGTCTCGGACCACCGGGCGGCTTACGATTACTGTGAGCACTACAGCCCCGACTGCGATTCTGCCATCCCCGACACCCCCCAGTCCCAGGACCCCAACCCCGATGAATACGTGAGTCAGCTCCAGCTGGGGTCATGACGGGGGCAGCGGGGACAGGCTGGGGGTGTCAGGGTGGAGGGACAGAGAAGCCATGGGCTCTCCGGGCGAAAAATGGACCGAGTCACAGCGGGTGTCGGTCAAGAGCCCTGTCCTGTCAGCTTCCAACAAGTGTCTAGGTGATGATGGCGAGGTATCTCTCGTACCTGCTGGCTTATGACCTGGACAGGGTGTCTGTGAGCAGACACCACAGGTGCCCCCGTGGGTGGGATCTCTGCGGTGCTGTCTGGTTCTGGGCAGGTCGGCCGGAGCTGACGGCCGTCCACTGCAGCGCGATGGACTGCTGACCCCAGCGCGACAGCGATTGGGAGCAGCCTCATCCTGGGTGTTTCAGGAACGTGTCCTAAGCCTTGTCCCCCATGCCGTGACCTGCTGTGGTCAGTCAGGGTCGACCCTCCTCACCCTCCTGCCCTCATACACCAGGAGCGCCCAGTTTAATTACTTTCTGCAGTCCCCCCCCCCCACATCCTATGGGGATCCCCCTCTCAGCCCCCCGCTCGGATCTCACTCCCTTGTCTTTGAAGCAGCATGCAGTTTTTGGTCTGTAGGGTGATCCCGGCCGAGCTCCTGGCCGGCGCCCCTAGCTCCTGACGTGCTGGTGTCCTGAGGGCAGGAGCTTCCTCCTGTCACTGTGAAGGTGACACTGTCTCGAGTGACAGTGGCGTTACCCACAGAGCCCAGTTGAATTACTTTCTGCAGCTCCCCCAACGTTCTATGGGGATCCCCCTCTCCGCCCCCCGCTCGGATCTCACTCCCTTGTCTTTGAAGCAGCATTCAGTTTTTGGTCTGTAGGGTGAACCCCAAGGGTGATCCCGGTTGAGCTCCTGGCCGGCGCCCCTAGCTCCTGACGTGCTGGTGTCCTGAGGACAGGAGCTTCCTCCTGTCACTGTGAAGGTGACACTGTCTCGAGTGACAGTGGCGTTACCCACAGAGCCCATAGTTTGGCTTGTCGTCCGGCCCTTGGGTTCTAAAGGGTCAGAATGTCCTTAGCACTCTCAACTTTCTTCCAAGGGGACTTGGGACCCCCATTTCCTCCTTCCCCGGACTTCTCGTGGGGCTGGCTCAGCGTCCCAAGTTGTGGGAGGGGCTGGTGTCCAGAGCTGGGCGTGGCTCGCTGGTGTCCACGCGTCCTGCAGAGTCCAGCGTGTGGAGGAGAAAGCGGTCCAGTCCCCCGCTCTTCCTCACGTGCCTGATTTACTTCCAGTACCCGGAAGGAGAGGGAGAGGGCGAGACCTATTACTACGAGTACCCCTACTACGAGGACACGGATGACCCAAGCAAGGAGCCCGCCCCGACCAAGAAGCCTGTGGAAGCCGCGAAAGAGACCACGGAGGTGGCCGAGGTCTGTGCGGTGGCGGGCAGCTGGTCCCTGGAGGCCGCGGTGGCGGGGGGGGCGGGGGGGGACGACACTGTGGAGATCCTGACCACGGGGCCACCTGGGAGGTGGTGGGAGGCTCGGAAGGGAAACCAGAGACGTGTGATTGGTCCTCATGGGGTGTCGTCTCTGGAGAGGACTGTCCATGGTGACATGGGACATTGGGGTGGGTCGAGTCAGTGGGAAGAGGCACAAGCTCTTACCCCAGAGGGTGGCTGGGAGGCCGGGCTCATCCTGCTCTGTCTGGCACGCTCCGTTTTTTAAAAAAAGTTTTCGAGATATAATTCACCCTTCTCAAGTGCATACTGTATTTCCCCATGTGTAAGACGCACCCTAATTTGGGGAGGCCCGAAATTTGAAAAAAAAATGTATTATGTAATGTCATGGAACTCAAGTTTTATTCATCATAAAATTCATGCCACTCCTCATCGCTGTCAGAAGTCCCCTCCCTGAGCGTGTCCTCACCTGTGTCTGATGACGAATCACTGTCTTCATAGACTGCCTCGTCCTCAGTCCCATCTGTGCCGTTTGAAACGCTCTACTTCTACAACCACTGTGTAAGACGCACCCAGGTCTTAGACCCCAAGTTTTTTTTTGAAAAACGGGTGCATCTTATACACGGGGAAATGTGATAAGTCAGGGGTTCCATTCACAGCAGCCGGCTGGGCTGGGCTGGACTGGGCTGCGTCCTCCCCGGGGGGCACCCAGGTGGTCCCCTGCACCCCACGTCCACGGGGCTCTTGGTTGGCTGAGAGGAAACAAACCCAAGACCTGGGCCGCTCGTGCCCTGCCTCTCTCTGCCCGGCTCCCAGGAGCTGACCCCGCCCCCCACGGCGGTCCCCATCGTCCCCGACACCAGCGACAGGGCCGGGAAGGAGGAGGACCCGGGCATAGGGGACTATGACTACGTGCCCAGCGAGGACTACTACACGCCACCCCCTTACGAGGACCTCAGCTACGTCGAGGGCATCGAGGACCCCGACCAGCTCCCCGACCTCGGCGCAGGGGCCGCAGTTCCCACCGGCACAGCTGGCACTTCCAACGCCTCTAACGTAACTGCTTTCCTTCCTTCCGGGCGGGCTCGGTCGGGCATGGGGGGTCGGGGAGGGGGTGGCGGCCGGCAGAAGGGACAGGACCCCTGGGCTGTCCTTCTCCATCCTCTGCCTCTCTCCTGGGGAGTCCCGGGGATGCCAAGCAGGCGTGGAATCACGGACCCGCTCAGTGGGTCTCGGTGTCCTCCCTTGATTACCGGCCAAGTGGGTAGAGCCAGCCCCACCCACAGCTGTCTGGGTTCGGATAGGGATGGGTGAGGACATGAGCTTGCAGACCGGGTCTCCTGTCTGTGGCTGGGGAAGGGGTCAGGCTGGCCAGGTGCTCGAGCCAGGGACCTGGGGGCCAGACACGAGGCAGGTACTTCTGGGCACGACGTTGGGGCTTTCCCATCAGCTGGCCCTGACCCGTGGTCTCTGCCAGGGTCCCTCTCGCGACCTCGGTGTTCTCGTTGACAGCACAGCACCGACGTGTCGGCACAATTGCCTGGCACATAGCAAAAGCTTAGAAGTAGCTCAATTCTCCACGGCCACAGAGGGACCAGGTCCAAACCCCTCTGCCGGCGGGCCTGGGAGTAGGGACCTGTTATCCCCAGACCCTGAGGCTAGTGGTGGAGCCTCCATGCCTCTGGCTTCCCCCAGGCACAGCCCTAGATTGTCATGGGGTCTCGGCGGGGTCAGAGGGTGGGGCATGCTGGGTGACAGTTTCCCGTACTGTCCCTGGAGTCCTGAGGTTGAGGGCCCTGGAGCTGAGCAGGGAGGGACACATCTGTCCAGGGACCTGGCGTCCTGTGTTCTCTGGGTGACCCTGCGGCCCCTCTCGCCCTCAGCCGGCCCTGCCTCCCGGGGAAGGGAAGGATGACCTGGAGGGGGAGTTCACCGAGGAAACCATCAAGAACCTGGACGAGAACTACTACGATCCCTACTACGACCCTACCGTCTCCCCGTCTGAGATTGGGCCGGGCATGCCCGCCAACCAGGACACCATCTTTGAAGGGGTGAGGGGCTGGGAGGCGCGGGGATGGTGCTGGGGCTCCTTCCGGGGAGGGGGGACCCTCAGGGTGGAGGCCCCCAAGGCCCCATGGTGGCAGCCTCGCCCGCCGGGTTCTCGCTGGCCTGGGGCGGCCGGCTGTGAGCGGGCCTGTTTTGTAAACGTGACCACAGACGGGCTGTCCCCTCTCTCATCCTCTCCCCGTCCGCGTTTCCACCACCAGATTGAAGGGCCACGGGGCGAGAAAGGTCAAAAGGGAGAACCCGCCATCATTGAACCGGTAAGGATGTTTTCTTATCCTCTCTGGGAATCAGGTGGGTGGGTGGGGGTCACAGGGCAGGGGACATGGACCGGCCCGTGGCACCCCTGCGCCCCTGGGCCCTGGGCCACTGCAGGGAGTCCCCCATGGCCTTAGGGACTCCACAGTACAGCTTATTTCCGAGACTCAGGCGGACGAATGCACGGATGTTAGCAGGGGTGACCGCAGGGGTTTCTGAGCTGTCAGGACTCCGAGTCCTCCCTGCTTAAGACCTGGACGTTTCGGGCTGTGTCAGCTGATCCTGAGAGGGAGATGAGCCTGGGCCGGGCCCCCCGGCCCCGGGTGCCACAGATTCATGGGTCAGTAGCGGGGACGGTTCACCACAGTCCCTGTCCCCGAGGCCTGTGGTGTGTCCGGTGGAGCAAGTTTGCTGAAACTGCTAATGAAACGTGTCGGGGGAATTGAATGAATCCACGGTATCCTGACGTCCCGGTGGGGTAAAACTCGATCGTGCCCGATGACGGGGTCACGGGTGGTTCTGACGAAATGACGTTCTGTAGCGTCTTCACGTGTGGAGCCATGGGAAGGGTGGTGGTCCTGGTGTCCCTCGTGGGGCAGTGGGTGTGGGTGGGGGCCCCTGCTCAGCCCCGGGGTGTTCTCCGGCCTCAGGTAGCTGTGCCTGGCAGGTGGCACCAGGGTGCACGCTGTGGCCCGAGAGCTGCCACCCCACCGTCCCCACCCCTGTGGCAAGGCACCACACAATCAGAGGGGTGGGCGGGTCCCCTGAGCTGCATGTGGCGGGCATGGCAGGGTGGGCCCGGAAGAGGAGGGAGCGGCTGGTGGCCGGGGCCCACCCTGCCACGTCCTCTGAGTGCTAAAGGGAGGAGGCTTGTGTCCGGCAGCAAGTCTGGTCACGAGGCTGGGGCTGGGCAGTGCCTTCCGCTGCCAGGACCTGGTCCTTGTGGCTGAGCGCAGAGTGTGACATCGGGGCCCCCAGGACCCGTCGGAGTGTGGGTTCCATTCTCCTGGGGAACTGGAAGGTTCTATCAGAACCTGGACTGTTGGCACGTGGCACCCTAGGGGAGACGGGGAGCCCGTGGCCCGGGCAGATGGACCTGTTCCTTTGCGGGGGTGGGACTCCCAGCAGCAGAGGCTCAGCAGGGCTGTCCCACTCGGCCTGTTCCCGGCCTGCGGGCATCTGAGAATGCCAAGGCTGTCTTGTAAGGCTAGGCGCTCCCCCTTCAGGCCCGGCCCGGGAACAGGGACCACTGCTCCCACTGGGCTGTGGCCGCTGGACACACATCCTTTTCTCGGACTGAAACATCTTGTCGAGCTCCCTGGGGGTCCAAGGAAGACACAGCATTTCTGACAGTGGAGGATGGGGGCAGGGGGCAGAGGTGCCCGGGGGCCTCCAAGGCCAGGGTGGCCCCCTTGCTCAGCCGCATGAAAAGTCCTGATGCCGAGAGTGGTGCGGCCCAGCCTCGGGGGTGATCCCAGAAGAACAAGGTGCCGGGAACCACCCCCTGCTGCCCGTCTGTGGTCCGAGCTCTGCTTATCCCACCGGGGTGTAGGGCCTGACAGCGACATCTCATCCCAGATGGTCTTGGTCCCCAGGTGGACTTGCTGCTGACTTGGGGTGCTTGTATTCTGTCCCCCAATGCTTCAGTGATAGGGCGTCTTACAGGGGAAGAAAGTAGGGGCCCAGGTAGGTGTCTAGGAAGCAGTGGAACCCGGGTTGGGTCCCCTCACTCTGGGGGGCTAGGCTGGCATCTCTGTCCCCTGACTGGGCAGACACCGTAAGAAGAGTCCTGTGTCCCAGCTCCAGAGTGGGGTGTGGTGTTGGCTCCCCGCTCTGCTGGTGGGGGCGGGCTGAGAAGACAGGACGGAGACACGTCTGCAGAAAGCCCGTCACGTCCTCGCTGGGGGACACGGGCCATCTGGACGCGGTTAGGGAAGGGTTCCCTCCCCCACTTCCCCACTCCAGCCGGCATTTCCTCTCCGCCCAGCCCCTTCCTCCCCCGCCTGTCCGAGTATCCACGGGGCAACTTGGCCTGTGTCCCTGGAGGGACCCTGTAAATAGTTGGGAGTTTCTCAACCTGGAGCGTCGGCCAGATGTCCTCAAAGTCTTAGCATCCATACACAGATGGCCGAGTCCTGGGAGAGGCTGACGTGGTCTTGCCCGTGGAGCTTGGGGTGGCTGTTTTCCCCACCTCTCCCTCCCTCCCCGCCACCTGCCCCCCAGCGTCCTCTCTCCCTGGGAGACGTGACTCACCGCTGGTGGGGCTCTCGGAACCAGCCCAGCTGTTTCCCGCTCGGCTCAGGTCCTGCTGTCTTGTGTCGGCAACCGCAGAGGAGCCTTTAAACGATGGGAGTCCTCGCAGCCCAGGGCATGTAGGATAATCAGCCTTGGGGCTCCCAGCCTCACCCCCGGGGTCTCGGGGACCAGGAAGCCCCAGACTCTGATTTATAATCCCCGCTCCCAGCGAATGTCCTTCAGGGGCACACGCGTCACCTCCCCTGCCTCCACCGTGGTTTAAGAAACACGTATGTGCATGTGCGTGCACGCTACGGCAAGGCTCCCTCTCTGTTGTCATCTGCACACGGTCGGTCAGTCGGTCGGTTGGTGGCGGCCCCCTGCGATGGCTTTGCCTGGGAGAGCTTGGGCGCCCTGGGCCGGCCTCTTCTATCCCCTCGGTTGTGAGGACGGTGCGACTGGGAGGACCAGTCCCTGGGCCCTGTCCTGGCCGGCGTTTTCCCTCTTAATCCCGGCTCAGTCCCTGAGCCTTCCCGGCTGCCTCCGTCCCAGAGGGAGACGGGCACGCTGGATTCACGCAGCTGTTTTCATGAGCTCCCTGTGTCCATTGCCTGTACAAATATTTCTCCAAGTGTTCATCTGTGTAAACACAACGTCCATCCTCAGGGCGACGGGGGAGCCCCAGTGGGGAGGGTCCAGGGCTCGGAGGGGTTCTGCAGCCCCCTGACCGGGAGCCCCCCGCCCAGCCGGGCTGGCACCTGGGCTGATCCCGGAGCCCTGCTGGGCACAACCTCTTTCTACCAGGAAGTAATTCAAGGTCTCGCAAGAGGACCGTTCACTCTTGAAGACAAGTGCAGGGCACGTTGGCTTTGAGCACTCCTAGGAAAGAAGCAGCTTCCTGTGCTCTGGGTGGGTGGGTGGGTGGGTGGGGGCGTAGGGGGCAGCAGGTGGGCCCAGGGCCAGCACGTCCAGCTCTCTCACGCTGTCCCAGCAGCCACAAGAACTGTCCCCGAGTGCACTGAAGCCTGCCCAGCAGGGCAGACAGAACCCGGACACCGCCCCTGCTGAGTCCCTAGCCTACAGCCCTCTCCCCTTCCCCTCCCTGCAAGGGCTGTGCCAGATCTCAGACCCCCTGAAGTGGGCATGAAACACAGGGGACATGGTGGACGCTGACCCTGGCGTTGACCGGATAGGGGGTAGAAAGAGGCGTTCTGGCCTGGGAAGGGGTTGGAAGGGGAGCCACTTGGCCCGGGAAGCTCTGTCCAGCAGAGAGAGAGAGAGCTGAAGCCCGCGGTCCCCTCTGCTGCTCACCCTCCCATGGGGACAGGTGACAGGACAGGAAGCCGTGTCCCATTTGGGGGTAAGCGAGAGGTCTGGTGGGTCCAGAGGCAGGGCAGTCGTCAGCCTGCAGGGTGAGTGGCTGCAGCAGGAGGGGCGAGTGTCCAGGGCAGAGAGGCGACTTGGCAGTGTGGCCCACTGGCTCTGGACGGCGGCCGCGTGGAGGGGAGCATTTGCTGACCCGAGGGAAGAGGGGGCTAGAGGCTCCCGTGTGGCCTGTCTGAGCGGAGTCAGTCCTGACCATCCTCCGGGCCAGGCCTGGGGTCTGCCCCTCTCTCGGGCCGCCGTGGCCCAGGGCCTGCCTAGCCTCTGTCTGGCCCCTCAGGGGGACAGGAGAGACCCTGCCTGGGGGGCCAGGTGGTCTGGGTCCCCCGCTCTGCCCAGGGCATCCTAAGAGGCTTCTGCTGAGCTGCCCTTGAGGGAATCTCATGGGTCCCTGTCCTGAGCTTGTGGCTGTTTCTGAACTGCTCAGAGGACGGCCACCGTGGCCCCTGCCACATCCCCTACTACAGACTGCAGACTCCTGCCAGTGCAGTGGACGCTGGTCCAGAGGCCTGAGCGAGGGGGGGGGGCTGTCCTCAGCACGAGGGTCTGCAGGGGGACAGGGCCCACGCGGGGGCCTCAGGAGGGCCGGGCTCACAGACAGACACTGTTTCTGTCTCTTCCAGGGCATGCTGTTGGAGGGGCCGCCAGGCCCTGAAGGCCCTGCTGTGAGTGTCAACCCCTAATTCCATGACTGGTGGAGGGTACTAGGGGGGGGAGGTTGACCAGGGACGCCTGGATGGGAGAGGGGATGCGAGGATGCTCGCTTGCTGCCTTTTGCAGACACCCCCGGGCCCAGCCGGGGGCAGCTGCATCTTTGCGCTTCGTTCTGACTCTTTTTAATTTCAGGGTCTCCCGGGACCTCCAGGAACGATGGGTCCCACCGGCCCCGTAGGGGACCCTGGAGATAGGGTAAGGCCTTCCGCCAGCTCCCCGGGACCCCGTGCTCTGCAGGCTCGCCCGGATGTCTCCCTCCCTGCTCTGTGGCGGGCGGGCGCTGTCCTCCCGTGTACGGACGGCAGCCTGGCCCCCAAGACACCGCACGCCACCCCCTCACTGCGTCCAGTCCCTTCAGATATTTAGGGAGGTCAACTGTGGCCCTGCCCTGAGCTAGGGGGCGGGTGACCACCATTCCTAACCCCCAAGATTGGGGGCTGCGTTCCCACAGAGGCTGCCAGTCAGTGGTCAGCTCACAGCAGCAGCCCTGCCTCCACACCACAGGGGGGTATCTGGACCCTTTCTCCATCCGAGAACGTCACTGACCTGGAGTCCCTCCCTCGGTCCCCTTCCCTGTTGGCAGTCAAGCAGCAGACACGGGAGGGTGGGGGGCGCTTGCTCTGGAGCCGAGGGGCACCTCCCAGGGCGGTCCTGGTCAGAGGAGGGCGGACCCTGGGCGGTGCCACTCCACTCTGACACCTAGTGGGATGTTGGGGTACTGCAGCCTTGTGGGTCCCTGTCTCCTGTGGCTTTTTTCCCCTTTCTCTTTCATTCTGTTTTTCCTGCCTGTCTAATGAATCGCCAGTCCCTGTGAGCGTACTTGGAGGAGGGGCTCATGTTGGCTTAGCTGGGGGTGAGAGGGACTAGGATCTCGGGTGTCCTAGCGGACATTCATTCATCCCTAGGCCTGGGACGCGGCCCAGAGCAGAGTAAGGTGTGGGGTGGACGATGGCTGTGTCTGGTGGAGTGGAAAGGTAGCCGGGGTCCGCCCCCGAGGCTGCCCGGAGGGGGGCGTGCGGCTGACCGGCACTAGGGCTTCGGAGTCGTGCTTGGGGTGGGGGGGACATGGCCGGTCACCCACAGGTGATGGTGCTGGGCTCGCAGGGGGGCCAGGGAGGAGACCCTTCTTGCTCTGTGTGGCTGGGTGACCTCTGAGTCCAGCTCAGATGGGCCTCACGGAGGATTCTCCACCACCTTGTCTCTCTATGGCCGGTGGCTTTGGGGTCCCAGAGGAGGTGGGTCTATGTGATGGGGACTCCGCCGGTCTTCAGGACACTGGCCACCCGCACATCCCTGGCTCGCCAGCCCTCTGCTCCCCTCTGCCACAATCGGAATTTCAGATGAGCAATTGGGGGGGTGGGGGACACTGGTCTGCCCCCAACTTTGTGACTGGAATTCTGCAGTCTCTAACCCCCAGCTCACTCCAAATATCTGTGTGAGATGAGGCGACAGGCAGGTCCTCCCACAGAGCTGTCAGCGGGTGGACCCACGAGTGGGACTGAGCCCCCACGTTGGGGAGAGAGGGTCACGTGGCATCATAGGCGGCGTCCTCTCTCTCGGGTACAGGGTAGGACACTGTGCTATGCAGCGTGCATGGACAGTGACTGACGTCTCTCAGCCTCAGGGTTGTTCCAAGTATCCACTTATTCATCCATCTGTCCACCCAGCGCAGATTGTCTCTGGGCTTCCACAGTGCGGGGCACACAGGTCTGGCACTGACGATGCGAGTGCCCACGACCAGAGAGGGATTCCACCCCTTTGGCCCCTGCCTTGGGGCCGAACCTGACTCAGGCCAGAGGCAGTGTCCTTGCTGGTACCTCGTGCATGGCTGCCTGACCTGGCTGCTCCGTGTGTCCACAGCGTTCAGGACATCTCGGCAGAGCTGCACAGGCGAAATCACACACCTGTGCGCACACACAGATATACAAACATTCATGCACACACGTATACATGTGTGCACGCAGAGATATACACCCAGGTGTACACATACTTGTACACACAGATATACAAGCACACACACACACAGATATACAAACACTCATGAACACACACATATACACATGTGCACGCAGAGATATACACCCAGGTGTACACATACTTATACACACAGATATACAAGCACACACACACACAGATATACAAACACTCATGAACACACACATATACACATGTGCACGCAGAGATATACACCCAGGTGTACACATACTTATACACACATGCACACAGATATACAAACACTCATACACGCACACGTATACACATGTGCACGCAGAGATATACACCCAGGTGTACACATACTTATACACACATGCACACAAATGTACAAGCAACACACACACAGATATACAAACACTCATGCACGCACACGTATACACATGTACACGCAGAGATATACACCCAGGTGTACACATAATGTATACATACGTGCACATAGATATACAAACATGTACACACAGATATACAAACACTCATGCACACACGTATACACATGTGCATGCAGAGATATACACCCAGGTATACACATGCATATACACACATGTACACAAATATACAAACATGCATACGCAGATAGACACACATTCACACACAGATATACACATGTACCCAGACTCACACACACCAGCACACGTGCACACACGCGCACACATTCTAGTTCATTCCACCCGGGTGTCCCTGCCTTGCGGGGCATCCGAGCTTGTGTGCCAGGCTCCCGGCAGCCTGGTCTTGAGTGACATCTGCCGTTTCTTTTCGCATTCTTCCTCAAAGTGTGCCTTGGCCCTGTCCCCCAAGGCTGTGGTGGGGGTGGCTCAGAGCTTTGGCTGCCCTTCCCTGTGGCGGTCGGGAAGGTGGCCATCTCCCTACTGGGGGGGGGGCCACGATCAGTTTCTGACTCAGAGCGGGCCGTGTGTGCAGCCGACCGTGCATCAGCGTGTACAGACGTCGGCACAGAAGAGAACCCCAGCCGCGGCTCGTGGAGACGGGGAGCACACTGGGGGGGTGTTGCCGCAGCACAGGAACAGCGTGCAGAACTCAGATGTCCGCGTGACCATGCGGCCCGCTGGGTGTCGCCGGGAAGCAGAAGGATGCCACAGGCCGCAGGCCAGTGCCTCTCTCGTGCAGGCCCACGGGCCTGCGGCTCTTCCTGTGGGCCAGCATCCCGTGCACGAGGCCGGGCCGTGTTTCCTCTCTCCAGCCCGGCGGCCGGAGCTGAGAAGCCCCCCCACCCCCCACGACCTCACTTCAGCTTGCTGGCCCCTCCCGGGGAGTCTGAGCCACGTCACTGGCTTGTGTCCAGTGTCCCATCTTCCAGCTCCGGGGACAGTGTCTGTAGGAGGCAGACCTGGTTCTGGGCGAAGTTTGCTGACAATATAGCTTTGAGTTGAGCTAACCGAGGGCTCACATCAGTGGCCGTACAAGAGTCATGTCAAGTTTTAACTCTTTGGAAGGGCCCTCTGAGTTCTCTCTCCTCGGGGGTCCCCGAGTCTCCCTGTCCGTCTGCTGTGTCTCGTTGTTCCGGATCCTTTCTGTGGGAGAGTGACTGGGCGTTGACAGTCCCTGAACCTGACCTGTCTCCACGGTGGCTTAGAACGCGCAGGGAGGAAGAGCTTGGGATGAGCACCCTTGAGGAGGGGGACAGTGGACGTGGGGCCGCCCCCGGTGTTCCTCCTGGTTCCAGTGGGCCTCTCAGCAGCAGGGGCACGCCACACGGACACCGCGTGGATGGCACCCCGTCCCCGGGAGACACAGACCCCCCAGTTGGGTTTTTGACTTGGGATCGACCCCAAGACAAAGCTCAGCCGTGAGCCGTGGTCGGGCGTTGATTTTCGAGAGGAAACGCTGGAGTCAGCATGTGCTCCAGAATTTCTTTTTTTTTAAACACGTATTTTAATCTGAGGATGTTTTTCAAGATGGCGGCCAGGGCCACTTGGCCAGATCCATTAACAAGATAAACAAGCGTCATCCCTAATCGCCCCAACTGTCCACCTCCCGGGACCCACCTGAGGACGATGTTGGAATCCTCCGCACGGCAGCACGTGGCGCACGGGATCCTGGGAATGACCCGGGTGGGCATCTGTAGAGGGTGGATCTACGAGAAGATGCCTCGTCCCGCGTGGGGAGACTCCGCAGCCGGCCGTGAACTAGAACGAGGCGAGCTCGGAAGTGGGCGGGGACATGCAGCAGAGAGAAGGAGCCGATCTCAGGGCCGTTGGTCCGACGCCGAGGGACCTCGTGAAGAGGGGGACACCGCCTCCCGGGTCCCCTTCTGTTCCGGCTTACCTACTGGCACACGCAGAACCGGACTCCGGGTTCCGTTGGGGAAAGGACGGGGCTTTCACTTGGTGGAAATCTCTTGTCACATCAGCCTGTCACAGAGACGGATGGTTTCGGAGCGAAACCAGACACGTGGTCGTGCGGGGCCCAGGCGGGTCCGCAGCCTGCTGGGCGGTCCCAGGAGAGCCACCCTGGGTCTCGGTCACCTTGGCTGGGAGCGTCGCGCTCTGGGGGAGAGAGGGGCGAGCAGAGGACCGGAAGGAACCCCCACGTCCCTGAGTCCTCCTGGCGTGTGGCCATCAGAATTCTTTCTTCATCGGGGCAGCGAGCGGAGCTTCGGTCTGGAGGCCAAACGAACGTCGTCAGCCTCCAGCGTGTCGGGAGCAAGAGGCAAAGCTGAGTGAGGAGACGCGTTCTGAAAACAACCGCCCCACAGGAAGGTTTGATACTCACGTAGTCCTGAGCCGGCCAGCAGGACCTAGAAAATGGAGACCGAGGCTATCTGTGTGGGACCCGCTGTAGAGACCGGGTCCGCTGAAGGGTGTGGGGGGCACGGCGTTGGCCTGTTTAGTTAGGGTCACTGTGTCTGTCTGAGTCGGGGGACGCTTTGACCCGCCTACCATCTGAGCGGGTGAACGCGGCGTGGGGCAGCCCGAGGAGGGGCCCGCGCTGACCGTGCGGGGGGAACGGCTTGTCAGCAGCCAGGGCAGGTGTCCTCGGGGCTGCCTGCCCACCTACCTGTGTGGTGCGGAGACCTGGACAAGGTGTCCCGGAGGGGTGGACGCCTCGGTGTCCTCTGCCTGCCCACCTTCTAGAGTGTTGCATCTGCCCCCCCAATTGTGACCCCCACCCTTCTTTCTCTCTGGACTCCCCTGGATCTGCCCTGACATCCCTCCTCCCTCATCCTTCTCCCCCAGGAGCCATTCCTTACCCCCATTTCACAGCGATAGCCCCCTTTTCTTAGCCTGGGCTCTGGAACATTCCAGGCCATGGGGCTGGCTCTCCCCTGCGCTTGTCCAGTGTCATCTCCTGCTGGGTCGTGGCTTCCAACCCCCTCGTCCCACGGTAGCCCGGCTTTGCCACATTCCACCCTGACCAGGCTGTCTCGGACCCCTCTGTCCACAGGGTCCCCCTGGACGTCCGGGTCTTCCTGGGGCCGATGGGCTGCCCGGGCCTCCTGGAACCATGCTCATGCTGCCCGTGAGTGTCCCTGTCTGTGGGGTGGGCAGTTGATGGGGACCGGGGCCCTGGGCTCTGTTTCCAAGGGGGACAGCCTTCTGGCCACAGACTTGCCCCAACCTAAGCTGACCATGCCACAGAGGTAGGCTCCTTGGGGTCATCCTGATTTCGCAGAAGAGTGGACGCCAGAGGTCAAGGGGGGGCACCCAGGGCTGACCCACCCAAGAGGGGGTAGAGTCAGGCTCCCTGAAGGACAGCTCTGTGCGTGACATCTGCCTGTTGTCACATACCTACTGTCACCCCTCGGGCCTCTGAGTCGGCATGCTTGCCAGCTGGTCCCTCCTTAGGCCTGACCTGCCCGGGGAGTCCAGGTCCAGGAGGTACTGTACATATGGTTGGTCTGGAAGTCCATCTTCTGACTGACATCAGTTTCCCATGAGCCCGCGCTGTCTGTCCAATGCCCGGGGCGCTGGACACAGCTCAGGGTCACCTGGTGCAGAACCAGGACCTTCCTTGCCCGGCCTCAGTGGAGGTGTTTGTGTGGGTCCTTGGCTTGTCCTCACAGTAACTAGTGGTTGTGGTGTCTCAGGGTGAGCTGCCGCAGATCCAGAAAGGACTTCCCAGACATGGTGGGGAGGAGGGGGTCTCCTGGGGGCCCCGGGTGGAAGTTGGCAGGTGGGGCTGGGGCCACCTTGTGCTGACATCTGAGGGGAGCGTGCCCAGGAGGGGTGTGGGGCTGCGAGCTGCCCAGCCAGCCTCCCTGAGGCTATGCTGCCACCCACCCTTAACCCTGGTGTCCAGTGCGGGCACCCACATCAGGGCACCCTTGGTGACCCCCATCTCACACCTACAGTTTCGGTTCGGAGGCGGTGGTGATGCTGGGTCCAAAGGTCCCATGGTCTCAGCTCAGGAGTCCCAAGCTCAAGCCATTCTTCAGCAGGCCCGGGTGAGTGGTCTAGACCCTAGGGGACAGGGCACACTGGGTGAGGGGTGGGCACCGAGCCCAGATGTTTTACAGCAGGCCCGGGTGAGGGGCCCCTGGGATGCGCTAGGCTAAGCTGGACATCTGTTGGGACCAGTACCCCCTCCATCTCTCAGCCTGTCCTGTTCTCTCTTGCAGCTGGCATTGAGGGGGCCGGCCGGCCCGATGGGTCTGACGGGGAGACCCGGCCCCATGGTACGTCACCAGCAGGGAGCGCTGTGGTCACGCGGGGCGGGAAGGGGTACCCCTCCGATCCCCTAGCTCATTTTGGAGATGAGTGGACGCATCTTGAGCTATGGTCCGCACTAGTTCTGTAACTGGCCTCCGGGCCGGGG
Source organism: Rhynchonycteris naso (assembly GCA_037038555.1). Lineage (NCBI taxonomy): Eukaryota > Metazoa > Chordata > Mammalia > Chiroptera > Emballonuridae > Rhynchonycteris > Rhynchonycteris naso. The sequence goes on along the minus strand of CM072996.1, from coordinate 2,504,225 downwards.
GGTTAGGGGGGCCTGCACGGCCTGGGGGCTGGGAAGCACCTCACCCCTGCACTGGTTGTGGTTTTGCCCCGTGACCCAGGGGCTCTGAGCCTCTTCCTTTCAGGGCATCAGTATGGGCGGCGGTCCCGGCTGCCAACCCTCCCTGCCCAGCCCTGCCGCACTCCTGAGTGCTCCGTGTACGGGGCGCAGGCTGTGCACACGGGACCCCCCAGGGACCGCGAGGGGCCCTTGCAGTTTGTAAGGAGACATAGGATTTAAACACTCGGTGTCCCATCATTGTTCCGGGGGGAGGGGGACGTTGGCCGCTGGCCCTGGCCCTGGGTCTGCAGTTAGTGCCCTCCTCATCTGGGTGACTCGGGGCTGTCCTCCTCCAGCAAGTGATCTTGTAATGGGCTCAGAGGATGTCCGCCCTTGGTCCCGAGCCGTGGGCTGTGACAGACACCATGGTCAAGTTCATTTTGGAGAGGGAGACGGACATCACCTAGTTGGAAGCTAGGAAGAGACCCAAACAGCGAACCCCTCTCCCCGTCCCTTGGGTTCCGTCCGAGGCACGCAGGGGTTGAGAGTCAGCTGCCCTGCCCTGCCCAGCGGGCAGTCCCGAGCAGTGTCTGCACCCCGTTACCCCAGCCGACACCTGCAGCCTTCCCCTGCTCAGTGTCCCTTAACCGGCTGTGTCCCCTAGGGCCCCCCCGGAAGTGGAGGCTTGAAGGGCGAACCGGGGGACATGGGGCCTCAGGTATGTGGACACCGCGCCTTCGCCCTCTGAGAGGGCGTCTCCCGTGCTGGGACGGGGTGGTTCCGGGGGTGGCAGTGTCCCCAACACTGATTTTCTCCAAGGAAGTCAGAGGGGACTCTGCAGCAGGCACCAGCCGATGCTCCCCTGTGCCCGGCCCTCGTTCTGGGCCGTGGTTCCCGTGCCCTGTCCGGGAGGGGGGTGCCCTCGAGTGGGCAGCCGGCAGGACGAACCCACAGGCCGGGTTGACAAGCTCGGGACAAGGCTTGGCTTTTGTTTCTGAGACACGTGGACGTGCACTGACCCCTTTCCCTTGTGATTTCGGACAGGGCCCCCGAGGTGTGCAGGGCCCGCCCGGCCCAACGGGAAAGCCTGGAAGAAGGGTGAGTGGTTTTTTATTTCGGCCCATTGACCAGCTGGGGCACCCAGGACGGAGCGGGAGCCTGCAGTGGGCTGGTTCTCAGTACCCGCTGTGCAGACGGGGCGCGGTAGCAGAAAGGCCCGTTGCCGACTCCCATCAAAGGCACGTCTGTCTCCAAGGCCTCGCCCCTTCTTGCGGGCCAGTGACCGTCGCGCCTGCTTCTGCCTCCCGGGCCCCTGTCCCGAGCACGTTAATTCAGTTGAACAAACATTTTTTATTTTTCCAAAATGAGAAGCAGGGAGGCAGAGAGACAGACTCCCACATGCACCTGACCGGGATCCACCCGGCATGCCCACCAGGGGGCGCTGCTCTGCCCATCTGGGCTGTTGCTCCGTTGCAACTGGAGCCATTCTAGCACCTGAGGTGGAGGCCATGGAGCCGTCCTCAGTGCCCGGGCCAACTTTGCTCCAATGGAGCCTTGGCTGCAGGAGGGGAAGAGAGAGACAGAAAGAAAGGAAAGGGGGAGGGGTGGAGAAGCAGATGGGTGCTTCTCCTGTATGCCCTGGCTGGGAATCGAACCCGGGACTTCCACACACCGGGCTGACGCTCTGCCACTGAGCTAACCAGCCAGGGTCTTAACAAACATTTTTAATGAAAACAATTCCCCAGGCCCCTTGTGAGCAAGCGTCATGAAAGCACCACGATCAGCCTCATTTCTGCAGGAATGGCCTGGGTCGGGGGCAGTGGCCGTGTGGCTGCGCACCCATCGCCCTGGCCTCCCGGATTCTGTGCGGGCTTGTGACTAAATGGACAGCACTAGCTTGCTTCCATGAGACCCCGGCCACTGGGAGGGCCTGCGTGCATCGGTATGAGTACAAGCTCACGTGTCCAGATGAGCTCGGGAAACCGTAATGAACCCCGGGCTGTGCTCTGACCGCGGGCGCCTCTTTTCAACCGGTGACCGAGGTTCCTCGGTGTGAGCAGAAAAACTTGTCCTCGTGTCCTGTTCGCTTAGTGTGAACCTCTTCAAGGAGTGCTGTCCCCTTCAGCCACCAGGCCCCGTTCTGGTTTCAGAGTCCACACAGCAAGAACAAGGGATTCCTGAGTGGGAGGGGACGCCCCCCTCCGCCCCCCGTCCCAGGAGCTAAGTGTCATTCGTGACGTGTCTTGCCACTGGCCTGTCTGGGCTGCCAGTGCCACCGAGGCCGGAATCCGGTGGTTGATTTTGGATCCGAACCTACAAGCTGTGACAGTTCCTTAGGTTTTCGTGTGTCTCCGAGCGCTCAGTGTCCAGTTTCTCCAGGGCTAGTCTCTCCGTCTGGTAAATGAGAAAGAAAAAGGGACGAAGATACAAGGGGTGGTTCATGATGAGACGAGTCCATCGCCAGCGCCGTGGACACGTCCGTGTTTGAAGGAATGACCTTCTGTCCCCACAACGCACCGGGGAAGAAACGCCAGTGGGCGAGGGGCTGGGAGCCGGTGGGCTGCCCGTCTCCCTGGTTCTCTGTCGGCACAGCCTGCAGGGAGCGGGTCGTGTGAGTGACAGGGGCGTCTGGACCTGCTGTGGCTGTGATGTCGTCTGAACTCTGCTGACCAGTTGCCCCTTGGTTTCTGAAAGTGGCATCTGGAGGAAAGACTGCCCCTTGGTGCCCTCCCACTCTCCCCTGGGCCTGGCATCACACCTGCATTTCACCCAGCGTGGCAGGGCTCGGACACCTTGTCTGAGATGACTCTTCCTTCCTGGCAGCGCACAGGGACCTTGCACTGGGGGAAAGGGGGGAGCACAGACCATGTCCTGTGGTCCACTCGGACCCGCTGCTCTTTTTTTCTCCCGTTGCTCCCCTTACGGTTTGTGCTATGTTTTGAGACCAAGAGCGGCTGCTCTCCAGACCTGTCCGCTGTCACAAGCCACCTCCTACCATCATCTCCAGACACGAGAGGGGCAGGTGGCAGTTCAGGATGGCGAGGCCCAGGAAAGACCAGGATCCCGTGTGAGGGGGGTCCAGCTGCCCCCAGCTCCGGATTCTGGCTGCACGGGGCTTGGGGTGCTGTCTCCTCGGTTTCACGGGGAGCCGTTGCTCAGAGGTCCCCTTCGTGCTAACACGGTGCCCTCCTGTGTTCCAGGGGCGGGCCGGCAGTGACGGAGCAAGAGGGATGCCCGGGCAGACGGGCCCCAAGGTAGGCTGGCACTCTCGGTCCCTCGGTGTCCTGGCCACTGTTATTGCTGCGTCAGGTTGACGGCGTGGCCGGGACACTGTTTGTACCGATAAACGTGATTGCGATGACGAGCGGTGATTGATGCTGGCACCCGTCTGGGGAGGGGCCTTGGGCGTGAGGGACGTCCTGTTTGGGTCAGCCTGGCCGGTTGGTACGAAGTCGGGGTGGAGGGGTGAATTTCAGGAGTATGTGGGACAGTTGCCGTTAGTTTGGGTGACCAACTCGCTCCTTTCGAGCTGGGGGTTGAGCAGGAGGGGCTGACTCGGGGGCCAAGAGCTTCCCCTCCATTCGTACCTTGTTTGGTGTCTGGGGGAGAGAAGGCCGGGATATGGGCCCAAGGCAGAGGCGTGTGCGGTCAGGGACGGGCCGGTGGCCGCCCCCCATGGGTCCTGAGGCCCGGGCAGGCTGCATAGACTTTCCCTGACCCGCAGCCCAAGGCAGGGCAGCCGCCACAGAGAGCAGTGTGGTTCCTGAGCAGCCCTTTGTCCTCCTTGCAGGGTGACCGCGGCTTCGACGGCCTGGCTGGACTTCCGGGGGAGAAGGGCCACAGGGTAAGTGCTTCCCTGTGAGCTCCTGGCCCGGAGGCTCTGCTGGGCCGTGTGCAACGGAGGCTCTCTGGGAGGCCCTCCCAGGCGGCCTCAGATCTCGTGGGTAGGGTTTGGGTCCCATCGACTTGTGGGGGTGGGAGTGGAAATGAATGCAGTGTAGTGTCCACAGTGTAGTGTGGATGGAAGGACAGCCCAGCGGGAGTGGACGCTTCTCTGCAGCTCGCCGTGGAGAAGCCGGCGGGGTCCGGTCACGGGGGGCGGGGGTCTGGATGGGGTAACAAGAGCTCTTCTAGAAATCTGCTCTCTGCTGAAGGGGCCTTTCTCAGCATCGGGAAGCCCCATGCTGCTGTTTTGAGAGGTGGCGATGGCCAAGTGTGGGGCCATGGCCCCTGGTGGCCCGGCCTGGCTCTCCTGTCCTCCTGAGTGGACTCCACGCGGAGGCTCTGGGCGGCTCACTGGGCATTTACTTTCCTTTCACATAGAGGGGTGTCTCTTGCATATTTTGGCTCATCCCGGACACACGCACGCACACACTCGTCAGCGAGGTTTATCCATCACGTTCTCTAACACTGAGAAATGGTTGTGGCGGTGACTTGAGCCCAAGCTGCTGGGCCCACACCCTCCACCAGCCATGCGGGAAGTAACGGGGGGCAGGGGAGGGGCAGGGCCCGTCCCCCTCACTGATGGGTAGACAGGCATTGGGCACCAGCTGCGTGTGTGCGAGGCCTGAAGTTTCGGGCATGAGGCAGACCAGCGCCAGTCTGCATGGTGCCTATGGTCCTGGGCAGTGGCCCTCTCCCGGGGGCAGTACGGGGCTGGGGGAGGGCTCTGTTGGGTGTAGCTCAGAGCCCACCTCAGTGTCCTGGGCATGCCCTGTCTGGCACAGCTGCTCCCCAGGACACCGGTTTCCCCAGGCGACAGCCTTCACGGCCAGCATGATCCCAGTCAGCCAGCTCGCAGCTTCCCCACCCAGATCTCCTGGGACTCCGGGACAGGCTGCCGCGGGTTTGGGATTCTCAGCCTCAGAATTAGAGGAAGACCATGCTGGGGACTTGGGACAGGCATGTGTGACCTGCTCTGGGCTGGCTAACCCTGGCTCTGGTTGACTCCCTAGGGTGACCCTGGTCCCTCTGGCCCGCCGGGTGTGCCGGGCGAAGACGGAGACAGGGTACGTATCCCGTGGGTCTTAGCCACACCTGCGTGCTCGTCTCCTCGGGGTTTGCAGGGAAATGCCCGCAGCGGAGACATTGTCCTGTGGGGGTGAAGGGAGAAGCTGGGGGGGGCATGCAGAGACAGGACGCCCTGATCTCTGGGATAAGAGCTCACTGCAAGTGTTTCCATTGACTTCATCCTTCCTGCTGGTCTGCGGTGTCCAGCAGTGTCTTCTACCCGTCAGTGGTCTCGGAAAGTGTGCCTGTCAGCCCCGGGACAGGTGCCCTGGGGACGCCGGGAGGAGGAGGGTCAGCGGAGGTGGGAGGGGCAGAGGGCGGCAGGGATGCTGCTGTCCCAGTGCGAGCCACCTCCGGCCCCGACGGGCTCTGCGCCATGCGTCTCCCGGGGGCTGCAGGCCACGAGGGTTCCTCGGACTGCACACTGGCTCTGGGGGACAGAGAAGCATGCAGAGGGGACTTTTGATCCCCGCCCTCCACACGCCCCGCGCCCCCAGGCAGCTTCGTCGGGTGGTTGGGGTGTTTTGAGGGAAAAGTGTGGAAGCCCTGGAGACGGACTGGGTATGGGAAGGCCAGGCCTGGCAGCATCTTGTCCTCACCAGCGCTCAGGCTGGTGCTGTCAGGGCACCTCCTGTCTGGGCCTCAGCGCAGTCCACTGTGGGGTGAGGGAGGGGAGAGGGCGCCTCGAGATGTCTGTGCTGTCTGATCGGGGTGTGTGTGTGTGCATGTGTGTACATACAACACGTGCACACGTGTGGGCATGGATGTGTACATATATGCACCTGTGATGTGTGTGTGTGTGCCTATGTGGGCATGGCTAGTGCAGGATCATGTGTCCACATGTAACTGTGTATATGCATAAACAGGTGTGTTGTGTGTGCATGCATGTGTGTGGGCGTGACTTGTGTGTCTGTGTGTATGCATGCATGTGTGTGTGTGACTTGTATGTTTGTATGTGCGTGCATGTGTGTGGGCGTGACTTGTGTGTGCACGTGCATGCATGTGTGTGGGTGTGACTTGTGTGTTTGTGTGCATGCGTGTGTGTGGGCGTGACTTGTGTGTGTTTGTGTGCATGCATGTGTGGGCATGACTTGTGTTTGTGTGCATTCGTGTGTGGGCGTGACTTGTGTGTGCGTGCGTGTGTGTGGGCGTGACTTGTGTGTTTGTGTGCGTGCGTGTGTGTGGGCGTGACTTGTGTGTGCATGTGTGTGTGTGCGTGACTTGTGTGTGTGTGCATGCGTGTGTGTGGGCGTGACTTGTGTGTGTGTGTGCATGCAGATGTGGTGAAAGGGGGGCATGCAATGACCGAGAGAAGCTGAGTGTTGACACGCAAGCCCTGTTCCTGGACCAGTCACACCGGCCAGCGTCTGCCTCGGCCAGAAGGGGTCTTGCTTTGCCCTCCAGCCATGCGTAGGGCCCTGGCAGAGACACTGAGTTCCCTCAGGCCTCGGCCAGGGGACCTGGTGATTGTCCCCAGATTCCTTCCCACTCAGTTTTTATCATGGACGTTCCCATCTGTCACTGGTCTGCCTGTCTGTCTGTGTGTCCGTCGTGTATCTGTCTAGTTGCTATGGGTCCTTCTGCCATTCATTGCCATTATTAATCCTTGGATCGTGTGATTTCTCCCTCATTGGAGCCGAGGTTGGTGAGCTCCTGGGCAGTGACCCAGCGCGCCGACCCTCACCTTGGCTCCTGCAGCTTTCTGGGCACAAGGCTCTGGGCCGTCCGGCTGCGGGTGCTGCAGTAGCCCGCCGGCCAGAGCCCTCAGCAGAGCTGAGGGAAATGCCATCCCCCTGGTGCCAGGCTTTAGGGCTGGTCCCTGAAACCCCGCCCTTTTCTCCCTACAGGGTGATGACGGAGAAGTTGGGCCCAGAGGGCTGCCCGGGGAGCCCGTAAGTCCAGCGACCGGGAGCCTGTGTCTCCTCACCATGTGGCAGGCTGCGGGTTGGGTTGTCCATGGAGTAAATCGGGGGTCGACGTAGAGCTGTGGTCGTGAGGAGTTCAGCCACGACACACAGACAAATCTGGGGTTCCCCTGGGAAGAGGAGGGGCACGTGCTGGGGCACAACTCTGAGGAGTCAACTGAGCCTTCAGGTCCCCGAGGGTTGTGGTGGGAGTCCTGGCCACAGTCAGAGAGGGTGTCCAGGGTCATCATGGAGGGTGTCCAGGGTCATCATGGAGGATGTCCAGGGTCATCATGGAGGGTGTCCACACTACAGTCAGAGAGGGTGTCCAGGGTCATCATGGAGGGTGTCCAGGGTCATCATGGAGGATGTCCAGGGTCATCATGGAGGGTGTCCATGCTACAGTCAGGGAGGGTGTCCAGGGTCATCATGGTGGGTGACCAGGGTCATCATGGAGGGTGTCCATGCTACAGTCAGGGAGGGTGTCCAGGATCATCATGGAGGGTGTCCACGCTACAGTCAGAGAGGGTGTCCAGGGTCATCATGGAAGGTGTCCATGCTACAGTCAGGGAGGGTGTCCAGGGTCATCATGGTGGGTGACCAGGGTCATCATGGAGGGTGTCCATGCTACAGTCAGGGAGGGTGTCCAGGATCATCATGGAGGGTGTCCATGCTACAGTCAGGGAGGGTGACCAGGGTCATCATGGAGGGTGACCAGGGTCATCATGGAGGGTGTCCAGGGTCATCATGGAGGGTGACAGGGGTCATCATGGTGGGTGACCGGGGTCATCATGGAGGGTGTCCAGGGTCATCATGGAGGGTGACCACGCTATAGTCAGGGAGGGTGTCCAGGATCATCATGGAGGGTGTCCAGGGTCATCATGGAGGGTGTCCACACTATAGTCAGGGAGGGTGTCCAGGATCATCATGGTGGGTGACCAGGGTCATCATGGAGGGTGTCCACGCTATAGTCAGGGAGGGTATCCAGGGTCATCATGGAGGGTGACCAGGGTCATCATGGAGGGTGTCCAGGGTCATCATGGAGGGTGACCAGGGTCATCATGGTGGGTGTCCAGGGTCATCATGGTGGGTGTCCAGGGTCATCATGGAGGGTGTCCAGGCTACAGTCAGGGAGGGTGTCCAGGGTCATCATGGAGGGTGACCAGGGTCATCATGGTGGGTGTCCAGGGTCATCATGGAGGGTGACCAGGGTCATCATGGAGGGTGTCCAGGCTACAGTCAGGGAGGGTGTCCAGGGTCATCATGGAGGGTGTCCAGGCTACAGTCAGGGAGGGTGTCCAGGCTACAGTCAGGGAGGGTGACCAGGGTCATCATGGAGGGTGTCCAGGGTCATCATGGAGGGTGACCAGGGTCATCATGGTGGGTGTCCAGGGTCATCATGGAGGGTGTCCAGGCTACAGTCAGGGAGGGTGTCCAGGATCATCATGGAGGGTGTCCAGGGTCATCATGGAGGGTGTCCAGGGTCAGTTGCAGGACCTGAATTAACCAGCGTCTGCCCCCCTTTCTAATGGCCATAGTTTCTTAAAAACGGGGCCCTCTCCCGTAGCGTGCCGCGGCCCGGACATCGGAGAGCTCTGTCCCCAGTGCAGATCTCCTGATGCACAAAAGGGCCTGAATTACTTTTCATTCACTGCTGCTTTCTGAACGTCTCACTTCCTTTATCGACATCAGCGGGGGCCGTGTGCATCTGGTGGTGCTAATTGAGGAGAAATATTGCTCACGCTGCGGGGGGAGGAGGGCAGCCTGGGGTCGGCACTGGCACGTTCATCTGGGACTAAATTATACCCTCGGTGTCTGACTAACCGCGGAAGAGAACTCATCAGCACCACTCTCTCCTTCCACTCGCGTCTGAGCTGTACCTTCTGGGTCATTAACTCCTAAAAAAAAAAAAAACCATTTATACAACGAGGTGTTAAAATAACGAAGGAAACATTTAAGAGGCAATGAACGTGGGTAGGATTTCTCATCGACTGCTTCTGGGAAGGTTCTGGCAAAGCGAAGGGCGGTTGAAGTCACCATGCCTTGCGCCTCAACGCAAGGCCCCCTAACTCCTCCCCCCCCCCCGTAGGCGGGGTGGGCGTGAGTGACTCAGGGGTGGGCTCCTTCCTGCCACGCAGCGCGGCCGCTGCTCTGATCTCGAGATACGTCCTACGTCGGTCCCCGCGCACCTGCCCCTCCCTGCCAGGGGAGGAAGGGACTGAGCTCTGGGCTACAGCAGCCACCCCAGGAAGGACCTGAGCTCAGGCTTCCTGCCTTACATTCAGCTGTGCAGTCCCCACCAGGGACCCGGTGTCTCTGACCTCTGTCCTCCCTGAACCCTGCGGGGCTCTGACGCCAGAGACCCAGCGGCCCCGTGCGGCAGGGTGTACCCAGGGCACATGTGGGGTGGTTTGGGGCTCACGTGCCCTGGGCAGGTTGGGAAAAGGCACCTGTTGACTCGAAAGGCTCCCCTTCCCCTGAGGGTTCCTGGTGACCTTCCAACTGAGACTCCCATCAATTCCAGGGACCCCGGGTGGAGAGGTGAGGTGGGGAGACAGAGCAGGGGCAGGAGGGGGTGTTGGCCAGGCTCCCTGGGCAGTGGGGAGACCTGCGTAGCCGCAAAGAACCTGGACCAGAGGGGCGGGGAGGGAGCAGGGCAGGGCCGGACCACTAGCCGAGCCTGAGTCTCCTGTGCTTTCTCCCCTTGCAGGGGCCGCGTGGTCTGCTGGGGCCAAAGGGACCCCCGGGTCCTCCCGGACCTCCTGTAAGTCTGTCACCTGTTTGCCTGTGTGTCCCTCACCACTCCCTTCGCGACCCCGCCCGGCACACTTTCAGTGCCGGTGGGAGGGGCCCGCGGGCGCTGCTTCCCGTATGCAGAAGGGACTTGGCCGGAGAAGACCCAGGGCCGGCTAGCTTGACCACTCTCCCCTGTCACACTCGCAGCGTGTGCCGATACAGTGACTTTGACATCCCATTGCCTCCTTGCCTGAAAGCACTTCTAGCAGCTTCTGGAAAGTTCTGGAAGGAGCTAGAAGCCCGTGGTTTCAGTGGGGCTCTGTGTCCCCAGGCTGGGCCGACCTGCCCACTCTTCACGGCCCCTCTGCCCTGTCTCCTGAGCACGTGGCCTGCCCTTAACCATAACCCCTCACTGCTCAAGACTTGAGGATTTATATGATGGGGTCAAGCCCTTTTTCTCTTCCCCAAAGAGTGTGCCATCTGGGACATGTTGCGGGCAGGGGCCAAGGTGTGTTGAATGCATTTTCCTTCTGAGCATTAACTTTTCATTATTTGGTCTCCTGTCTCCCCCCCCCCCCCACCCGTCTCATCCAGGGAGTGACGGGTATGGACGGCCAACCCGGCCCGAAAGGAAACGTGGTAAGTCTCGGGGAGCCCCCCCACCCCCCGCTACCCAGCCTCCTGGGTGATTCCCATCCCCCACCCCCTGGGGCACTCCTCGCCGGGTCAGGGAAATCTGTCATGGTCAGAACCAGATGGGATGTGAGGGGGGCCCCACCCCAAGCCCCAGGCCCTGTGGGAAGCCCACGCCCAGCCTATGGGCCGCGCCAGCGCAGCGCGGAGGGCCGCCCTTCCTCCCTGCGTGGGACCTGTGTGCCGTGAGCGTGTACGGCACCCGCCTCAGGCCCGGCATCCGTTCTCGGGGCTCTGGCCGACTTCAGCATGGCGGGATGGTTTGGGGATTTTCTGCCAAACGGAATACCTTCTGGTCAGTCCCTTTCGCGTGCCTTCCTGATGGCCGTTGTGCATGGGCAGGAACAAACGAGTGCTGAGCGCCAAGGTCGCGAGGCTCGTAGGTGTGGGTCTGGTCCCACGCTCTGCCGCCCGGCCGCCTGCCTTTGCCCGTGGGTCAGTCTTCCCGAGTGCCTGTGTCCGACATGATGGGGAAACCCAGGCCCCCAAGAAGGAGGGGCATCACCCCTTCTTCGCCCTCCAGAGCCCCCTTCAGTGCCTTTGCCTTTGCCTCCTGTAGGGTCCTCAGGGAGAGCCTGGCCCCCCAGGGCAGCAGGGTAATCCAGGTGCCCAGGTGAGTGAGTGGGGGGCAAACTCCTGGGCAGCGGGAGGCGCAGATCTTCAGTGCGGTGCCCTGGGCCTGAGCGGCCGCTGGGCACTGCCCCCTGTGCTGCTGGCCTTGCCTGGAGGGGCCTGCAGCCTGGAGGTGGCCCCCGAACCACCGGCTGGCCCCACATGAGAGAATGGGGGGAAGGTGGGTGGTGGGCAGGGAAGGCTTCTGAGCCAACACATTTCTAACCCTTTCGCCCCACTCTTCCTCCGCCCCAGGGTCTTCCCGGCCCCCAGGGTGCCATTGGTCCTCCGGGAGACAAGGTAGGTGGGCTGAGCTGGGTGTAGGGGTGCCCCAGGAAGCATGTTGGGCGTCGTCAGTGTGGTAGGTGAGCCTTTACCCTCCCCAGAGTGGGGGAAGCTCGGATCACTGAGCACTGAGAACATGGGCCGAGAGGAAGGTCATGGACCTTATTCATTTATTCATTCATTCATTCATTTCCTTCCTCTATAGCCGTGTGTAGGGTTTCTAGATTGAGGAAGAAGGAGAACTATTGGGCACCTGGTTAAATCTGAACTGTTTGTGCTTTTCTGAAACCCAAACGGACCCAGGCTTGTTCTGCTTATGCTAAATTTGGCAACCCTAAGTGCGTCCTCAGCACCCAAGTCCTAGGTGCCGGGGAGAGAGCTGGGAACACCCTGGTGGGAGGAGCTAAGTGGCCTCTGTGGGGCGTCCTCAGGGCAGCAAGGCTCCCTATGGGCTTGTTCAAACAGCTCCCTGGGCCTGGGGGTCCTGTCTTCACCTGGCTGGGGCAGGGACATTCATTTCCAATCACAAAACCTGAAGTTGTTTCAGGTGCTGGAAGCTTCCAAGTCAAGGGGGGGTGGTGGGGTATCTCTGAGCACACTTTTCTACACACATCCTCTGAGCAGGAATGTCGGGGGCGTGCAGAGCAGGTGGGCAGCCCGGGGACCTCCCGGGGCATCTGCTCATGAAGTCTGGTTTGTTCTAGGGTCCCCTGGGTAAACCAGGCCTCCCAGGAATGCCCGGTGCTGACGGACCTCCAGTGAGTACCCCCCTGCTCACCTCACCCCCGCACACGCACACACACGCACACACACACCGCCCGTGTCTGCTCCAAGCACGGGGGCTGGATCCCAGGCCAGCAGCCACCTCTCTCGCTCTGGGGACTGCGGTGAGTGTGTGACTGACTGTCCACCGCCGTCCCCTCCCTGCTTTGGCGACCACCCGTTTGAGCACTTGAGCTGGACGGCTCGGGCTGATTGGGTTATGGGATATACCCTTTCCGGAACGTGTTTCTGCGGAAGGGGGTGGGTGGGGTCGGTGGGTGGTTGCTCGGTTAGGATCGGTAGGAGGAGCGTACGCCGTCTGGTTACCGGAACCCAGCCTGGCACTGTGACTGGGAAACTAACTCTCAGGAGGGCTGCCAAGGGATGACACGTGTCCCCGGCGTTTGTGAAGGGAAGGCGGCCTGTGCGCGGGATGTAATTTTAGGGCTCGCATGCTGAGAAAGGGGGGTGATGAACAAATGCACTCGCCGTGTGCCACCAACACAGCTGTGGAGCCAAATCGGGTGTGGGCTAGAAATAGGGAGCAAGTGACAGATCCGATCTGTCCCCGTGTGCAGGGGAGCGGGCGGGGGCGGGACGTTTCCCCAGCAGCTGCCACCCGCTTTGTAAGCGGCTGGTGGCTTTCTTTTCCTTTTTCCTTTCTTTCTTTCTTTCTTTTTCTTTTTTTTTTTTTTGGCATATTCAGTTGATGATGCATAGAGAGCCGATTTCAGAACACAAGATTAGCCAGATTAACTACAGCGGTCCCTTGAGATACGAGCAGACCCACGTACGAATTCTTTTAAGATACGCGCCGCGACTCGGTCCATATATTTTTTGTTTTTTGAGATACGGGTCGTGATTCGGGAAGCTGCCGCTAGTTGGCGCGTCGGCGCACGGGTCCGGTATCGGCGGTGTGATATACGAGCTGACTGACTTACGAGCTCGGTTACAGAACGAGTTAAATTTGTATCTCAAGGTGCCACTGTATTTCAGACACCGAGTATGTTGCTGTTTTCATAACACCGTTAAACGCAGAGCAAACGCTGAACAACGTGGAGAATTCATCGGTGACTCTCGAGCACACGGCTGTCGGTTCCCGTTTGCAGGGCCGAGGGGTCCCTGGGTTCGACGGGTCACCGGCGGCGGGGCCGTCCCTTCCGGGGTCTGGTTCCAGCGGGTTCCGACCACATCCCCTCCCCTCCCCGTCCCCACGAGGAGCCACTGTGGGGTCCTCAGGCTCCCGGGCTCCTAGATGTTGGCATAGAAAGTGAGGAGCATTTTAGTCCTTTTATGTCCCTTTAATTCACATTCGCGCTTAACTGCGTCTTCTTGACGGCAAAGTCACACTTTTTGCCGTGGACAATTAGGGAGCTCGATGCCATGACAGCAAGGCAGAATCGTCCCTGCTCCCGACTCCTCGTGCGTCGGACCCCTGGTGGCGGCTGGGGGCAGACTCTGCCCGCCACGTTTTCTGTTCGTTCCCGGCAATCTCAACCATCCGTGGAACGTTTCCCGCCCGCCGCGTGGGAGGTCAGCGGCCAAGCCCTGCTGGGAGGAGTATGCCCAGGAGTGGACGGGGCCACCCGCACCCCCACTTCCCTGACCTTACCTTTGTGGAACACCCCCCCACACACACACACATTGAAACGTCCAATGCGCCAGGGTCCCTGAAGTGCCACCAGCACCCTTCCAGGTCCTGTGGGGCAAACAGGAAGGCCTTTAAGACATCCCTTGCTGGGAGCCAGTCGGCTGCCTCTTGTGGACTCTATGTCTCTTCCGAAACCAACACTTTAAACTATGTTTACTTTTTAAAAAACATTTTTAAATTTTTTTAATTTTTCACTCTGGCTGGTCGGCTTCAGCGGTAGAGCGTCGGCCTGGCATGTGGAAGTCCCAGGTTTGATTCCTGGTCACGGCACACAGAAGTGCCCATCTGCTTCTCCACCCCTCTCCCTCTCTCTCTCTCTCTTTCTCTTTCTCTCTCACTTCCCCTCCACACAGTGAACATATGTGGGGTTTGCAGACAGCGCCCTGATCGCTGGCCAGAAAGCAGGGTGCCCAGAGGGACTGGTCCCACTTCACGACTCCTTCTTGGGCCACAGATTCATTTTGCTGGGTGACCTGAGCACAGGCCCTGGTCATCGCTGTCCCCACTCACCCACCACTGAGGGCCGGCTTGGATGCTGGCAGAGTCAGGCAACCCTGCGTGCCTGGAGACCACCTGCGGGTTTTGCTGCGAGGTGTCCTTTGTGGTCGACTCCGGCCATTGCTGGGGCCTGGCATTACTCCCGAGCTGCAGCCGGGCTCAGGGAGCGGCGTGGGCCACGTGGGTGGGAGAAACGGAGCCATGCTCAGCCGCTCTCGTCCGGACTTCAAGCTCCCTGTTTCTGTCTGTGGGACCCCGCTCTCACTCTCACGGTGTTAGATGGCTGACTGCCAGGGTGGTGAGCGCCAGGGTGTGGAGGGGGGGCACGGACTAACGCAGCCTTTCTCTTTCCCAACAGGGGCACCCTGGCAAAGAAGGCCCTCCGGGGGAGAAAGGGGGTCAGGTGCGTACAGCACGCTCGGACCTTCGAGCATCTTCTGCAGGATGGGCCGGGGGGTGGGGGGCTGCTGGCCCGACTCTGCTCTGGGGTACCCCAGCAGAAGGGATGAGCTGGAACAGCTGTGCCCTGTCCTGATGGCTATGCCGGGAGTAGTTCCCCCGAGGAGCTGGGAGGTGTCCTCCCTGCCCATCTTGGTCTGAGGACCTCACCCCACCCTCGGTTTCTGCCCATGGGGGTGTGGGTGCAGCCCGACCTTGACCAGATGGAAACCGGGTGACCCTGCAGGCTCTGGGCCAAGGCTCCTCCTGACCCATCGACATGGTGTGTTCGGAGCCCCAGGACTTGGGGGGGGGGTTAAAGCCGTTGCAATTTCCCAGGGTCCCGAGCACCCAGGACCCTGCCTACTGGACTATTTGTGGCGAAGGTCCACGTCTGCCTCCCTTCCCGCCCCCAGCCCCCACCTGCTCCAGGGAGCCGTGCACAGTGTTCAGCGAGATTCTTTGTCTGTTAAAAGACATCCCTTCCTTGGGTGACCAGCCCTGTCCCCGTCTCCCAGCCGGAAGGTCTCCCATTTTGCTCTAAGGACCCTTGGCTAGGAGTGCATTTTTTTACTTTTATTTTATTTTTTTTGTATTTTTCTGAAGTGTGAAGCAGGGAGGCAGAGACAGACTCCCACATGTGCCCAACCGGGATCCACCCGGCATGTCCACCAGGGGGCGATGCTCTGCCCAGCTGGGACGTTGCTCCATTGCAACTGGAGCCATTCTAGCACCTGAGGTGGAGGCCATGGAGCCGTCCTCAGTGCCCGGGACAACTTTGCTCCAGTGGAGCCTTGACTGTGGGAGGGGAAGAGAGAGAGAGAGAAAGGAGAGGGGGAAGAGTGGAGAAGCAGATGGACACTTCTCCTGTGTGCCCTGGCTGGGAATCGGACCCAGGACACCCACACACCAGGATAGCGCTCTACCACTGAGCCAACCAGCCAGGGCTGGAGTGCATATTTTTTTAACAGTAACTCAGCTCGTCCAGCTCTTAGCACTTCCCTGACTCCACCCCCATTCCCGAGTCCCTGGGGCGGGACCTGCAGGATGCGTGGTGACACATGGTGACACGTGGTGACATGTGGTGACAGGGCTCTCACGCGTGAAGACACACGACCTGGGCTCCCACCTTTACTGCGGGGAATCGGCTCTCATTGTCTCCTTCGGACGCCTCTTCCAAGGAGCTGACTGGGATTGTCCACTCTGCTCGTAGCAGGAGGGGTCTTGCTGGTGGAAGGCCAGCTTTCTGCTCCTGCACGAAGGACCTCGGAGTAGAGTGGACATAGCCAGCCTCCGCCTCTCCACCTAGGGGTTGAGCTTATGGTCGTTTCTCTTTGTTTTCAGGGTCCGCCTGGCCCCCAGGGCCCAATCGGCTACCCTGGTCCGCGAGGAGTCAAGGTGAGGTTCTTGCCCCCTACGGGTCTTTCCTGGAGGTCGGGCCTGGGACGGTGGGGTGTGGGAGCGTCCGCTCTGGTGAAACCTTGCTGCCCAAACCGGAGCCGCCCCTGGCCCATCCAGTCGCGTGTGGGCTGTTGGGTTCCGGTGCGTGGCCCAGGGCGTGAGCAGCCACAGCCAACAGGGCAGACTGGGCGCAGAGGACGGGCCCCTGTCTGTCTGTGACTACGCAGATGGCAGGCAGGTGCCCATGCTGCTCGTATGGCCACCGTCTGTCCAGCTTCCCGCCGCTCTATGAGGCGCCTGGCAGATGGCGATCTCAGGGCCTGGCGCTCTCTCCTGGGGAGCACCGCGTCCGGGTTGCTGGCACGCTCGGAGTGCGCGTCTGGGCCAGGCCATGGGTGGGGGCGAGGAGTCCGTGGGAGGTGTCCATTTATTGACAATTGGGTTTCTGCTGTTGGAACGCCTCTTCAGAGCAATATCCCAGACACGGACACACACACCCCCGCCCCCGCCGGCACTAACCGTGTTGTCTCTGAGCCGTGCGTGTGGTCTCCAGTTAGGACCCTCTCGGGACACGCCAGGCACGTGCAGCCAGAGAGGCAGGTGCCCCTGCCCCCCCGGAAAGTGCTCCTCCTTCCGGGATGGGCATGTGGCCCTGTCTCAAAGCTCTGGGTGACTTCTGCAGCTTTGAGAGAGTTAGTGGGGAACTTTCCCTCAAAATCATTTAACTTGATGGGAAGGAGAAAATGTGCGCACTGCCCTGCGCCCCGTGCCCTCACCTCAGGGCTCACGGCCTTCTGTGCTTTTCCAGTATCTGTATGCGGCTGTCCTGCAGGGCAGAGGCCAGGAGGACTTCAGACCTCTGTTCTCGGTGACTTGCCCCAGTGACCCTCAAAGCAAAGCCGCCATCAGGACCCAAACCCAGACAGGCTTGTTCTAATCCGGTGCCCATCCTGGACCCCGAGTGGAACCGGGATGGTTTGGGCTCACAAGCTGCGGCACAGACTCCCCGGCAGGAGCCTGGGGGTGTCCGGCTTCTCTCTCTCTCTCTCTCTCTCTCTCTCTCTCTCTCTCTGCAGCGGGCAGCACCACACGCCTAGGGAGTGCAGGGAGGCTGACAGTTTAGTGGAAACGCTGATTGCGTGAGCTCTGTGTGTGTTTGCTTCACACACCCTCGCCGCGGCTCCCGCCCCTCCGCCAGGTCCCCCACGTGGCCGATTGTGCCAAGCTGCCTCTGCCGGCTGAAAGGTGTCGGCTTGTGGTGGGGGGGACGGGGAGGGAGGACCCGCGGATCCTGTCTGTCTGATTAGAATCCATTCTACACGCGAGCAATCCGGTTAGACATGGAGGCGGGGCGTGGGAGAAGGAAAGAGGGAGGGTGGAAGGCGAGGCTGTTTTCGTGGGAGAAAGGGATGCCCACCCTCCCGTGCGTGTGAGACGTTGTGAGCCGCTGGCTAGGAAGGCCAGTGCTGCGGGGGGCGGGTGTGCTGTCCTGGGAGTCACTGACCTTTCAGGTTCCCCCCCCAACGCCCTCCATCTTGTCCCCGTTTTAGGGGCATCTGTTTGGGCTTGAGTTCTGGTAGAGTCAAAGCCACCTGCTGGGTGGGCTGGTGGGAGAGCCTGAGTGTGCCTTCACATCAGGCCGTGGGCGAAGCCCTGTTTGTCCATTATTCTTGCTGCCCGGCCATCACGGACATGCTGGTCCATGGGTTCTCACCCTGGGGGGCACCTGCAGATGCTTTTGATTGTTAGAACGTGGGATTGGGGGTTTCTACCGTTACGTCATAGGGAGAGGCTAGGACTGTCTGCTGCTCAACAACCAACAGTGTGCCGGGCGGCCCGACTATAAGGAGTGACCCAGCCCCCGGCGTCAGCAGTGCCAGGGCTGAGAGGCCCTGTCCAGTCAGTCCTGTTGCCCTGGCCTCTGACGTGGGTCAGAAAACGGCAGTTTTAGGTGTAGGAGCATCCTAGCAACTCTGTCCTACCCTCTTGTTTTCAGAGGGGCATGAGCAGGGAAGCCACTTGGCTGGAAGCTGGGGGGCGGGTGCCAGAACCCCCACGACGTCAGGATTTTTAGGGAAACTGAACCCCTCCTCTGACCCGGAGCTTCTCATCAGCCCAGGGCGCTTGTGGGTCACAGAGGGTCCAGATAGAGGCCAGGCCCCAGGTCTGTGTCTGTCTGTGTCCACCCCTCAGTCTCTCCAGCTTGTCTCAGCTCGTCTCTTGGGGACAAAGCTCAGCACTGCAGCCTGCTCCAAGTTCTCGCCACAGGAGGGCAGCTGGCCAGCCCCGGGGTCCCTGCAGGTGGCCTCGCCGTCCTGGCTGCAGCCCCCGCGGGAACAGAATTGGGAGGCCGGGCCTCTCTCTGGGGCCCCGTGTCCCACACGTGTGGGCAGGTGGCCTGAGAAAGCTGCTGGCCGATGGTGGTCAGTGTCCCTGTCCCCTGGGAGGTCGGAGGGAGCGACTGCTTCCCTCCGCTCCAGGGGCTAAGTCACCTGGTCCAGGTGAGGTGGTGGTATTAGGCGTCAGAGGGAGGAGGACATGTCCAGCCCCCACGGTTTCTGTTTAGCCCAGAGATGAGATACGTCCTGAGCTGGACTAATGATTATCGTTGCGGGAGCGAATCCGTGATTGCTAAGGTTATACCGTGTTATCACATGGTAATGACAGAATGGAAATAGGTAGCACTGAGCCACTGTGCGTTGAGCACCTACTATGTGCCGGGCACTCTCCCGAGGGCTTTGCAGGTGTGCCCCTCCCACCAGTGGTAACAGGGCAGGTGTGGGCATCACCCCCACTGTCCTATTGAGGAAACCGAGGCCCGCAGAAGTCTGGGACGTTGTCAGAAGCCACCGAGTGGGGGCCGGGGCCTGAGCCAGACCACCTGGCTCCAGAGCCTGTGCTCAGTCAGGCCCTGGGTCTACCTGCTCCCCGAACCTCGGAGAGACAGAGGCTTCTGAAGAGGACCAGTGCAGAGTTACTGTCACACAGTGTGGGGACAGGACGTGCCTCCAGCTGCCCACGGAGCTGTTCCTCCTGAGCTCGGTCGGGGACACGCAGGGCGGAGACTGTTGTGGCCGAGGTGGCTGGACTTCCCCATCAGCTGCCGGGCGCTCAGCTTGCCTCGGTGCCCGGGGCTTGGACCCCTGGGTGGCAAGGGCTCGGAGTGTGAATGCTCACTTTTCCCTCTTGTGTGTGTAGGGGGCAGACGGCATCCGTGGTCTGAAGGGCACCAAGGGCGAGAAGGTGAGTGTCTCTTCCTTTCCCCAGTGACGGCCCCAGCCCGGCCCGGCCCGGCCCGGCCCAGAGCTAGACTCCTTGGGAGTCTCTCTAACACCAGCACAGGTCGGTGTCGCCTCTGAGTGCCGGGGGGATTAATGCCATCCTGGGGGACAGGCCCTCCTTGGAGCCGTGGGGGTGTGCCCTGGCAGGGCTGAGGTCTAGCCCACAGCCACACACACACACACACACACACCGCTCTCTTCTGTAGAGAACCCATGATGTCCCACGGTCCCCTCCTGGGCGGGCCGCCTCTCAAGGCAGCTGGCAAACAGGTCCATTCAGTTGTTAGAGGTTCTCTCTGGACCGCCTTCAAGGTGCAGCTGAGCCGGACCGGGAAGGGAGAGAGGAACCCTGAGGTCAGAGGGTGCCGGGTGCCCTCGGGGCCTCCGCTGTGTCAGGCAGACACCCGTCTCTCGGCGGCTGCTTTGTGGGAGAAGCTCACACCACGGGCACACATGCACACGCACTTGCACGTGGTCTCAGTTCCCTCCGGAGCGTGCCCAGAGCCAGGCGGAACCCTGAGCACAGCTTCTGAACAAGCCGCCCCTGTTCTGGGAGACCCGGGGACGCGGCAACCCCTCCCCCTCCGACACTGCTCTCCAAACAGAGCCCGTCGGGTGCAGCCAAACCCCGTTCCCTACAGAGCAGACGCTGTCCTCACGGGCAGTTATTTCCAGGCCTCTCGTCCCTGAATCCCTGACCTATGGGTCCCAGGATCTTTGTCCTGTTGAAGGTGGCTTCCCAGAGCCCCAGGTTGGCCATAGTCATCTTGTCACGTTTGTCCCTTAGCCAGAGACAGAGCTGCTTGAGACTCTGGGGACTGGGTTGTGTGGGGCGCACAGCTTGGCCGGGAGCCTCACTGTCCTGTCTCCCACCTGGGGGAAGCACCTGGGGTGGGGGAGGGGAAGAGCTGTGTTGGTGCTCATGTGGCCACTGCCGGCGAGTTGCGGCACTGGACGGGGCACCATGGATGAGGCCCGGGGACCTGGCAGCTGGCCGGACCTGACCAAGGTCCCGTCCCATCTCAGAAAGCCACCTCCCTCCACACACAAGCTCCTGCCGGCTTTGACGCTGACGTCCTGGCTGAGTTTCCAGAAGTGGACGAGGGAGCTCAGGGCATGTGTCCTGAGAGTGAGAGGGAAGGTGCCCACCAAGGTCCCTCTCTAGGGAGCCAGTGGCCTGTGTGCCACATCCAGGGGCTCTCTGTGGTCTCTGGCTGGGAAGGTCCAGGGCTGGGACCCTGAGGAGACCGCAGGCTGCCGACATTTGCAAATTCCTGAACATGTGTGGAACATGAGCCCCCCCTCACCCACCCACCCCACCCCCCCGTAAAGTGCAGCGCTGCGTCCCTGAGAGCCTCAGGCCGCCTGCCCATCCCGCAAGCAGACCTGAACTTCCCTGAGCCCTCTCTGGCCAACGCCCGTTCCTTTCAGAGGGGAGGCCGGCAGGCGGTAGCCCTCCGTTTCTCATTACCGGGCCTGCAGCGGACAAGACACTCAGGCTGAGAAACGTGGCCGCAGGTCGGGCACTGGCCGCTTACTGCCCAGCGGGGCTGAGCTTTCAGATTCATGCTGGGGCTGGCCATTCACAGGGCACTGAGCCAGCCAGAACCACAGAGCTTAGTGTTAGCAGTAACGTGCGGGACACGCTGGACAGGGGACGGGGCCTTGGACATGGGCTGAGCCACGGCCCTGGGTCTCTGGGTCCAGGGCTCTGTGCTGCGTGTGGAGTGGGAAGGCCATCGGAGAGGCGGGTTCTTCCACGCAGGGCAACGTCCTCTTCCTCTCCTCCCTCGTCCAGGGGGAAGACGGCTTTCCTGGGTTTAAAGGAGACATGGGCATCAAGGGTGATCGGGTGAGTATTCCGGGCAGGAAAGGGCTGAAGAAGGGTGCCAGGTCCTGCGGGACAGTCTGTAGGAGGGGCCGGGGTGTTTGGTGACGCAGGACAGCTTCCCAGAACGGAGGTGACAGGTGCCACCTCTGCGGAGATTCTTGGTCCATAGGCAGGGACGCCGGGGAGCCTGGAGGCCTGGCTCTCTCCTCCTCGGCATTCCGCTCACCTGGTGTGAACTTCCTGGCCACTGGGATCAACTGTGGTCCCCTGTCCCTCTGCCCTGTGTCTTGACCCTGCACCGGGGTCAGTGAGGACCCATACTCTGGGTTGTAGAGCAGTTCAGTCTGCCCAAGCAAGGTGCCCGAGAAAGAGCAGAAACAGCTGCAGAAATGACCCCGTCTAACTAGGGGGCGCGGCTGCCTGCCTGAAGCTTCAGGCTGGTCACTCGCAGGGCAGTACCTTGACGAGGGTCCGGTGGGGGAGTCCCCTGCCAGGCCCTGAGACCATCTCGGCCCCCCGAACATCTCTTCAGTTGTGCTGTAGGCCCCACCATGCAGCCCCTGTGTTCTGTGACCGCCCGCTGGGTCAGGGGCACTGGCCACAACCCTGTTGTTTCTAACGAAGAACCTACCTCAGGTTCATGGGAGGCTGGCGGGTGCTGGGGGGTGGGATGCCCCCGTGACGGGCGCCCAGCTGACAGCCACTGGCTGCGTCTTCCCTTGGACGGGGACAGGGTGATGATGTGAGTGACCGGAGGGAGGTTTCGGCGAGTCGGCCAGCTGCCCGCTACAGTGTGAGCGCTTTGAATCTTCCCTTTCAACTCTGGAGTGAGGCAGGAGGGAAGGAGACGTCCACGCCACCCCTGGTGGCATCAGCCGGGCTCACAACTGGCTGTCAGCCACCTCTGCAAAGAGTCCCCACACGGGCGGGCCTCTAGGTGCCTCTCAGAACCACCTGAACCAGCAGAGAGCCGTACCCTCAGCACTCGTTCTGGTCTGGGCCTCCATCCACGGGAGGGGAGACGGGAGACAGATTCATCTCACAACTCTGTCCCCATCACACGTCTGCTAAGGACAGTTGTTCTAGAACTTTCTCTGTGGTGGCAGGGCCCTGACTCCCTCCCAGGCTAAGCGGCCTCCCTTAGTTCAGCAGATGAAAGTCCCTTGTCTCCCATCTCTCTGACAACACGGGCACTTGGCATCCGTATCAGGAAGGTGACATTCTCAAAAGCCACCCTGCCGTTGTTGCGTGCTGCTCCGTGAGCCGGCCTTGTGGAGAAAAGGACCCAGGAGCCGGGGACCCTTTGTCAGTCTGGGACACGTGGCATCGGCTGCTTTCTCCCAGGGAGATAGGTTCTGCCCAGCCCGGGGCATCTCCTCGGTGCTCAGTAAACACGGGACGTGTCTTAGGGACAGGGCGTCTCTACCCACGAACCGATCAGAACTTAAGCCGTTCTATCCGTGCGGTGCCCAGCTGTTCTGCAGCTGTTCCTGGATCCCTGGTCATCAGAGGACGAGTCTCCACCAGGCACCGAGGTTGGGCAGGCGCACAGGCTGAGCCAGGGCTCTGCTGTGGACCTGGGCAGGCACAGAGGCCCGTCTCCCTTGTCTGTAACTTGGGGCAATTGGATGAACCTCCTTGTTTCTGAGAAACACCCTGTGGGTCTCCTACCTGCCGGTTAATGCCCAGGCCCATTGGCGATCCCTCCTGGGGTTATAGGAAAAGCAAGCACCCCCACCCCCAATGCTGGGCCGTTCAGCTGGAATGGGGAAGTACCACTTCAGAGCTCCCGTTGCTAAACAGCGTTATTTCTGCCAAGAGGCACTCTTTGTCGAGAAGGTACTTGGGAACTGGAGTGTGTAGCCTGGAGCAGTGGCGGCCAGCTCTGTGCAGGGACTTGGGGGGGGGGGCCTCGAGGTCTTTTCAGCACCATGAGGAGGCTGCATCTGCTTCGACCAAGTGGCTCTCGCAGGAGGCCTGGGATCCAGCCCCTCACGCCCCGAACGGTGGTGTGAGTCATGTGGCGGGAGGTCTCCCTCACCTTCTCTTTTCTGACTTGCAGGGGGAGATTGGCCCACCTGGTCCCAGAGGGGAAGATGGCCCCGAAGGCCCGAAGGGTCGTGGAGGTCCAAACGGCGATCCTGGTCCTCTGGGGCCCTCTGGAGAGAAGGTATGGGACACGGGGTTCTTGACCACTTCCTGGGGACAGGCCTTTGACCCTAATGACCTCGAGCATCCAGGCTGAGGACTCGGCCAGGCTGAGCCCCCTTTTCATGGGGTGCTGTGGTCCCCGATGCGAGTTCTGGTCCCTTTTATATCATCCTGACACGCTTGCCATCTGGCTCCCCAAGTGAATTTGTTGACAGATCAGCCCCTCTCTGGTCCTGAGTTCAGTCCTGAGCACGTTGCCAGCCTCCTAGAAGAGCTCCTTCCTCCCGGAGCTACAGAAACTCGGGGGGGGGGGGTCTGAGTCCAGCAGCCCACACCTCTCCACATGAGTGTTCTGACAGCTGCTCTCCCACCTGACCTGGCACTGGAATGGGCCCCCTCCTGCCCCAAGGCTAGGGATGTTCTACAAAACGGTGTCCCGGGATCTCCCCTTTGGATACAGACAGGCCTCTCTGCCTTCAGCCCTGTTAGGTCCAGCAATGGCTTGATTCCTTCTGGGGGGGGGGTGAGGGAGAGGTGCAATGTCTTTACCTTTAAGTCAGGGCCAGGGGTGTGGGGACAGACCATCTCAGACAGAGAGGCGGGGGCTCCGTGACAACCAGGCCCTTTGGATCGGGAAGCACCGTGCCAGCCTCGTAACGCAGCGCCTTTGTCTCCCTCAGGGAAAACTCGGAGTCCCGGGGTTGCCGGGTTACCCAGGAAGACAAGGGCCAAAGGTAACATTGCGGATGGATGATGGTGGATGGATGATTGTGGATGGATGATGGACAGATGGATGGTGGATGTATGGATGGATGGACAGATGGATGGATGGATGGACAGACGGACGATAGATGGACGGACAGTGGATGGACGGACGGTGGATGGACGGATGGATGGTGGACGGATGGATGGTGGATGGATGGATGATGGATGGATGGATGGATGATGGATGGATGGATGATGGATGGATGGATGGATGATGGGTGGACGGATGGATGATGGATGATGGACAGATGGATGGTGGGTGGATGATGAATGGATGGATGGTGGATGGATGGATAGTGGATGAATGGATGGTGGATGGACGGACAGATGGATGGTGGACGATGGATGATGGTGGACGGATGATGGACAGATGGATGGTGGGTGTATGGATGGATGGACGGATGGATGGACGGACGGTGGATGGACGGATGGGTGGATGGACGGATGGATGGTGGATGGATGGTTGGTGGATGGATGAACGGATGATGGATGATGGATGGTGGATGGATGATGTATGGGTGGATGGATGGATGATGGATGGATGGATGGATGGATGGATGATGGATGGATGGGTGGATGGATGGATGGTGGATGGATGGGTGGATGGTGGATGGATGGATGACGGGTGGACGGATGGATGATGGATGGATGAATGATGGATGGATGATGGATGGATGGATGGATGGATGGTGGATGGATGGATGGATGGATGGATGATAGATGGACGGATGGATGATTAATGGATGGATGATGGAGGATGGATGGATGGATGGATGGTGGATGGATAGATGGACGGACGGATGATGGACGGACGGATGGATGGATGGACGGATAAATGGTGGACGGATGGATGGACGGACGGATGGATGGTGGGTGGATGGATGGATGGATGGATGATGGATGGTGGATGGTGAATGGATGGATGATGTATGGATGGATGGATGGACGGATGGATGATGGATGGTGGATGGTGAATGGATGGATGGATGGATGATGGATGGTGGATGGTGAATGGATGGATGATGTATGGATGGATGGATGGATGGATGGATGATGGATGTTGGATGGATGGATGATGGATGATGGATGTTGGATGGACGGATGGTGGATGGACGGACGGATGATGGACGGATGAATGATGGACGGACTGATGGATGGACGGACGGATGGTGGATGGACGGGTGGATGGATGGGTGGATGGATGGATGGACGGGTGGATGGATGGGTGGATGGATGGATGGTGGATGGATGGACGGGTGGATGGACGGGTGGATGGATGGATGGATGGATGGTGGATGGATGGATGAATGGGTGGATGGATGGATGGTGGATGGATGGTGGATGGATGGTGGATGGATGGATGGGTGGGTGGGTGATGGAAAATGGGTGAGTGGAGTTGTGTCTGATCTGTGGACCCTACAGGCCCTTCCCCGGCCGCTCACACAGCAGAGCTCGTCCCCTGGCCCAGCCTCATGCTCTCTTCCTTTCCTTTCTCCCAGGGTTCTATTGGGTTTCCTGGATTTCCTGGCGCCAATGGAGAGAAGGGAGGCAGGGTAAGTAATCCTGGCCCTGGGTCGGGCGGCTTGTTGTGCTGCCCTGAGGTTTATGGGTGTCTGCTCCGGGGCGAGGTTGATTTCTCATATCCGGGGCTGCCAGCACTGCTCTCCAGAGCTGACCTCAAGCTGGCAGTGGCCACACTGTGCGAGGGTGGCTCCTCCCGGGCTGGCACGGATGCAGCAGGAGGGCCACGGGCGGGGGTGACAACGGGCTGAGGAAGCACAGCTCCCTCATAAACAGCCATCCGGGCAGCCCCTGCAGGACACCCGTGAACCCAAGCTCCTCTCTTTCTACTCAGCGGTTTTTCCTCCAGGCTACTTTTAAAAGGCAGGAGAAAAAAGGAGTTTCCTTTCATTAGCTTGCTGACACCCCGAGTCCAAACCGGAGAAGCTCCTGCCTCCTTATTCCCAAGTGCCACTGCTGGGCACCCTCCGGGCCACTGGGCCCCTTTGTTGTCACCGGGAATAGGGGGGCTCAGAGGGCAGGGTAGAAGGACAGGGCCAGGCATGGTGCGGGCTGGGATGGGTCAACGCCCTGGGACTCACAGCCACCCCCGTGGGGCTCAGGGAGCTCTTGTCACCTGACTAACGGCATCGGTTGTGTTTCAAGCATCCTCCCCGAGAACTCACTGGGAACCGTGGAGTCTGGGGCAGGGGGAACGGCAGGAAAGGGGAAGAAGAACGGAAGCCGCCATGGCTTCGGGGCCGGAGCCCGAGCCCTACCCAGGGGGATGGCGGCCCCCTCAGGCTGGCCGCCGCGGGGACTTGGACAGTGGACTCCAGGGTGGGAAGGACAGACGCTTGTCCGGCCTCCTGCACCCGCGTGCAGACGGAGCCACCGCCTTCACCCCGTCAGAATTCCCCGGGGCCTCCGACTCAGGGGCCAGCCCAGCTGGACGCGCTCGGGCTGTCTGCCGATGCCCGGGGGTAGCTCTCTTGACGATGTTGCTTGCTGCCTTAGTCCGAGCTCGGAAAATGAGAAAGAATGGGGGCCCGCTGAGTGGGCCGCCCTGTCCAATTTCCCAGAGGTCTGCCCGGGGCCGGGCACCAGGCTGTCCTTGGTGAGGGCGCATCCTCCAGGGTCCACCGAGAGCCACCTGGGATGCAGGTTCATCCTCTGAGCCTCAGGGAACTAGTGCCCCCCCCATCTTGCCCCTGGCTTTGGAACTCAGTGGCGGGTTCCATGTGAAGACTGCTCACTCCCTTGTATAGCAAAGCCTTCCCCTGCAATGTTTCAGGCACTGGGGACCCTGCCACCCAGAGAGGACACCCGGTGACCCACGCTCATGAGTGATGGGCAGGAGGGAGGGGACAGGGTTGAATCTAGAGTGTTTTCACAGGAGCCAGAACCTAACCGCGGCAGTCAGGGAAGGCTTCCTGGGGGCAGTGACGTTCTGTAGGACCTGAAGGAGAGACCGAAAGAAGTTGGATAGGGGAGGGAGGGAGGAGGGCAGGCAGGGGAGGTTGGGGGAGGAGAAAGCAGGCACGGCCCTAGACCCTGCCAACCAAGTTCTAGGCTGGGGATAGGACTCCCCAGAGGAGACAGTGAGGCCACAGAGCCTGGCAGGGGCCAGGCACTCCTCCGTGGTCTTTATCCCAGGAGAACGACACAGGAGGTTTTTAAAGTAGCTCTGGTTCCTGTGTGGGGCAAGGATGACCGGGAGCATGAGGCCATGGTCCAGAGGCTCTCTGCGGCCTCCTTTGGGACATTCTTGTCATATGGGTGCTTCCCGTGCTAGGACACAGGCCTGACCCATGGCGTGTGCTCACACAGATGCGTCTGCTGCCCATCTGCGGGTTGCCGTGAGCCGGCAGGTGACCTCGTGTTGGCCTCGTCCTGGCTTCTGCCAGAGTGCGGGGTCTGGGGTGGCCGACTGTGGGTTCAGCGTGGCAGACACCCGGGACCTGAGCGTCTCCGTGTAGCTGGTGTAACTTGAGCCACGTGGTGGCTCGTCACAGCCATGGGCCACGGCGGGGGCCCCCCGTGGCCCTCATCCAGGCAGCGCCAGCCCCTGTACAATCCCCTCGGCAACCTGGGGGCTTCTCCCACCTGCACCTGGCTTCTCGTCCGGAGCAAGGCCACCTGTGGGGCTGTGTGTCCCCTGTGTGTGGACACAGGGACCAGTGCTCAC
Organism: Rhynchonycteris naso; assembly: GCA_037038555.1. Classification (NCBI taxonomy): domain Eukaryota; kingdom Metazoa; phylum Chordata; class Mammalia; order Chiroptera; family Emballonuridae; genus Rhynchonycteris; species Rhynchonycteris naso. The sequence continues at coordinate 2,476,501 of CM072996.1, read as the reverse complement.
AGGCAGCCCTTAAGGAGAAGGAGACCGTGGGTCGGGCACTTTGTTCAACAGTGGTGTCAGCCACCAGGACCCAGAACTCTTTGGTTTGGGCTAGTTTACAAGGAAGAGTGCAGAGGAAGCTGCCCCCCGGGCGGCCCAGGCAGGAGCCGCGGCTCGCACCGTCTCTCGCTCCCCGAGCTTTGCACACAGCCAGCGTAGGTAGGAACCGGGAGCCACTCACGCCGCCAGATGAAACCGATCTGGGTCACGGCGGCGCCAGCTTAGGGTTGTGAGAGGTCTGGGGGTTTTGGTGGACAGCGAGAGCCGTGCTCACTCTCCACGGCCGGTGGGGTGGGGTTGGGGGTGGGGGCAGTCACAGGGTCTGCCCAGCGTCGGAGCAGGTGCCTGGCTTATTTTTCTGCACTGACATTTATCTGAATCCGGAGGACCTCGCCCAGTATAACCAAAGCTGGCGAAACCAGAGCGCGCTGTTCAACAGCCACACACACACACACACACACACACAGTGACCTCATCATCACAGTTTTAGTCAATTTGTTGCAAAACGGGGGGCGGAGGGAGCAGTTTGCATGGAAGTTGGGGAGAGATGGAGACGCAAGCCCTTCAGGCCTGACTTCCACTGCTGCTTACTAGCGTTTACATTGTTGCCAGCATTTACATTGTTGCTTCAGGGGAAAAAGAAAAAGAAAGAAACAGCACTGCTGTTTCAGCGTTTGGAAAAGGCAAACCCATCACGGAGGAGGGAGAGAGAGAGAGAGAGAGAGAGAGAGAGAGAGAGCGCCTCGCTTCCATTAGGGGGAGACGCGAATGACCTCCCCCGCTCCCCCATAGAGGAGGGTTTATGTATTAAGCTGCCCGTTTGCTGGTCCGCAGAGCCTGTTGAAAATGTAATGGCTAATATGGTTAAGCGGAGCCCGGGTAAATTATGTATGAAGGGGTGACTCTCTCCTCTTCCCTTGATACCGTGATTCGCCACCCCTGGTGAGAGAGAGAGAGAGAGAGGGAGAGAGAGACACACACACACACACACACACACACACACACACACACGAAGAGGGAGGTGGGGAGGGAGGGGGCGCGGGAGGTGGACGCTTGGAGGAGGGTGAGCATCCATCAGACCGCGGGGAGAAAATTGGATTTGGGAGAGCGGTGTGCGTGCGGGGACCAGAAAGCCCTGCGCATTCATTGGAGGTGAAGTGAAATCCTTCTCCTTGGAAGTCTCTGGTGAGAACAGCGAGGAGGTGTGTGGGGAAACAGCGGTGTTAGGTTTGCTCACCGGTCTCCCGGCTGCAAGCACTTGGCACGACTAGTCCTTTGTTTATTTGCTCGCTCCTCTTCTGTGAGCCTCGGATAAACGGGGAATGGCCCCGGCAGTTTCCGGCTCCGTAGTTCCTCGGCCGTCTTCCCGAATCCAGTGTGGACCTGCCTGGCCTCGGCCGCCGGGCGTTTACAGGAGGGGTCTTTCCTGCATAATTGTGATTTGGGGCCCTCGCTCCATAAACCAGGCAGTGGCCACCGCCCAGGCAGTGGACAGGCCAGTGTCCTGAGCTACTACTTCCTCCTTTTCTGGTTCTAGGGCACACCTGGGAAGCCCGGACCGCGGGGGCAACGAGGCCCAACGGTAACCACCCCCGGGGTCGAGGGCCATTCCAGAAACGGGAGCACGTGGTGGGGGTGGGCCAGGGAAGGTGGTCTCGAGTTTGAGCTGACCTTTCTTTCTCTCCCATCATCTGTCCAGGGTCCACGGGGTGAAAGAGGCCCTCGGGGCATTACTGGAAAGCCTGGCCCCAAGGTATGCTTCTTCCCCCCCCCCCCCCCCGGTCTCCCGCTGCAGGGGTCAGGGGACTGGGGTGCCCATGCTTCCCAGAGGAAGCGCGAGTGAGGGGGGTCACCAGCGCCTTTTCCACGTAAAACAAAAGACAGAGGGAAGTTTTCTTGGGAATATTTGAGGAGCTGGTCACCTCCAACAGGCTTTGGATGAGTTAGGTCAGATGGAATTGTGTGGCCGCAGCCAGGCAGGGAGAGGACAGGGTCGTCCGGTGTTGTTGCCCCAGGGCCCTGGGAGGCCAGGGTCAGCTGGGCTGCGGAGAGATGCCCCGTTCGGCTCTGGGGTTGGGGTGGGGGTGGGGGTTGAGACTCAGTTCTTTACTTAAAAAGAGGTTTCCAAGCTGCAGAGAGATCTGGGCCAGAAATGTAAAGGAGTTCTCTTGGCCACAGGCGAGAGTCTGAGCCCTCTCTACCCTTCCCTGGCGAGGGGCGTGGACGCCACCTCCAGCTGTCAGGTTGTAAGTGACCTCAGCCAAGCGGGCCCCTCTGGCCTGGCCTGGACGCAGTCCCCGGACACATTCCATCTCCGAGGAGACAGGCCTCCTGTGTGGCTGAGGTCCAGACCAGGCCTGCCCTTCACCAGCTGGACCCAGCCCTGGAGGCTGCAGTGCGTCCATTCATCTGTGATAAGCTGTTACCCCGGGAGAGCTGCTGACGTCCCCGAGCAGCTGCGGCCGCCTGTCGGGCGGGCCCTGAGACAGACAGACCCCGCGTCCCGTCTCTTCCAGGGTTTTGCTTCCATTCTCGATGGAACGCGGCCCCTGTCCCATAGCAGGAGGCTGTCCCCAACCCCCGGGGATGTCATAGTCCTGTTCATAGCGGCTCATAGTCAATACTGTGTGTAGAGAGAGGACTGGTGACCTCTGGGAGCCGTGGACCAGTGGCTAGCACTCTGCTCTGTGCTGAGAACAGGGTACTGGCCGAGGGGCACAGGGGCCGGATGTGACGCTGAGGTGACGACGTCCTGGCCAAAGTCTCCCATCAGGAATAATAACCACAACAGGCTCTTCCTGCTCTCCCTGTTCCTCTAGGGAAACTCCGGAGGTGATGGCCCAGCCGGCCCTCCAGGTGAACGGGTGAGCGCCGGCCACCTTTCCTGCGGGGTGGGCCAGGGAGAGGGACAGTACTGAAGGGGCAGGTCTTTCCGAAGTCCAGCAGGGGAAGGCAGTGGCCGCCTCCCTGGGAGTCAGGTGTTTTCTCGGAGGATGACCACCGTTCCACCCGGCCTTGGTCTTAGGGATGGGGGGTGGTGGCTGGGACGTTGAGAAACTAGGTCCTCAGCCCCAGGCTGCCTGAAAGAGCTTGCCCTGTGATCTGGCCTCCCTGGTCCCCTGACTGGACCTCCATTTTCACTCCGGTGAAGGAGAGGGCTGGAATCAGGGGAGCAGAGGCCCCCGGAGGGTGAGGAACTTGGGCCTGTGACCGAGAAGAACTCAGGAAGACCCGGTGGGCGCTGCTGGCCCCACACCCTGGCAAAACATTTGTCCTCAAACCGGCCATTCTCTGTCCCCAGGGACCCAACGGACCCCAAGGACCGACGGGGTTTCCTGGACCCAAGGGCCCACCTGTAAGTAATGCATTTCCCTGGCTTGGCACCTCTATCATCGGGACTTTCTGCAGACACTTGTCTCGCCCGGGGGCCCTCACAGCCTCCTTATGGCGGACGGTGTGGGTCAGCAGTAGGGGACCGAGCCCCTGGGCCGGGCCGCTCATGGGCAGTCGCCAGCTGCATCCATCTCCTGGGCGGGGGAGGGTCTCTTTGGGAAGCGTGGACCCCTTCTTTTCTCCTTTGAGCCGTCGAATTTTCTAATTGGGCTCCAAGTTAGGGTCCTAGGGCTGCCGTTAACAAAGAAAGGTGTATTCTCTGTCAGCCTGGTGGCCTGAAGTCCAAAATCCTGGTGTGAGCAGGGCTGGTTCCCTCTAGGGCTCTGGGGGCCCTCTGTCCCATAGTCCTGGCCTGGCTCTGCTGGTGCCGGCCGTCCTTGGGGCTTGGAGATACACCGCCCCGACTTCTGCCTTCACCTGCCCACGGCCTCTTCTATCTCTCCATTTTTTTCTAAGGCTCTCAGTCATCGGATGTAGGGCCCACCTTACTCCTAGACGTCCTTGTCTTGACCTGATGACATGAGCCAACACCTTAGTTCTAAATGAGGTCTTGTTCACAGGTCCCAGGGGTGAGGGCTGCCATCTTACCTCTTTGGGGCGGGCCCAGGTCCCCACTCACAGCAGGTATAACACACTGTGTATTTCCCCTGATGCCCTTTGAGAAGGAAAAAGCTTCTAATGAGGGGGAGTGTTGCCCAGTGGACCCCCCCCCCAGAGGGCCGTGGTTAGGAAGGGGCTGACTTCTTGACCCAGACAGGCCTGGGGGCCCTGCTGGCTGGACCGCAGGGTATTGACAACGGCTCCCTGCCTCAGTTTCTCCCCCGTGGGAGACGAGGGTGATGGCGGTGTGGCCCTCAGGCGGCCACAGGGGTTCCAGGAGACGACGCGGTACTCTGTCGGCCATCGCCTTAGCAACGAAGCGACGATCCAGTCGCCCGACGGGCGGTTGAACCCAGAAGATGCGCGGGCATCTCAGAACAAATGAAACATTTCCTTCCTTTGTGCTTCCTTCTCAGGGCCCTCCAGGCAAGGACGGGCTCCCGGGACACCCTGGACAGAGAGGCGAGACCGTGAGTATTCCCGATGCGGCCGGGCACCGGCTGGCCTGGCCTCTCCCGCCGCGCACACATGGGGGCACCTGCCCTCGCTGCCCTGTCGGCTTGGGGGAGAGGGTGGTCAGCCTCTGCCGACTTGGAGCGAGGCCTGTCTAGGGGGAGTCCTTGTGCAGGCCGGCAACCTGTGACCCCTTTGCGCAGAGGGCAGGGGCCGGCTTCAGGGTCCCACGTGAAACCACTGTGACACAAACAGGTGCCATCGGCACACTGAGCCTCGTGCGCCCCCCTCCACCTGGAATAACTGTGTGCCGCTCCTTGAACTCGCACGCTTTTCTAACCGAGAACAGCTGGAAGGTCCTCCACTTCCAACTCGGGTGTTTATTGGATGCTTTGAAAGCTCACGAGAAGAGGCCCGGCTTTGCACCAACCTCAGCTGTGTCCAGCCAGGTCCTTCTGACTGCAGGGGCTGTCAATGGGGAGGGGGTCCGGAGGACACCTCCAGCCTGCCTGTGCTATAGTGAAGACAGGTGGCCCGTCGGGCTGGACCGTGGGCATCAGCCGTGCTCCAGGTCAGTGTCTTGGCCATCCAGACTGATGTCCGACCGTGCCCTGGCCTTTAGCCATGCCCATAGTGGGCTTCACCATCTGGATGGTGAAGGACCCCAGCTTCTCTAGTTGCAAGAAAAAAAAACATTCATCGGAAATGTGACAATTTCCTGCCCCATGAGCCCTTTGGGATTTGGCCCGGCTCCATGCTGTGTCCACCGTGGATGTGTCTCCACGGATGGGTATGGGCACACCTCTGACCTTTAGCTGAAGGCTCAGACCGTTTAGGACTCACAGGGAGCCCCGGTGACCTGTCACCACACGGGTGAAGGTGGATGGAAAGACACTTTCATCTCTGCGGCCACTCTTTTCGGGCCAGCGTTCTCTGAAGGGCACCTGGCAATGGCAGCCTCCTCCCCCGCCTCCCAGACTGAGGTTTTCTGGTGCCGTATTTAAGATATTCCTCGGTGCCGGCTTAACAAGAAAAAATCTTTGTCTCTTTGGTTCTTTGTGATGGAACCTTATTTAATTACACCTTCCCCGTGCTCTGCCGCACGGCACGCGGCGGCTGATAAATGGAGATGACTTGGCTCTCCTGTTTATAGAGAAAAATTGAAACATTCCATCTGTGCCGTGCGCAGCGGCCTCTAAAGCCGCTCCGAAGGAGACGGCCGGGAGGTTCTGCTGAGTGCGCTCCCCTCTCCCTCGGCGCGGGCTTGTTTTGGAAAAGAGGCTGGCTGGTAACTGAACTGTTTGTCTCTGCGGGGAAGTAATGAGGGGCTTCCCGGCTCCCTCTGCCACACCGGCTGTGCCCCACCCCCACGGATGCAGGGGCACCCATCTTCAGGCCCACCCGGGATGGACGTCTCTTCCACGGGGAGTCCAGACAGGTCTCGCCGGGGCGCTGGCTTCGTTCGTCCTTACAAATGGGAGTCAGACGAGGTCGTTCTTATTCCTTCTTCTGAATGTGAACCCGAAGCCCCTTTCTCAGGAGGGACGCATCCCATCAGCAGCAGCCATGGAGGGTCCCTGACCTGGCCGGATAGAGGGAGAAGGGGCTTGCTTACCTTCCCCTGTTTCTGACTCACTGAGCATGGCGCCTGCCAGGGACGTGGTCAGCACCCCTGGTTTCTGACCCTGTAAATAAATGCAGCCCACGGAGACTGTCGCTTTCAAAGTGACCATTTTCATCCAACGATTGCAGCCCAGGTGGGCCTGATGTAGGTAGGGAGGGCCCTCCCAGAAATGGAGCGGAGCTGGAACCACGGGCCTGGGTGGAGTGTGACGTCGTCAACACCTGCAGGCGAGCCGTCCTCACCTCCCTCCTGGTCCAACGGGGGCCCGAGGGCCAGCACTTCCCGCTCCGGACTGCTTGGGCAGCGTCCCCACGTCGAACCGGGGTCACACGGCACCTTGTCCTCTGGGGCAGCGTGTGGGCACAGCTGGCGCTGGCACGGAGGCTGGGCTGTTAGGGTCGTGCCAGCCGATGGAGAACGGCAACGGGAGAGCCCGTCGAACTGCGCTGATAACGCGCACTCGCTACGTGAGGAACGCGGACTGTCCCCCTGTCTAAGTGCAGGCGACCCCCCGTCTGTCCTGAGCAGGACGGTCTCTGTAGAGTCGCCGTAGGGGACACAGCTGGGGTTAGGCTTGCTCGCTGGTTTTGTCCAACTGCAGGCTCTTTGCGTGATTAGTGCGTGAGCATGTGGGTGAAAGCGTGTGTGTAGCCTGCAGAAGGCTACAGGTGCGGCCGTGAGAAGCTGTTGACCCAGCTGTTTGCTCGCCCGCCGTGGCAAGAATCCAAGAATAGGGGAGCCCCGGCCCCTGTCGGTCCGCGGTTCCTCTGGGGTCTGCCCGAACCCCTCATGAAGCCGGCCTGGCCTCGGCCGCCGGCATCACGCCCGGCGCTGTGAGCGGGATTCAGCTCAGACCCGGTATGGAACCCGACGTTAAATATTTGCTAACAAGACACGGCTCAGAGGGGTCGCCCACCCCACGTCCAGCTCCAGCCGCTGGACACGGCATCAGATTGGCTCAGAAGATTTAACAGCTTTCAGATGCGTCTCCCGGCACAAAGCGCAGTGCTGGGCAGCCCTGTGCGTCCGGCTTCTTCACCTTTGGAAGGAATGCAACCACGGAACAAGAGAAATAAGAGAAACAGGCCCTCTCAGACGAGATCTGGGACTCTCGGGGTTGGGGGCGGGGCGGCACGCCCTCCCGCTGGGACCCGCCCAGGTTGGGGTGGTGAGGACCGCGTGGCAGCCGTTTCAGCGTTACTCCTGTCTTCCCAGGGTTTCCAAGGCAAGACCGGCCCCCCAGGGCCCCCAGGCGTGGTCGGCCCTCAGGTGAGATTCTCCTTCCCCGGGTTTCCCAGTGTCACCTGCACACACAACGAGAGAGGGTCACGGTGTAGCTGGCAGTCCCCCCGGGATTCTGAAGGGGACCCTAACATTGGGAGACGTGCTACGTGGCTGGCAGGGGCAGAGGGATGGTCCTTTGAGCTCTCTCTCTCTCACTGGGGACCGGACAGGCAGAATGAAGGCACGCCCGAGGCCCGCGGGCTCTCGGGGACAGACCGGGTCGGGCTTAGAGTTTGGCTTCCATCCCACGGGCGGGCGGGCGGGACCGGCTGTCTTTGCTGTTGGCACGCACAGCGGCCCTGGTTCCTGTCAGTGCCCACGGGCCTGAGGTCCTCGTTGTCCTCTGGTCAGTGGGAGGAGTGGCTGGCAGCCGGGACCGCTGGCTTACGGCAGGAGGCAAGCCAGCCACCCTGCTTCCTGGGTTGTTTACGCCTAGCAAAGCAGGAAATAGATGCAGACCTGCTGTGGCCACAGGCTCCGTCCTGTGACCAACATGACCCACCCTCCTCACTGCCCTCATTTCCCCGGGAGATACGGGGCCATGGCGTGGCACCAGGCTACCAAACACCCCCCCTCCTCCGTGTTTGCTCTGATCTTGTCCTTCCTGGGATTTGACCAGAAGGGGGAGACTTGCAAAGCCACGTGGAGGGCAGTGGGCATGCCTTGGGCTCTCTACCTCCCCAGGCAGGGCCGTCCTTCGACGTGGGGACAGAAGGTGACTCCCTTGAAATTCGTGGCTGACTCTGACTTTCCCCCACAGGGCCCCACAGGAGAAACTGGTCCGATGGGCGAGCGTGGGCACCCCGGGCCTCCGGGTCCCCCCGGTGAACAGGGCCTCCCGGGTCTTGCTGGGAAGGAGGGGACGAAGGTGAGTTGCTCGGACCGTCCACGACAGGCCGGGCTTGTCCTAAGGGTCCTTTTCATGGTTTGTCTGTTTTCTGCTACTCTTGGCTGGGGAATGTGTCGTATCTCACACAAACGCTGCTCACGCCACCCCACGGCCGAGACCACGGGCTCAGCCCCACTCCTGCTCCGTGTAGAAAAGGGCCGAGCTGACAGCCGCGGGGATGGACGTAAAGGGCGTGGGGTCACACGTCCTTGCCTCCTGTCCTGGGGCCGGTCTTGTCCCCAGCTCTCCCCCAGGGGTCCCACCTGGCTCCCAGAAACACAACACGTACCGAGCCTTTATAGGTCCGTGTTTTCTAGAAAGGGACCCTTGAAACAGCTCCCCACAATCAGGGACGAAAGAATAAACCAGAGTAGAGGAGGGGGTGCATTTCTGTCACCTCCTGGCACCGGCTCTGCGTCCCTCTCCTGTCAGTTCTTGAGGGAGACACACCCCCAGCCCCAGCCTGGATGCCTGGGGACGGTGGCCATCTTTCCTGTGAATTAACATAAAATGGGTCATCCTTCCCTTTTCAGTGTTTCGGTTAGAACAGTGGTTCTTAACCTTTTCTGAGGTACCGAACCCACCAGTTTCATATGCGCATTCACCGAACCCTTCTTTAGTGATAAATAAAATATGATTTTTTTTTCCAAATTCAAGACATAGGTATATGTGTTTTTACTGGTGCACAAAATGAGCCGTGCGTAAACATCACCTTGCTCAAAGAACAAAACCAACAAAGTGCATGAACTCACAACAAATTACGGTATTACTTTATTCTGGCCTCTGTGGCAGAGGCTTCTCCGAACCCCTGAGACCGACTCATTGAACCCATAGGGTTCTATAGAACCCAGGATTCAAACCACTGGGTTAGAAACATAAGAAATAGAAGCTCCCGGACCTTTTATACAGCCACACAGGAGAGTGTCAACTCGGTAATAAAATAAGAGCCAAATCTGAGAACATTACGCACACCTGTGTGTGTGTGTATATAATTGAAGACCCATATGCCTGAAAATTAAGCACGCATGTGCTTACAATGTATAGATACTGTTTACGTATAGCTGCAGGTCCAGGTATATGGTCACAAGCGGACCTCTCTGCTGGTTTGAAGACCCCCTATGCGCCCGTGTTAGGTCCCGGAGAAAATTCTGGAAGGGATCAAAGCATTAACGTCCCCCCAAGAAGGCATGGGTTCGGGGGGTGCATCTTTTCAGAAAACGTGGTTTTGGGCTCGAAACAAGCGTCTCCAGTGGTGAGTGCCTCCAGGGCAATGCTCCCAGCCCTTTGGCTGTGTGTCCCTCCTCCGAGGACCCCAAGTCCATGGGGAGACAGACCTGGGGCGGAGCAGCCGCCTGGCCAACGGCCCTGCTCAGCCCATGTGGCTCCAAAGGACTTTGGGAGAAGCCACAGACGGAGTCCGTCCCTGAAACCGCACACGGCAGCCTGACCACGAGCCTCCGGGGCGTGAGCTTGGGCCGCGTTCCACGGTGTGGGGTTGCCAACCAGAGGGTCATGTTCAGACTTGGATCCCTTGGAAACCCCAGGCCGGCCCACCTCCCGTGGACCCTGGCCCTGGGCATCGCTCAGAAACCCACCTGTGTCTCCGATTTCAGGGGGACCCAGGCCCCGCCGGCCTCCCTGGTAAAGACGGACCTCCGGGGTTACGCGGCTTCCCCGGGGACCGAGGGCTCCCTGGCCCGGTGGTGAGTAAGGGGCCAGTGAGGGATGGAGTTGGACACTACCCAGCCTTGGAGGGGGGGGAGGGTTCTCCCCGCAATGCCCTTGACCACAATCTCGTTGCTTTGCAGGGAGCACTTGGGCTGAAAGGCAACGAGGGTCCCCCTGGCCCACCAGGCCCCGCGGTGAGTGGTACAGAAGACCCCAGGACACGCCTTCCCGGTCCTCTTGCTCAGAACCCACGCTGCGGGGAGGCCGGGGTCCCCTGTGGGTTCTCGGAAGGCTGTGGAGCAGTGGACTTGGGAGGGGCGTGGCTGTTTGTCCAGAGCTGGTAGCCAGGGCAACAGAGGGCCTAGGGTTGGCCGTGTAAGGAACAGTGGCTAACTGGGCAATAGGGAGGAGTGGCCCCACTCCACCTGTGAGGGGTGTTCGGGCCTGGAACAGCCCGGAGGGGAGCAGACACATTTCTGAGGCCTCTAAACATGGGCTCAGAGTTGGGCCGCCCGAGGCAGACGTAGGCCCACACAGGTGGAGCTCAGACCCTGGAGTGTGGGTCAGGTACGCTCACCGGCTGCCTATTAAGAGTCCAGCCAGCTGGGAGGGTTTTGAGAAGAAGCCCAGGCCCTTGGCTGTGGTTGGGGGCCACGTGAGGCCACGCCCACTGCGAGGTGCACGCCAGACCCCCGTTCCTGGCTGATGGCTTTGTGGAAACTTGACATCAGCTTTAATCGCCCCTCCTTTCAATTGGGGACCTATCTGACAGCCCCCGGCCCCCGGCCGGCTTGGAGAGCAGACCACAAAATAAGCCCCCCCCCCACCCCCCGCCTTTCCCCTAACCATGTCACGGACCATTTGAGAGAGATGATGACCAGTAAGTTAGGTGGAGATGAAAATGTCACCTTTCTTTCCAATAAAGACAGGGTGGGGGGGTGACCGCCTAAAATTAGGCCAAGGGACCGCCCATCAGCATTGCTGCAGGGGCAGTGCTCCCCTCCCCTGCCGCCGCCCCCCAGAAAACGAGGAGGAGCTAGGCCTGAAGCGCTGTGTGGTCAGGCAGACCCCAGGCGGGGTTGGTGGGGAGGGAGCCTTGGGATTACGGGAGACGAGGCTGTTCCAGGGCCCAGAAACACAGATCCTCAGGTGCCGGACCAGATGGTTTGTGTTTGCGAAGGGCCCTGAGGAGCTATCGTGGGCTCCAGAGTGAGCAAGGGTGAGTGGGAGGACCGGGTGGGAAATCACATTCGTGCAGTCTGAGAGCCTTGAAATGAACCCACGTCTCGCCCCATTTCAGGGCTCTCCAGGGGAGAGAGGTCCTGCTGGTGCCGCTGGGCCCATCGGAATTCCCGGGAGACCCGGGCCCCAGGGACCTCCAGGGCCGGCTGGGGAGAAAGGAGCCCCTGTAAGTACCACCCGTGCCCTGCCCTGCCTCCACCCTCGCCATGGCTGTTTCCCTGGGGGTCTGTAGGCTGGAGGAGGAGGGGTAGGTGAGCTGAGACCCTCCCCGCCCCCAGAAAGTGTGTGTGTGTTCAAGGTATTGTGACTGAGGTCCAGGGGCGGTTCCCCATGAGTCTCCTGGGCTGGAGGGGCGCTCAGAAGCGTCCTGGGCAGGGGTCCACCTGCCTGCCACACCTGCACGTCTGCCCCGATATGTGCAGACACGGGAGGGCTGAGGACAATGTGTCCAGGCGCCAGGTGCCACCTGTGGAGGGGGCGTGGCTGCCCGCTGTGTGCACGGTGCTCCCCGCTGTCTCTGTACGAGGGCCGTGGAGACTTCAGACAGGCGCTGCTATGGCTGGACTGGGGGCAGGTGTGGCTAGAAGAAGGGACAGGAGACGTGTGACAGGAAGATGTGGAGCTGCCTTCTGGGCCCCCGATAACCACTGTCCGTCTCAGTGAGCCCCGAGAGGAGGAAGAGCTTGGGGGCTTTGGAAGCTTGGTTTCCGTGAGGGAGACTGAGTCCTCTTCCTGTGTGGACCCCACTTGCGCCGCCCACGGCCAACCTCCCTCCAATTCTCCCCCCCCATGACCCACAAATGCTCTCCCCACCCTTTGACCTACCCTCACCCCCACGTTGGCTCTGCCACATGATTTTGCAAACGGCCACCGACCCCGTGTTCCATCCGCTGTGGGGACAGGTTCCAGCTCAGACTTACTTCCCTTCCGAGTTCGGGGTGTCAGAATAAGCCGAGCTCTGGGGGAACGGCACGTGTCACCGTGGCCGGTCCCCAGTTGAGTCGAGGATGCGTGGAGCTGTCTCATTTTGGTTAGAAAAATGGAGTTTTCCTTTGCAGTTAGCTCTGAGAAGCTCACGGGTAAGAGATAGGGCCCTGGTCACCTCCCCGGGTGAGAACTCCCCACGGAAGCCACGTTGGGGACAGCTGGGCCACCGAGGGTTCGTCCTATGTGTTAGCAGCAATTGGGTGGCATCAGGTCATTTTCAGTGAGGCACCCGGGACCCTACGTCAGGAAACCCGACACCTCGGGGACTCCCGTGTGCGCAGGGTTCGCACAAATGCGGCGGGAAGTGGTCTTGTTTGTTTGTTGTTTCGAGAGAGGAAATATTTAAACAGAAACCTCTCACGAATGGCCCCTTCGCTGCGTGTGTGTCCTTCCCCAGAACAGCTCCAGAAAGGGAGGCGTCTTCAGGCACGGTCGGCGTGACCAGGCAGGGGCAGAGGCCGCCAGCACAGGGGCCTGGGTCGCAGGCTCAGTGAGGGTGGGGACTGTGGTCAGTGGGGGGCTGAGTGGGAGGAGCTGGAACCAGCAGGACAGGTGCACACAGGGCAGCTCCGTGTTGTAGGGGCCGGCGGCGTTGAGACCTGGCAGTGGGCACGCGTGACCTCTTCCATGTCTTCATCCCGGCATGCACACCCTCGTTCTGTGCATCCGTTGGAGGAAGGCGATGTCCAACTCGGGTGGGAGCCTTCTGGCAGCTCAGCCTATCATGGTGACCATTAGACTGGGCAAAACAAGAACTCGGGGGAGGGGGGTCTTCGCCACGAAGCAGTGACCAGGAGGAGTTGGGGCTACGAGGAAAGAAAGGCAGGGGTGTGGCCTCTGTGTGCACGTGGGTGAGCGTGTGTTTGGGTTTGCAGGGTCCCTATGGAGAGTTGAGGGTCCTGACGTTGGCAGAGGCTGGAGCTCTGCCCTCCTGTCTCTGGGTTTTGATGGTCCTGCACACAGGCTCAGGGATCTGCTTGGCTGGGTCTGAATCCCGGTCTCCTGTGCCTCAGTTTCCCTTCTGTAAAAGTAGCAGGATGGGGTTTGGGGTATTCGTCTGAAGTCCATGAGGACAGTGAGCATGACGATTTCTCAAGAACCGTCAACTTCCTGCCCCGGGGCTTCTCTTCAGGGGGGGATGAGCTGTCTTTGATGGTGACCCTTCTCTCTTCAGGGCGAGAAAGGGCCTCAAGGTCCCGCTGGCCGAGATGGTCTCCAGGGTCCTGTGGGGCTTCCCGGTCCAGCTGGCCCCGTGGGCCCCCCTGGAGAAGACGGAGATAAGGTAAAGGGAACCAAGATGCCCTCCTGCACTTGAATGATGCCGGCCGGGCTAGCTGGCCAGTGCCGGCGGGCCAGAACCAGGGTGGTCACTTTAAACAGGACGCAGGCAATGTGGTGGGAGGGACAGAGCTCCCCAGCGCCCATGCCCACCCTGTGTCCTCTGTGTTCCTGGAGGAGTTGAGAGCAGCTCCTGTCCACATGGTGATGCGTGAGCCCTCTCCTGTTTGCGAGGCCGCCTGAGAAATGCTGTCGTTTATTAACGAGCTCGCAGGGACTTAGAAGCCCTTCACACCATTAACAGCGGAACAGGGTGGAAAATAAAACCTCCCTCTGCCCCAACTTCTTTCAAATCTTGATTCTGTACGCCCGTCGCCGGCGTCTTATTTTCAGACGTGGTCCCTGGTGTGAGCGCGACTCCCGCCTGTTAGGACTGGGCTTCGCGACTCGGGCGCGGCCCCCGGGGGTTAGCCGGGCGCTGGCGCTCTGTTTCATGAAGACACTGGCTTCAGCTCCTCCCATGTAACTGTCCACTTACAGTCACCCTCCGTGTGGCATTGCTGAGGCCGCCCCCTCGCCGTGGACGACACTGTGCCCTCCGGGTGTGGGGGGGTGGGGGGGTGGAAGCCAGCCCTGCACCTCAGAAACCCCCCGGGGTGGGGGCAGCAGGGGGAGACTTGGGGCCGTCTCTTTGGAAGTGTCAATATTTTCATCACGGTTTAACCGTGTGTCCAAATCGGCTCAGGTTCACGCGTTGCATCCGATCCAGGCCGCGTGCCCTTCGCACTCGCACTGGGAAGGACATCCAAGGAGCGGACGGCAGCCTTTCCTCCGTGGGAATTTATAGAGCACCTTCCTCCGCCCGCTGGCCGGGGAGAGATTCCTCTTAAGTGCCCAGAAGGGAAAGAATGACCGGAGAGCCGAGATGGTGCGGGGGCTGATGGATCTCCTTCTTCTTTCCGCAGGGGGAGATCGGGGAGCCGGGACAGAAGGGGAGCAAGGGGGACAAAGGAGAACAGGTAAGGACCACACAGGCGCTCGTCAGGGCCCCAGGGCCACCTGCACATGGCAACGTGTCCCTGCTCTCTGTAACTGATTAACGTAACCACACCAAGAGCTGAGACCGGATAGGGCGGCTGATGGCTCTCGTTCCCGTGTGGACCTCGTGCATGTGTGCATGGCCTGTCACACGCTGTGTGCATGCGTGAGCACACACCCCTCCGTGGGCGGCCCCCGGTGAACGCGGGACCGGGATGTGCTCTCAGGTTCTGGGAACAGGAGTAAAATCCAGCTCTGTGGTCATGGAGGTTTTCGGATCTGCAGACGTGATCACACCCTCCAGGCCGAGGGCTCCCAGGGCAGCCCCTGGACTGCACGCCTCTTCCTTTCCTTAACCTGCTGGGAACACTAGTGCATTCTGGCACTGACCCCGGTCCCTGGGCCGCCAGCTCCTTCCAGTGGGTGTGGGACATGTTCTGTCTGCTGTGGGGTCGGGCCTTTCCACCGGGCGCCTCTGTCCCCAGGGTGGTCAAGTCCCTGCTCAGGCCTCCGCCTGGTGCTGGTTGGCTCCCGAGGTCAGTTTGTGCCTTTCTCTGTCTCACACGCTCCCTGGGCTGACAGGGGTGTGTGTTTGGGGACACGCACAGGGACAGGGAGTCATGGTGTCAGGCCCAGGTGTTGGAGCCAGGCCCCAGCTCAGCCACGATGAGCCGTGTGATCTCCGTTCTCGTTTGCAAAACGGGGCTCCGGTGGCCCATGTTGTGGCGAGCATTGGCCCCTGGCAGGACCTTGGTGGCAGCTGCCCTGGCCACTGGTGGCAACGTGCTTGGGGTTTGAACCAAGAGCATCCCTGGTTCGAGTGGCCGACGGCCACGTGTAGGGACTTGAACTGGTGCACGGGACGCCCCTGCTCTGCTCAGACCCTCCCCTGGGCCTCGGCTGTGATCTCAGAAGCAACTGCGTCTGTTTTTCTCCCACAGGGTCCGCCTGGGCCAACCGGTCCCCAAGGCCCCATCGGACAGCCAGGCCCCTCCGTGAGTATCTGTGGTTAAGGACATTCGGACGACCCCCTCGTGCTGGTGGGCACCGGGAACCAGTCCTCACCCCCAGCTGCACTGTCTCCCTCCCTGCAGGGAGCTGACGGAGAGCCCGGGCCTCGGGGCCAGCAGGGCCTTTTTGGTCAGAAAGGTGACGAAGGTCCAAGAGGTTTTCCTGGGCCTCCTGGACCCGTGGGGCTGCAGGTAACTGTAGACTTTGTACGACGGCTCGTGTCTGCTTCCAGTAGCACCTGCGTCTCGGCCCGCCCCCTCTCCCCTGCCTGCCCTCCCCCCTGCCCTTCCCTCCCCTGCCCTCCCACCTCCCCTCCCCTCCCCTGCCTGCCCTTCCCTCCCCTCCCCTGCCTGCCCTTCCCTTCTCTCCTTTTTTTTTAATTTTTCTGAATTAAGAAGCAGGGAGGCAGAGAGACAGACTCCCACATGCACCTGACCGGGATCCACCCGGCATGCCCACCAGGGGGCGATGCTCTGCCCATCTGGGGTGTTGCTCCATTGCAACCAGAGCCATTCTAGCACCTGAGGCAGAGGCCATGGAGCCGTCCTCAGTGCCCGGGCCAACTTTGCTCCAGTGGAGCCTCGGCTGCGGGAGGGGAAGAGAGAGACAGAGAGAAAGGAGAGGGGGAAGGGTGGAGAAGCAGATGGGTGCTTCTCCTGTGTGCCCTGGCTGGGAATCGAACCCGGGACTTCCACATGCCGGGCCACGCTCTACCGCTGAGCCAACCGGCCAGGACCTCTCTGTCTTTTTGCGGATGGGGAAATGAAGTTCTGGCTGCAGGGACCCCCTGGGCTTCCCCATAAGTTGCAGTTGCTGTGAATTCCCATGGTCCCCGATGAGCCCATCTCGACTACCAACCCCTGACGTTTATTTCCCTGGTTGTGGCTGAAACGCTGGCAGCGGCTGGTACACTGAGAGAGAACGAAACAAAAGCGATTCCCAAACGTGCCACCCAGAGGTGCTGCAGCACACACCTGGGCACGTTTCCTGTCCGTGCCCTTCCAGTGCGTGTGTCCCCACACACGGGCACACCTGCGTCACTTCATTTGGTTTCGTGAGATGAGGTCGAAGCCAGCCGTGTGTGTGTGTGTGTGTGTGTGTGTGTGTGTGTGTGTGTGAGGTTTGGACCCAGCTTTTCCCACGTCAGTGTGCATCACAGGGTGTGTCGGATGCTGTTAAATCATCTTCGAGATGTCAGTTTGCGTTTATCGTTGAAGTCGTGGTTTTTAGCCGCTGTGAGGGGTTCCCTCCTGCGGCGCTGATGTAATTGAACACTCCCACCGCGGCCGGCTCACTCGGTTTTGCCGGCTTGTGGGACATCCCTGTAAGGAGCTCTGTCCACCAGCCTTTGTATCTTTCTCGCTTTCCTCGGGCCGACTCGGAGACCTGGAGTCACGGGGGGGAGGGGGGGGGAGGGGGGTCCCCAGTGCTGCGTGTTGTGCTTAGGAATTAGAAGCGCTTTCCTGAGTCTCCCGACACTAGGCGGGCGGGGCTGGGGCGCCAGCGAGAGGTGTGTGTGCCCCCCCCCACTCAGCTCTGCCCCTCCTGTCCTCAGGGTCTGCCGGGACCTCCGGGAGAGAAGGGCGAGACAGGGGACGTGGGACAGATGGTGAGTGTGACAGGGACCCGGCCGTGGCTCCTGTGTCCGTACAAGTTGGCATTCCTCCGTGCTCAATGGCTCTCCTTCTCTTAGGGCCCCCCAGGGCCCCCCGGCCCCCGAGGACCCTCTGGAGCGCCAGGTGCTGACGGGCCGCAAGGTCCCCCCGGGGGAATAGGCAATCCCGGCGCCGTGGGAGAGAAGGTGACTCCCGCCCCTTCGCTGTTCCCGTGTCCGATGTGTGTGTGCGTGTGTGTGAGCGTGCGTGTCCGCCCGGCTCCGTGGCGGTGTGCCGGCGCATTTCTGGGCTCTTTCTCTCTGACACACTGAAGCTGAGAACATCCGGGCGGTGGGTCTGGGGATGGTGACCCGCTGCCCCTACCAGCCACGTGCAGAATTTGTGAACAGCGAACCCCCAGCGCAGGTGTCTACAGGGCTCGCCCGAGAGGGAGAGGTGTCTCTCCCTTCAAGGCCATCAAGTCCTGTCTTTCCGTAGCCCGGAGTCCTCACCTCTGGCCCTGGGGTTGATGTGTGTGCACGCCTTTACACGCATGTGTGCAGTAGGCTCCGCTGTGGTGCTCACGAGCTCGTGTCCTCTTCAAAGCACTGACCCTTGCCTCTCGGGCTAAAAGGACGAAATGGTGTTTCCATCCATTTGCGTGTCCTGGAGACTGTTTCCAGAACTTTCTATTAGACGTCAGCCATTGAATTGAGAGACGTCTCCGTTTTCTGCAACCGCAAACCAGTGACACTCTGTCTCTGCTCAGGGGCGTCTTTCTCTTAACGTCCCCTCCAGCCCCCCCCCCCGCCCCCGTCCCGGCATAGGGACTGCGTCCTGGACACCTGCCACCACCGCACACACCCCTGCCCGCCTCCAGCTGCCCACACCACCGTGGAGACCGTGCGGGCTTCTCTGTGCCTTTGCCCAGCTGTCCCCTCACAGCAGGGTGCTCCTACCCGTCCATCCGGCTTCTCATAGTGTCCCCCACAGCTCGCCTCAGGGAACCCACCAGGCACCCCCTGGACTCTGCATGCTCCTTGTCCCTGACTGTGACCACCGGGTTCTTCACAGCCTTTCCTCCCGTCCCAGGAGCCGTCTGAGGACAGTGACCCCTGTCTCGACCCCGGCCCCCTGTCCTGGTGCTGAAACCAGGGAGGGTTGGACACGCTGGTTGTTGGAGCCGGTGTTCTCGGCACCAGCGTGACCTCCTGTTTTCTCCTCAGGGTGAGCCTGGTGAAGCCGGTGAACCTGGTCTTCCTGGAGAAGGGGGCCCCCCGGTGAGTGAGTGGGGTCTGGGAGGTGGGGGCCACTGGGCGCGGGGGGCTGGGTGGGATGTGCTCTGTCTGCCTCAGAGTTCCCCCCCGTGAAACGGGAGCTGCATGCCCTCTCCTGCTGCCCTGATGGGACACGGCAAAGCAGCCTGTGTGTGCTTATATGTATGTGCATGTGGGCAGACAGAGGTTAGCAATGAACACCCGTGACCGTGGGCTGCAAGTGGCTCTGCCGTCTGTGGTGTTCCGGGCCCTTCCGCAGGCTGATGTAAATGTGGGGCAGCGGTGTCTCCTGGTCAACCCAGGCCTGGGGTGTTTAGACCCCTGCAGGCCAGAGGTGAATTCTTTCAGGCCTGGCTGTGGGGGCAGGGGCGTCCATGGGGCCCGGGAGGTGGCTGGCGGACAAAGGTCTCTTTGGAGTCTAGCTGCTCCCTCTGTCTGCAAACCACAGAGAAAGTGGCCCTTCAGGGTCCGGGGGTCAGTGCCTCCCACGCAGAGGCAGAGTCTCGGCCTCAGAGGACCCCTCACAAAGCCTGTGGGCTCCTCGGGCCACCTGGTGGGGCCAGCAGGGCCAGACTCATGGGGAGCACAGTCGGCTGGTAGGACCCACTGCCGGGCTCCACAGCCTGAGAGAGGGCACACGTCGGGCCAGGGCCTTGGTCTGGGGAAGCCGCCAGGTCGGCTCTGGGCACATGGGCACTGGGCTTTTTCCTGCAGGGACCTAAAGGCGAAAGGGGGGAGAAGGGAGAGTCGGGCCCTTCTGGTGCTGCCGGACCTCCTGGACCCAAAGGCCCTCCCGGAGACGACGGTCCCAAAGGCAGCCCCGTGAGTAGTAGCGTCCGAGGCCGGGGGCGAGGCCTGTGCAGCCACACTGTCCTCCTCTCCCTGCGCGCCCGTCGCTTCCTGACCTCACGTGTCCCGGGGACAGTAATGTCCACTTTAGAGATTTTCAGCTAGCTCTTGAATCTACGTGGTAAAGGCGGGCAGGGACAGCCTTCAGCGGTCTCGCGTGGGGACAGACGGGTGCTGGGGGTTGGGGGGGACTGCGTGCCTACCCCCCCTTCCCGCAGCCTGACGACGCTGCTTCGGGGGGGGGGGGCTCTGAGCCGTATGCTCTAGAAGCCCAGGCTCCAGCCTGGAGCTCAGGAACGGGAAGTTTGGCCTCCGGAGAGCGAGAGGCTGGGTCCTGCCTGCCTGCCTGCCTGCCTGCGTCCAGGCTTGTCGTATGACGCACATGAGATGATGTCCAGGACGGGGCCCCTGGGGTGTGAAGGGGGCTGTGGTCTCAGAATGTTCTAAGGGGTGGTTGGCGGGAAGCGACTTTCATGCAGGGACAGCTGGGCGGTGTGCGCTCCAGGGCCGGGCGCTGGGTGTGGACACACCTCTCTCTCTCTCTCTCTCTCCCCATTCCAGGGTCCCGTCGGTTTTCCCGGAGATCCCGGCCCGCCCGGAGAGCCCGGCCCCGCGGTAGGTGCTCGGTGTTCGCGGGGGCCCCCTCCATCTGTCCCGCACGGTGCTGACCCGCCTTTGCATTCCGATTGGATGGAGAACGGTGTCCCCAGGCCTGAGCGTGCCCTGTCCCTGCCCCACTGGACGGGGTTGGCTTCTCGAGACAGGACTGAGGTGTTAACACTGCGTGAACTCAGGTCACGTCCAGGAGAGACTGAAGGGACTTGCCTTTGTCCCCACAGGGTCAAGACGGCCCCCCTGGTGACAAAGGGGACGACGGCGAGGCCGGGCAAACGGTGAGTCTGCCGTGACCTTGATCCTGGCAGAAGGCCTCCGTGCCTTCTTGGGGTTTGCAGTATGCTTTGTTCGTTTCTGAGGAAGACTCAAACCCCGTCACGGTGTGATGTTGATTCTTATCCGTGACGGGGGCCGTGGGCTCCCTCAGAGGGTCTGTCGGAAGCAGGGGGCCTCCTTCCGGAAGGAAAAACGCACGCTTGGGCTGCCAGTCGTGCCCACCCCGGGAGCCCACGGCCCGCCCCAGGGGCCCGCCATGAGCCGCCCCGGGAGCTCCTTTCTGCTTAGCCCAATCCTGACCTCCTCCTTAAAGGGCTTTTTCCATGTTGGCCCATTGAGCTGAGATCACTCTAGAGGTTGCCTCTTAACACCTCGCGTGGAGTTTCTCTGAAACTTTGCTTCAAGCCAAGTCTCTCTCTCTCTCTCTGGGATGGAGTGGACCCCAATGTGAGCTCATGCAGGTGTCTCCGCCCTTGGGGCGACTGAGTCCTCACAGCTTTCCCTTCCCCCACCCCCACCCCATGGGGGTTTTTCGACCCGAGGGCACAGGCCGATGTCACTGATTTCAGGTGAGCAGCAGCAGAGGCCGCTTAGGTAAGGACACCAGCTCAGAGGCCATGTCCCCCCTGCCCCCCGCCAAGTCCTTGCCTGCTACCTGGGATGACACTTGTCCTCCCTGAGCCCCAGAGTTCATGTCCACGGAAGGTGACGCGCACAGGTGGTGGTGGCGTGGACTGATCCCATCGCCGAGAGTCGGGGTGATTGCCATGGTGTGTGTGGGGGGTGGTGGACAGGGCTCCTCTCAACAGCGAGTGAGGTCACCGATGGTCAGGCCTGCCCACGCTGCCACGGCTGGGCACCAAGGGCATGCCGAGGTCGAAGCAGAGACCTCCAGGACGACGTCGCTTAGGACCTGGCCTGCCAGCCCCAGAGACGAGGGAGTTGGGGCCGGAGCCGTGAGGACTGAGTGGATAGAAACTGGTCTCTTAGCCTCAGTCCAGCCCAGCCCAGCCCAGCCCTGCCTGACCTCAGTCCAGTGAACCCTGGCCCCTAAAGTCCCCGTTTTCTCTCTTGACTCCAGGGATCCCCGGGCCCCACTGGTGAACCAGGTCCGTCTGGGCCTCCAGGAAAAAGGGTAAAAACTTCGGCAAACCCGTCCCCTCCTGCCTACGTTCTGCATGCGGCCTGCCTGGCCCCCCCATCCCTGTGCCCATCACCCCCACACCTTCAGCTTGGACCCCGGGCGGGCGCTGGAAGCACCGGCGAGGGAAATGCTTCTGCGTGAAGAGGCCCCTCCATGCGGCTTCCTGTCACACCGTCAGCTCTCGGGCCCACTGGGTCCACACGCCCGCTCCTGTTAGGAGAAGCCAGGTGCCAGCGCCGTCATAACGGCCGGCCGTGGTCATGGGAGGGCCACACCCGGGAGGCCGATAACGCTCTTCCCAGCGTGAGGCCTTCAGCAAGGCCAGAGCAGCGGGGAGGCGTCTTTGCACGCTGAATAATGAGCCGTGTGCTGGTGTCACAGAAGGCCGAGCTGCTGGACGTGACCCCGATACACGCAGCGGCCAGAGCGCCCCCCGCCCCCTCACACGTTGACCTGAGGCCTTTTCCAGCCCGGGCTCATTCTGACTCATGGAGGGCCTGCTCTGTGCTGGCTGGGATTCCTGCGTGTGACCTCTATGCCCCTGCACGCCCTGCGCTCCCCGCTCGGGGGCCACAGCCCGCCCATCCTGTGTGTTTCTCTCTCCTGTCGCAGGGTCCCCCTGGGCCGGCAGGCCCCGAAGGCCGACAGGGAGAGAAAGGAGCCAAGGTAACGGGCTCTCTGTGCACGGAGCTCCCCTGGGGTGACAGGTGCCTGGTGGTGATGCAGGTGACCCCGGGAAAGTCACGGCAGAGCCGCAGGGCCCCTGGAGGCCTGGCTCTCACTGCAGACCCGGCCCAGACAGTCAATCTTCTCCGAAACGGAGGCTGCTTTGGGCTCAGTGGTGGCGTTGGGCGCTGGGGTTCAGGAACCCCCTCCCAGCTCCAGAGTCCCGCCAGCCCGAGGGGGTGGGAAGCAGGTGCCAGCATCGGAAAGGCCAGGGTGCAGTGTGACCTTGGGCCTGGCATCTGACCTGGGCACCTCAGCTGCGTCACCCGCAAGGAAGGCGATGACAGTGCCCAGCAAGGGGCGGAGAAGGCGCCATGCCGAGACCGCCATGCAGGGGGCGTGCACCCAGGCACCCGGGTACTCGTGGGGCCGGTCTCCCAGGACCCCGGTGGCACCGCCGGTCTCTTCCTGGAGGTGCCCTGTCACGGTGCGGGCAGTGGCGAAAGTCACTTGGCCCTGTGCCTGCTTGGGAGATGGTGGCTGTATCCACCACAAGCTCAGGGCTGGCCGTAATCGCCCTGCTGGCCAAGGTTGTCACAGTTGGCAGAGCCCAGCCGGCCGAGGAAGCTAGCAGGAGGGAGAATTGGCCAGGCAGCTATCCCGGGAATGGGAAAGATTGGGGCAGCCACCAGCATGTGTGGGGGCGTCTTCAGGGATCTTGCCACGGCTCCCTGGGGTTTCTGAGCAGTGTCCTGAGCCAGGGCATCGACGAGCCACGGCACGTGGGTCCCACTATCTTCACCTTGCCGCCCTGCAGGGAGAAGCCGGCTTGGAAGGCCCTCCTGGGAAGACTGGTCCCATTGGCCCCCAGGGGGCCCCTGGGAAGCCTGGGCCTGATGGCCTACGAGGGATCCCCGGCCCTGTGGTGAGTGAACTGGGGTGACCTGGGGGGGGGGACGGTGTGGGCATGGGGATAGGCCTGGCAGGCAGGTAGGCTGACGGAGGGCTTCCTGTGTTTCAGGGTGAACAAGGCCTTCCAGGATCCCCAGGCCCCGACGGCCCCCCCGGGCCCATGGTGAGTGACATGCGAGGAGCCCCCGGCTATGGCGGAGGGCGGGATTCGGGATTGAGAGAGAAACTAACCCTGACCCCCACCCCCGCAGGGCCCCCCAGGACTCCCCGGCCTCAAAGGAGATTCCGGCCCCAAAGGGGAAAAGGTAAGGCAGCTTCAGATGGAGTCGCGAGGGTGACTTGGGGGCCCTTCAAACACCCGTCACCTGCATTGTGGGGGATGGGCACCCCAGAACTAGAGACAGAGAAAACAGAACGGGGCTGGGTCAAGTGTTGGCCCTGACCCCAGCTGGGGACCCACCCACACCACGTGGCACAGAGTTCCAGCTGAGAGGCATCCAGGGTCTGGGCAGCAGGCACTCGCTCTGGACGCGGGGTCCATGATCTTTCCCGCAGGAAGTGCCCGGGGGCTCACAGGGTGTGTGTGTGGGGGGGGGCAAAGCCCTCGTGTTCTCTCATTGGGGGTGGTCTTCCTACACTGACATGGGTTTACTTACACACACAAAGCTCACAAGCCGGATAACTGCGTGCAATGAGGCAGCTTGGGGTCTTTCTCCCTCCATGCTAAGGCCCGCCCCTCCCCCTCTACCTAAGAAAAGCTTCCAGAATTTTCTATGGGCTCATAGAAAGCAGACGACCTCATATGAACACTGGGAGAGGATTTTTTTTTTTTTTAACACAGAGAGAGAGAGGGATAGATAGGGACAGACAGACAGGAACGGAGAGAGGTGAGAAGCATTGATCATTAGTTTTTCGTTGCCGTCGCAACACCTTAGTTGCTCATTGATTGCTTTCTCACATGTGCCTTGACCGCGGGCCTTCAGCAGACCGAGCCACCCCTTGCTGGAGCCAGCGACCTTGGGTCCAAGCTGACGAGCTTTTGCTCAAGCCAGATGAGCCCACGCTCAAGCTGGCGAGCTCGGGGTCTCGAACCTGGGTCCTCCGCATCCCAGTCCGACGCTCTATCCACTGCGCCACCGCCTGGTCAGGCTAGAGAGGATTTTTTTTTTTAGGGAAACAAACCTGAAGATGATGGTGGTCCCTGTGACAGCCCCGTAACTGTCTTTCTGCCCAAGTCCCCGGGTGCTGTCTCTGTCCCCGGTCACAGAGGGGCGGGTTTACCGTGGACACATGTCTCAGTAACAGGATGCACGGGAACGTGGTCACTCGGGAATGCCTTCTCCCTGGGTCTGGGTCCTGTGACTTCATTTCTCAGGGTTCTTTTCATATCAGAGCTGCTCTTGTGTCGCCCCCCGCCCCCCCGCCTCCCGCCTCCATGACCTGCCCTTTGGGCTTCCTTCCACTCCGAGAGACGTTGGCTGGTGACTCGGTGGCGTCCCGTGGTGTGCTGCCTTATGTGGCCGGGCGTGAGTCTCTGTCACGGCCACTGCAATTCATGCCTTTGCTTCCAACAGGGTCATCCCGGCCTGATTGGACTCATTGGTCCTCCGGGTGAACAGGGTGAGAAGGGTGATCGTGGCCTCCCCGGCCCGCAGGGCTCCTCTGGCCCCAAAGGAGAACAGGTTTGTGACATGGCACCCCGACACAGCTGTTTGGGAGGGGAGGGGCCTCATCATCTTAGGACCCCGGCTCTCTGTGCCCAAAGGCAAGGTGTTAGAGCCGGGACAGAAGGAGGGTCTCCACATCCGTCCAGCGCAGATGGGACCAGCTTGCCAGGCGCACAAGGAGCCTGGGACGCAGCTACTGCCCAGCCTGGGCCGTGACTGCAGTGGGGACTTCAGCTCACGGCCGCAGTGGCCTCCAAGGGGCCTGTATTTCACGCCCCCTCTGTGCAGGGGCCTCTGACCCGGCTCATTGCCTAGGGCTATCTTGGACGGGTCTCAGCTGTGTTGGCCAGGGACATGGGGCGGGCTCCCAATCTGGTCCCAGGTGTGCACGCCTGTTCCTGCACTTCCCTGGGGTCCAGGGTAGCTGATTGGAGTTTGCAGCCCCAGCTGACCATGGAGGAGGAGGCTCAGCCTGAGGCTTCCACCCTGCCTGTTACCCTGCGAGCCAGGCAGGGCTCTGCGGGGAGGGCAGAGGCGCAGGACCTGCGGCCTGGGGGCGGGGGCGGGGGGGGGGACGGTGTGAGCCCTGGAGGTGGACCTGCTGCCTGTACCCTTCTCCCAGCCTGCCAATCACCGCGTGACGGGGCCACACACATGCCCCTGAGCTGTGCCCACGCCCGACCTGGAAGGGGACAGACCGGAGGGGGCGGAGCTCGCGGGGCAGAGAACAAAGTAGAAGTGTCCTTGAGCTGCGTAAGGCAGTGGGGTGGCATCCTCGGGAAGTCGCCTCCTCTGCCATCTTTTCCCCAGCGGCGTTGACCATTTTCCCAGCGCCCACATCCCCAGGCCATGGCGGCACTCTCAGGCAGGGCCCACCCAGCGGTTTGTGAGAGTTAGATGTCCAGGGTGCCTGCCGCCAAAGGAAAGCTCCCCTTTTGCGAGCTCACCCCAGGCTGGTCTCGGCAGCATCGCTGATGGGAGGTGCTAGCCAGAGAGTCTCTGGGATTCTCACAGTGACCCGCGGCCCCCAGGCCCCTCCCCGTCCCTCCCACACACACCCCTACCCCACTCCACGGGACGTAGAAAGAGAAGGCACCACCCTCTGGCCCCCTCAGTGCCCGAGAGTTCCTTGCAGCTCGCCTGGGCCGCGGGGCCTGGGCATGGTCAGCTCCTGGTGGGCGCTCAGGCCCCGCATGGAGGGGAGTGCCTCTTACAGTGCAGCTGGCCCCACATCGGACTTGGAGGGCAGCTGATAGGGAGACATGGACGTGTGGACTGAGACGTGGGTGTGTGGACGGCAATGCCCACTTCCGCCTTCCTTCCTTCCTTGTGCGCTGACAACAGCAATCTCTGCTCCCTCACAGGGTATCACTGGTCCTTCCGGCCCGATCGGCCCCCCGGGCCCTCCCGGCCTGCCGGTGCGTATCTGGGAGGGGTGCGGCCTGGCCCCCGTTGTTGCTGGGAGACCAGGGAGGGAGGTGGGCCGGCCGTGGGCCTCTGGGCAGCTGGAGAATTACAGGATGTACGTGTCCCCAGGATCGGGGACCCCGGAAGGGGTTTGCTCATTCATTCCACATGGGGGTTCCTAGTGACAGAGCCAGGAAGTGGGGTCTCGGGCCCTGATTTTTTTTGGGGGGGGGCAAGGGCGGTGGGACCTATCTCTGAGCAGTTCAGGGAACATGGACTTTGCTGGCAGGACTTTGGGGGCAGAGAACCTCCCTGTCAGCCTGAGTGGGGCCCCGACATGAGGAGCTGGGGTCCCTTCCCCAGGTACCCCCCCAAGGCCTCCCCGTGGTATGGGAGTCCCAGTTCTTCAAAGCCATCCCCTTGGCCTGCAGTCTTTCTCTGCCCAACCCAGTCTCTGTGTCCACCTGGGCCAGAGCCTGGGTCCACGTGTCCAAGGTGTTCCCGGCCAGTCTGAGACTGACCCCAGCTGTGAGCTCCTGCAGGACTGCAGGGCTCTGCCCGGGCCTGAGGCCAGCACGCCCCCTCTGTGCCCTCTGACTTGGGTGGTCTGAACTGTGATTTCCCGGCTGGGGAGGTTGGGGGCTGTCCTGGGGCCCCGTGTGGGTGACCCCAGCCACCCCTCAGTCCAGTTAAGCAGGTGCAAGTGTAGACACCTGGGCAGGGGGACACGGCATGAGATGAGGTGAAGGCCAGACCCATCCCAAGGGGGACTGTGGTTCAGAGGTGGGTGCCCAGAGATGAAGGGGCCCCCTGCCCGCTAATGCTCTGCCCCCACTCTCCGCAGGGCCCCCCCGGTCCAAAAGGTGCTAAGGGTTCCTCGGTAAGTGGAGTGCACCCCTGAATGGGCCCTGCCACAGCGGGGGAGGGGTGTGTGCCCCTTGGATGAGGACCCACTGTGGACACCACCCCTCTCCTGACTCGTGGTCAGTCGTCTGAGTGCCTGCTCTCTCACTGAGCTGTCCTGAGTCATCTCGGACTGAGGGGCTGGGCTGTTCTCCCTGCCTCACAGAGAGGACCTTGTTCCCGCGAAGCTCCCATCTCGGGGTGGGGGGGCCATGGAGGGGAGAGGGGAGCTGTTACCCGCCCCGTCATATCAGACTGTGCCTCTGTCTTCTCCACACGGGCTGTTGGGGATCCTTTAGGGGTCACAGGGGATGGAAGTCACAGCAAGCCGCAGGGGTCAGACTTGGTTCTCTTTTCTCTTTTTCCCAGGGTCCGACTGGCCCAAAGGGTGAATCAGGCCACCCAGGACCCCCCGGCCCGCCGGTGAGCAGCCTTTGAAGACTTGGAAGTAGGGCGGTGGGGATTCTCCTAACGCTGAGGGCATCTTGGGAACATCTGTTTGTGCGCTTCACTTTCTAAAACTGGACTGAACCCATGGCGAGCGGCGGGGTGGGGCCTGTCCCTGGATGGAGGCACCGGAAACAAGTCACCCAGCGGAACTCCCCTGGGGTGTCCGGTTGCTCAGAGAGACAGAGGGGAGAGAAGCAGACGGAGGAGGGGAGAGACAGATGGAGAGGAGAGCGAGAAAGCACGTGTGTGTGTGTGTGTGCGCGCGCGCGTGTGTGCATATGGATGTGTGCACCTGTGTGTGTGTGCATCCATGTATATAACACACGTGTGTGCACATGTGTGTGCACATGTACTTATGTGTGTGCACGTGTGTGAACTTGCATGTGCGTGTGCGTACATGCATGTGTGCCCCTGTGTCTATGCACATGTGCGTGTGCCTGTGCGCACACGTCAGGTGAGCTGCACTAGACAAGGACCGAGCCCTGGAAGCCATAGTGAGTGCTGTGGCACGCCCACCTTTGGCAGTGCAGCCTCTGGGCGCCTGTCCTCGTCCTTAGCTGGGGGAAGACCTGGCTTCCCGCCACGTCCTTGTACTAACACAGCCCCGCCCCCACCCCCACCCCCACCGCGGTGTGCAGCGCGAGTTCGGCGGGCAGAGGCGAGCGGTTGGTCTCGCTGAGGACAGATGTGTGAGCACCAGGCCAGGCCATATGCTGAGAGGGCTGGCGGTACAGAGGGGTCAGGTGGGCGAGGCTGGACGCTGCAGGAGCCAGGCCTCGGGGGCACCTGGACACAGTTCAGAGGGGAGAGCTGCTCAGTGCACACAGGGCCTGGCCGCGGGGATGGATGTGGAATGTTCCGGAGGCAGGGAAGCCGGCATGGCACAGGCGTGTGCAGCCTCACCCACCGCTGCCCCACCGCTGCCCCTCTGTCACACCCAGGGCCCCCCGGGCGAGGTCATCCAGCCCCTGCCAATCCAGGCGTCCCGGACGCGGAGGAACATCGACGCCAGCCGGCTGATGGACGACGGGGACGGGGACAGCTACGTGGACTACGCGGACGGCATGGAGGAGATCTTCGGCTCGCTCAACTCCCTGAAGCTGGAGGTCGAGCAGATGAAGCGGCCGCTGGGCACGCAGGAGAACCCCGCCCGCACCTGCAAGGACTTGCAGCTCTGCCACCCCGACTTTCCTGACGGTAGGGGCGGGAAGGACGCAGAGCGGGGTGCCCCCTGGGGGGAAAAAGCGGTGATAACGTCTTGGGGTCCCCACAGCCAGGTGCCACTCTAAGCTTACCCATCGCTCCACCCTGAGCATCATGTCCCCGTCTGTCCAGTGGGAACGTTCACACCGAGGACGGGGTGACACGGGACATAGCACACACGTGTGCGTTTGGCTTGGTTCATAGCGAGGCCCCCTCAGGAAGTGGCGGCAGCAGCCGCTGCTGTCGTGGGAGCCGGGGTCAGGATTGGTGTCAGCAGTGGTGTTAATTAGAAGTTGTCCTTGGGGATGTGCTCCTTAAACCCCGGAGCATCACAGACGCCCCATCCGCCCTGTGCTCATCGTGCTAAACCACGCCCCCCCCCCCCGCCCCCGTTAGAAGTACAGGCTCCTGGCCTGCTGTTTTCGTCCGGGGTCTGACATCTTTCCTGTAAGACTGGATGGTCCCGTGGTCCAGGCGATTATGACCTCACCTGTGTGAACTACCGTGTTCAGGGGAGAAGCCTAGTGCATGACACACACCCCATGTGCCCACGTCCGGCCATTTTTCTCGGGCCGCGGTCAGCCCAGGTGTCTTTAGGAGCCGGGTGGAAAAGCAGGACGCGTCTCGCGGTTTCCAGGGAGGTCCGTGCGGGCAGCGCACAGCCGGGCATGTGTTTTAGCTGCGGGCAGGACACGGCCTGGGGACTCCCGGGACCACCGGGGGCGCGGTCCTCACGCCTGCACCCCCCCACCCCCCGACAATGCAGGTGAATACTGGGTCGACCCAAACCAAGGCTGCTCCAGGGACTCGTTCAAAGTCTACTGCAACTTCACGGCCGGGGGAGCGACGTGCGTCTACCCAGACAAGAAGTCCGAGGGGGTAAGTGTAGCCCTTTGTGGGCGTGGCCTTTCGTGGGCGTGGCCTTTCGTGGGCGTGGCTTTGGGGACAAAATCCAGGCCGTGGCTGGTTTCAAACCCCAGGTGTTCCCTCCAGAAGCAGCCCTTCCGAGGCGGTAGGGGCTTTTGTAGCAGTGGGTTACAGAAGTGGTCAGATGTCCTCCCTTCATGTGACTCCCTGGTTCTGACCTCACACCAGCCCGCCACCCGTGGGGAGACCTTGGGGGGCAAAGCCACCCTGACGCGTCTCTGAGACGCCGCGGTCGCCCTGACTTATGCGAGTCGGCCGCGTGGCCGGCCCTGGCTGCTGTGCCCGAGAGCCGTCTGGGCTCTGTCCACTCGGTGAAGGGTTTTGTTAAAGCGAGGTTCCGGCCCCCTGAGGTTTTGTGGGTGTCGATTTCACAGTATCTCACTGGCCTTTCAGCAGCCTCACCTCAGCTCGGTGGTGGGAGTTATTGTGTGTATGCGGTTGTTCAGTGTGTGTGTGCGCATGCAGACAGGCGTGTGGTTGGTGTGTGTGTGTGTGTGTGTGTGTGAAGATGGGTGTGCATGGAGGTCTGAGGCTGGGCCCTCTTTGGCCCAGGACAGGTGAGGAGGACAAGGCTCTCTGAAGGGGAAAGACCCCCAAGACATCATCCACAGTGCCCTCTGTGTCGGCCCCAACACACCCTCCCCCCAATGTTCTCCTCGGGACGCTGGTTGTCCTGGGACTGGGTGGCCAGGTCCCGAAGGCCGTGTCTGCCATGAGGCTTCCGGCCGGGCCAGCAGGAGGCAGCAGCCCGCGGTGAGGGCTTCTTAGTGGCCTCAGGGCCCATCAGCACTGTTCTCGGAAGAGAATAGCTCCTTCCTCCTGGACTTGGCCCCATCCCTAAATCTCCTCCGGCTGAAGGGGTCCCAGCACCCCCCAGCCAGTAGGCCCCACTCACAGGAACAGGGGGGCTCCACACGGACAGGGAGGATTTGAGGACCTCTCTTTAATATGCACGCTACCCCCACTCAGAATTTACACTCTTGGTAAAACCTGCACTCCCAGCCACAAGACCCCCTGAGGGTCAAGAGAAAACTCCGACCTCAGGACCTTGCACGTGGTGGAAGCCCAGGAGGAAAGGCAGGTGGAGAAGACATTGCTTCTCACCGTCGCCCGACAACTAGCAGGATACGTTGCCCCCCCCCCCCCGGCTCCCAGGAACCCTAGCTGGTTGTGTGTCCTGAGAGTTCTGTCCCCGCCCTCTTCCTCTGCACCTGTGCTGACCAGCCAGGCATCCACGGGCTGGGGACTCAGGCTCAGGTCATAGCCACAGCCCTGTGCAGGTAGAGACCCTCTCCGTGGTCACCTGGGGCACAGGAGGGATGGGGGTTTCAGGCAGAAGATAGGGGAGACGGGCACCTGTCCATATCCCCCCTGGTCCTGCCCCAGAAGAGGCCATCCTCCAAGGAAACGTCACCATAGCCACAGGTCAGAAAACCGAAGCAAGAGGGCTGGGAGTCCCCAGGGGCAGGAGCAGGCTAGACATTCTCCTCCTCTCACGGGACCCCTGTCCCAGCTCCTGTCCACGGCCAGCTCAGATGAGAGCCGGGGCACGGGGACAAGAGTACTGACCAGGGGCCCAAGCAGAGGTGTGTCTCATGGTTCTTGGGGACAGGCTGGCCTTTTCATTCATTTATTTACTCCTCCCCCCCCTCCCATCGTGGATTCCCCAGCATGACTGAGGCCTCGGCTCCTGTAGAGAACAAGCTCCCTCTCGTCCCATCCGGGCAACAGGGGCTGTCCCTCCGGAAGACACCTCTGCTTTGTGCTGCTTCCTCAGGGATGCACAGGAGGGACTCGGGACAATGCCAGGGCTGCAGGGGACCCCTGTGCTCCACCACATACACATCACACACACTCCCACACGGAGCTGTGTCAGCAGTGCCCCGGGGGCCCCACTTGTCCCCTGCGGGAGGCCGTGCAGACACGAACCATCCCCCTCAGAGCCAGGGCTCCAATGAGAAGATGCCCCCTTGTTCTCCCTTGAGCCCGTCAGTAAATGTTGGCTCCCGTCGTCATCATCACCTTTGTCACACCGGCCCGTGACAAGCCATGTGTCCTTTGTACCTTCCGGCAGTTCCTAAGGGTCAGGCAGTGTCTTTAATGCTGGATACACTGGCCCAGGGGAAGGAAGCCAGGGCCGGCCCCTGAGAACACCGGGCTCCTCTGTCCTCGTCACTGTCACGGTACCTCAGCTCTAGGGCAGTCCGAGGCACCCACAGGGGTCCTTCCCGGTCTCGTGTGAGGGCAGGCCGGTGCCACCGGCAGGGGTGCAGGGGTGCTTGCAGGAAGGACGGGAGGTACATCCCATCCCGTCCCTTCAAGGCAGGAGAAGTAACCTGTCCTTCTCTGTTTCTCTCCCTCTGCACCCGCTCGACTCCGCTCCGCGTTCAGGCCAGAATCACTTCTTGGCCCAAAGAGAACCCGGGCTCCTGGTTCAGTGAATTCAAGCGCGGTAAACTGGTAAGGCCCCCCAGGCCCCCGCGGTTGTCCTGTACACGGGTCCGTTTCCTATCTTCCAGAGTAAGATGGCTCGCTGGCCCCAAGAGCAGCCCTCCACCTGGTATAGTCAGTACAAGCGAGGGTCCCTGGTAAGTGCCGCCGGCGCTGCCCGCTTGCCGCACGGCCTGGCTCGTGGCTCTGCATGGGACCCAAGGCCGCCGTGGCCGCCCGCGCTCACCGCTCTGGCCAAACCGCTCCACGGCGTGTGGCAGCTGGACACAGCATCCCACCCGTCCTGCCACCCTCACCACCACCACCACCACGGCAGGGCCTGTCAGCCTGGGCGCAGGAGGGTGCTTGTCCGTTCCGTCCAGGGCACGGGCCGGCCTTCGGGGCGCCTAGAGCCACAGCTGCTGGGGACTGAGACCGACCGGCGCGGTGGGAGCAGAGAGAGAGAGAGGGCTTCTCCTCTCGGTCCCAGCCAGGTCCCGGGTCACGGATCCATCCCATGGGCTCCTCCCTGGCTCTAGAGCTTGTTCTGGTGGTAACAGATCTGGCCCCGGGAACCCCGAACACTACGCCGGTCTCTGTCTGGACTTCTGGGGAGCGGGTCTCAAAGGGCAACTTCCCCAGAAAAAAACATAACTGACGTCCCTTGGAAGCACAGAGACGCTTCTCTAGCTGAAGGAGGGACGGAGCCAGTTTGGTGGGTTTGCACGAGGCTGGTGGCTGTGGACACACACAGGACCGTCGTGCCCTGAACGCCTCAGTTTCCCTTGGCCCGGGGGTGGGGGGTCTTTTTCGGAACAAAGTACAGAGTTCCAGGCCTCCTTCCTAGCAAGTCAAATGACCGAGCTTCCAGAATGGGACCTGCTGTAATTGTCATGAGAGCCCCGCCCTTCAGGGAGGTCCTTTGTCACTCAAAAGCCAGCGCTCAGGCTCCATGGTGTCAGACCTGACCACCCGCCAGCTGTCTCCAACTCACCACCCCCTTCCCGACCTCTCTGGGTGGGCACAGAGGCCAGGGTCCCCCGCATAGGTTCACAGAGGGAGCGGTGGCTTCCGGGTGGCTTGCACCCCGTCACACGTCTGAGGACCCCTTGTTCCTAAGTGTCCAGGCCTTCTGTGGCTCCTTATTAACCCTGCACATCCTCCCGGTCGTGACACCGAGTCACCCCAGGTCTTGGCAGACACCAAAGGCTCACACTCGCCTGGCCACGTTTCTTCTGGAGACTTCCTTCTTGGCTGCCTGTCTCTCCGGCTCTGTCCCCTCCTCACCTCTGGCCATTTTCCTCAGAAAGCCCTGGCACTCAGAGGACCTGAAGTGGGCGCCCATGCAGGGCCGGGCCCAGCCCAACGCCTGCTGCTTGAGCTGGGTGGGCAGAGGGGCAGGGAGCCACTTGGCCCCGCCTTCCGCCGACATTAGGGGACCCTGGTTTCAGCTGTCCGTCCCAAGAGCCCTCCTCGGAATCCTGTCTTGCGGGCAGTGGACCAAGGATGGAGGTGAAGGGACGGGTCCAGGGGGAGTCTCAGCTTGTCTGTCGTATTTCCCACTTGTTATTTCTGGTCCTCGGGGCCATCGTGAGTGAGTGGACAGGACTGAGACACCGCCCCTCCCCTTGAGGGAATAGGGGCTTGGCCTCTGTTTGCCGCGTGAAGATGACGGCGTGGAGGGAGGGAGGGCAGGGGTTCCAGCACAGGGCCCGCCCAGCGCTGGGAGCTTCAGGTCCTCTGTGTCCAGCCCTCTCCACCCCCCTGCGCATGCGCCCCTCCGCTCCCCTGCCCCCCGCCCCCCGCGCATGCGCCCCTCCGCTCCCCTGCCCCCCGCCCCCCGCGCATGCGCCCCTCCGCTCCCCTGCCCCCCGCCCCCCGCCCCCCTCCCCGCGCATGCGCCCCTCCCTGAGTCAGTCACGGTTCCTCCCAGTGGAGCTCCTGAAGGCTCAGGCCACGGTAGGTATTGTCCCCATCCTCCACGTCCCCTCGCCGGTGTCCCACTGGCGTGTGCTGGTTGGTGGCTCTGTGCTGCCCCTGCCCTGTGGGGAGGGGCCTAGGCAGGCCTGGTCCCTTTGATCGCGTGGACAAACTAAGCAGGCAGGGTCCGTGGAAATCTTCCATCGGTGTCCCGCACGGCTCTTCCGGGCTGGGCTTGGTCTCGGACCCTGACATCTGTCTCATCACAGCCGCTGCCCTCGCTCAGTGGGCATCTGATCGTCAGCAGAGCCTGGCTTCTGCAGAGAGAGCGGCGGAGGGGGGGGGACGTGTACCTCGGGGTTAAGCAGCTGTGTCCCCTGGTTGTGGCCAGGAGGGTGGGCTGTGCAGAACACTCAGAAAGCTGGAGTTACAAGGAGGTGGAGAAGCTGGGACGCCCCTCTCAGGACACCCTGCTCCCGCCCCCAACCCCGCCTCATAGAGCCGGGGAGCCCTGGGTTTGGACGTCTGCCTGCTGACCCTGCAGAAGTCACCTGAGAACAAGCGTGTCCTCTAGCCCTGGTGCCTGGCCCTGGGTTTGCTGGCAGTGAGAGGTGCCCAGGCTGCCTGGTTCAGCATGGGCATAGCTGACCACTGTGGCTGCAGGAAGGTCTCTCTGGGCTTCCCTGCATTCGGGGCCCAGGCAGGGTTTAGCGGTGGCTGTGCTAGGTGCCATCCCAGGGTTCCCCTACGGCTTCAAGAAGATGCCCAGTCAGCCAGCCTTCTAGTTCTGGGCCATGTGGCCTAGGACCCTCCCTCGGGCCTGCCTTCCTGCCTGCTGACTTGAGTGCCTCCCTGGGGCCTCCTGCCCGCCTTACCTCCCATCCTCATGCCTTCCCAGCGAGGGCCTCTTACATCACTGGCCCTCAGCACATACTTTGCATTTATTAACATAATCTAATGAGCACTCTTGCTGGCCCCGGGGCACAGTGATAGGGACAGACTTGCCTTGGAGGTGATCACGGTTCAGAAAGGGTTGCCTTCCGGGTCTGGGTGCGTATGACACACGCCCCTGGGGTCCAGGGCTGGTGCGGAGGGCCGTACAGCCTGGTAGGAAAGATGGACACAGACAAGCCAAGGTGGGAGGTGAGGGCACCTAACCCAAAGAGGCTTCCTGGAGGAGGAGGCACATGTATGGAGCCCTGAAGAGTGAATAGGGTTCAGCCAGGCACAGAGGGGTGGGTGAGTTATTTAGCTTCCTGGAAGAAGTGAGGTGTGGCTTAGTCTGACCCAGGGACCCCCACGAGAGCCGGTGTATGCTGGCCTTTGGGACCCAGTGCGTGGCTGTGTCCAAGTGGTGCCCCATGGCGTGTCTCATGTCACAGAGGAGAGAGAGCTCGTGGGTACAACTTGCAAAGTCCCAGCCGTGAGCTTTGTTCCGGGGGGCTTTGTCAGCGCAGGGTGTCCCGTCTCTGCTGAGCGTCCTCCTTTCCGATCCCCCTCCCCCTCCCAGCTCTCCTACGTGGATGCTGAGGGCAACCCCGTGGGCGTGGTTCAGATGACCTTCCTACGTCTGCTGAGCGCCTCAGCCAACCAGAATATCACCTACAACTGCTACCAGTCGGTCGCCTGGCAGGATGCTGCCACGGGCAGCTACGACAAGGCCATGCGCTTCCTGGGCTCCAACGACGAGGAGATGTCTTACGACAACAGTCCCTACATCCACGCCCTCGTGGACGGCTGCGCTGTGAGTATCATTCCGGCCCCGCCTCCGGGCAGCGAAGTCTGCTCACACCCTGCGTGACCGTGGTTCGTTCGGACAAGTCGTCGCAAATTTACAGGGCGTGTACCCTGTGCCAGGGGTCTATGCATGCCAGGGGACCCCGGGCTGCCTGCTCTCAGCACGTGGCTGACCCTGGCCGCCCCATGGTGGGTCGAGAAGGGCCAGGGAGCCTGGGCCTGTGAGTCCCTCTGGCCCCCTGCCCGTGTGATGGCTTCGGAAGCTGGACTCCCTCTGCTTAGGCAGGTTGGTTCTGCCAGTGGCCAGAGCTGAGACCGGGTTTGCTTCTGAGAACGTGGCCAAGCAGGGAAGTGGCCTGCAGGCGCAGGGTGGTAACAGTGACCACAGCCACCGTGGCCATGGGCTCCCTGACGGGCCCACCATGTTAGGGCCTCTCCCGGACTCCATGCCGCCGGCTGGGAAAGGTTTGCAAGCCTGATGAGAGGCAAGGAGCTTGCTCGCCCTGTCTGTCCCGTGGCCAGCTAGGGCCAGAGGTCACTCACTCTCTGGTCCGTGGGCTGGGTTTCCGGTGTGCTTGCCCTGATTTGCACCCTGCGTGTGGCCCTCAAGAGCCAAGCTGGGCCCCAGCCAGCGGTCAGCCCCTCAGGTCAGCACCACCAGGTCTGAGCTATGTCTTCGTGTCCTGTTGAAATCCTCAGAGATGTCCCTCGTGCGTGTGGCCTAGTTGCTGGAGCTGGGGAGGCAGAAAAGCATGTTTCTGTGGGTGTCATTGTCACATCCCAACCTCAGCTCCCTGTCCTCGTCACCACCTGTCCCTCAGAGCCCTTCCCTGAGGCTTCGCCCAGGCCAGGTCCCACGGGGGACAGGCCAATGTGTCTCCACCCCCGGCTGCCTGTAGGGCCAGCTCCGTACCCATGGAGGCCCTTCTGGGTAGGCGCCAGGCTGGTCATCCCTGGACAGGAAGCTCTTCGGATGGCCTGGGCCCAGCTCCAGACGGGCACTTCCTGTGGGTTTCTAGTGCTGTAAGCCAGCTGTGACCGTTCTGGTTCCTCTGGTTCCAGGCTGCTCACCAGCTGTGTGTAGGCACCTGTCAGAGCTGGTCTGTGTGTGTGCCAGGGTGGGGCAGGCGTGTGCGTGTGTGTGTGTGTGTGTGTCCTGGGTGCCGAGCTGGCAGCCGGCCTGGACTCCCGCCTCCCGGTCAGTCCCGGCCGCAGGTGCCAGTGCGCCCTTCTGTCAAGGCATGTGTGGGATTTGGGCTCTTCCTCCACGTCTACTGAGGACATGTGCTGTGTGGGCCAGGCCAGGGCAGGGCAGGGGTCCTGGGTGGGTCTGCAAGCAGGCTGGATCCGATGGGAGCCGATGGCTGGGCAGGGGTGTGGGCGCCAAAAGCAGGACCCGGCAGACCCAAGCTCAAATCTTGCCTGGTCACCTGACAGGCCTGGGGCCGGCTGTGCACGTCAGCCCTGGGGAGCTGAAAGGTGAGTGTGTCCAGGGCAAGCGTGAGGCCTCATGGGGAGCCCCTGTCTCTGCCCTGCTTCTGAGCCCCCCATCCTGTGTGGGCCCCCACTTCAGACCTGACTGGGGGACAGGAGGGACTTGTCCCCTGTTTGAGGTCAAGGAGACCCAGCTCCCCGGGAAAGCGACCCAGGTGTCCTCCCGCGTCTGCTCCTGTTCTTGACAAGTAAAATCATCCCTGACTCGGCCTCCCACCAGTGAAAACAGTAACAGCACCTGCGTCCCACGGTCCCCAGTGGGATCCCCCCTCCTGGGACGGACCACCCGCCCACCCAGCCGCTAGCAGCAGGCAGTGATGTGAAGGAAATGAAGGACCCCACAAAGGAGAGGCCAGGCCCAGGGACCCAGCCAGGGGCTTGGCCTTGAGCTTCCTGGCTTCCATGGCAACAAAAGGGAACCCCTCTGTGTGGCCCAGCCCATGCCATCTGGCAAAGGAAGGTGGACACCCCCTGGTGGAGGGGCTGGCTCTGCAGCAGCCCAGCCAGAGGGGGAAGGGCCGGTCAGGCCAGCGGACATGGAGGGAGGGG
The DNA here is from genome assembly GCA_037038555.1 of Rhynchonycteris naso. Lineage (NCBI taxonomy): Eukaryota > Metazoa > Chordata > Mammalia > Chiroptera > Emballonuridae > Rhynchonycteris > Rhynchonycteris naso. The sequence continues at coordinate 2,438,974 of CM072996.1, read as the reverse complement.
CACGGTGAGTTGGCCTGGAGTGGCCAGTGTTCTGCTCCCCTGACCACAGCCCCGGAAGGTCAGCCACAATTTGCAGTCACCGCCCACAACGTGTAGTTATGCAGGGGAGCCCAGGCCAGCCTGAGTCATAATAGGGGCCCGTGACGGTGGAATTCCCGGGTCTCCTGGGGCTGCCTTGCCTGGGTGACGGCCGTTGAAGTGGCACAGATCACCGGGCAGAGGCCCAGGGACTGCGCCCCGTAAATCAATGTTTGAGGTGCTCCGCAGACTGTGAGGCGCCATTGCTGGGCTGTGATGGTTGTTTACTCCTCTGGAATAATGGGGTAACAGAGCAGCGCCCCTCTAGGCACTCTGGTCCCTGAGGGTTGGAGCCATGGGGCCCCTGCGACCCAAGAGGTATCACTGCCCCCCCCCCCGGGCGAGGAAGAGGCGGTGCTGGCCCGGCACAGGCCTGCATGCCTGCCCTCCCCGTGGGGAGGAGGTACGTCGGGCGCTGGTCAGCTTGCTGGCGTGCAGATGCTCAGGTGCCCGCCACAGAGGGTGACCCCTCCCGGCAACGGTGAAGGCTGGTCCAGTCATCCTATCTGATAATCTACCAAGCGATGGTCATACGGGCGAGGGGTAGAAGCCCAGAGAGGCAGGACCTAGGGAGGCCAGCTGGACTCCAGCCGCTCCTCCTTGCTGGCCTGGCCGGTGGTAGGGCGCAAGGTCAGCCACCTCCCAGGGCATCGCCCCTGAAGGAGGCACCTGTGCTGTGGAGAACCTGTCTCAGGTTCTGCAGGAAGGAAAGTCCCTTCCAGAAACTGCCTCTGAACGACACCTGTCACAATCGAGATGCCAGTGACCAAATGTAGAGCCCAGAGCCCACTCCTGGCCCACTGAGCCGGGTCTGGGCCGCGCTCAGGTTCGTGCTGTGCTGACAAGCTCCCCCACGACTCCTTGGCTCTGAAGGGGCTGATGCTGCTTTAAAATCATCCCAGCCGAGGCCCTGGCCGGTTGGCTCAATGGTAGTGTGTTGGCCCAGTGTGTGGAAGTCCCGAATTTTATTCCCGACCAGGGCACACAGGAGAAGCACCCATCTGTTTCTCCACCCTTCCTCCCTCCCTCTCTCCCCTCTCTCTCTCTCTCTCTCCCCCTCCTTCCCTCCCTCCCTCTTCCTCTTCCTCCCTCTTCCTCTTTCTTCCTCTTCCTCCCTCTTCCTCTTCCTCCCTCTTCCTCTTTCTTCCTCTTCCTCCCTCTTCCTCTTCCTCCCTCTTCCTCTTCCTCCCTCTTCCTCCCTCTTCCTCTTCCTCTCTCTTCCTCTTCCTCTTCCTCTCCCACAGCCTAGGCTCCATTGGAGCAAAGTTGGCCCGGGCACTGAGGACGGCTACATGGCCTCCACCGCAGGCGCTAGAATGTCTCTAGTTACAATGGAGCAACGCCCCAGATGGGCAGAGCAATGCCCCCTGGTGGGCATGCCGGGCGGGTGCATGCAGTACTCTGGCTGCCTCCCCGCTTCTCTCTGGAAAAATACAAAAAAAAAATCATCCCAGCTGGACCGAGCGTGTCATGCGAAGGGACGGATGTGGGGGGACCGAGTCTAGGGGATGCAGGAACACTTGAAGGGGGTGAAGCCAGGGAACGCCCAGAGCGGGCGTGGAACAGCATGGCCTGCTGGGAACCCTGGACCGATGAGGGTTCCTGTCACTGTCTCAGCAGCCCTGTGATGTCAGCAGACCTGTTTCTGGTTCAGAAACTGGAGCCACGGAGAATATTAGCTACTTATCTCTTGTAACAAGTCACCCCACCCACCCCTAAGTTGAGTCGTCCCAACAAATGTCTGATCCGTTTGGGCGGCTCAGATCTGGGCCTGGCCACACTGGGTGGTTCTGTAACAGAGCCCCCCAATGGGGGGGGGGGCTAAATACCTCATGCTGATTTCCTCACAGCTCTGGGAGCTGGAAGCCCGAGGTCAGGCAGCCAGCATGGTCAGGTTCGGGTGAGGACCCTGGTCTGGCAGGCGGACGGCCGCCTTTTGGCTCATGTGGTGGCGAGAGCTAGTGTCTGACAAGTGAGGACACATCCCATTCACGGGGGCCTCCACCCTCAAAGCCTAATCACCCCCTAGAGCCCCGCCTTCTAACCCTCACCCTGGGGGCCGGGCTTCCACATCTGTCCTTGGAGGACAGCATTCAGTCCCCAACACGGTGCTGTGAGGCTGCATTTAGTTCGGAAGGCTGGCCAGGCAGGAAGGTCAGCTTCGGGATGGCCCCTCATGAGGCTGAAGTCACCTCACAGATGCTCATCACGGCCTCCCTGGGAGGGACGCACTGGCCTATTCTTTGGGAGAGGGCGAAGGCTCCCGCAGGTCACACCATCCCGAGGGTCAGGCCCAGCCGACAGCGTCACTCTGGTCTGGCCCCTGGGACGGAAAGCCGACAAGTGGGACAGCTTGGCAGTGGGCGTGTACCATGGTCCTTGGATGCCAACATCAGGGACGCTCGTTTTGGGACACCAAGGGCAGCTGCTGTCTGGGAGTCCTTACTAGTGGGGCCGCCTCGGGCAAAACCCGCGGTGGGACGCGGCTGTGCCCAAGTGGTGGGGGAGGAGGTGCGTCTGAGTGGCCGCAGACCCTGTCACAGCCCCCTTCGCGGCTGGGAGTGGGGACCCTGCGGAAGGGGACCTGGCGGGCGAGGGGCGGACCCGAGCGAGGCCCCGCCCCATCTGAAGCGCCGCTTCTCCTGTCCCCTGCCCCCCCCCCCAGACGAGGAAGGGCTACCAGAAGACGATTGTGGAGATCGACACGCCCAAGGTCGAGCAAGTGCCCGTCGTGGACATCATGTTCAACGACTTCGGGGAGGCGTCACAGAAATTCGGATTTGAAGTGGGGCCGGCTTGCTTCCTGGGCTAGGAGCCCGGGCCCCCCCCTCTGCCCCGCGACCAACCTCGTGACCTCAGCACGCCGCTACCCGTGGGTGTCCTGGACAGTGAAGGCCCCTCGACCCACCCCCGACCTGGCCTGTGCCTCTCGGCACCCCGCCGGGCCGCGCCCCAAACCAGAGAGAGCAAAGGGAAAGAGCCGTGTCCCCGCCCACGGAGCCGAATCACACGATCTAGGGGTCCCTCCGCGGCTGGGGCCCCAACGCCGCTTCCTCCAGCCCCGGGTCCCGTCTACACCGCACTCCACGCGGGACCGGGGGGACGGGCCACACTTCTTGCCACGGAACTCGCCGGCGGTGCTCGTGGAGGGCCCGCCGGGCTGGGGAAAGGGGTCGGAGTGGGGGGTGGGGGGGGTGCGGGATGTGGAGATGACATTTTATTTTTAATTCAACTTGAAGACGTGTATTTCCCCCTTGACCTTCAAAAAAATGTTCTAAGGCAAAACACACGGTAAAGGTCACCCCTGCCCTGCCCGAGCCTCCGACTCCCCAGAACACAGCCCGTGTGCGCAAGGCCCGATGCCATGCTCCATGTGCCTTTCCAGTGGATTAAAGGTGCTTCTGTTTTTTTGTGAGTTTTAAGTAAATATTTGTATTGTATTGTCATATACATGCTCAGTGTCCCTGACTTGCTGAGTCTCGCAGGTGAGCCCAGCTCTGTCTCACCTGCGGAAGGGGGCACAGGGGTTGGGCGTCTGCTCTGGACGCAGCCCGTCCTGGTGAGACGGGGTGGCCCCACCCTGGACACGAAGGTGGTCATCAATTGGGAATTTGCCCAGAGCAGCGAGAATTCACGCCGCCGTTGAAAAAGCAGGTGCAGTGCCCCTTGTCTGACAATGTTTTGACGAGCTCTAGATTTTATTTTTAAGGGAATAAGAAAAACGTTAGGTTTTGCCATGTGCGGGCACGCACTTAGAGGAACAGGCAGGCTCCTCGGTGAACTTCAGTGGCGTCCTTTGGCCACTTGTCCTCCTGCCGGAGTGGGAGAGCGGGTCAGGGCCGGAGACCACGATTTCCGGCTAATTCAGTGAAAATTGGTGCTCATTCTACCCTCTCTCTCTGGTGCTATCTGTTTTGAGATCTTGAAGGCGACCCAGTGGGGTAGGTGTGGGGGGAGCCTGGGCCATGCCTCAGTCTCCCCCCCTTCTTCCACAACCTGGGTTTGTTGCCAAGGGCGTTAAAAATAGGTGCCCTCCCTGTGTTCTTCCTGCTGGGCCCCTTGCCCACGCCCCCACCCCCACCCCACCCAGATGGCGGCCGTGGCCACTCCCGGGAGGCCTGTGACCGGTATTTGGTTGTGCTCCTGTGATTTGGAAAACACCCGGTACAAGATGCTGCCACGTCCTCCGTGGCAGATTGTATTCCGCTGCCGGACGTCTGTGGTGCTCATTTCTGTGCCTGTTCCGAGGTGGCAGTGTGCCCCCAGGGGCCACCTCTGGAGCGGCCCTGAAGACAGACCACCTGCGAAGAACTCTGAGTCTCCGCAGGGCTGCCCGACAGGGGCCCCGCCGGACTCACGTACGTGATTTGGATCTCCACCTGCAACAGCTTTGGCGGCTCCCCGCGCCTCTGCTTGGACCAGGACCGAGGAGGTTTGGGCGGGCACAGGCGTCCCTTTACTGTGAAAAGCTGCCCTCTGGGAACACCCTCTCCTTCCACGGTGGGAGAAGCAAGCTGGGGGCCCACCCCCACGGGAGGGGAACCCTACCTGCGGCCCCCACGGGAGGAGCTGTGATTCGTCACGGCTCTGGTGCTGTCCTCCGCCCCAGCCAGCGAGCGGTGGTTCCAGCTTAGGCCACCACGGCACAGTCACCACGGGAGAAACAGACTGCAGACCCACGAGGATTTCCCCAAAAGCCCGTGGAACGCCAGCCCCCCGGATCTTGCCAAAGAAACGTCTGGCTTCGAGAGACTTTTGAACCGGGCGCACGCCAATGACTGTCACCTTCGCCTTCGCCCCTTCCAAAGAAAAGCCGTACCCCCAGGCTGCCGTGTCGTGTGCGCACGCGCGCCATGCGCGCATGCACCCTGTGGGTCTCTCTCTAGGTCGTGTGATTCGGTTTGATTTCTCATCCCACCCCCACCCCCTTTTCTTCTTCATTTTCTTCCTCCGTGGGTCCCTTCCACTCTTGTAATTTGTACTGAAGTCAAGACGTGTCCCGTTCTCCCAGGACCACTTAGCTATGGCATATTGCAATAAAATTCTATATTTGCAGAAATTCTCTTGGCTTAATTTTGTTTTTATTCCCCCTCCCCCTCCCCCTCCGAAGCTGTAGAACTGGATTGCACGTGGATGAGAAGAAACATCCTCAAACGGGAAACCTTTGCTGGTAAATGATTCACGGACATGAGGCCCCCAAGGACTCTCATGTCAGACGACACATTGTACATTTCCTAAAAGTCCAACAGATGTGGTCCTAATTTTTTTTTTTTAACTGTGATGCCCAGGGAAAAGGGCATTTTAAAAGTCCTTTCAAACCTGTGTTAAGATTCCTTGTAATAGTGTTTCAATAAAATAGCGTTTTGACTGTTTCCACCGAAAAGACACGTGATTGGCTGTCCTTCTTAAAAGTGTGTGACCCAGGACCTTCCCCTGCCTGAAGCCTGTAACCCATGTGTGAGTCCGGTCATGGGACAAGTGGACACGTGGATGCTGGTGATGGCCACCAAAACAGGAGGACAGGCATGGCGCAGGCCTTCTGCCCGCCCACGGAGCTCTCCCCCCTGAAGTGGGGGCAGGGCGCCTGTCCAGGATGGAGCTGTTCCTCCCTGGGTGTCCTTAGGATGTGGTCAGGGCCAGCGCGAGGCCTCCGTGGGGGAAGTTTCCACGCTCCTTGGGCATGCAGACCTGGAGAGCCTGCGTGCCCCACCCGCACCCTGGGCGGTCAGTGTCCGAGCCCATCACCTGCCTGGGACAGTCCCACCCCACCGTCCAGCCACGTCGTAGAATTACACATCCCGGACCCTCAGGATGGGATGGGCAGGGCAGGGCAGGGCGTGCGGCTCTTTATCTGAAGTGGTGCTGGTTCCCTCTTGCATGTCACCGGCCACATTACACAGAGTGGCTGTGTACCCACCGGGTTCCTGGAGCCAGTCCCTGGCACACACACACCCCGCCCCCCGCCCCGAGGTGAACTTGCAGCATGAGGGAGAATTGTGATTTTGTTCATGGAAGTAAGCCCCAGGTCGCGGGAATTGTCCCTGCAGCAAAGCCTAGGACAAGTCCACTCGATGTGATCCTGGGGCCTGGCAGCCACCGTTGTGTTAGAAACGTGGTTCCGGCCCAGCCGGCTGAGGCGGACGCTCTGGGGGAGGCGGTCATCTGGGTTGTGGGCGTCAGAAGAGGAAGAGGGGGAGGAGGAAAGGGAGGGGGAGGGCGGAAAAGGGAGGAGGAGGAAGAGGAAAGGCTCCCCACCTTGAAGACAGACGTGTCACCTGATGGCCATTTGCTACCCTGACAGCTGGCGAGCAAGGAACCCTGGGGGAAGAGGCAGGCCCCCTGGGGGGGAGACGGTGCTCAGGCTGCCGCTCGGCTGGCCTGGGCAGCTCTGACACAAGAGAATCTCTCAGGAGACCTGGCCAAAGCACAAGGAGACAGCGTCTACAGACCAGAGGATGGTCAGGCCCGAGAGAGCATCAGTGAAAGAGGAAATGAAGGGATGATTTGAGGGACGCAAGCCAGTGAAAGCTCGGACATGGCAGCGTGACCTGCCCGTCCACCACCTAAGCTCACGGGCACGGATGACAGACACTCACGGTGGGGCTCTCCCACCGAGGCTGGGCAGGTGGGAAGACAGCTGGGGAAACTGAGGGAGAGGGTTTGCAGGCATACCTGGGCTGCGCCCCCAGCCACCCCCTCCGGGCACTGGCCAGAAAAACACGCCACCTCTCAGGGATCTATCTCCCAGGAGCAACTACTTCAACAAAACGCCACGCACAGGAGAAAGCCTGCTTTTTCTTTCTTTTTCTTTTTCCCTTTCCTTTTTTTTTAAATTAACAAATGGCTTTCAGGTCGATCTGGGAGAAGTCTTCATTCCCAGGCACATGTGGGGAACTGACGTGTGTGACGGTGGGAGACTCTTGCGGCCCTGGTGGGACTTTCTCAGACTCGTTGGTAAACAAGAAACCTCGGGGCCAAGAGGCCTTGGAGGTTAGGGCTCTTTGAAAGGCTAATTGCAGGAGACGCGCAGAGTAAGGGCACCCTCTAAGAGGCTGTACTGTTTGTCGCTACGTAACAAGTTACCCCGGAACACGGAGGCTTGGAACGACACAGAGAGGCATGTGTCGTGTTTCTGTGGGTCAGAAATCTGGACGCAGCTTCTCTGCGTCCTGAGGGTGACTCACACAAGTGCCAGCAAGGTGTCCCCACGGCCAAGGTGCCATCTGGAGACTTGACCGGGGAGAGAGCCCACGAGATGTGTTCTTAAGTGTGTGTGCAGGAGTGTGTGTTCCTGAGTGCGTGTAGGAACACCAGGCAGTGTGACCCTCTTCAACGGCGAGGGCTTCGGCGTGTTCGCAGACCCCAGAGCTTGGGGACAGGTCGCACAGGAGACGCCCGCCCACGGCCTGGCCCCCTTCCCTGTAACACAGATAGATGGCCGGTGCTTCCCCAGGCTATATGGTGCGGTGAGACCATGCACAAAAAGTGCCCTCTCCCAGGGCCTCGGCTCCCGTGCCGTGAGACAGCTCTGCCTCCCCAGTGTCCTCACTGCGCCCGTGACACCCGTGCGGCACAGACATCACACCCCTGCCATGAACCATCACGCTGTCTCGGAGTGGGGAGTACCTGCCAGGGGTAACAGGTGAGCTCGGAGGAGATACCCTGCTCACAGTGAGGTGGGCACTTCCGAAGAGTCCGGACGCACAGCCAGCAGAAACAAGCAGAGGTGACCCAGTCAGAGCTGACGCCTACGGGTCTGTGCACAGGCTGGGGTGGGGGGACGGTGTGCACGGAGCGGCTGCAGTGCACAGGGGGAGGGGTACCAGCCAGCCTGGGACGGTGGGGGGGATTCGGAGACGTCCTGAGACATCCTTGGCAATCTGTCTGCCTCTGTGCTGTCTGTCTGTCTGTCTATCTATGGGCCAGAAGACTCTTTGGGATGCTTGTCAATAGAAGGGGTCCGTTGGCTCTTGCAACCTGGGTCCTGGAGCTGACCCCCTGCGCTGACACCCCTGATGAGAGAGCAAGAGGCGGGCCGGAACTTGTCCAGGGCAGGGCAGGGCAGAAGGAGCCCCATTTTCTATCGATGGAGACAAGGCAGTCTGGGTGGGCGGCTTGGGGCACAACCGCCCATCGCCTGTGATCCAGCCCCCACCTTGGCCCACGCAGATGCCCCGGATGTGAACGTGGAGGAGACGCAGCCCCTGCCCTCAGGTGCCCACCGTGCAGGTGGAAAGGGGGCCCTAGGTGTTCGCTGCACGTATCCGAAGCTCCTCTGCCTGCAACCGACTTGTAGGAAGCCTGTGCTTGGGGCCAGTGGGCAGGGGTGGGGCGGCCGGACAGAGGGAGGGGAGCGGGGAGGATGGAAGGCCGGTGTGAGCACCCCATGGGCAGCCGCCTGGCTCACCATGCCCAGGCAGTCTCCTTCCTTCTCTGGACCTCCGTGTTCCGATCCGTAAGCAGCGAGGCCCTGGAAGGAGGCCCTGGTGAGCTGAAAGCTCGCAGCTGACCCTTGTGACCCCGTAGCCTGCCTCCTCCCTAGGGCGGCCCCCTCCCTGCGTGGTCTTTCCTCCCTTGCCCAGAGAGCATCGCTCGGTGTGTTGCCCCCACCCCACCCCGTTTAAACAGATTCAAGTGTCACTGGTCCCATGTGTTCAAGATGTTCACTTCAAAAGCCCAGCGCCTTCTACCCTCAGCCTTTTAAGTTAGACTTGCCAGCGTTCTGCACGTGACAGACAGGCGTGCATAACTCCTCTAAGGGGCCGGGCACGCCTTGCGGCCTTCCCTGACTCAGCTCCTGTGACAGCCGTCAGCCTTTTAACTGCATGGACGAAAGATGAACAGAGAGAAGCTGGCGTTCCGGCATTTCCGTCGTCTGACCTTTGTGTTTTCTTTTTCCAGAACCTCTGAGTATTGAATTAGTTTCTAGACTCCCGGATCACCCAAACCTATGATATGAACGGAGGGTGGGTTCTCTTCACGGCTCCTGCAAGTGCAGAAACACGGCGAGATTCTGCCCGTCTGCCCCTCCCTGGTTCCGTCCCTCAAGTTCACATTTTCCACGGGACACGATCAGGTGGTTGCCGCTCACAGGCCCAACGCCGAGTACTCCACACGCCAGAACTCGAGACCAAACCCGGGTCGGGCGGCGCTGCCCCCCACCCCCACCCCGAAAGCCAACGACGAGAGACTGGTGAAGACGGGTTGTAAGCACAGGCTGGTGGCCTGAGAAGGACCGCCACCACAAGGACCGTCTTGACAATGAGACAGGGCGGGGTGTTTGGAAGGAGGAAGGGGAGAACACAGAATAAAGACACGGGAAGGAGGGTGTGGGGAAGACAGCTGCGTCGGCTGGCTCGTGAGCACTTTGCCTGATCAGTGCGTGAGCCCGGGGCAGCGCCAGGTGTGGGTGGTCTCTGTCGGGCGGGCCAATGGCGGGTTGCCGCCCCCGCCCCCACCCCCACCCCCACCCCGCCCCCACCCCCACCCCCACCTCCACCCCCACCCCCCCCGCCCTCCCACCTCCCCACCTTTCCCCCACACCGCCCCGCCACACAGAGGGGCCCTGTTGCTGTTTGTTTGCGCCTAGGTGTGGGTGGTCTATGTCGGGCCAATGGGCGGTTGCCCCCACCCCACCCCCGCCCCGGCCTGGCCATACAGAGGGGCCCTGTTGCTGTTTGTTTGCGCCTAGATGTGGGTGGTCTATTTCAGGCCAATGGCCGGTGGCCCCCACCCCACCCCCCCGCCCGGGCCCGCCACACAGAGGGGCCCTGTTGCTGTTTGTTTGCCTGAGAAGCGGTTTCCCCGACCTGTGTGCTCATCCGCCCCTGCGAGACTATTGAACGGGGAACGGCCCGACGCTTTCCGGGCCCGCAGTACCCCTACCGTCTGTCTGCCCGAATCCAGCGTGGACCCGCCGGCCTCGACAGCCGGCATCCCACTCGGGGTGGACAGTTCCCTGTTGAGGGGACTCCTGCTCTGGACCACCCTAGACCCCTGGGGAAGCTTCCAAACCTCTGCAGACAGGGAAGCCTGTTGTATGCAGATGAACTCACCCTGTCCTGCCAACCCTGCCATCCGGGGACCCCCTCAGAGGTGGCAGCAGGCAGAGCTGGGTGAGTAGGGGGGGGGGAAGGGCAGCCGGGCTTCCCCTTAAGGCTCAGGCGAGCCCCTCCCCACACAGGGCCTCCAGGTGGCTTCTGGCGGGAAGAATGGGCCCCAGCTGGGCTCACACAGGCTCACCTCACTAAAGGAGTGTGCGCTGTGGCAGAGAGTGCCAGGTGCAGCCAATAAAAGGGGGGGGAGCTCTCCTCTGCTCCCAGGACCTGACATGGAGCTCGCCAGGCAGCCATGACCCTGGCGTCCGTCGTCCTGGCCACCGCCCTCCTGTGCACTGCAGCCTCGGCAGCCGAGAACACCTGTCCAGGTGAGTTGACAACAGGTGAGGGGAACATACAGAGGCCACACGCAGAGCTCACAGCCTCTGCTCACTGACCCCGGACTGCGCACCAGGTCCCTGCTACGTCCCCTGTGAACGTTATTCCTGACACAGCGAGTTTAAGGACCCTCTGCCGGGGGACCTGCCCCTGTCCTCCAGGGAGGGGCCACATCCTGTCCCATCGCACAGGTCCTGAGAGGAGGTGGAGGCAGGGGGCACCGCCCAGGTCAGGCTCTGAGCATTGTCCCGGCACTGGGAGATGGCCCGAGAGCTCACCCCCAGCGCTGTGGGACTTCCAGTCTGGGACCTTCCAGCCTCAGGGGACAGGCAGACCCATTGTGTCCCGGAGGTGACAGAGAGAGGGCAACATCGTCCCTCTCCCTTGGGCTCCGAGCTCCTCTCTCACTCAGTGGCTCTCAGCGGGGTTCCACTCACAACCGGGGACCCTCTGTGTCAGCTGCTTCTTACCACCTCACGCCCAGGTGAGGTTCCTGTGTATTTCCTAATTTCCTAAATTCTCTCTCATGAGGCTATTTTAGTTGTGTGGTTAACACACTAAAACTATAACAAATAGATCATCTCTGGTCCCAGGTCAGCCGCCGGACCTGGCTTTGTGTCCTGGGAACACAAGGACCTGCATGGACCCTCCTGCTCAGGGATTCCAAGGTCACAAATCCAAGGGATTATATTAACCAGAATCCCCCAACTTTCTTATATGTATCTGTTACTTATTGAAAGTGCCCACTGTTTATGACGCTCTAAGTGCCGTGAATGACAACTGAGATTTAAAAAATATTGCATCATCTGGCTGAATCCTCCTGAGAGATGGCTGCTCAGGGACAGAAGCCCAGAGGGGCTGAGTGACTTGCCCCGGGACACACAGCTCTGAGGAGCTGGGTTCTCTTTAGGCAGGTGGACCCAGGGCCAGGGCTCCCTGCTGCCCACACCCCTGGGAGGAGGACAGACCAATTCCTCAGCAGAGGCAGGAAAACCTCACTTCCAGACTGACCTTCCGGCTGAAGCAGGTGGTGCTGGCCAGAGCCATCTGCCCCGGCCCAAGGTCACCCGAGCTCTGAGACCTGGTGACCCTCCTGAGCCACAAAGCTGCTGTGTGCCACCCTCTAGCCCAGTGGTTCTTAACCTTTTTTTGATGTACCCAACCCACTAATATTATATGCGCATTCACCGAACCCTTCTTCAGTGATAAATAAAATATGACTTTTTTTCCAAATTCAAGACATAGGTATATGTTTTCTTACTGGTGCACAAAATGAGCCGTGCATGAACATCCCCTTGCTCAAAGAACAAAACCAACAAAGTGCATGAACTCACAGCAAATGACGGTATTACTTTATTCTGGCCTCCGCGGCAGAGGCTTCTCCGAACCCCTGAGACCCACTCTTCGAACCCCTAGGGTTCCATAGAACCCAGGTGAAGAGCCACTGCTCTAGCCTGTGGAATCCTCGGTGGCGGCTCCTCTGTGCTGCTCTCTGACTGCGTTCTGTCCGGACGCCCGCGTCCTGGCCACCAGCCCAGTAGGGCCTGTCCTGAGGATGTGGACGAGCAACTTGGGACTTCCTGCTGGACGGGTCAGCTCTGTGAGAAGCAGGCACAGTTCTGACAGGAGGAAGAGCTTCTGAGGTCACTGGCCACGTCCCAGGCCACCCTGTACACTGTCCAAGGAGCAATGACCTTCTCATGTCCGGGTCTTTAAGGAACGACCGAGAGGGACGGTCAGGAGCCGCGGAGATGCTGACCTCACTCTGCAGGGCACCTTGACCCCAAGCAGCTGCACCTCACTCTCCTGTTCTAGGGCTCGGTGACTTACGTTTCAACCCCAAATAAACTGAGAACACCCCTCTTGTCGTGGACGGTGCAGGACTCTAGGGGCCGTGCTTGCTGCCCACGCACAGATGGACATTTCCAGGTGGTCCCTGGCTGTCATGGCTTCCGGGCTGAGACTTCTGCCCCATGTTGGGGGGTGGGCAGTGGGATTCCAGCCTCCCGTGAAGCTCCAGGAATCAGATCGCTGGCCGCCACCTACCCATATGGCTGGTTGGTCACCGTGAAAATGACAACCACGTTAAATGGCTCAAGTGTGGCTGAGGAGATTGATGGGAGGCACAGCTGACTCAAAGCCTGGACTGGGTTTCTGGACGAGGATGAGATCGCAGGGTCTCTCCCCACACCCTTCCTGCGTCTCTGCCCTCCACTGCGGCCCCTCTGAGTAAAGGCAAGTGACAGCCAGCGACTTTGACAGACAGCCATCCCACCTCAGGGCTGTGATACAGCACTCACGTGTTCCTGCCGGGGTCGGGGTCTGATTCCGGGCCTGGGAGGGGTGATGGCTGCGGCCGTGACCAGGGAACCAGAGCCTTCTGAGGTCTGGTTATGTCTTGTCTTCCTGAAGTTCTCACGTCGGGTGTCTGGGAATCCAACCCTGAGACTCCCATCCCCTCAGGGAGGCGGCTCTGAGCTCTGAGGTGGGCAGGAAGGGTGGTTACGTACAAGGTGAGTCAGTCGGGTCCCACAGGACCTCACAGACCTATGTCACTGAAGGGCTTTAAAAATCCCACCTCTTCCTGTTTGGGGTCAGAAACATCCAGAAACAACCTTACTCTGCAAGACCTCAGCTCCCTGGACTGCTTCCTCCACGTTCCCTGCCTGCAGATGGCTCAGTGCCTCCCAAGCCCTGCTGTTCCCTAATGTTCCCTAAGCCCCTCCTGGTCAGTTCCCCCCAAGCCCTGCTGTTCCCTGGGACTCTCCTGGTCAGTTCCCCCCAAGCCCCGCTGTTCCCTGGGACTCTCCTGGTCAGTTCCCCCCAAGCCCCGCTGTTTCCTGGGACCCTCCTGGTCAGTTCCCCCCAAGCCCTGCTGTTCCCTGGGACCCTCCTGGTCAGTTCCCCCCAAGCCCCGCTGTTCCCTGGGACCCTCCTGGTCAGTTCCCCCCAAGCCCCGCTGTTCCCTGGGACCCTCCTGGTCAGTTTCTCCCAAGCCCCGCTGTTCCCTGGGACCCTCCTGGTCAGTTCCCCCCAAGCCCTGCTGTTCCCTGGGACCCTCCTGGTCAGTGCCCCCCAAGCCCCGCTGTTCCCTGGGACCCTCCTGGTCAGTGCCCCCCAAGCCCCGCTGTTCCCTGGGACCCTCCTGGTCAGTTCCCCCCAAGCCCCGCTGTTCCCTGGGACCCTCCTGGTCAGTGCCCCCCAAGCCCCGCTGTTCCCTGGGACCCTCCTGGTCAGTTCCCCCCAAGCCCCGCTGTTCCCTGGGACCCTCCTGGTCAGTTCCCCCCAAGCCCCGCTGTTCCCTGGGACCCTCCTGGTCAGTTCCCCCCAAGCCCCGCTGTTCCCTGGGACCCTCCTGGTCAGTTTCTCCCAAGCCCCGCTGTTCCCTGGGACCCTCCTGGTCAGTTCCCCCCAAGCCCCGCTGTTCCCTGGGACCCTCCTGGTCAGTTTCTCCCAAGCCCCGCTGTTCCCTGGGACCCTCCTGGTCAGTTCCCCCCAAGCCCCGCTGTTCCCTGGGACCCTCCTGGTCAGTTTCTCCCAAGCCCCGCTGTTCCCTGGGACCCTCCTGGTCAGTTCCCCCCAAGCCCCGCTGTTCCCTGGGACCCTCCTGGTCAGTTTCTCCCAAGCCCCGCTGTTCCCTGGGACCCTCCTGGTCAGTTCCCCCCAAGCCCCGCTGTTCCCTGGGACCCTCCTGGTCAGTGCCCCCCAAGCCCTGCTGTTCCCTGGGACCCTCCTGGTCAGTTTCTCCCAAGCCCCGCTGTTCCCTGGGACCCTCCTGGTCAGTTCCCCCCAAGCCCCGCTGTTCCCTGGGACCCTCCTGGTCTGGCAGCACATGTACAGGTGATAAGGTACCAAAGAATTGAAAAATTAATATTGATACTTTAGAAGAAAAAGTCAGGTTTCTTGTCCTCTCCTTTCCGTAGGGAGTGAGGGAAAGGAATATGGGAATTTCCTGGCTTGCAGAGACATACTGTGAAGAAAACCCCCTTTTACTAGGAAGCTTAAATGGCATTTTATAATTTGGGCTAAGCATACAGAGAGATTTTGAAAATATGATTTTTATACCTGTGTGTGATTTGCACCAAATCAGGATGGATGACAGCATCGTGTTATAAATAAAGATATTTTGTGCTAAGTTTTGGGTGGAAGTGGAGAGGAGACTTGGATCCCCCTCTCTACCCCCCCCCCCCCCCCCCACACACACACCTGTGAGAAAAAGGATAAACACTAGCCAGGTGCAGGGGAAGGGAAGAAAAGATCAAGGGAAGCCTTTTTTCTTCCTCCCCTCCCCTCCCCTCCCTTCCCTTCCCTTCCCTTCCCTTCCCTCCTTCCTGTGTATATATCTCAAGACCAGGGGTCCACGTGTGACCCCCTGAGGCCATTTATCCGCCCCGCCGCACTTCCGGAGGGGGCACCTCTTTCATTGGTGGTCAGTGAGAGGAGCACAGGATGCATCCGCACCCATAGTTCCCATTGAAATACCGGTCAGTTTGTGATTTAAATTGACTTGTTCTTTATTTTAAACATTGTATTTGTTCCCGTTTTGGTTTTTTTTTTTTTTACTTTAAAATAAGATATGTGCAGTGTGCATAGGGATTTGTTCATAGTTTTTTTTTTATAGTCCGGCCCTCCAACGGTCTGAGGAGACAGTGAACTGGCCCCCGGTGTAAAAAGTTTGGGGACCCCTGCTCTAGACAAAGGGATGGCAGATGAACACTAGAAAATTTGGGAATATCTTTTAATATGTAGAACATTTTCCGCTATTGTGTTACCTTGTAAGTTTTGACGTATAGAAATATTTTTATAAATCCTGTAGACGTATGTTGTAAGCTTGCTAATGAATGGTGTCATCTCTCCCTCCTCCGCCTTTTCCCATCAACCTGTGTGTGATCAAAGGTGTAGAACCTGCCTCAGGGCTGTGCCCAGGGTGCACAATTTGGGTCAGCTTGCCCCGGATCAGCCATATGCGGCCGGCATATTAATAAATCCCCTTTTAATGAAACTTCTTAAAAATTCATCTGGACTTGGTGTCTCTACGTAAACCCAGCGGACTATTACTTTACAGCATACACACTCCTGACGTTCTGGGGCCAGGCTCTTCCCTGGAGCTAAGGCTGCCCCGAGCCTGGCGGGCCAGCTTTCTGGAGGCAACACATTCATCCAACACACATCCTTAGCCCGGGGATTTTAGACGTGTGAGCAGAGATGTTCTGCACCAGCTTCCGTGTAACACTCGTGGGCATTGACACGGCATCACAGCATGCACAGGACACAGCGTGGCCCTGGGATGCAGTGACCACGCATGTTGGCCCTGACCTGGGGACTCTCTACTGAGAGGCGGGACAGGGGTGCCCGGGGGCCGACCTTGCACGGGGTGTGCACAAGCTCGGTCAGCATTCCCTCTGTACCTGCTGATCCATGTGGATGCTGCCTGGCGGACAGGCTGTGAGGAGGGGACAGAAAAAACGTGGCTAGGGACGCCAGGTGGCTGTGACCAGGACCCTTCCCTGCTGAGCCACGGGATCAGCAAACACGTTGTCAAAGGGATGGCTGGTAAAGGCGTTAGGACACTGGGTCACATGGTCTCTGTGTCCCCTGCTCCGCTCCGCGTGCAGCTGGAAACCTGCTGTGAGGGACAGTTTGCAGCCAGGGACACGGAGCCTCCAGTGACTGAATGACCTTTATTAGAAATGAAATTAAGCGAGACTCGCGGCGACAACGTTTCTCGGCAAAGCAACTTTAATCACTTCTGCGGAAGGACGTGCTGCCACTGTTGAGAGCCAGCCAGCAGACAGAGGCACATTCTGTTTTTATCCCTGACACAGGCCCTGGGATGCTGGGTCTTGCTCCACTGGCTGGAGAGCTGACCGTACAGTCTTACTCTTTCTCGATTGGCTAGTTTAAATGGCTGCCCCGAGTTGGAAGGGAGAGATGGGGATTTCATTAACTAGGCACAGGGGATAGGGGATGGTCAATGACCGGACAAAGGCGTTGGAGGGTTGGTAAACAAGTTAGCTATTTCTCATTCTACTCCCCGGTCAGAGCATTCCGGATGCAGGGGGTTGTCTACTCCCCGGTTAGAGCATTCCGGATGCAGGGGGTTGTCTACTCCCCGGTCAGAGCATTCCGGATGCAGGAGGTGACAAGGACACCGTGATGTGTCTGCGCAGTGAGCCTGCGTGCTCTTGGCGAGGTCTGGGGCATCGGTCACTCCTGTCCATGCAGAGGGGACAGAAAGGGCTTGGAGTTGGTCAAGGGCACCAAGCTGAGGGTCACTGGCAGGGGACAGAGAACAGGGTGGACTCTCTCGTTTACATGAGGATAAGGACCCAGAGACCCCTGTCTTCTGCTGGGCAGCTCAGGACCTGGTAGGAGACGCCCCCAGGGGGGCCACCCGCCCTAGGTGGACCGCACCTTCATCTCCGACACCTTGTAGCTATACTTGTAGCCTTTCCCTGAATTCCAGTTGATGCCATTTGCAAAGCTATTGTGGACGCCACCAAGGTAGCGACCGTTCAGGTTGGACACGTGACAGTTATAGTACCACCAGGCTCCCTGGTACGACTCAGCGCAGCTCCCTGAATTGCTGTCATTGTCGCGGTCTTTGGTGGAGAAAGGGTGGTTGTTGTGGGACGTCAGGGAATCACCTGCTCGGAAGGAAAAGTGGGGTGTTTTACACATACACACAGTGCTCGGGGTTTCAGGGTCTGGGGTCCAGTCCTGTGAAGCTGTGAGCATTGCACACCGCACACGTCCAAGGGTGATGCTCACGAGAGGTTCTTTCTCTGTCTGCCCCAAACCCCCTGCCCAGGGGGCACGGACACTCACCAGCAGTACCCCCGACAAAGGTGCCCAGGACCAGCTTGTACTTCTCCTGCTCGCTCCCCAGCTGGAACGACTGGTACTTGGCAAACTGCCGGGTGCCCTCGAAGTCCACGAGGTCGACACGGAGCTCGCTGGTCCCTGTTGCAGAAAGGCTGTAAGTTCCCAACAGGGGGACCCTCTGTCTCTAGAATTTAGGCACATTTTTAGAGAACTATTGGAGCCTGGCATCCAAGGGGAAGTCTCTTCAAGTTCAGATAGACAGTCCTTGGTTATTAAGAGGTACTGCTTGGGGTTCGTCTGCCGAACCCCAAATTCCCCACTTGTAGTCAGTGGATAGAACATACCCCCCAGTGGGCATTTCCCTGCAGTGGGTTGTGAATTCACTCAGCACCCGGTGTGGGAACCTGCTTTCTCCTTTGTCTGGGAGGGATGTCTCAGGACATGGTGGAGGGGACTGAGGACAGAAAGACAAACAATTCTGCAGTCTCCCCAGGCCAGTGACAAGATGACCCTGGCAGGTGAGCCGGCGGTGAAGACACTGTCCCCCTCCAACCCTGAGAGCTGGTCTGCTGGGGGCTCAGAGGACAGGGTAGGCTGGCTCTTCCCCTGAGCCCGCTTCAGGGAAGGAGAAGCAGGGTGCGGAGAGGTCAGGGCCGAGCACTGGGCAGAACCCCGATGATGACCTCTGTGTCCCTCCTGTCTTGGGTTCTAAGATACCAGTAGCTCGTGACCAGAGGAGGTCTTTGCCCTCATATTCGACTTCCTCTCTGGCTAATACTCAGCGTCTAAGAGAATACACGTCCCATCCTGTCACGACTGTGACATTTCCTGTCCTCAGAGGCCACCACGTGTGGAAGAGGAGAAGTGATCTTCTGTTCCAGATGACCCAGGTCGAAGGTCAGAAAGGGGCATGTGGACTTGAGGCCCCAGGCCCCCAGGCCCATGGCCCTGTCCTTACCCTGGGTGGTCAGGGCGTGGATGTTGTCATTGCCCAGCCAGAACTCGCCCAGCTGGCTGCCAAAGCCCTGCTTGTACGTGGCCCAGTCCCGGTAGAAGTCCACGGAGCCGTCCACCCTTCTCTGGAACACCTGTGGGGAGCGAGAGGGATCGGGAGAGGGGCCCGCTGCCCTCCAGCACTGCCGGGCACCCATGCACGGCCTGGTGGGCCCACCAGGACCCCAGGGGAGGTCAGACACGTGTCCACTGTGACCAAGGTGGAAGTGTTGGCTCAGAGAGGCCAGGTGACAGGCCCAAACCCACACAGCGGGAGGGGACTGAGCTTCTGCTAGGCCTTGCTCCATGGCCTGGGTCCATGCCCTGCCCACTGCTGGCCACTCTCTGTCCTGGTGAAGGGGATGGGGCCGACCCAGGCAGAGGGGACTGGAGAGTTTGACGGAGGCCACAGGGCACATGGCCTCCCTCCACGTAGAACTTGGTCTGTGAGATTCCCAGACGCAGGCGTCCTGACCCAAGGACCACACGGCTGTCCCCACCCTTTGTCTGGGACACTTACAGTCCAGCCCCCACCGTCAGTGTCCATGTCACACAGCACAGTCAGGGGCCGGCAGTCGGGCAGGTAGATGGTGTGCCAGCCGCTCAGGAAGTGTCCCCTGGTGAGCAGCTCCTTGCAGTTCCGAGGTCCTGGGAGGGACACAGGTCGTGGATGCCATGACAGACCCCGGGCAGGGTGGGGGCAGGGCCAGGAGGGGGGAGAGCCGGGGCCCTGGGCGTCTGCACGGGCAGGGAGGACTCTGATACCTGGGACAGACAGACACGTCCCCTCCACCCAAGGCCACCTACTATGATGGCCAAGCTCAGTAAGCCAGGCCATCCACAACACCCTAAGGTCCCCCATCTTAATACCCAGGCACTGGGCCCTAGGGGACTCTAATATTTTCAGGGAATGAGACGAAGCATCATTCCTGGTCTTGAAGGCAGGTGACAAGTCTGGGCTGACAGCGACCCTCTGTGATTGGCCAATGGAGAGTAGGGAAAGGCAGGGCCCCAGGGTCAGCGGGACAGCAAGGGGCTACGTAGGACCTGATTCCTGGCTCATGCTCCCTGCTGGTCAGGGCCGGGATGGGCTCGGGTCTATTGCAGAACAGGGACAACGGATTCAGGGCTCGTCACCCACCTGTATCACATTGCTCTGGTGTCCAAGGCTCTCCTGAAGGTGGGGACAGACAGGCAGACACATGTTAAAGGTGGGAAGTGCATCCCTGTCCCCTTCACACCAGGAGGGAATTAGAGACGCTAGCCAGATCCTTCCAGCATGGCAACAGCTACCACCTTCCAGAAAAGCCTGCCCTGCCCTGGCTGACCAGGCGTCCAGGGTCCTTCCTGTGCCCCTGGGGGACACTGAGTCACTAAGTCTTTATAATAGCCACTCCCCTCTGCTGCCATGCGCCAAGGAGAGGGGACCCCTTGGCAGGGACCTCACAAGTGGGACAGCCATTGTTGTGGACATGGGGTTAAGGGCAGCTGCTCCGTGGGGTCTGGGCGTCGTCTGAGGAGTTTTACATTTGAACACAATGTGTGATTGAACCTGAGGTTGTGGACGGTAACAACTCTCGGGGTAACAGTGGAGTGACCCAGGGGGTACATTTCCTGGTGCCCGTTTCTCCAAAGTTTCGACTCCTTTTCAAGGAAGTATGTGAGAATAGATCTTATACTTTATAAACTATGTATACGCACATATTACATATATGTACATAACTGTCACGTGCCCCTCTATCGCATGTTTGTGGACAGTTGAGTGTGAGCACCGTGTTTACACATCTGTGACCACACCCTGCTGCGCACACTTTCTGTCTGTGTGCTTCCCAGCATCGCCCCGACTTCCTACAGCCCCGGGCAGAGAGTCCAGGGGAGACAGGAGAGGCTCCTGCTCTGGGGTCCGAGGCTGGAACAGGCCTGGAGAGGGGTGTGGACCCCCATCCTGCTTCCTAGACCTCCGCCCTTGTAGAAGGAAAAGATTGGTCCCCAACCCAGGACTCATGATCCACACGCTGGGACCCCCTTCTGTTCAGTCTTCGAGTCACCCCCTGGGGACAGTGGGATGACCTCACCTTTCTCTCCACGGTCCCCCTTCTCCCCGCGGTCTCCTGGGGAAAGAGAGAGAGAGAGAGAGAGAGTGAAAAGTGTCAGCACAGACCTGGAGGGGGGATGACACAGCTCATGGCAGAATACCCATCACCACGAGAATGACTCGTCCTTCTCCCCCACCCCACCCCGCGGCTGAAGCAAGGTCAGGGCTGGGAGACAGGTGATGGCAGAGAAAACTCGGCTCTTATTTCCGAGTCAGTTCTGAGTTGAAGCCCAGAACTCGCCCTGGCCTCACTCGGGGGCTGTGGACAAGGACCCATGTCCTGCTTGAAGCAAACATCTTATTCACAGCAGGTTTTTGGACACCTAGAAATGACACTTGTGACACTCCAGAAGTTCCTTTTGTTTTCTTCTGCCAGGTAAGGGTCCTGTTCAGGGCTCTCCACTCTTTATTGGGGTGTTACCTTTGGGTCCGGGGGGTCCTGCCTTCCCAGGGACTCCAGGGAGGCCTTTTTCACCTGCAAATGTAAATCACATTATTGAACAGAACTCCGGGACAAGGAGCCTATGCCCCCTGCCTGGTCGGACACTCGGGAACCAGAGGGAGGGGACTCAGACCCCAGCCTTCACAGGACCCCACTGCCCATTCGGAGGCCAGCCCTGGACACCGGGAGCACTTCCTAGAGACTCAAGGCCCCAAGCCCCAGCTCCGCCCCTCACCAGCAGAACCGGGGATGTGTCCTAACCTCTGTGGCTTAAGATCCCACGGCGGGATCAGCACCTGGAGACACTCAGCCCATAGCTCAGCTGAGAGTCCACCGGTACCAGGGGTGAGTCACCCCAAAAACCCACACTTGCTGAGAAAACGCACATTGACTAGCTCCTTAGGTGACCTGGAGACTGGCTCCCTCCCATGGAATTTCAGAGCCCTGGTGGGCCAGGACCCAAGCTGCCCACCAAAGACCCGCAGGGGGCACTGCCCAACTTGGGGTCTCACACGGCAAGGACAAGAGCTCCGCGACCCCATCCTCGCCCCGAGCACTGACCTCTGCTTCCATCGGAGCCTGTGTCTCCCTTGGGCCCTGGGGCCCCGGGCAGCCCCGGGCAGCCTCGGAGAATGGAGAGCTTGTCAGAACCGTTCAGACCCAGTATCTTCAGCTCTGCAGAGGAGCACAGGGGCCAGTCCGTGTGCTTGGCTTGGGTCTGAGGGCCTGCGGAGCTGGTCCCTTCTGAGGGGACCTGCCACCATGGTGACTTCGGGCCCGGGCAGATGGCCTGGCCAGCACCACCTGCCTCAGCCTGAGGGTTGGCCTGGAAGTGAGATTTTCCTGCCTCTGCTGAGGACCTGGTCCATCCTCTCCTCAGGGGTGTGGGCAGCAGGGAGCCCTGGCCTTGGGGTCCACCTGCCCAAGGGGAACCCAGCTCCCCAGGGCTGTGTGTCCACGGGTAAATCACTCAGCCCCTCTGGGCTTTCTCTGGGCTACAAAGTAAAAATAGAGATAGTGTTTGGAAGATATTCGACTAGCGCAAATTTTTAAAATCTTAATTAGAATTCAGGCATTTAGAAAGAGCTTCATCAATAGTGGGTACGTTCAATGAGTAACAAAATGAGAAAGTTGGGGGCTGACCAGGCGGTGGCGCAGTGGATAGATGCGAAAGACCCAGGTTCCAGACCCCGAGCTCGCCAGCTTGAGCGCGGGGCCCATCTGGCTTGAGCAAAAGCTCGCCAGCTTGGACCCAAGGTCGCTGGCTCCAGCAAGGGGTTGCTTGGTCTGCTGAAGGCCCGCGGTCAAGGCACATGTGAGAAAGCAATCAATGAACAACTAAGGTGTTGTGATGGCAACAAAAAACTAATGATTGATGTTTCTCACTTCTCCGTTCCTGTCTGTCTGTCCCTATCTATCCCTTTCTCTCTCTCTCTCTCTCTCTCTGTCCCTGTTAAAAAAAAAAAAAAATTAAGAAAGTTGGGGAAATTTGGTTAATATAATGTCGACCCCTTCCATGGGCTCGTGATCTTGGAATTCTCAAGCTTGAGGGTCCGTGGAAGTCCCTGTGATCCCAGGTCACAGAGCGGGGTCCAGCAGACCTGGGACCAGAGATGATCTATTTCTTATACTTTAAGTGTTGACGGCAATACTAAAATAGCCTCATGAGACACATCCTGGGGAATTTGGAATTACGCAGGCACCTCATGGGGGACCCTGCTGACGTCACTTAGAATGTGGGTCTGGCCTCACCCGGTCCTTGTTGCTCAGGACCAATGCAGACTTCACTTTTAAAATTGCTTAAATTTTCTCATTAAAAAAAAATACTGGTTAATTTTAGACAATTACCTGAGACCGACATAAATAAGACATATTGCAGAAAGAAAATGAACTCCCTCGTATTATAACCTGTGAAGGGGCCCCGTGTGGGCTTCCTTCCTGAGTCATTCCAGGCTTTCTGCCCAGTAACATGGTAGATATTCTTTCTCCCAGTCCCCCCTTAACCAGACCTGTCACCTCTGACCGCCTGGGACGCTCCAAGGCTGCCCCTGGTCCCAGGTCACAGCACCTATGGGTGTGAAGGTGTTGAGAAGCAGCTGATACAAAGGTTTCCTGGGGGGGGGGGACCCCGCTGAGGGCCACTGAGTGAGAGAGGAGCTCGGAGCCCACAGGATGGGGACAGTGCTGCCCTTGCTCTGTCTTCTCTGGGACACAATGGGTCTGCCTGTCCCCTGAGGCTGGAAGGTCCCAGACTGGAAGTCCCACAGCGCTGGGGGTGAGCTCTCGGGCCATCTCCCAGTGCTGGGGACAATGCTCAGAGCCTGACCTGGGCGGTGCCCCCTGCCTCCACCTCCTCACAGGACCTGTGCGATGGGACAGGATGTGGCCCCTCCCTGGAGGACAGGGGCAGATCCCCCGGCAGACGGTCCTTAAACGCGCTGTGTCAGGAATAACGTTCACAGGGGACGTAGCAGGGGCCTGGTGCGCAGTCCGGGGTCAGTGAGCAGAGGCTGTGAGCTCTGCGTGTGGCCTCTGTATGTTCCCCTCACCTGGTGTCAACTCACCTGGACAGGTGTCCTCGGCTGCCGAGGCTGCAGTGCACAGGAGGGCGGTGGCCAGGACGATGGACGCCAGGGTCACGGTTACCTGTCTCAGCTCCATATCGGATCCTGGCTGCCGAGGAGAGCTCCCCCCTTTTATTGGCTTCACTGTGCCAACATCTGGCTTTATTTCTCTGCCCGGGGGGGGGGGGGAGGGCCACTTCCTCCTCCTAGATAATGCTATCAAATAAGGTGGAGTCACCTCAAGAACAGTCTCTTCCTCACCCCCCCCCCACATCCTCCTCCACAAGCTTCCCCTTGTGAGCCCAGCCCCCCCCCCCAGCTGGGGCCCGTTCTTCCCGCCAGAAGCCATCTGGAGGCCCTGTGTGGGGAGGGGCTCGCCTGCCTGTCTGAGCCTTAAGGGGAAGCCCAGCTGCCCCACCCCTCCCCCTCTACTCACCCAGCTCTGCCTGCTGCCGCCTCAGAGGGGGTTCTGGGATGGCAGGGTTGGCAGGACAGCGGGGATTTATTTGCATGCAATGGGCTTCAAGTCTCCTGAGGTTTGGAAACTTCCCCTGGTGTCTGGGGTGGTCAGAGATGTCGGGGAGGGAGCAGAATGCCTGTGGGGTTAGGGCAAGGTGTCTTCTGATTGTAGCCAGGCCAGGGTCAAGGCCAAGGGGGTGGCGGCTTGGACACTGACAAGCGCCAGTCCAGCCAGCACTGCAAAGTGGCCAGACTTTGAACCGGAAAAGGTAACATTAAATTGTCCCTGGACCCATGTGGCCCCTGTTGGGATTGCAGGGGCATTAAGAATTCATGTCTAAGACAGCATGACCCTGAGAAGAAACAGGGCCTTGAGAAGAAGCAGGGAAGATAAAAGGCATAGGCCATAAATGACCCTGAGAAGAAACAGGAGTTAGATACAATTAACCGCACCCGCAGCCTGCTATGTCTGGCTAAGATAAGCAAAACTGTTATAGAAGGTTTAAGCAGTAATTGCATGAACTCTTTGTCTTTTAAAATTTTTCTGCTGTCCACGTTGTTACCAAGCCATGTGACTGTGTGTAATCTTCTGCCCACCTATAGCTAACTGCCAAGTTTGCTTCTGTATCCGACGCTTGCTTGCTCAGCTATATAAGCCATAGTCTGTAAGCGCTCGGGGTGACTCCATTGACAGCCTTTTGAGTGCTGTAGGAGCTCACCCCTGCGCAGGTTTGCATTTTTGGCCATAAATATTCTTTGAACTTCTGAAAGTCTCCGATGTTTGTTTCTGCACCCGGCGAATGCAACAGCCCCCACCTAGCCCCACCCAGGACCAGGCTGCACGGACCCTCTGAGTGCCTTTTCCACACCTCTACTGAGACTTGCTAAATAGTGACGCTTAGCTGGGGTGCAGTCCAGTTAGAGACAGAGCAGCCTGAAGAGGAAAATGCATAGCATTATATGCCTACCTGAAAACACAAGAAAACTCAAACTATCTAACTTTACACTTAAAGGAACTAGAAAAAGAACAAGAGACTAAGCCCAAAGTGAATAGAAGAAAGGGAAATAATAAAGATCAGAATATAAATAGATGAAATAGCGTCAAAGAAATAAGAAAAAAAATACAAGAAATGAATGAAACCAAAAACTGGTTCTTTGAAAAAATAAACAAGCTTGACAAATCTTCAATTAGACTCATGAAAAAAAAAATGACCCAAGTAGATAAAACCAGAAATGGAAGGGAGGGAAGAAACTACTGACACTACAGAAATGCAACGCATTGCAGGAAACTATGACGAACTAGTGTGTGCCAACAGATTGTCCGATTGAACGTCCAATTTCATAGAAATGGGCAACCTTCCAAAACAAAATCTGGAAGAATGAGAGAATCCGGACAGACATTTTCCACTAGTGAAACTGAAGCAGTAATCAAAACACTCTCAACAAACAAAAGATATTGGACCCGATGGCTTCCCAGATAAATTTTGACAAAACAAGTCAAGGAAGAAGGAACACCTCTCCTCCTTCAAACTATTCCAAAAAAAAATTCAGGAAGAGGGAAGACCCCTGAGCTCACGTGACGAGGGCGGCATGATCCCGATTCCACAACCAGGCAGAGACACTACGAAGAAGGAAAAGTTAAAAGCCCAATGTCCCCGATGAACCTAGATGCTCAAATCCTCCACATCATATGAGCAGATCTCAGCCAGCAATACGTGAAAATGGATCCTACACCACAGTCAAGTGGGATGATCCTGGGAATGCAGGGTCTGCACAGTATCCACCAGTCAATAAACGTGATTCATCACGTGAACAAAGCGAAGGATAAAAACCCCACCATCATATTGAGGAAGTGTTGGGCAGATGAAATATGTTATTTGTTGCATTCGCCGGGTGCAGAAACAAACATCGGAGACTTTCAGGAGTTCAAAGAATATTTATGGCCAAAAATGCAAACCTGCGCAGGGGTGAGCTCCTACAGCACTCAAAAAGGCTGTCAATGGAGTCACCCCGAGCACTTACAGACTGTGGCTTATATAGCTGAGCAAGCAAGCGTCGGATACAGAAGCAAACTTGGCAGTTAGCTATAGGTGGGCAGAAGATTACACACAGTCACATGGCTTGGTGACAGTGGAAAAATTTTAAAACAGTTCATGCAATTACTACTTAAACCTTCTCTAACGGTTTTGCTTATCTTAGCCAAACATAGCAGGCTGTGGGTGCGGTTAATTGTGCCTAACTCCTGTTTTTTCTCAGGGTCATTTATGGTCTCTGCCTTTTATCTTCCCTGTTTCTTCTCAGGGCCCTGTTTCTTCTCAGGGTCATGCTATCCTAGACATGAATTCTTAATGCCCCCGCAATCCCAACATTATGCTCACTTTGTTAAAGATAGCGCTGCCCACGTGCAAGTTTTAAGACTAAGCTTTTCCCCACACCCTTGACTGATTGGATGATGTGGGGTGGTGCCCTCTCCTAAGGAATCCTCCCATTATGCCTCAGATAAGTGACTTTGTATCAGAGACTTCCTTGTTTGTAGATTGGATTAAAGGTTTGAATTTCTACACTATAAAGTGGGGCAGGCCGGGAGCTTGCTCGCTCTGGGTTCCTGAGGTTAGCATTAGAGAGGAGAGCAGAGTTAAGGCCACGTGGAGGAGAGGAGAAGCAGCCAAGATGGCGGAGTGCTGAGGGAGAAGCCAGTTTGTGCAGAGTTTGTGCTGGAGAAGGAGATGGGAAACAGAGATGAATAAGTCTGGTGAGCTAGAAGCCTTTGATGCTAGGAAACTCGGATAAGTCAGTAGCTTAGTGAGCACTGAATGTGTGGGTTTTGGAGCCCAGTGTGTGTTTTTGCTTGCCCGCCAGGTGCAAGCTAGAATTAAAGCTGATGGCTCACCAGTTCTTGGCTCCGTTGTTTCATTACCGACTGTACGAATCTAATGCGAACCTGCACTGGCCAGGCGGCTGCGATGGTGGCCCTGGCTCCTGGCTTTACAGGAAGTGTAAAGCCAGTAGCCGCGGCCACCATCGTAGCCACCTGCTGTTTGGTAAGGTACCAAAGAATTGAAAAACTTAATATTTTAGGAGGAAAAGTCAGGCTTCTTGCCCCGTCCTTTCTGTGGGGAATGGAGGGAGAAGAATGTGGGGGTTTCCTGTCTTACAAGGACATACTCTGTACTGAGATAAGAAATCCATTTTACTAAGAAGCTTAAAAGGCACTTTATGATTTAGCCCAAGCATTCAGAGAGAGTTTGTAAATATGATTTTTATACTTGTGTGTAAATTACACCAGCTCAAGATGGCCGATCCCATTCATGCTTAGGAAGAGCTATTATATTGTAAATAGAGAGGTTTCTGTACTGGGTTTTGAATGAAAAGAGGACGGAGACTTGGACCCCCTCCCATCCCCATACCTGGTGAAAGAAGGTAAAACAGCCAGGAATGCGGGAGGGGGAAGGGAGATTAAGTAGCCCCTTCCTCTCCTCCTTTCTTTCTCCTTAATGGGCGATTTACAAACGCCTATCCTCTGGCATCCTGTAAGCCCCTCCCATGCTGAAATCGTGTGATGGACGATGTACCTCTCCAGTGCTGGTCCCCCTGGTCCCTACTGCCCACTAGTGGGCGCTCCAGCTTTCATGGTGGGCGGTAGCGGAGCAACCAAAGAATAAATAAAAAGATAGATTTAACTAGAGTACGTTGTTTTATAAAGATTTATTCTGCCAAACTTAGCGAAAATCCGACATAAAGTACTTGGTAAGTAATTATTATTACATGCTTTCACTTGCTGTCACTCTGCTTTATACATTTTATAAAGTAAAGTGACTTCCCTACTTTATAAATTACCATGACTGTGGAACCGGTGGGCGGTTAGAAAATGTTACTACTAACAGAGATACAAAAGTGGGCGGTAGGTATAAAAAGGTTGACTCCGCCTGCTCTAGAGGAAGGGATCACGAGACCCCTGCATGTGAACCTGTGTTCTGTAAAGGGTACATACGATGTAAGAAATCTAACTTCGGGGAGCACGGGTCTTTGGAGCTATAGCCCCTCGTGCATGCTTCACTGGCTTTTATTAATAAATTCTTCTTCCTTTTATAGTTATCCGAGTGCCAATACTATCCGAGGTTTTTGCTCTCTTGCAACAGTATCAAACTCCTAGCCACAGCAATCCGATACCCTGGGAAACGGGCTGCAAGCGGGACAGGGTCCTTGCTGCCCCTCCCCCCACCTCACTCGCGTGATTAAGTCGCTAGCGGCTGTGGGAGACTGTCTGCTGACCAAGAGCCTTGAAGTTTAAGGGTTAAGCCAAAGGCTTAGTAAACTCTTCCCCACAGCCTCTGATTGATTGTTTGATTAAATTGGTAAAGGCAACTTACATGCCCTTCCCCACAGCTCCATGTTAGCTATCGTTTTACCCTTTGTTTTGTGAAGTTACAATGTTATACATGGTGGAGGGTGTGGAAGGTATCCCCCCCCTCC
Organism: Rhynchonycteris naso; assembly: GCA_037038555.1. NCBI lineage: Eukaryota > Metazoa > Chordata > Mammalia > Chiroptera > Emballonuridae > Rhynchonycteris > Rhynchonycteris naso. The sequence continues at coordinate 2,410,609 of CM072996.1, read as the reverse complement.
CCGCTGAGGAAGAAGGAAGGGCGTAGCCACCAAGTGTGTGGAATGGAAGGACGAGACGGCACTTGAACACCAGGAGTGCAGACTTCATTAGGAGAAAGGCCCGCGGGGCACTTCTCCCGGAGAAGAGCACCAAGCAGACGTGAAGGCAAAGTTTTATAGGGTGATGAAGAGCCCTGAGAACGTGTGCATTGAGTCAGCAGTCCTGGGATGCTCCCTTCTGCAGTTCTGTGATTCCGGCTTCCTGGGACGCTCCTCCTTGGGGCCGTTGACCAGCTTCCCGGAACATTTCTGCTTCAGGGGTGATAGTCCAGTGAGTAAGGGTGGGGTCGGATGGACAAGCAGAACAGCAAAAAAGGCAGTTAGACGTCATGTATCTATCATGGAACAGCAAAAGCTTTATTTAGTAGAGCGTCTCCGGGACGATGTTCTCCATCCGGTCCGCGAGACGGGGGGGGGGCAGAGAAGTCACGTGGGGGGATCCGCGTGGGTGGGGGAAATTTAAAGGGTCGTTAGGGCCATCAGAGTTAATATGACCTGGCGAAATTTCATTGGCTGACAGACGGGTCGCTCTTTTCCAAAGGGCTCCTGGGAAGTTTCTTTTGGCACAGCATGGGTGTGGGCGGTTCCAGCCAAAGTTCCCCGGGCCTGGTTCCTCACGTGACCGTCCCCCATTGCCCACCCACCTCACATTCTGACCTTTTATGTTAGATAGGGGCGCGGCTATTTGTCTGGCTACTTTCTGCTGGTTAGGGGCATCGCGGGGAGGGGAGGTCGGAAGGTGGTGGCCCTGAGGGGAGTCGCGTAGGTGGGTGTAGGAGCATCCGGTTGACCCTGACCTGAGAAACCTCGCGGATGCGGCAATGGGGATCTGCAGGACCCAGCCTTTTGGTGAGCCGGAGAGGGGTGGGTCCCAGTGGTTCCTACTGCCAGCGGTCCTGCGTGGGGGCAAGCTTGAGGTGAGAGACTTGGTTAGAAATGAAGGTAGTATTGATTATGGGGGAGCCCTTGGTAGTGAGGAAGATGTTGTCAGCTGGATAGTGGCTCCGAGACTTTGCAGAATGTCCCGACCCAGAAGGGGTAGAGGGCAGGAGGGCATAGTCAAGAAGGAGTGTGAAAAGGGGATTCCGTTCACACTGCATGTCGGGGGGGGGGGGCGTGCGAAGAAGGGGTCCCATCCACTCCCATAACCGAGACCTGTGAGGGAGCTAGAGGTCCAGAGTGTGACGGGGGAACGGAGAAGGTAGCCCCCGTGTCCACAAGAAATGAGATGGACTTAACCCGCGCCTACAGCATTACCCTGGACTCGGCGAGGGTGATGGGGGTCTTCGTGTCCGGGCCGCATCAGTCATCCATGAGACCGAGAAGTTAGAGCGATGGGCCCACCTGGCTGGCTTGGCCTCCCACTTGGGGGGCTTGTCCTCCACGTAGAGGCGCTGAGGAAAAGCCTGTTGCCCAAAGAGGCAATTGCTCCACCAGTGATGGGGCTGCTTGCAGTCAGCGCAGGGCTCAGTGGGCGGCTGCGGGCAGGGACACTGCCAAGCCCAGTGACCCTCCTTGCCACATTTAAAGCAAGCTCCCGGTGGGGTGCCTCTTTGCAGCCCAGATTTGGGTCGGGCACCTCCTGTGCCTTGCCCCTGTTGCTCTGCCGGCCTCAGGGCTGCCACAAGAGCCTGGGTTGGGAGCATTACCATCTGCTGCCTGCAGGCCTGGCTAGCAGCCTCGGCCTGTTCCTACTAGCCGCGACCATTGAAAACTTTAAATGCCACGTTCACAGGTCCCGGATAGGGGTTTGGGTATGAGAATAAGAAGAGGGGGGCTCCTGGGGAGCCCAGCACCCAGATCCGGCTGGAAACGCCGGAGCCAGAGGCAGGACAGGGCCAGGCCTTCCTGCAAGAAGATCGGGGTTGGGCCTTGGGGTCAGGAGCCCTGTGAACCAGTGTGAGGGCCAATGGCCAGTGGAGGGTGGCCTGATGGGGGAGGGGCTTAAGAACACAGGGGCCCATGGCTGGCGGGGAGGAGGGGGGGGAGCTTCCTGAAGGGAAGAGACCTGAGCAGAAGAGGTCCGCAGAGGGACCAGAGAGGGGTCCCAAGAGAGGTGCGCCCCCGGGGTCGGGCAGGAGGGGAAGAGAGTTCCTTAAGGGGGTCAGCGAAGGAGGAAAGATCAGGAGTGGAGGGTTTAGGTGAAGTTTCTCTGGCCAAGAAGGGCCTGTGCCGTGTAGCAGGCCGCACAGAGATTAGGACGGGAGCGCAAATACTAGAAGCCCTGAAAGTAAGGGATCTCCAACCAGTTCCCAGTTCTTTGGCAAAAGTTACATTGGTGAGGGTGTTAAAATAGAAAGTCCCTTCAGGAGGCCACCTGGTCTGATTATCCAGTGGGTTCTGTGGCCTGGCCACAGTGCAGAAGAACAGTTTCTTCTTCTTTAGGGAGGGAGAGATTCCGGATAAGGCAACTCCAGGAGTGTTTTTGGGTCAGGTTTAGATTCCTGTGCCTCTGTGGCCGCCCTCAGTCCTTGGAGTGATCAGAGATGAGCATTGGCGTCCCGCAACTCAAGCTCTGGCCACCAAGCTGGTCAGGCAAAGTGGGTGTGCTCGGGATGTCTCCACGGGCACACACGGACTCGGAAGGGAAAAGAGGTTCCTGACGCAGCTGAGATTACGAACAGGGAGTCTCGGCGGAAAGAACTGAGGGGAGGCTGGAGGCAGGGGACTTACCACTTCGTGTGCTGAAGTGGTGGGAGGTCCGGGGTCCTGGTTCTTCCTCAGTAGGGAAGGGGAGAGGAGCGGCCCCAGCGGGCTTCAGCTCCTCCCGGGTTTCAGCACCAAGTGGAAGGTATTTTCCCCGCTGAGAAAGAAGGAAGGGCGTAGCCACCATGTGTGGAATAGGAAAAGCTTTATTTAGCACAGCGCTTCCCGGACGATGTCCTCCGGTCCCGGGGACAGAGGCCACAGAAGTCGCGCAGGGATCCGCGTGGGGGAAATTTAAAGGGTCGTTTAGGGTGGTCGAGTTAATATGACACGGCGAAATCTCATTGGCTGGCAGACAGTCGCTCTTTTCCTAAGGGCTGCTGGGAAGTTTCTTTTGGCACACATGGGTGTGGGCGGTTCCAGCCGAAGTTCCCGGGCCTGGTTCCTCACGTGACCTCCCCCCATTGCCCACCCACCTCACAGAGGGTATTGAGGGCTCTTGAAGGAATTCCTGGTATAGCTCAGAGGTGTGACTTTGCATCTGATCTCTCTTTGTTTTGCAAAATAACTCTGCTTTACGCTATAGAAATAAAGCTTTGGGGAGTGCACGCTGGTCACGTAGGAAAAGCCTGCAGAGACACCTCCCAGCCCATCCTCTGTCTCTCGGGTTCTTTTTTCTCCATCCTCCAGTGTTCCCGCGCCAGACCTGAAAAATTACGCGTCGCACTTGTTCACGACAAGAAGAAATAAAAAGGCGTCCCGTGAAAAGAAGGAAGTAAAACGGTCACTCTTTGCGGATGATGTGTTAAGGTACCAAACAGCGGCAAAACTAATACTGATATTCTAGGAGGAAAGGTCAGGCTTTCTGTCCCGTCCTTCCCTTGGGGAGGGGAGGAAGAAGAATGTGGAAGTTTCCTGACTTACAAGGACAATGAATGGGTCATTTAGTTCTAAACCTAAAATAAAGGTTAACGAGAAACTTCTCTTTCAATGGGAGACAGAATTTACATCCCACCCTGCATTGATTGTGGTTCCTCCCCCGTCCTGGAATCCTGAGAATAACATACCTCTAGGCCAGTGGTTCTTCACCTGGGTTCTATGGAACCCTAGGGGTTCGATGAGTCGGTCTCAGGGGTTCGGAGAAGCCTCTGCCGCGGAGGCCAGAATAAAGTAATACCGTCATTTGTTGTGAGTTCATGCACTTTGTTGGTTTTGTTCTTTGAGCAAGGGGATGTTCATGCACGGCTCATTTTGTGCACCAGTAAAAAAACATATACCTATGTCTTGAATTTGGGGGAAAAAAATCATATTTTATTTATCACTAAAGAAGGGTTCGGTGAATGCGCATATGAAACTGGTGGGTTCGGTACCTCAAAAAAGGTTAAGAACCACTGGTCTAGGCAAAGGAGGGAAGAGGAACCCTGAAAGATTGTCAATGTCTTTGATTGTGTTACCTTGAAAGTCTTAATGTTTCTGTGTACCCCCTAAACAAATGTTGTCAGCCCATGCCATGACATCATGCTCTCCTCAGCCCCTGTGTGATCAGGGGTATATAACCAGCCCCTGAGATGGATTTGGCACACAGGATTTGGGTCTGCAAATGCCCCGTGTCAGCCGTATGCGGCCAGCATATTTAATAAGACTCCTCCTTTAATAAAACCTTTCAAAAACTCATCTGGACGTGGTGTCTGTACGTGAACCCTCAGAAGGGAGGTGCAGTACTTTTCAGCACCTGGGGTACAAGTACTTTACAACAGTGACATGATAAATATTTATTTATTTATAAAAAATAAATAAGTAAAGAGGAACTCAAGTCTGCTCACGACGATGGTACTTTCTTCCTGTATATAGTGCATCGTATAAGCCTAAGAAGACTGAGAAATGAGCCTGGGAAATGGTTCATGAACTAAAGAATTAGGACTTTAACTGTAAGGAGTCTAGACAGGTTTGAGAGCTCACAGTCATAGAATATTAAAAGAGTTTGTCCTATGCTAAATAAAGTCTCATCCATCCAGTCTTAAAAGGAGAACTAACAGACAGTCGTGGTCTTGTCATGTTCCGTGGCCCCACGTGGTCCTGATGGACAGTCAGGCTTGGGCACCACGGACGGACTGGTTTCAGAGAGGCAGGCATGGTGTTCTCTGACTTCATGTCCAGCGAAGGAAAGGCCGGGACGCTCAGGCCCAGTGGAGCCACACTGGTCTGGGAGACGCCGGGAGTACTGGACGGGACACACAGCCAAGTGCATGTCACAGATCAGAGTCACCGTGCGTGTAGCCAAGACTCACAAGGGCAACGGAACCAGACCTGACTCCCGCTCAGGTGACCGGGCAGTCCCCGGAGGGACAGGTGACCCGAGCTCTGAGACCGGGGGACCCTCCTGAGCCACACAGCTGCTGTGTGCCGTCCTCTAGCCTGTGGGATCCTCGGTTGCGGGCTCCTCTGTGCTGTTCTCTGACTGCGTTCTGTCCGGACGCCCGCGTCCTGGCCACCAGCCCAGTAGGGCCTGTCCTGAGGATGTGGACAAGCAACTTGGGACTTCCTGCTGGACGGGTCAGCTCTGTGAGAAGCAGGCACAGATCTGATGGGAGGAAGAGCTTCTGAGGTCTCTGGCCATGTCCCAGGCCACCCTGCACACTGTCCAAGGAGCAGTGACCTTCTCATGTCCGGGTCTTTAAGGAACGACCGAGAGGGACGGTTAGGAGCTGCGGAGATGCTGACCTCACTCTGCAGGGCACCTTGACCCCGAGCAGCTGCACCTCACTCTCCTGTTCTAGGGCTCAGTGACTTACGTTTCAACCCCAAATAAACTGAGAACACCCCTCTGTTGTGGACGGTGCAGGACTCTAGGGGCCGTGCTTGCTGCCCACGCACAGATGGACATTTCCAGGTGGTCCCTGGCTGTCATGGCTTCCGGGCTGAGACTTCTGCCCCATGTTGGGGGGTGGGCAGTGGGTTTCCAGCCTCCCGTGAAGTTCCAGGAATCAGATCGCTGGCCGCCACCTACCCATATGGCTGGTTGGTCACCGTGACAATGACAACCACGTTAAATGGCTCAAGTGTGGCTGAGGAGATTGATGGGAGGCACAGCTGACTCAAAGCCTGGACTGGGTTTCTGGACAAGGACGAGATCGCAGGGTCTCTCCCCACACCCTTCCCGTGTCTCTGCCCTCACCTGTGGCCCCTCTGAGTAAAGGCAAGTGACAGCCAGTGACTTTGACAGACAGCCATCCCATCTCAGGGCCGTGACACAACACACACGTGTTCCTACCGGGGTCGGGGTATGATTCCGGGCCTGGGAGGGGCGGTGGCTGCGACCGTGACCAGGGAAGCAGAGCCTTCTGAAGTCTGGCTATGTCTTGTCTTCCTGAAGTTCTCACGTTGGGTGTCTGGGAATCCATCCTCGTGACTCTTGTCCCCTCAGGGAGGCGGCTCTGAGCTCTGAGGTGGGCAGGAAGGGTGGTTATGTACAAGGTGAGTCAGTCTGGTCCCACAGGACCTCACAGACCAATGTCACTGAAGGCTTTTTATTTATTGATTTTAGCAGGACAGGATGGTAGTGAAAGAGACAAGAACATCGATCTGTTCCTGTACGTGCCCCAACCGGGGACCGAACAGGCAACCTTTGTGCTTGGGGATGATGCTGTAACTAATCAAGCTATCTAGGCAGGACCTGAAGGCTTTAAAAATCCCACCTCTTCCTGTCTGGGGTCAGAAATGTCCAGGAACAACCTCACTCTGCAAGACCTCGGCTCCCTGGACTGCTTCCTCCATGTTCCCTGCCTGCGGATGGCTCAGTGCCCCCCAAGCCCTGCTGTTCCCTGGGACCCTCCTGGTCAGTGCCCCCCAAGCCCTGCTGTTCCCTGGGACCCTCCTGGTCAGTGCCCCCCAAGCCCCGCTGTTCCCTGGGACATTTGTCTGTAGGATTTATAAAATACATTTCTACATATTAAAACTTATAAGGTAACACAATAGCGAAAATGTTGTTCTACCTATTAAAAGATATTCCCAAATATTCTAGTGTTTATTTGCCATCCCTTTGTCTAGACCAGTGGTTCTTAACCTTTTCTGAGGTACCGAACCCACCAGTTTCATATGCGCATTCACCAAACCCTTCTTTAGTGATACATAATATATGATTTTTTCCCCAAATTTAGCGTTGCCGGTGCGAGACTAGAGTGGCTCAACTTGGCATGGCATATCATGCAGATAGGACGCTGATGCCCATCCCGTTCCGTGATACGTGTGAATCCACGTTGTACATACTCGTCCGACCACTTTCTTTTTTTACTCGACATATTTAGTATGGATTAAATATTAAGAAACCGCACGACGTACAACTACCACAGCCGTTGACTACTGCGCGCACTAAATTCCCCGCAGCACTGGTTGGCCAAGCAATGTAACGTGATCCTCTGCAGCAAGTGATGGCCAAGCGGGGCGTGTCATCACGACTTTACACACGTGTGTCTTTACCTCCGCGGCAGAGGCTTCTCCGAACCCCTGACCGACTCATCGAACCCCTAGGGTTCGATAGAACCCAGGTTAAGAACCACTGGTCTAGAGATATATACATTAATCACACGTTTTCAGGAGGGGAGGGAGAGCTTACATGGGATCTGATGTACAAGTGTCTGCGAATGGCCCCTTAAACAGGAAAGAAAGAGAAAGGAAAGGCTTTGCTTTATCTTTTCTTCCTCTCCCCCCCTCCCCCTCCCACCCGGCTGGGTGTTTACCCCGGTTCTCACAGAGGTAGGGGAAGGGGAATCTAAGTCTCCCCAACACAAAATCTCTTTACAATACAATACTGGTGTCCATCCTGAGTTGGTGAAAATCACACACAGGTATAAAAATCATATTTACAAAATCTCTCTGTATGCTTAGCCCAAATTATAAAATGCCCTTTAAGCTTCCTAGTAAAAGGGGTTTTTCTACACAGTGTGTCTCTGCAAGCCAGGAAATTCCCACATTCCTTTACTTTCACTCCCCACGGAAAGGAGAGGACAAGAAACCTGACTTTTTCTCCTAAAACATCAATATTAATTTTTCAATGCTTTCCACAAGTGTCCAGTGATGACTCATGGGCAAAGCCCAGCCGGCCTGAGGCCTTGGCCGCCCCTGGCCTAGAGGAAAGGGCCCTGGGCTTGGGGTTTTTTTTTCTTGCTAAGGATTGGGGCTGTGTGTTAATGGGCTATTGAGCCCCTCACGGGCGGGGCCTGCCTGGCAAAGGAGCGTCTCTCCAGATGGCACGTCTGAGGTCAGCGCGGGCCACCTCTGTGCTGGGCACTCACAGCAGGTGGCACTTGGCCTCACCTGGGACACTCAGAGTGGCCATATCTCCTGCACTTCACTTTTATTTTGCTGAGGGTCTTGGAAACTCACAGTTCCCTCTGTACAATGTCCCACAGGGGAACCTGGGAGTCTGGGCATGTAGATTAATGGGGAGACCAAGGGCCCCCGGAAGGCTGGAACATGGACACTTCCCCACTGAGCCACAGGTCAGCAAAGTCATTCTCAAAGGGCTGCTAGTAAAGGCGTTAGGACTCTGTGTCACATGGTCTCTGTGTCCCCTGCCCTGTTCCTCCCGCAGCTGGAAACCTGCCATGAGGGACGGCTTGCAGACCACGCGACAGGGAGCCTCCGGTGGCTGAGAGCCCTTGAACCTCACTGGTACACAGACACCAAAGTCCCGGCTTTGCCGACCCGTCTTACACCACCAGGAACTTCCTGCAATGCCACGTCACAGGGGGGCACGGACAGGGGCTCACGCCCAAAGCAAGTGACAAGACACCGTGGTGTGTCTGTGCAGTGAGCAAGCCTTTATTGAGCCTGCGTGCTGTTGGCGAGGTCTGAGGCATCGGTCACTCCTGTCCATGCAGAGGGGACAGAAAGGGCTTGGAGTCGGTCAAGGGCACCAAGCTGAGGGTCACTGGCAGGGGACAGAGAACAGGGTGGACTCTCTCATTTACATGAGGATAAGGACCCAGAGACCCCTGTCCTCTGCTGGGCGGCTCAGGACCTGGTAGGAGACGCCCCCGGGGGGGCCACCCGCCCTAGGTGGGCCGCACCTTCATCTCCGACACCTTGTAGCTATAGTTGTAGCCTCTCCCCGAAAGCCAGTTGATGCCGGCGGCATAGGTGGTGTGGGTCCCTCTCAGGTAGAGACCATTCAGGTTGGACACGTGACAGTCCGTGTACCACCAGGCTCCCCCGTACGACTCAGCGCAGCTCCCTGAATTGCTGTCATTGTCGCGGTCTTTGGTGGAGAAAGGGTGGTTGTTGTGGGACGTCAGGGAATCACCTGCTCGGAAGGAAAAGTGGGGTGTTTTACACACAGTGCTCGGGGTTTCAGGGTCTGGGGTCCAGTCCTGTGAATCCGTGTGCATTGCACAGCATACGTCCAAGGGTGATGCTCAGGTGACCCCAGGGACACTCCCCTGCTGACACAGCAGCCTCCGCGTCCCCTCGTCCACTCCACACCGGCCAATTCACGGGCAACTGTCCCTCAGAAGGCAGCCACACTGCCCGGAATCCCAGGATCCTCAGTGTGGTAATAATATAATGTTATGGTGTTTAAATATATAGAAATATAAAAGGATATGGAAGATATATAAAAGTAATGAAGATATAATGTTATTAAAGTTAATTAAGGAAATTAAATAAAGTTAATGCCGCCCGGGTAGGAATTAATGTTGTGTGTGCCGATGTCATAAACAGACTCTGACTTTCGAGCAGGGCCCGGTGAGTGTGTGTGTGTGTGAAGTTCACATAGATAAGAAGTGTCTTGATGTCATAACTCTGTAAATTAACATAAACAAGAGGCTTCCCTAGGAACATCTTAAAAGTGGCTTGATGTAAACATTTCAGTAGATTAACATAAAAAGGGCTCTCTGTAAGAAACTCCCAAAAAGGTGGTTTGAGGTGATAATCCTGTAGATTGACACCTGTTAGATGGCGTTGGCCAGAAAAGGTACTAACGCTGAGGGGCCCCTGCTGCAGTAGTCGCCCAGACTCCAACGTGAACCTGAACTGTCTCCACGCCGCTCTGAGCTCTGACCAAAGCCAACCGAGAGGAGCACGCTGATGGGGCCCCCTTAAGCTGTACCCAGGCACGCCGAAAGGATTTGTAGTAAATTGACTGTGTGATTCTTGCAACTAACTCCGTGTGTCAGTTGTGTTTTTCCTCCGGTGGCAGTTCGTGTCAGCACTGATCAGTAGCATCCTCACAGCCGCCTCAAGAGTAGTCTCTAAGAGGCTGCCAGCCCTGCTGACAAGCAGGCGGGTCCCACTGCACGGGGCAGTCGAGTCAGGGACGCCCGATCGATGTAGAGCTTGGGCCCTCCTGGGACACTCGGGCAGCACAGGCTGGAACGAGCCCTCACAGAACAGGGCTGTGTCACCATCCCTGTCATTTTCATCAATGACGGACACACAGCATCAGTGATGGCGAGATGAACACGGTACTTGTCAGCACGTGTGTCGTGTCATCTACATGATGCAGTGCAGTCAAAGCCATAAGGATGACGGTGAGGTGAAGTCACCACCCAGCCACACCCAGAAATCACAGACAGGACACCAAGCAGGTTCCCTCTGATCCCCGAATGCCCCTGCCCGAGGAGACACTCACCAGCGGTGCCCCCGACAAAGGCTCCCAGTTCCAGCTTGTACTTCTCCTGCTCGCTCCCCAGCTTGAACGACTGGTACTTGGCAAACTGCCGGGTGCCCTCAAAGTCCACGAGGTCGACACGGAGCTCGCTGGTCCCTGTTGCAGAAAGGCTGTAAGTTCCCAACAGGGGGGACCCTCTGTCTCTAGAATTTAGGCACATTTTTAGAGAACTATTGGAGCCTGGCATCCAAAGGGAAGTCTCTTCAAGTTCAGATAGACAGTCCTTGGTTATTAAGAGGTACTACTTGGGGTTCGTCTGCCGAACCCCAAATTCCCTACTCGTAGTCAGTGGATAGAACATAACCCCCAGTGGGCATTTCCCTGCAGTGGGTTGTGAATTCACTCAGCACCCGGTGTGGGAACCTGCTTTCTCCTTTGTCTGGGAGGGATGTCTCAGGACATGGTGGAAGGGACTGAGGACAGAAAGACAAACAATTCTGTAGTCTCCCCAGGCCAGTGACAAGATGACCCTGGCAGGTGAGCCGGCGGTGAAGACACTGTCCCCCTCCAACCCTGAGAGCTGGTCTGCCGGGGGCTGGAAGGACAGGGTGGGCCAGCTCTTCCCCTGAGCCCGCTTCAGGGAAGGAGAAGCAGTGGGCTGAGAGGTCAGGGCCGAGCACTGGGCAGAACCCCGATGATGACCTCTGTGTCCCTCCTGTCTTGGGTTCTAAGATACCAGTAGCTCGTGACCAGAGGAGGTCTTTACCCTAATAATCCACTTCCTCTCTGGCTAATACTCAGCGTCTAAGAGAATACATGTCCCATCCTGTCACGGTTGTGACATTTCCTGTCCTCAGAGGCCACCATGTGTGGAGGAGGAGAAGTGATCTTCTGTTCCAGATGACCCAGGTCGAAGGTCAGAAAGGGGCATGTGAACTTCAGGCCCCAGGACCCCAGGCCCATGGCACTGTCCTTACCCTGGGTGGTCAAGGCGTGGATGTTGTCATTGCCCAGCCAGAACTCGCCCAGCTGGCTGCCAAAGCCCTGCTTGTACGTGGCCCAGTCCCGGTAGAAGTCCACGGTGCCGTCCACCCTTCTCTGGAACACCTGTGGGGAGCGAGAGGGATCGGGAGAGGGGCCCGCTGCCATCCAGCACTGCCGGGCACCCATGCACGGCCTGGTGGGCCCACCCAGACCCCAGGGGAGGTCAGACACGTGTCCACTGTGACCAAGGCGGAAGTGTTGGCTCAGAGAGGCCAGGTGACAGGCCCAAAGCCACACAGAGGGAGGGGACAAAGCTCCCTCTGGGCCTTGTTCCACAGCCTAGGTCCACACCTTTCCCACTGCCAGCCCCTTTCTGTCCTGGTGAAGGAAGGGGGGACAGACCCCGACAGAGGGGACTGGAGAGTTTGACGGAGGCCACAGGGCACGTGGCCTCCCTCCACGTAGGACCTGGTCTGTGAGATTCCCGGACGCAGGCGTCCTGGCCCAAGGACCACACGGCTGTCCCCACCCCCGCCACTCACAGTCCAGCCCCCGCCGTCAGTGTCCATGTCACACAGCACAGTCAGGGGCTGGCAGTCGGACAGGTAGATGGTGTGCCAGCCGCTCAGGAAGTGTCCCCTGGTGAGCAGCTCCTTGCAGTTCCGAGGTCCTGGGAGGGACGCGGGTCGTGGATGCCATGACAGACCCCGGGCAGGGTGGGGGCAGGGCCAGGAGGGGGGAGAGGCCGGGGCCCTGGGCATCTGCACGGGCAGGGAGGACTCTGACACCTGGGACAGACAGACATGTCCCCTCCACCCAAGGCCACCTACTATAATGGCCAAGCCTGGTCAGCCAGGACATCCCTAACACCATACGGTCCTTCATCTTAATACCCAGGCACTGGGCCAGAGGAACTCTGATATTTTCAGGGAACGAGACTAAGTGTCATTCCTGGTATTTAAGGCAGGTTACAAGTCCAGTCAGACAGCTTCCCTCTGTGATTTGCCAATGGATAGGAGGGAGTGGCCAGGGCCAGCCCTGGGTCAACTGGATGGCATGGGGCTGCCTATGGCCGGACTCCCGGCCCGTGCTCCCTGCTGGGCCGGGCTGGGTCGGGCTCGGGTCTACAGCAGAACAGGTACACCGGATTCAGGGCTTGTCATCCACCTGTATCACAATCTTCAGCTGTTCCAGGCTCTCCTGAAGGTGGGGACAGACAGGCAGACACGTGTTAAAGGTGGGAAGTGCATCCCTGTCCCCTTCACACCAGGAGGGAATTAGAGGCGCTAGCCAGATCCTTCCAGCATGGCGACGGCTACCACCTTCCAGAAAAGCCTGCCCTGCCCTAGCTGACCGGGTGTCCAGGGTCCTTCCTGTGCCCCTGGGAGAAACTAAGTCACTAAGGTTTTACTAATGGCTGCTTCCTTCAGCTGCCTTGTGCCAAAATAGTGGGGTCCCCTTGAAGGAACCCCCACAAGTGGGACAGCCATTATTGTGGACATGGGGTTAATTAAGGGCAGCTGCTCCGCGGGGTCTGGGCATCGTCTGAGGAGTTTTACATTTGAACACAATGTGTGATTGAACCTGAGGTTGTGGACGGTAACAACTCTCGGGGTAACAGTGGAGTGACCCAGGGGGTACATTTCCTGGTGCCCGTTTCTCCAAAGTTTCGACTCCTTTTCAAGGAAGTATGTGAGAATAGATCTTATACTTTATAAACTATGTATACGCACATATTACATATATGTACATAACTGTCACGTGCCCCTCTATCGCATGTTTGTGGACAGTTGAGTGTGAGCACCGTGTTTACACGTCTGTGACCGCAGCTTGCTGCGCACACTTTCTGTCTGTGTGCTTCCCAGCATCGCCCCGACTTCCTACAGCCCCGGGCAGAGAGTCCAGGGGAGACAGGAGAGGCTCCTGCTCTGGGGTCCGAGGCTGGGACAGGCCTGGAGAGGGGTGCTTCCTAGACCACCTCCCCTCTAGAGGAAAATGTTTGGATACCACCCCTGGACCCATGCTCCACATGCTGGGACCCCCGTCTGTTCAGGGTCATCCAAGTCACCCCTCGATACGGTGGGACGACCTCACCTTTCTCTCCACGGTCCCCCTTCTCCCCACGGTCTCCTGGAGAGAGAGAGAGAGAGAGAGAGTGAGAGAGAGAGATATGTCAGCACAGAACTGGAGGGGAAATGATACAACTCATGGCAGAATACCCATCACCATGAGAATGACTCGTCCTTGTCCCCACCCCCCCCTGCGCTAAACGAGGTCAGGGCCAAGGGGTAGGTGACTTGCAGAGTGACCCTGGCTCCTATTTTGATTCCAGGATTCAGAGCTGTGCTGGGGTCAGGATCCCGCCCTGGGCTCACTCTCGGGCTGTGGACAAGGACTCACGTCCTGCTTGAGCTGAACATCCTGTTTATTCTGGCCCCCTAGAAATGACACTTGTGACACCCCAGAAATGCCCTCTGTTCTCTCTCTACTGCCAGAGTGGGGGTCATGCTCGGGACTACCACACTTCATCAGGGTGTTACCTTTGGGCCCGGAGGGTCCTGTCTTCCCAGGGACTCCAGGGAGGCCTTGTTCTCCTGCAAATGTAACAGATTTGAACAGAACTCCGGGACAAGGAGCCTATGCCCCCTGCCTGGTCAGACACTCGGGAACCAGAGGGAGGGGACTCAGACCCCAGCCTTCACAGGGCTCCACTGCCCAGTCAGAGGTCAGCCTGGACACCGGGAGCGCTTCAAGGCCCTGAGCCCCAGCTCCACCCCTCACCAGCAGAACCGGGGATGTGTCCTAACCTCTGTGGCTGCACAGCCCACAGCAGGATCAGCACCTGGAGACACTCACTCAGCCCAGACCTCAGCTGAGAGTTCACCAGTACCAGGGGTGAGTCGCCCCAAAAACCCGCGCTTGCTGACAAAACGCACGTTGACTGGCTCCTTAGGTGACCTGGAGACTGGCTCCCTCCCATGGAATTTCAGAGCCCTGGTGGGCCAGGACCCAAGCTGCCCACCAAAGACCCGCAGGAGGCACTGCCCAACTTGGGGTCTCACACGGCAAGGACAAGAGCTCCGTGACCCCACCCTGGTCCCGAGCACTGACCTCTGCTTCCATCGGAGCCTGTGTCTCCCTTGGGCCCTGGGGCCCCGGGCAGCCCCGGGCAGCCTCGGAGAATGGAGAGCTTGTCAGAACCGTTCAGACCCAGTATCTTCAGCTCTGCAGAGGAGCACAGGGGGCCGGTCAGTGTGCTTGGCCTGGGCCTGAGGGCCTGCGGAGCTGGTGTCCTCTGCGGGGACCTGCTACCATGGTGACCTCTGGCCGGGCCAGATGGCCGTGGCCAGCACCACCTGCCTCAGCCGGACGATCAGCCTGGAAGTGAGGTTTTCCTGCCGTTGCTGAGAACTTGGTCTGTCCTACCCCCCAGCGGTGTGGGCAGCAGGGAGCCCTGGCCTTGGGGTACACCTCAGGGTTGTGTGTCCTCGGGCAAATCACTCAGCCCCTCTGGGCTTCTGTCTCTGGCTGCAAAATGCGACGATCAGATGACACAAATTTTAAAAATCTTAGCATGATTCAGGCATCTTGAAAGAGCCTCATAAACAGTGGGTACTTCCAATAAGTAACAAAATATTTAATAGATAGTTGGGGGATTTTGGTTAATATAATGTCACCCCCCTTTCCTTGGGCTCGTGAACCTTAGAATCCCTGAGCTGGAGGATCTGTGGAAGTCCCTGTGTTTCCAGGACACAGAGTGGGGTCCTGCACACCTGGGACCAGACACTCTCTACTGCTTAGAGTGTAAGCGCGTTGACCACAACACTGAAACAGACTCCTGAGCATCAACTTAGGGAACGCAGAAATACACAGTGCCCTCCCCAAGACCCCCGCCCCGCCACTGGAGAGGCTGGACAGCCCCGTCCACACCTCTGTCCATATGTCTTCGTGGTAATTTGTCACCAATGCAGGGAGGCTGGTCTGTCCTTAGCCGCAGTCACTGGCCATCTGCGGGCTGGCTCCAGACCCGGCAGGAGACCACATCCCTTCAGGACACTGAGTTGACTAAATTGGACCCTCTGGGGTAGGGGTCAGAAATCTGCATTAACAACCCCCTCGGAAGTATGTCCCCGCCCCCTGATGAGAGACCCCTAAGGCACCTCTCTGGGGAGCCCACAGAGGACAGAGGGTGAAGGTAGTTTTTCTGCAAGTCAGACAGCCCAGAATGAACCCAGCTCCTCCCCTTCCCACCTGGGCGGCTTTGGGACGGCAACTCCCCACCCGAGGGCTGCCCAGGGTCCTCAGAAGTGGACCTGTGTGGAGGACACAGACACCCCGGGCCTGGGAAGAGGTCGGCGAGTGCAGTTAGCCGCAAGCAGGCGCCAGAAAGCCCGGGTGGGTCTCACCTGGACAGGTGTCGTTAGCCTGGGCAGCCAGGGCCTTGATGCACAGGAACAGGAGGAGCTGGCCTGCGGGCCCCAGGCCCAGGGTGACCGGGCCCAGCTCCATGGCCTCTGGTCTTTGACCTGGGAAAGCCTTGTGGAGCAGGGGAAGCCGGCCGAAACCGGGTGTGTTTCCAGGCTCCCTCGCGGACTCCCGCTTCTTATGGGCTCTTTGGTTACGGCAACAGGGTTGCTAAGGGCGTGGCCTTCCCTCCGAGCCCCACCAAGGCGCCCCGAGGAATCAGTCTCACTTCCCCTAGCAAGAACACCCTGTTCCCAGTTGGAAGAGTTCCCGGGACCCTCTGTACTGGGATGGGTCTGACTCGCTTGTGGCTTCAGGGAAGCCCGGTTCCGAGCTTCCTTCCCCGTTACTCAGCTGTACCCTAACGACCCCTGAGGCTTTGGCTGGTGGGACCAAAGGGCAGCTGGAAATGCCTACCTTCCTCATCTGATTTCCAGAACATTCAGGGTTCAAGCTGACCCGTCGGTATCTTGGAGGGCAGCAGGACCTGTGTCTGAGCCCAAAGGCCCAGTGGGGGAATGTCCGTGCACCTGGGCTTCCAAGGTCCCTCTCCAGGTGGCTTTCGGAAGCAGATGAGGATGGATCCCTGCCTGGTCCGAACACTGGTCTCTCTCTTCATCTCCTGCTTCCTGGCTCATCCCCGCAGCGAGGTGACAGGGTCCTCCAGAAGAGTGTCGGCCGGCGGAGGGGAGCCACCCGGATGACCTCCTGGTCCCCTTGGCCACTTCCGGGGTCTCTAAGGGAACCCGGTGGACGTAACACCCCCGGGAGCCTCCTGGCAGTGTGGTCAGCGGCTCTGCACGTGCAAACACCAGCAAAGGGCACGGAAGTGGTCGGCATGACCACCCAGCCGACCTCTTTTTTTTTTTTTTTTTAATTCATTGTTTTTTAGAGAGGAGACACAGAATGAGAGAGAGAGAGAGAGAGAGAGAGAGAGAGAGAGAGAGAAAGGGGGGAGGAGCTGGAAGAATCAACTCCCATATGTGCCTTGACCAGACCAGTGCAGGGTTTTGAACTGGCAACCTCAGTGTTCCCAGGTCGACGCTCTATCCACTGCGCCACCACAGGTCAGGCTCCGACCTCTTGTTCTCCTTTCTTAGCCTCTTTCTGCCCTCAACACCCCCCCCACACACACACACACACACAGCGCGCCGGCTTCTCCTCCACGGCAATGTGTTCAGTGGGCATCTTTCTATTTTAACCACGTTCTCACAGAGAGTATTTCTGGGTGCGTATTTATAACTTCGCTCAAGTGCCATTCTGCTGCGTCTCATTCCGAACGCCGCGCGCACACTGCACGAGGCGTGCGTTGTGTGGGCGGACGGGAGTGTGAGCGGCCGAGTGTGTGGCTCCAAGAATTCACCCACGTGCAGCCCGGTGCTTTCGAATGCTGAGGCATCCTCAACGGCGGCGGTCCGTCATCTCTGAGCCGTTCACGTTTCCACTGTGGTCACCCAGGTGGCCTGGAACCCCACCCTCCACCTCGGCCACCATGGCTGCGGGGCCCTCTCCCTGAGAGCCTGGGGCAGTGGTTCTTCACCTGGGTTCTATGGAACCCTAGGGGTTGGATGAGTCGGTCTCAGGGGTTCGGAGAAGCCTCTGCCGTGGAGGCCAGAATAAAGGAATACCGTCATTTGTTGTGAGTTCATGCACTTTGTTGGTTTTGTTCTTTGAGCAAGGGGATGTTCATGCACGGCTCATTTTGTGCACCAGTAAAAAAACGTATACCTATGTCCTGAATTTGGAAAAAAAAAAAATCATATTTTATTTATCACTAAAGAAGGGTTCGGTGAATGCGCATATGAAACTGGTGGGTTCGGTACCTCAAAAAAGGTGAAGAACCACTGGCCTGGGGGAACCCCCCTGCTCTGGCACCAGAGAGATGGTGGACCATGTGTGCACCGCGCATCCTTAGTGTGACTCAGTAGCAGAGGGACTAGGCTTCAGTGACACACACAACACACACCTCCTCCAGGCGGTGCACCATCCCACCTGCTCCCCGTTGCTGGGGATTTTGAACAGCTTGTCCACACGTGAGCACCAAGGTTTCCCTCCCGCGGGCACCGCTCTTCCCCCCCGCATGGCCCCATCTCCCGCCTTGGGGGTCGCTGCCTGCTCGTGGCGAGGTTTAGGACACGCCCCCGTCTTCTCCTGTTCTGTGGGTGCCCCACGAACCCGGCCCTTGCACTTCCCTGCGCGTGTAGCCTTTGCTTTGAAAGCTGATGTCTATGAAACTCTTCCCACCTCCCAAGTCCGGGAGAGCCCCTGCGGCGCCCTGCTGACCGACGTCCCTCCTGCGTCTCCCCAGGTCGTGCTTGGCGACGCGTGCCTCGCCGTCCAGTCCGGGGAACCCCACACAGAGACTCAGCGTTACCCTCCATCTCGTGGGCCAGTTTCCAGAACCATCTGCCCAACTGCGGTCCTTCCTGTCCGGTCTGCCCCAGGGTCGTCCCCAGCGGTGGTCAGTGGGCTGCGTCCGGAGCGCCTGGCTCCCGCCCACGGCCCTGGCCCGGCGCCAGATGGCACCGCTTCCGTGTCTCCGTGGGACGTCTGGACAACCCGTAGGGCGCGTCCACCTTCTCGCCTCTCGTCTCATCAAGCGGATTGAGCTGTTCGTGGGCCTGAATCTACTCTGTACAAGTCTCAGACTGCTTTTAAGTTTAGAAAAAAACTTCCACTGGGATCACACCGAGCTTGCGACAGGCGATGACTGTGGAACATCAGGTCTTCCCGCCGGACAGCGAGGTGTCCCTCCGCTCAGACCGGCTTCCACATCCCCCGCCCATTTTACGTTTTGGGGTCAACACCCAGATCCTAGTGCTTTCTGTGCCTACCGTAAGAGGCCCCTTCTGAAAACGGTATCTTCTGATTGTTATTGGTATAAATAAATGTTACTGGTTTTGTAAGTCCAGTGTGTCCACTGCACGTCCAGTAGGCCTGCAGAGTCTCTTGGCATTTTTCTAGACAAATCATTTAATCAGGAAGAGTCTCAGGGACTCACGAAAAATGAAGATGAGAGAAGACCTGTTCCCTTTTTCCCTAGAACACGAGTAACTCGTTCTAGAACACACACACACACACACACACACACGTGTGCCCGCACGCCCATGCACACACACGTGTGCCCGCACGCCCATGCACACACACACACACACACACACGTGGGCCTGCACACCTGGGCACACAATGCAAACCCATGGACACTTCAAGGGAGCCACACCCCGTGTGGCTGGCTCCCTGCTCTAACCCAGAATCACCAGCCCTTCTGCCACAGAGGGACAGCCAGCAAGAGGTTTCCCAGCTCTTGGATCAGGATCCTGTTTTGAATAAAAGATCCTACACTCTGCAGGACTTGGGTCCAGTGAGGTGCTCTTGCCCAAAGGTGGTTTGTCACCACCCCCGAGACAAAAGTAAACAACAAGAATGCCCTGGGGCCCTGGCCGGTTGGTTCCACGGTAGAGCACCAGCCTGGAGTATGGAAGTCCCGAGTTCAATTCCCGGCCAGGGCACACAGGAGAAGTGCCCATCTGCTTCTCCACCCTTCCCCCTCTCCTTTCTCTCTCTCTCTCTCTTCCCCTCCCGCAGCCAAGGCTCCACTGGAGCAAAGTTGGCCCGGGCACTGAGGACGGCTCCATGGCCTCTGCCTCAGGTGCTAGAATGGCTCTGGTTGCAATGGAGCAACACCCCAGATGGGCAGAGCATCGCCCCCTGGTGGGCATGCCGGGTGGATCCTAGTTGGACGCATGCGGGAGTCTGTCTCTGCCTCCCTGCTTCTCACTGCAGGAATAAAAAAAAGAATGCTCAGGGAGTGGGAATGAGAGAGACGGGACAGCTCCAGGGACTCAGTGTTGCCATGGGGACCAGCGAGCTCCTGGAGGTATAGCATCAGGAGAGTGAGGACCAGCGTTTGTACCACATTCATAGCAGCCCTGCTCACAGCAGACAGAGCTGGGCTCAGCCCACGTGCCCGGTGATGGGGGAATGGACGGGCAAGCTGGGGTCCACTGCAATGGAATATTACTCGGCCGTAAAAAAGGGGGGGACAAGCCTGACCAGGCGGTGGCGCAGTGGATAGAGCGTCGGACTGGGACGCGAAAGACCCAGGTTCGAGACCCCAAGGTCACCAGCTTGAGCGTGGGCCCATCTGGCTTGAGCAAAAGCTCGCCAGCTTGGACCCAAGGTCGCTGGCTCCAGCAAGGGGTTGCTCGGTCTCCTGAAGGCCCGTGGTCAAGGCACATGTGAGAAAGCAATCAATGAACAACTAAGGTGTCGCAATGGCAACGAAAAACTAATGATTGATGCTTCTCACCTCTCTTCGTTCCTGTCTGTCTGTCCCTAGCTATCCCTCTCTCTGACTCTCTCTCTCTCTGTCCCTGGGAGAAAAAAAAAGGGACGAGTCACGGACAGATCTTCCCAAAGTGTTGGCGGAGCAAGCCAGTCAGGGAAAACACATGTGGGGCTCCATTTACATGACATGTCCAGAACAGGCAAGTCCACAGAGACAGAGGGAGGGCCCTGGTGGCTGGAGGCCAGAGGGGTGGCAGCTAGAGTGTATGGGCGTTCTTCTCCTCAAACTAGAAGGTGGGGACTGCCACCCAGCTTGGTGACCACACCCACAACATTAACCCTAGCCCTTTAAATGGGCGACTTTCTGAAGTGTAGACCCGACTGCAGTATAGATGTCTAAAAAGAGAGAGAGAGAGAGAGAGAGCTGGGAAGAAGGGGTTGACCCCAGCACACAGGCCCTCAAACGGGTGGGGTGGGTGACCGTGGAGACCGGAAGGAAGGGAGTGTGTCCTTCTAGTGTCCCAGGGTCGTGGTGACCCCCAGCTTCCTGCCCAGCCCAGGTGTCCTCTCTCACCTCCTGTTCTTTCCCTGTTCTTGACTCCCCTCCCCAGCTTGTCGCCCCGTCTCCACTCGCCGCCCACGCCGCCCACGCTGGCAGCCGCCGCCCCAGCCTTGGAGACTGGGTGGGAGAGAAAGCCCACGCTCGCTCGAGCAGCCGGCCCGGAGGAGGTCAGCAGCGGGGACAGAGACCCAGTCCCCGGCCTCCGGGGGAAGCGCCCCTCACCTCTCCGGAGGCCTGTTTTAATTTCTCAGAGATAATAGCGCCAGGCGGAACACCTGCCGGTCGCCTTGCCCGATCATCGATCATCGTCAGTGTCACAGCAAGTTGGAACTTACCTGTCTCGGGAGGGAGGTAGTCCCCTCGGAGCTCCCTGCCGTCTGCAGCCTGCGGAGTCCGTCCGCGCAGGAGGACCCTGCGTGCCTGCCTCCTATTATTAGCATCTTCATTGAGTCTTTAAGCCACACACACCTCCACCTTGGGGGAGGGACACTGGAGGAAAACATCTTGCATGGTCTCCCTCCGATTTGCACAGGAGGGAGATCATTGTCAACTCTTGGAAACTCAGGGAGAACAAATTGGGAGGTGGGGTTTTGGGGTGGTGTGTGTGTGTATGCGTGTATGTGTGCGTGTATGTGTGTGTGTGGGGGGGGTGATGGTTGCTTCGGCTTGAGTGTATTTCAAACGCTTGTAACCAGACAACAAAAATCCAGGAGGCCTCTCACCTTTGGGAAACCAGTTCATCACATCCTAACCCCCGCCTACTATTCTTTGTCCCTAGGGGCTGGGGCGTGGGCTGCCCTCTGGGTCAGTGCACTGACAAGCCGATTCCCTGTGGCTTGTGGGGCCAGACTGGACCAGGACTGTCACATAGAATGCCCGGGGGACCAGAGCCAGAGCCATGCTGAGTCCCTGCGGCATGCGCCCTGGGCGCCCCGTTCCCAGAGCCGTTGAGCAAACATATTTATTCTGCATAAAAGAATGGGCGGAAGCCACCCACCACATTTGTTCACGGGGGAGGGTTGCATGTTTCAACTTGCACCAGGGCAGGATTAACCTAGCTGAGGGGTGTCGGGATGTGGGCAGAATGCATAAAGCTCACCTTGGGTACACCGTGGCTACGGAGAAGTGCTGAGTGGAATGAAATATTTATTCCGCGTCAGCACCTTCCGCTCAGCCTCCCTCGTCCCCCGGCATCGCCTGGTGTTGCAGGTTCTCTGCCTGGTGGAGTGGAACACGGGCCGGCGTGGCAGGGGGATGCGTGAGCCAGGACACGCTGAATGTCCTTCCATCCTCCCAGTATCCTTACACCCTGGTCATCCCAGCGACAAAAGATGGCTGTGGACAGGTTGGGTGGGTTTGCAGACCCGTACAAGCCGGCTCCTTGCCTGGGTTTCTTCTCCTCTCCTGCCAGAGAGGACCCCACCATGGTCACAGAGGAGTCACTGCCACCCTGCTCAGTGACTGGGGAGACAAGAGGGAGTATGGCCCAGCAACTCTAACTCAAGAATCCCAGGGAAGCCTCTGATTGGCTGGCCACCTGCCAATCATTATGATAGAGGTGAAATGGGGGTGGAGCTGCCAGAGCACCACAGGGGACCTTGATGAAGGCTCAAGCAAGGTTGACCCCAATGGTCCTTTCTGCCTGGAACTGTCGCAATTTCAGCAACGTTCAGTCCTGGGCAAAACCAGATGGTTGGTTACTCTAAACTCAAGAATCCATCTGGAAATGTAATGAGCTTGGTGAGCAAACCGTAACCTGGCCTCTCCAGCCTTCCATTTAGACCAGTGGTTCTTAACCTTTTCTGAGGTACCGAACCCACCAGTTTCATATGCGCATTCACCGAACCCTTCTTTAGTGATAAATAAAATATGATTTCTTTTTCCAAATTTAGTGTTGCCGGTGCGAGACTAGAGTGGCTCAACTTGGCGTTGCATATCATGCAGATAGGATGCTGACTCCCATCCCGTTCCGTGATACATGCGAATCCATGTTGTACATATTCGTCCGACCACTTTCTTTTTTTGCTCGACATATTTAGTATGGATTAAAATATTAAGAAACCTCACGACGTACAACTACGACAGCCGTTGACTACTGAGCTCACTAAATTCCCCGCAGCACTGGTTGGCCAAGCAATGTAACGTGATCCTCTGCAGCAAGTGATGGCCAAGCGGGGCATGTCATCACGACTTTACACACGTGTGTCTTTACCTCCTCGGCAGAGGCTTCTCCGAACCCCTGAGACTCATCGAACCCCCTAGGGTTCGATAGAACCCAGGTTAAGAACCACTGATCTAGACGATGTCCCCACACAGTGTTTTATAAAGAAATGCTTCAAAAAAAAAGGGGACAAGTAGGAACTGAAACAGGGTCAGAGGGTGCCCTGTGGTTTTCCCGGGCAGAACGCACAGATCTTCTCCCCGAGCTCAGGGTTAAACTGAAACCCGCCTTGTGGGAAGCCCTTCCGGTCCCTGGCTTCTCAGGGGCGACAGATTCCTCTCTCAGGGCGTTGCCGGGCAGGAGCTGCTCGGTGACCATTCGGGGTCACACGCACTTCGATAATCGGCCGCCACCGTTTCTCCACTCCCTACAAGTCCTCCTAAGAAAACCCAGTGAGGTGGTCACAACAGCTCCCCTTCCCGGGTCCCAGGACAGTTGAGACATCTGGGTATTGAAGTTCCTTCCCTGCAGGATCAAGGCCCGAGCGGCCGCCTAATCACCCCTGGACCTGCACAGGCAGCAAGGAGAGGGCGTTTCGGCCGCCCGGGTCCCTGTGAGCTTGCTGAGGGCAGGAGCAGCCCCCCCCCCCTGGAGCGTCCGGTCACCTGGGCACGCTTCAGACAGGAAGGGCTGTAGAAGGGCTGGTGCCACCCACAGGCGGGTGCCCACCCTCTGTGGCGTAAAGAATATCTATAGTGAGGTATAGTTGGAGACGTTCGTTGAGTGCTGGCTGGGACGGCACCGATAACCCTATCGTCTCTCTTTGTCCTCGTCTTTGACACCTGGGGTCCGGGGGGGGTTGTCCGCGGTCTGTCCTGTTCATTTGCGGAAAGCCAGGGCCCATGGAGGGGCCATGGACTTTGGAAGGGCCTCTGACTGCTGCTTTGCAGGAAGGAAGGTCCTGCCTGTTCCAGGACGCAGCCGCTGTCCCCTGATGTTGCCCCACCCCCCTCCCCACCATCATTCTGCATCCTCACGGGGCACTTCCTGAGACACGCAGATTTCAAATCAGTTTTGCTCTTCCAACCAAATCTCTCCGGTTTAGCTCAGCTGAACAGGATGCGGGAGATTACTTGATTAAAACAATTTACATTCTCTCGTAAAGACTGATACGTTGAACCTTTCCAGGTGAGGGCTCCCCCTCCTTCTGAACGTGCATCACTGCTCACCAGATGGCTGAATCGGGGAGGTGACTGATTGATTCAGTCCGTGCATCTCCCTGACCCTAGGCCAGTGCCCCCTCCCTTCTGCCTCCCGCAGCCCCATGGTCGGGAGAGAACATCTCCAGGGTGCATTTGGGATTCTGGAAAGTTGCGGGGGCCCCCAGCCTTCACTGTGAGCCGGGTTTGTGCCTGGACGTCCAGGTGGGAGTGGTCCCTGCAGGCTGGCCAAGCGGTTGCCTCCCTGAACTCTCTAAGGTTCTAGGGTGGGATACTGGGGTGGGGGGAGCGTGGGCCATGCTGAGCTATCTTGCGGTGGTCAGCAATGGATGCAGTCAGAGCAGAAACCCAACAGTGACTGGCTGAGGCTCCCACCAGGTCACTTCAGCACCTCCCTGCCTACCCCCCACCCACCCACCCACCCCACTGCTAATCCAGACCCGGGGTCTCTTCAGCTGGGAGACGTCTGTGTGGACAGACCCAGGAAGGTTCCCCGTGGCTCTCCCTGCTCAAGGGGCGGGAGAGGTGGGCTCAGTCTTGCTCACAGCCAGGTGGGACTGAGTACTGGGCTTTGTCACAAGGCAGAGGAGGGGGGAGGAAGGGAAGCCGACCTACACCCGCCGGCCTGAGGATGGTCACATAGATTGTTCACCTTCCAAGCAGGTCCCAATATTATCCCCACTTTACAGGTGACAAAACTGAGACTCTGTCGGGGGAAGGCTGTTTGCTCATCGCCCTCAGAAACGCAGTCATCAAGGAGCTCTGGGAACCGGGTCGAGCGACCTGCCCGTGAAGGGCCCGCCTTGCTTCTCTAGGGCCCCCCTAACCGAACAGCAGGACAAAGGGCCCGGAGAAGGTCACGGGGTGTTACAGGACACCCACTAACACAGGAGGGGGACTGTCCCGGCACACTGTATGGGCCCTTTCTTGCCCACGGATCAATGGCGGGAACTTAACTATCTTGTTGGTGACTCTTGACAGACAGTGTAAATAAAGACTTTGGCCACATGGAAAGAGTGGTTGCTCGTAGCTTGTTGCCTCAGGAAGCATCAACAGGGACAGTTCCTACGCCCCACCCAGACCCCCCCTGGGGCTCAACGTGGGTCCATGCTGACACCCCCAACCCCAGCTTTGGTACAGGTTCTTAGAGGAGCAAGGGACACTCAGTTGCCGGGCAGGGAGGACATAGATTCAGCCCCTTTTCCACAGAGAGCTAAGAGCCTCATTGCACCCCCACAGATCTGCCACCCTCGGGCCTGAAGGCTTCTGTCCCCTCTGTGCCCATGCTTCCCTGCTGTGACAGAGGTAGATCCCCCCATCTCTGCCCGGAACCTGCCAGCATTTTCTCCCGGGAGAGCAGCCAGAGGAAACTCATTTCCTCGGCTGTGGGTAATTAAGTCTCTGCACAGCTAGGATCCCACGTTGTGTGATGATTGATCTGGGGCGGGGAGGATAGTTTTCACTGTCGAAGCTCTTCTGGGCTGCTCGTCGTTTGTCACCTGCCCCCCCCCAGTCCCCCTTCCCCCGCTGCGAGTGCAGGTCCCCTCCGGAGGAGCAGGGAAACTGAGTCAGGCCTTCCTGCCCCACCCCCCTGGTGCAGACTAGAGACAGCCCTAGCCTAGAGTAAGAAGGACACGTTGTGGGGTCACCGGCGCGCACGTAGTAGCATCTGCCGCCTGCGCCAGCCTCCCCGGGCCCGGATGCCACAGTGCGCAGTCCATAAACGTGTTATTTTAAATGAAAAGGGAAGTTCTGTTTTCTCTGGCTCCCGCCCCACCCCCACGCGCAGCGCCCTGCCTCCTCGGAAGCGCGACGGCCTCGCGGGGTCCCCTCCACCCGCGGGTAGAGAGCCACGTGCCGCTGGCTCTCCTGAAGCCTCCGTCCCCGGTGGGGACAGGCGGCGGTAAACACAGCGCATCCTGCTTGGCATTCAGACTGTCGTGGATGGAAGTTGGAGGCTGTAAATAATACTCTCTCGGTGCTCAAGACAGAATCATTATTATTCTTTTCCCCAAGTCTCGGAGCGGGTGATAAATTACACATCGCTTTTGCGTCCCCACCCCTAGCTGACACGGAATACCGAGCCGACACCCCCACACCTGTCACCTGAGCACTAAAGGTGACCTGTGTGAGTAGAGAAGCCCAAAGGTCAGGTGCCAGGGCAGAGGGTGGCCCGGGGGAGGGGGGGAGGCGTGCCCAGTGTCTGGGGGGGAGGGAGGCGCTGGTCTGAACCAGGCTTCCCTTTGATGTGTTTTGGGGCTCATCTTCCCTTAATGAAAGGTTTATCCTCCGAGCTCACAGGTTGAGCTGGGGACACTGAGGCAGAGAGGGCCTTTCTGGGGTGAACCTCTCTTCTCATGCACTGTTCTCGATCCACCTCATCCTGCTCGGGTCAGACCTGTGAGCCCTCCCGGCCAGCCTCCCCGCTGGTCCTGAGAAATGTTGTTTCTCTGGGGTGGGGGGAGGGGTTAGGCAAGGCTTTGGGGGCAGCCCCTTCCTGGGAAACAGAGGCTGAGGGCACTTGTCAGATCTGACCCTGGACCTCAAAACACATGGAGAGCCTCTTGTACAAATGGGGAAACTGAGGCATGGGATAGCCCCCCCCCCACCTCACAGCCCCATTCGCCACCCCGCTGGATGCTGGTGGATGAACTCCAAGCTCCTAATTTCCAACCGAGGCCCCTCCGTCCCTCCCCATGATGGCCAAGGAACCAGCCAGCCGGGGGTCAAGCTGGGGGGGCACGGGCACAGCACACGCCCCAGGTCCCCTGGCCCCAGGGTCCCTCTTCCGGCTCTGCAGCTGCAGAATCCCGCCCAGCAGAGGGTCCCACTCGGTGTCAAGATGGCCCCTTGTTTTACGATTGCCAGCCTCCTCTTGGGCACGAGCAGGTCCCTGATAATCGGAAAGACAAGCTGGAGCAGTGGGGGCCTTTGACCCTCTCCCCGGCCCTGAGTTGAAGTCAGTTCAACAAGAGGTGGCGTGCTGGGTGCTCCTGAGGGTCAGAAACAGGAAGGAATCGGGTCCCCACCCCTGAGCTCAGGTACCTTTGGAGAGCTCCTCCTGGTGGCTGCGGCGAGGAGGGGTCCCCAGCCTCAAGGTCAGCTGTGCACCCTTCTGGGACGGAGGTCAGGCAAACACATACACACACGTGTGCACACACGCTCACCCCCTGCACACAGACACGCTCACACATCTTCACATACGTGCACACATGGGCACACTCACTGCCGCTCACACCGGTCCCCTCCTGGGCCCCACAGCACTTACACATCGCCCGTCAGGCCGAGCAGAGCCAGGTGCCGCCCAGGAGCCTCGCCTGCAGCTGGGACACTGATCTGAGGACACAGGGGCGGGGTTGCGACAACCACCCACATGTGTGCAGCTGTCCAAAGGCTTTGCCAGGCCGGGCACCACACACACACACACACACACACACACACACCCGTGGGGAAGCAGGCTGAGCGTCCATCCATGTGACAGAGGGGGGACCGCAGCCTCAGGACAGGAAGAGAAGGAATCCCTGGGTGGCGGTCAGCCACCAGCATGCATCAGGACCCTGGGCACCCCGTCAGATTTCTTAAATCCAGATGACAGAGTCTACTCCCCCACCCCGCCCTAGAAACCCACCGCCCAGAGTCTCTGGGGCACGGAAGCAGCTTGGAGGGCTGTGGCTCCCTTGGAGTGTACTAGGAAACTCTTTCTGTCTTGTGTCACCCGAGGGCTCCTTGGGTCCCTGAAGTGCCCATCCAGCTTAGCCCACACACTCACCTGTGTGCAGCTGACCTGGCCAGGATGGGCTGCCTGAGACTCTAACACAGGGCCAGATGGGATCCTGGCAGGGGGACTTGGCACAGAGCTGGGAAAACTCTGCCCATCCCCACCCCACCCTGCCTGGGACGGCTCCAGGGTTGACTGCCCGTGGGCCCTGTGGTTAGAGAAGTCACTGGCTCACCTTCCTCATGGCCTGGACAGCAGCTCTGCTCCACTGTCCCTTCCACTGGGGGGGGGGTCTCGGCTAGCAGTGTGGGCAGGCAGGGTGGCCGACGACCCCCAGTCAGGAGGGCATTCATGGACAGCTGTTACCACGGCCCCATGGCTGGCTTGGCTTCTAGCAGTCGGCTCCCCGCTCTGCTGCGCCTGTCCTGAAGCCCTTCTCAAAGCAGCTGGGGGAGCCACGTCCCGCCCTCGAGTGAGCCCTAAACTTCTTCGCGTCCACCACCAGCTCTGGGTGTCCCCCAGCCCTGGCTGCGGCAGGACAGGGCTGACAGATGGAGACCTCTCCACACCAGCTCCCTGGGGTCCCCAGGAGCCCATCGCTGACCACAGACGAACTGTGTTCTTGTGGCTGTCTTCGGAAGCAGGCCCCCCCACCCCCGGCCCGGTTCCCACTCATCCTGTGACCCCGCACGGGCCGACCCACGCATGCAACCCCACCATGGCGTCCTTGTTTAAATACAGTCACTGAGGTTACGTTGAAAGTCGCTGTGTGACCAAGAAGTAGTCTATTTCCCCATGTATAAGATGCATCTTTTTGCTTAGTGTCTAAAAACTGGGTGTGTCTCATATAGTGCTTGTAGAAATATAGCATTTCAAATGCCAGAGATGGAACTGAGGACGAGGCAATCCATGAAGACAGTGATTCGTCATCAGACACAGACGAGGACAAACTCACGGAGGGGAGTTTTGACAGCGATGAGGAGTTGTATGAATTTTATGATGAATAAAACTTGAGTTCAATAACTTTATGTGAGACATGGTTTTTTTTTTTCAAATTTCAGACCCCAACATGAAGGTACGTCTTATTCATGGGAGCGTCTTATACGTGGGGAAATACGGTACATCTTCATGGTGACCAGCTGACCCGGGCACGCCCTTACTGCTTCATGTGAAGGGCGGGAGACCACCATGGACTCTCTGCAGCCAGAGCTTTTCCTAAAATTCATGTAAAATGCCTCTCTTCAGTGAGCACTCCCTGAATTCCTATAATGCGCCAGGGAGCAGGCGTGAGCCGGAGAGAAACCCTGCCCCCTGGCAGAAGCCTGGACCCAGGTCTGTATGCGCGGCCAGCTTCTCCCTGGCTCAGTGAGGTCAGCCAGGGAGCCTGCAGCACTAGGACTCCGGCCATGTGTCTGTGCCTTAGAGGGCCCCCAACACGGACCTTGGGACCCGTGTTTGAGATCAGGGGCCTATCTGTCCAGCAAGGCAGAAGGGAACGCTGGCTGTCACTCTGAGTGTCCCTGTACCTGGGGCCGGGAGCAAAGCCTTCATTGGAGCAGAGGCTGGTTGGCACCAGAACCCTGAGCTCTGGGATCCACGTTCCAGCCCCGCCCCCGCCCCGCCCCCCCCCCCCCCCGCGCCCCCACCCCCATCAGGAACTAATGATGTCACCGGGAGGCTACAATTAACCTCCGTGCGTTGGAACACAAACACGCATTTGTCTCCGTCACGCCGGGTCTTTAAACGATCCTCCAGGTCCCGGCCGGTCTCCATTATGCGGGTTTCCGGTGGAGCATAATGATGAGGCTGCCCTACGCGCTGATAAACCCGCAAGGAGCATCGATCCACGGTTCGGGGGTGAGAGGGCTCTCTGCGTGGGGGGAAGGGCTGCCCCAGGGAGGCGACGCCCCCCTCCTCCCTGGGCTCTGAAAGAGAGACCCACACTTCTGCAGGTGTCCCCCACCACTCCCGACCCCAAGCTTGTAAATGCCAGAGCCCGGGGGGGTCCTTGAGCATTCTGGGTTCTGGGCCTCACCTTTGCTACCTGTCAGCAGCAGGGCGGAACATTGCGTCGGGGGTCCCTCCCTCCCCTTCAAGTTTCAACGACTCAACAGGAAGGACAGAGTCCCCCCCTGGGATTCCCCGGAGATGCCATCTCCCCCCGGGGCGACGGCGGAAATCGAAAACAAGGCCACTGTATAGCTGTCCATCATCCCGCGTGTGCCTGTGCCTCTGCATGGACCTCTCTGTGGCCTGTCTGGGTGCGAGCGTGTGTGCGCGTGCTTGCACACACGTGTGCTGCTGTCACTGAGCCTGGCTCTTCACAACCATGATGCAATAAAGCTGAGCTAAAACAGGGCACCCCGTTCCCCCAGGTACGGGGCCTAAGGGCAGAGCCAGGGCTGTGAGTGTCACGGGGTGTCCTTTCGTGATTTTTTTCGGTGGCCTGTCCGGCTGGCCTCAGACATTGTCACCATTCTGCTGGCGCCTGCTGCACGCCCCAGGGCACCTCCTTCTTATCCTTTGGGCTGGGGAACAGGGTGTTGCTGCGTGAGGACAAGGTCTGCGCGAGGCCTGAATCGGAGAGCAGAGCTGCCAGGAACAGTACCGAAAGGATTGTGGAGATTTGCCTCAGGGCGATCATGGGAGCTAATGACCCAGCCCACAGGAGGCTCTGGCGTCTAGCCTGCCGGTGTGGCCAGCTGGTTAGGAAGGAGGGACAGCCCGGGAGCTGCGGGGGACATGTGGCACCTCGAGCGTGGCCTTCTCCCACAGCCCATGGCTTCCATGCGGGGCGCCCCGCCAGGGAAGCCTCTGCCCCTCTGCAGGAGCTGCCCAACACAGCGGGCCCAGGACGGGGAGACTGGTGGTGGGACCTGGCAGGTGCTGAAGCTGTGGCCTGCGTCCATGAGGCGTGCCAGCAGACACAGGACCACGGGCCTCAGACGGGACAGCACCCATGCCGGCTCCAAGCGTCAGAGCACACGGGCACGGCCTTCCGCCTGCCAGCTCCCAGGGAGACCAGGTGAAGCCAGGCTGGCGCAGGAAAGGCAATTCTGGGCAGTAACGCCCCCACGAGCAGGTCACACAACAGAGAAACCCCCTCTCCCTGGGCAACCAACCCAAGCATCCGTAGGAAACCGTACTAACAGGTTTCGTGCCCAAATACGTAACAAAATCCATGCTTGTGCCCAATGTGACGCCCTGAAAGCACCCGGCCTCGGCCTCAGAGAGGGCAGAGGCCCCTCACCCCGGGAGGCCTGAGGCCCAGAGAGGAGCCCACTACCCTGCATTCTGGCGGGCGGAAGGAGGGTGCCAAAGCTGTGGGGGAGGGGCTGGGAATGGCAAAGTCTCTGCCAGCCTCGACCCATTCAGATGTCCGGCGATGACAAGGGCGAGGGCCTTGCCACCCCTCCCCCCGTCCTCAGCCATGTGTGTCCCAGAGTCACTGTTCACACAGCCCCACAGACCCTCGGAGACCCTCGTCCACCAGTGCTGGCTTTGGGGGGCCCTGGGGACCAGCTGTGTGACCAGCATGGGGGAAACTGAGGCAGCTGGTCCAAAGACCTCCTGAGGGGACACGGGGTCGCAGGACCCTCAAGAATAAGGTGACCAGATTTTAAAATTGGTAAAGCGGGACACCATTGACAGGGGAAGGGGCAGGGGGTTCTTGATTAAAAATTTGGTCTATATGGAGCAAAAAAAATTTTCATAGAATGCAAAAATAGTATTGTAATATATATTTTTAAATTTCAACGTAAGTACAATTTACAAGTATAATACATTAAAAAATTATGTATAGTATGATTTTATTCTTTGGCATATTTCTCATTTGAGTGAATTTTTTTTTTAGTAGATTGCGGTCATTGTTTAAAAGGTCATAGCCTGACCTGTGGTGGCGCAGTGGATAAAGCGTCGACCTGGGAACACTGAGGTCGCCAGTTCAAAACCCTGCACTGGTCTGGTCAAGGCACATATGGGAGTTGATGCTTCCAGCTCCTCCCCCCTTTCTCTCTTTCTCTCTCTCTCACTCTGTGTCTTCTCTCTAAAATGAATAAATAAATAAATAAAGGTCATGAAATTTTTCACAAGAATTTGTTAAATTCTATTTCACACATAAAATGGCTTTCAAAGTCTCAACACTTAATTGTGACTTTTCTGATGTCCACACTTTATTTACCGTAGAAAAAACACGTTCAGTTGCGGCATTAGTTCCTGGTAAAGACAGCGCGTATTCCACAGTTTTTAGTGCATTATTGTATGGAACATGGTTTGTTTCAAAGTGATGAAATATTTCTAACCATTTGTTCTCTATTGTGATTTTTGCTGATGCCCAAGATTTAACCTTTTCCTTATCAATCTATTTTTTTTTTAAGAATGATACCTCATTCAAAAGATCATTTTTGGAGATATTACTATATGGGAAATTTCGAGTGAGTCAGAGGAATCGGGTTACACGGCCCCGCTCACCGCGTCCAGCCCCACCACCCGCTGGAGACTGAGCAGCTTACGCCTTGCGGAGCCACACGCCAGCGTCCAGGACGCGGGCCTATGGGTAGTTAGGGGACTTGACAGCCGCTGCCCCAGCAGGTACGTCCCACCCAAAGTTCTTTGTTTGGGGGCCCCGCATGGGGCAGCCAGCTCTTGCGGCAGTGAGGGAGCTTCCAGGTCGAGGCGGGGTCTCCCCGCCGAAAACCGTGTATTCCCTTCCCATTCTCCCGCCCTTCTCTAGCTTTTCGTGCATTCTTTCCAAAAATCGGGACTTTTTTAAAACACCGCGGGACGCGGGACAAATTGTTAAAAATCAGGACTGTCTCGCCCAAAGCGGGACGTCTGGTCACCTTACTCAAGAAGGACCGTGTCCCCCACCCAGCCAGGCCTGTGCTGGGCTCTTCAACCAAAGCCACTTCCTTGGAAAGAAGTGAGAGGCAAATAGGAGGAAAGAGGCCCTGACCTCCCCCTTGGGGATCTCGTGTCAGGGTGTGGCTGGAAGAAGGGAGCTGGGCAGAGAAGCCCCCCAATCTCCCAGGGCTCTGGGACCCAAGGAGGAGAGGGGTCTGCGCACATGCGGCCAATCAGGAACGCCCAGGCTCCCTCACACCTCCCGGGGAGAAGAGGCGAGATCCAGGCCCGGAGCAGCAGCTGCAGGATTAGTATTCCGACCCACGGAGCCAGGTTTTAATCAGTAATTAGCCCTTTCCTGCAGAGCCATGCTGAACAGATAAGGGCACGGTGACCTTTCTCCTGGGAGGCTGGTGACAGAGCTTGTCTGGCTTGCAGACGTCAACGGCTTCTGTCAAAGCGGCCGGGATGAAAAGATGTGGACCGGGGTCCTTGCTCCCAGGTGCGGCTGCCTGACAAGGGGGTCCTTCAGACCTCTCCCCCCCACACACACACACACACCGCCTGGCTCTCACCCACGTCACCCTGAAGTCTCTAACCTGCCCAGGCCTGGGACATTGTCACTTTGGTGACTTTTCTAGTGACCAGCTGCCTGGAAGTGTGCAGGCCATTGTAAGGGCCTCCCTCACCTGCCCCAGCTCAGAGATAACTGGGGTGGAGGGAGCACTAGCAGCACTGACCCCCCCCCCTCCAACGCCACGGAGACGAGACGATTCCTGTGCCCCCCAGGCTGGGCACCCAGGGCCCTCATGGTCGAGCTGCCCTGACCTGTCTAAATGTCACCCTGCGTCATCCATCCGGCCCACCCTTGAGACCAAGTCTCCCAGCCTAAGGTTCCCTAATCAGGCAGGTGAGATCTGGAGCAGCCGCAACCAGGCCCCGAGACTCCTCGTGCTCTGTCTGCAGCTCTCCCCGAAGCTCCAGATGAGATGCTGACCCTCCCACCACTTACTGACAAAGACTCAAGTGAGTTTCTTCAAGAGGACACCTTTTGGGCCGTTGAAAACCCCATTGTGCCTGATGCCCTGGAACCCAGTCTGGGTGGGACAAGCTCGAACGTCCTGAGGACACAGACCTTGTCTCTGGTCTCTGCCCCTGCTCCCCCTAGAGGCTCGCCCCTCAGCGCTCAGAGGGACTACGGCTCCCGGGTCCCCTCCTGCTGGTCTGCCTGGGTCTCCTGACACCGGTAAGTAGGCATTCAGTTCCTGGGTGACTAAGGTCGTGCCGGCAGTCCTGACCTTCCCAGCCACACTGCAGGCTTCCGTGGGCACCTCCCAGGTGCTCAGCCCACAAGAGGGATCCCGTGACTCTTGTGTCCCCCCTCCTACACCCCACCTCCACGTACAGAGGGTCCTGCAGCTTTGGTTGTCTCCCGGTCGGGCGGTGGAAGTGAAGTTCAAGGGCATACGTTCCCGTTTAGCAAGTCGAGTGCGTCCCCCAGATGCCCAGCAGCGTGCCAACGTGGTGCCGTGCTCTTCAGAGCACATGAGAATCATAGCGCCCGTGGCAAGCGTTCTTACGAGCACAGACACACCCGCAAAGGACACAAGGCCGTTTGGGAGGACATGAGTATGTCCAGTACGGGATAGTGGTGCTGGTCTCACGGGGGTGAGCCCATGTCCAAATTCACCACCAGACAGTCAACATGTGCAGTTTCTGTGTACGAGTTATCCTTCGATAAAGCGACTTTTATTTTTTTAAAGCTGTGATGCCTCCCACAGTGTCTGAGACCTGCTCTGAGGAGCGGGGAGGTGGATGGGATTACTGCCCAGTCATCATCACAATAACATCCAGAGGTCACTTCTAGGGCCCGAGGACACCCACAGGGGCGGCTGCGATGCCAGGACCCGGCACGGGGCCCGTGTGTTCCCGCCCTCCGCCTGTGAGCGAGGCTGTGAGTCACTGTGCTGTGAGTCCTGCCTTCTCTTCTGTAGCGTCCCCGCCGGGAACAGAGCCCTGCCAGGAGGATTGCGGGGTGGGTCCCCTCCTGAGGACCCCTCCTTCAGCGGCCGACTTCACAGTAAACGAACAGATGGCCTCTGCCGCCCAGAGCCAGAAGCTTTTATCAGGCTTTTGAAACAAAGGCCACCACGGCAGATAAAGGGCTTTAAACACACTCCTCTGTAAGTGCTCGGAATAGAAAGGTGGCGGTGGGTGTGTGCTTGCCTGAAACCGCAGCAAGAAAGCATCCTCCCCCCCCCCCCGCCCCACCTTAGAGGTTCTGTTGGGCACGCTCTGCTGTGGGGCAGCACCCAGCCAGGGTCCCTGTCACCCCTCTGAGAAAGGGGGCAGCCCTCGGTGTGTCTGACATCAGAACACGGCATTTCCATCCAGCTCAGCTCAGCACGTCGGAGCTGAGCTGGACGTGCTGAGCTCTTCTCCTCACTCTTCTCCTCTGCATAATGGGTCTGCGGGCTTGAGGGTCTTCCACACATTGATCACGGCCAGGTTGCTGGCACGGCTGTCCGCGGGGCACCGGGGTGGGCGCTTTCAACCTCGGTGATAGGGCCATCCTTTCCTATACAGATGGGGAAACTGAGACCTGGACAAGTCTAAGTCACTCACCCTTGATCAGGTGGAAGTGGCTAAGCTCAGAACCAGCCCAAGGTGTCCTTAACCCCACAGCCTGAAGTTAGCTGTCACAGCGAACAGGCCCCCACGTGACCCAGAAGGCGTCCCTGGCGTGAGTTAGGTGCATACACACCACATGCCCCGTGGTCTCACGCGCCTGCACACGCATCCCGTGGGTCTCACACACGTGCATGCGCGAGCGCGCGCGCACACACACACACACACACACACACACACACACACACGCTCCTCCCACCTTTTTTTCCTGTAACTCCATCCAGGCGCCCACCTCCTCTCCGAGTTTCCCGAAATAAAAATGAGAAACTTTCCACGCGGGGCTCTCGCGTCACGCTGGAGGACAACGTGCTGCAGACGGGAATAATTGGGCCGCCAGGGCCCAGCGCTTGCTGAAGGAAATAGAACAGGCCCAGGTATCAGGTGTGGAAATGAAACTGCTAAAAATGAGATCCAGAGCAAGCTAATGAGGGCAAGTCGGCAGGCTGGCTTTGAGAAACAGAACCGAACCCCACGGGTGCGGTCCGAGGCAGCTGGGGCCTCCCACGCAGCCAGCTGGGGGCTGACCCTGCGGCCGGGGGTGGGAACAGCCACTGGGGGCGGGGGCACGTGTGCTGGAGCGGGTGACAGGGACCTCCTTGGGTTCTCAGAGGCTCCTCGCCTCGACCCGTTATTATAACAACAGACCCGCCACAGCGACGGAGACGCACGCGCGTGTTCTCCGCGGCCGCCTCCGCTCGGGTCTGCTCGGCTGCTGCCGTAACCAAGCACCGCGGTGGGCAGCGTCAACCGCAGACGTTCATTGTCTCACGTCCTGGAGGCTGGACGTCCCGGGTCCAGGTGCGGGCAGGGCTGGTTCCTGCCCAGGTCTCTCACCTGGGCTGGCAGAGGGCCACCCTCTCCCCTTCCCTTCATTGAATCTCTCTCCAAATTCCCCCCTTTTCCCTAGGGCATTGGTCACGTTGGACTGGGGCCCACTCTTGATAGCCTTATTTCAACTTGATTGCCTCTTTAAAGACCCAGGGTCCACAGGCAGCCACCTTCGGAGGTCCTCGGGGTCAGGACTACAGTGTAGGGGATTCTGGGGACACTGTGCAGCCGGGAACAGTGCCCTGTCACCATTACATTTCTTCTCTTGGTCCTGGTGTTTTTCCCTTCACGCCACGGACTTCACCTGCGCCTCCGTGTGCTAGCAGAAGCTCCCTCCCGGAGCCCCAGCGTCCAGGGGACGTTCAGATGAAGCACTGGCCGTGCCACAGCAGGGGTCCAGCCACCCTTGGCTCCGTGTGCTGTGCAGCCCTGGGGCGTAGGCTCCCAGGTATCCTCGTTTATTCAAAACTGGGCAAGTAGAGAGCAGGACCAGTCAGTCGGCCCCTGGGGGCAGCCCACAGCCCAGGAGGGAGGGAATGGTGCGGAGACCTGAGGACAAGGTCGGACCTGAGCCCCAGCGAGCGCATCTGGGAGGCCGACTCCCTTGCCTTGTTTGTGACATGTGCGGCGGCCGGAGGCCAGGCCACAGGGAGCCCTCAGGAGGACAAGTGGCCCCATGTGGAGGGCAGCCTGATAGTGAAGGTCAACATCTAAAATGCACGCGTCCCCAGGGGCGGCACAGCCCCATGGAGGACATCGTGGGGGACCCCAAGACACGGATGCATGCAGTGCCCAAATTGCAGGGGGCCCACTCGACACCCAAATCCACACAGCCCCTTGGGATCCAGGCCCCCCACCTCCGTGGGCCCCCCGTTATGGCTTCCACCTCCCCGGGTTCAGCCGGCGGAGAGAGGAGAGAGAGGCTGGCACCCATTTTATGGCCCACCAGAAGTGGGCACATCGCCTCTTCTTGTGCCCCACCAGCCAGGCTCTGTCTGGCACATGGTCCCGCCCCACCCAAGAGCACCCAGGGCATGTGTGTGCTCTGGAGGAAGGGAACACGAACGGCCCACGCACCAGC
Source organism: Rhynchonycteris naso (assembly GCA_037038555.1). NCBI lineage: Eukaryota > Metazoa > Chordata > Mammalia > Chiroptera > Emballonuridae > Rhynchonycteris > Rhynchonycteris naso. Next base: position 2,373,483 of record CM072996.1, on the reverse strand, counting down.
CAGCTCTGACCCCACGGTCAACGGCAGTCTGTGTAGGGTCATATTGCACGTTGACCCCCAAACTTGAATGTCCTGTGGGCAATGAGTTACATGCACTTAACCCATTGTCCCTGTATCTAGTACACGCCGTGTGCTTTGAACTCCTGTGTCGCCAGGTGAGAAGAAGGCTGCATACCTATTCTCGGACCTCCAATCTTCCCCTCTCTCCTCCCCTCCCCCGCCCCCCCACGGCGGAAGGATACTGTTAGGGTGCCACCTACATCGCATACCGTCACCCAGGTTCTAAAAATGGAACAGCTGCTCCCCGTAGGCGGATTAAGCGCGGAGAGATATGAAAAGATGGTTGCAGAAATCTTAAAAACTGTCCACCACGTCTCTGCCGCCCACCCTTCCAAATGTGGGGCGTGGCTGGCTTTCCCTCGAATGCGATCGGACTCAGTGGGACACGTGCCCCGTGAGCCTAACGCGGCAGCCGTGATGGGAACCTCTTAGACTTGGTTATAAAATGGCAGGTTGCTCCTGGGTCCCCCACTCTCTCGGGACATTTGTTCCCCCGGGGGAGCCAGCTACCCTGTCAGGAGGCTCCCCTCGATGGGCCCACGTGGCAAGGCGGGGACGGAGGCTCCTCCCACGGCCCTCTTTGGGTACGCTCCCTTGGAAGCCGTGGCTCCAGTCCTGGTCAAGCCTTTCAGATGGTGCGGCCCTGCCCGCCACCTTGACCGCCACCTCCTGAAACGCTCCTCAAAGTTGTCCCTGAGTCCCCGCCCCGCCGAGACTGTGAGGTGGGGAGTGTTTGCCATCTTGCAGCCTCTGCGTTTTGGGGGGGTAACTTGTTACGTGGCAGGAGATGACCAATACGCCACCCCTGCAAGGCGAAGGGCTGGGATGCTGACCCTGCCTTCCCCTCTGTCCTGGCTGTGTCCACTCAGAGTAGAATTCTAGGAGCCCCCCCCCCCGCCCCTTTCCCAGGGACTTCCCCGTTCTCCAGTCGTCCCCGTCCAGGACCGTAGTCCTCAACGTCAGCCTGGGTGAGTCCCGGTAGCTGTCGCTTCTCCGAGCGCCGTACCCACCTCGGTGCCAGGCCCAGCGAGAGCCCTGGACAGGTCCCGAAGGAAGGAGGGGCTCCTCTTACCCTGTAAGTCCTCTAGAATGACACGTATGTCGCCTCTAAAACTGGGGGAGTGGAGTCCATCAATCACTGGCTGACCCGAACGCCTTGTCTCTGGCGGCAGGACCAGCGGGCAGAGAGGACATGGCGTCGCCACCAGAGACGTCTGTCTGTCCATCGCCAGGCGCTGCGCTGTCTCTGTGTCTCTGGCTCTGCTCATGCTGCTTACCCTCCCCCCACGCCCCCACCCAAGTCCTGGGAGGCAAAGGACGTTTCTTTCCCGGGGTCCTTGGGGCGAGAGGTGGAAACAGGCCCTTTGCAAATGGACAGGAGACCGTGGAAATGATGTTAATGGGATCAGACGGTAGCATCCTCCCCAGTCTCTGGGCTGTCCCCGGCTGCTAATGGGCCTTCCCGGAAAGGCCACTCAGGGCCATCCTGATGCTCCATGATGGGCCGAGCGGGCACTTAATAGCCTGAGGCCCCAGCGGATACAAGAACCACTTTTCCGAGCTCGCTATTTCTTCCCCAACAGAGAACTCATTTCCCTCGTCATCCAGCGGGGAAGGGGGGGGGCGCACTCTGGGGGATGGTCGGCTCCCGGCGCCTGGTCAGCCCTGCCCTGCACTAACCAGCCAGGGCCCCTTGAGCAGGGACGGTGGCAGCACGGGGCTTGTGGGCAGTGGCATTGGACGTCTGGGCTGGACACCACCTCCCACCCAGCTGACCCTCTGGGTTCCTCCACTGTGGGCAGTCTCGCGGGCTCTGACAAAGCCCCTTGGGGGACTGGTCCATGGGCGGGAGCTTTGGAACAGGACACCCCAATGTGAAAGTGACCCATATACCCAGGACCTCCAGCTCAGGAAGGGCAGGAAGGGCTCGGCCGCTGGTGAACGAACACTTGGCCCAGGCAGACCCTGTTACCGAGCCCCTGGGGTGTGTGTGCGGGGGGGGGGGGGGGGACACACTGCACAGCCCACGTTCGAGGCTAAGAGGTCGGGGGTCAGCACGGTGTCTCTCTCAGAATTCCCGCAGGGATGGCCGGAGGGGCTGACGGAACCCAGCCGAGTGTCCCCACACGTGGCAGGCACCACGGGGGACGGGAGAGGCTCCGCGGCCCACCTTGCACAGAGCTAGCTCTGCGTTCACCCTTCTCGACAGGCACGCCTCCGCTTAGTCCTCGGCCCTGCCTCCCCCGTGCCCATGCCGGCGCAGCCGGGCTGCAGAAATGGAGGTTGTCCAGGCAGCCGCGACTCCGTGTTGGGACGGTCCCTCCCTGCACTCCCACGATGAGAGGGAGAATTTCTCCTTTGATGATAAAAAAGCACCTCTGGCCTGACCTGTGGTGGCGCAGTGGATAAAGCGTCGACCTGGGAACACTGAGGTCACCAGTTCAAAACCCCGCACTGGTCTGGTCAAGGCACATATGGGAGTTGATGCTTCCAGCTCCTCCCCCCTTTCTCTCTCTCTCTCTCTCTCTCTCTCTCTCTGTCTCTCTGTGTCTCCTCTCTAAAATGAATAAAATAAAAAAAATAAATTAAAAAAAAAAAAGCACCTCTGTGGGCAGCAGCTGGGCCCGGCACAGGCGGCCTCTGACAGCTTCCAAGAGGCAGTCCAGGCTGAGCGGCCAGCCGGCTGGTGGGCCCACGCTCCCGGCTCACGCAGGCATCCCCAGTCGCGGCCCTGGCCCGAGCGGCGTGCCCGGAAGAACCTCTCACTGGACTGATCACGGGAGGAAGCACGGCTAGAAGGCCAGCTTATTCCTTCTCCTTCTGCTTTTCCCGTCGTCTCCTGAGCCACACAGGGTCAAATGCTGGTTCCCAGCTCAGTCGGTTAGAGCAGGGGTCCCCAAACTTTTTACACAGGGGGCCAGTTCCCTGTGCCTCAGACTGTTGGCAGGCCGGACTATAAAAAAAAAGCTATGAACAAATCCCTATGCACACTGCACATATCTTAAAGTACAAAAACAAAACGGGAACAAATACAATATGTAAAATAAAGAACAAGTCAATTTAAATCAACAAACTGACCGGTATTTCAATGGGAACTATGGGTGCAGATGCATCCTGTGCTCCTCTCACTGACCACCAATGAAAGAGGTGCCCCTTCCGGAAGTGCGGCGGGGGCCGGATAAATGGCCTCGGGGGGCCGCAGTTTGGGGACCTCAGAGCGTTGTCCCGGAGCTCAGAGGTTGCCAGTTCGATTCCCCGGGTTAGGGCACACACAGGAGCAGCTCAATGCGCGCGCTCTCTCTCTCCCTACCTCTCTCTCAAAAAGAAAAGAGAAGTAAAGGAGACGTAATTGGGACAATCCTCTATTACATGCATTCTCTCTTCTTTGACCTCAAAGGTCTGCTTCTGAAAAAGCAATTGTTTGCCTCATGACCAACGGACGGACTAGATGGAGAGAGGGGAGGGAACAAGGCCCAGGTTTCAGCAGAACGTCGCAGCCTGACTCATCCCCTCCACCGCCTCCTTCTCCTTCTCCGAGGTGATGTCCCCCCCCCCCCCCCCGGTGGAGGGAGGCGCGGGGCTGTGTCCTAAACGCCCGGCCTACGTGGGGCCCGCCCCCCACCTTCCTGTCCGAGCGTGGCCTGAGCTCACTTCGGGGTCTACTGAGGCCAGGCAGACCAGACAGAAGCCTGCCGGGCCTAACGGCTTCGCTCGGGAAGCAGGCTGGGCACTTTCCGGCTTCTACTTGTTGGCGGTGGCAGGTCGGACACTCACCTTACTTACTGAGAGGTAGCAAAGACCAAGTCGAGGGAGCTGCTGAAAGCAGGTGGCAGGCGGCAGTCCTGGGAAGGCCGGAGGCCTGGGCTGGAGGGGCTCCCACATCGCATCCCAGGGTTCATGGCTGGAGAATGCCAGAGGAGCCTGGGAGGCTGTGGGTCCTCTGTGGGAGCAGGTGCAGGTGAGTGGGGAGACAGTCTGGCCTAAGACTGCACTTCGGTAGACGTGCAGGGAGAAACGTGTCTTCAGTGAGTGCAGGAGTGAGCTGCCTGGCCTCCCCAGAAGGCCACCTCCCCCAGGGAGCCTGCCTAGACTCCCGCTTCCCAGGACGTGAGCCCACCTGCACAGAAGTACCCCAACAAGAAACCCATCTTTGCTCACTTTCTTCACAGTCTTAGGCAGCCAGTTCCGCAGCCCTTGGCAACCCCTACTGGACTCCCTGTTCTCCCTGATCCTCCACCAGGGTCTGGTGCCGTGGAGGCCTGAGACCCGTCTCTGCCTCCTGTTCCCCCACCAGCCACCCGGAGTTCCTGCTGTGTCTCTGAGAGCCCTCCCCACACCTGTGAGTTGCAGGGCCAGGACCTCAGACCTTCCTCCTGCCTGCCTCTCCGAGGCTGGAGGCTGGTGGCTGGTGGCTGTCCCCCTCCAGGGAGTTGGGGTGGGGCGGAGGAGGGGTGGTGCTGCCCTGCATCCTTCCTTCCTTCCCAGGAAAGCTTCTCCTGTGTCACCCTGCATCCCCCCCTCCCCTGTGCCCAGGTCCTCTTGTGCTCGGGGGCACCTGGGGCTTCTCCCCCAGACCCCAGTCTCCTGGCCTGGGGTCCTCCGTTGATTGTCCTCTATACACACTTGACTACAAGCCAGAGAGAGGGTGCGGGCTGCATCTCTTCTAAACCCACATTTATTCATTGATCACACATGGATGGATGGATGGATGGATGGTGGGCGGTGGATGGTGGGTGGTGGTGGATGGTGGTGTGTTGGTCAAATAAGTTTGTAAATATGATATATATGTTTCCTCGCTTATAGTTTGCATTTGGGTGTGGGGGACAGGTTGTAAGCAGGCAGGGTTGTTATAGCCTAAGGCTTAGTTTTAAGACTAAGCTTTTCCCCACACCCTTGACTGATTGGATGATGTGGGGTGGTGCGCTCTCCTGAGGAATCCTCCCAGTATGCCTCAAATAAGTGACTTTGTATCAGAGACTTCCTTGTCTGTAGATTGGATTAAAGGTTTGAATTTCTACACTATAAAGTGGGGCAGGCTGGGAGCTTGCTCTCTCTCAGTTCCTAAGATTAGCATTAGAGAGAAGAGCAGAGAAAGACCACATGGAGGAGAGAAGAAGCAGCCAAGATGGCGGAGTGCTGAGGAAGAAACCAGTTTGTGCAGAGTTTGTGCAGAGAGAAGGAGATGAGGAACAGAGGTGAATAAGTCTCGTGAGCTAGAAACCTTTGATTCTAGGAAACTCGGATAAGTCAGTGGCTTTGGGAGCCACGAATGAAAAGGGAAGTGTGTTCCCACTGTGTGTATTTCTCGCCCGCCGGGTGTGAGCTAGGATAAAGATGATGGCCCACCAGTTCTTGGCTCTGTTGTTTCATTACCATCTGTCCGAATCAAATACGAACCTGCACGAGCCAGGCGGCTGGGATGGTGGCCGTGGCGACTGGCTTTACATGGTGGATGGTGGTAGATGGTGGTGGGTGGTTGAATGGACAGAAGAACAAATTCATCCCTAATGGGTGCTTCCCTTCGGCTCTGACGGACCAGAGCATCCATTCAGTTCTGGTCAGACTACACTGAGTTCACGGTGCCTGGGAGGTCTGTGTCCTGCCTTCAGCCTCCATCAATCTTCTTTTCATAACAAAGCGATTCACACACACAGTATCTGTCTTTTAAATTGAAATTAAGCTCCTTGTGGAGACAGTTCAAGTGCCCTGAGCTCTCAGCCGCTGGGTGTGGGCTCCGTAACACTGGCTCCAGCTGAGCCACTTGGCCTGGCTGGCGCCTTTGACCCCCACGCTGACCTTATTTGTAGCCCGAGCATGCCTGCCCTTCCTGGCTCCCCTGACCTTCGGGGAGGGAGGGGGCCTGGCGTTTCTGCAGCAGCTCTGGGTATTGACTCCGAGGAACAAGGGTGAAATCGTTTATCATTCAATTAACAGTGTCAGCAGAGCCCTTATCGAAATGACCAGCCACATGTGTAATCAATCTTTAATGAAACAATAATTGTACTTCCCAGTAAGTAGGTGAGTGCCCAGCCTCCTCTTAAATCGTCCTGGAGTGGATAATGAATGGCCAGGGATTCTGCCAGCAGGGGCCAAGGGACGGTGGCCTGGTCCTTCCTGAAGCAGTTTGGGACAGCAGTCGCCGGCCGCTGGGGCAGGAGGGGCCAACACCGTGGGTGGCGTCCTGAGTGCACACGGCAGTCACAGTCCACAGGCCGTCCCCGCACACCCACGGAGGCGTTTGGGATCAGGCATCCCGGGACGTGAGCGTCAAATCGCCTCCCTGTGCGACCACCTCTGAGCCTCGGCATCCCCTCCTGGAGGGAGAGTGTGGGTGGGTAGGTGGGGGGCTCGGCCCCCAGCGCCGCCTCACTCGGACGGGTTCTAGATAGTATCCGGGCTGTGCCACAGGGAGAGCGGGAAGCAGCCGGAGCCGCCGCCCTGACCCAGGACACGGAGGCCACGTCCCTGCTGGGCACCACCCCGGACCACAGCGTACTCCTGAGGTTCTCTGAGACAGGGTTGTTGTAAAGTACCTGTACCTCACTTCCGTGGGTTTACATAGAGACACCAAGTCCAGATGAATTTTGAAGGGTCTTCTTAAAAGGAGGAGATTTATTAATGTGCCGGCCGCATAAGGCCGACACGGGGCATTGCAGACCGAAATCGTAAGCACCAAATACATCCTCAGAGGCTGGTTATGTACCCTTTCACCACATACAGGCTGGGGAGGAGCGTGACATCATGGCACAAGCTTATAACATTTGTTTAAGGGATCCATAGACACATTAAAACTTTTAAGGTAACACAATCAAAGACATTTACAAATCTTTTCGTGTCTATCACCCCTTCTTTGCCTAGAGCAGGGGGAGTCAACCTTTTCATACCCACCGCCCACTTCTGTATCTCTGTGAGTAGTAACATTTTCTAACCGCCCACTGGTTCCACAGTCATGGTGATTTATAAAGCAGGGAAGTCACTTTACTTTATAAAATGTATAAAGCAGAGTGACAGCAAGTGAAAGCATATAATAATAATTACTTACCAAGTACTTTATGTCGGATTTTCGCTAAGTTTGGCAGAATAAGTCTTTATAAAACAATGTACTCTAGTTAAATCTATCTTTTTATTTATACTTTGGTTGCTCCGCTACCGCCCAGCATGAAAGCTGGAGCGCCCCCTAGTGGGCGGTAGGGACCAGGGGGACCAGCACTGGCCTAGAGGTATGTAACTCTCAGGATTCCATGACGGGAGGAAGAGCCAAAATCAATGTAGGGTGGTATGTAAATTCTGTCTGTTATTGAAAGAGAAAAGGAGTTCTCAGACAGCCTTTATTCTATAGTGAAAACTAAACGACCCATTGTCCTTGTAAGTCAGGAAGCTTCCACATTCTTCTCCCTCCCATCCCCAAGGAAAGGACGGGACAGAAAGCCTGACCTTTCCTTCTAAAATATCAATATTAACTTTGCAGCTGTTGGGTACCTTACCACAGGGTCGACTTCCTCCCTGCCAACGCCCTGGGCCCTCCAAGGAGTGTGAGCTCCGTTCCAGAGCCCGGGCTGGGTATGGACATTACCTCCTCTTGGGACAACCAAGGACAGTTGTGTGGAGGTCTCAGAGTCCCTGAGAATCCCAGCTGTCGCTCGCTGCTGTTCCCACTGAGACGGAAGCATGAGGAGGGAGGACACAGTGAATCAGGACACCCTGTTGACACCCACGTTGTCTCCTCCTCCCCAGCCCGGGCTCCTCTGTGCTCATCTGCCCCCAGCAGGTAAGGCGGTGCCCCACACACACACCTGTTCACCCGGCCGTGAGCCCCCAGGGGAGGGGGCCTGGGGAAGTGTTGCACCCCATGGATTTTCCGTGGAGCAGGGAAGGGCTCTGTAAATGCCGCCCACCGGAGGATGGAGAGCCCAACACGGACCCTGGCCAGTTCTGGACAGCCCACGGACAGACAGGGCTTCTCCTGCTGGGCGCCAATTTTGAACGACAACCTAGAAAGATGAGAAGCTTTCATGTATTGAATCCCTTGCCCGAGCCAACACCCATTCAGCCAAACCCCTGAGTTCCTCGTACAGCTGACTTCCGGTAGATACCATCTGAGTGGAGGCAGATGGGGAGGGGGGGTGGCGAGCCTGGCTCTCAGCCCTCCCTGAACACGGCTGTCCCCCCGACCCCAGCCACATGGCACCCACCTTCCTGGCCAGAGCCCACACTGGCAGGAGTGCTTCCCCACCTCGGTCCCCCTCCCCCTTCCCCGGAACCACGGTCCCCATCAATGAGCATTGAGTTTCATCTGACCTGTCAGTGTGTGAACCTGGTGCGTCCTCAGTCTGTGCCCCCCCAGGCTCCCAGACCCTAAAGCTCTCTCATTAGGGACACCCCCTCCCATGAGAGAACTTCGTTGGTCTCATTTGCTCTTTTTGTGTGTGTGGTTTTTCTTTCTGATTGATTGACTGATTTCAGAGAGAGAGAGAAGAAGAACATCGATTTGTTGTTCCACTTATTTATCCATTCTTTGGCTGATTCTTGTCTGTGCCCTGACCGGGGATCGAACCTGCAACCTTGGTGTTGAGCAGATAAAATATATTACGCTCACTTTGTTAAAGATGGCGCTGCCCATGTGGAAGCTCGTCGCCCAGTGATATTAGTTGCCCTTATGCTTGGGATGAGCATAATTATATTATTGTGTGTGGGGGACAGGCTGTAAGCAGGCAGGGTCATTATAGCTGAAGGCTTGGTTTTAAGACTAAGCTTTTCCCCACACCCTTGGCTGATTGGATGATGTGGGGTGGTGCACTCTCATGAGGAATCCCATTATGCCTCAGATAAGTGACTTTGTATCAGAGACTTCCTTGTTTGTAGATTGGATTAAAGGTTTGGATTTCTACACTATAAAGTGGGGCAGACCGGGAGCTTGCTCTCTCGGTTCCTGAGATTAGCATTAGAGAGGAGATCAGAAAAAGGCCACGTGGAGGAGAGTAGAAGCAGCCAAGATGGCAAAGTGCTGAAGGAGAAGCCAGTTTGTGCTGGAGAAGGAGATGGGGAACAGAGGTGAATAAGTCTGGTGAGCTAGAAGCCTTTGATTCTAGGAAACTCGGATAAGTCAGTAGCTTTGTGAGCACTGAATGAGTGGGTTTTGGAGCCCAGTGGGTTTTTACTTGCCCGCCAGGTGCAAGCTAGGATTAAAGATGATGGCTCACCAGTTCTTGGCTCCGTTGTTTCATTACCGACTGTCGAATCTAATGTGAACCTGCATGGGCCAGGCAGCTGTGATGGTGGACGTGGCTACTGGCTTTACACTTGGTGTATTGGAATGACACTAACCAACAGAGCTACCTGGCCAGGGCTGTGTGTGTGTGTGTGTGTGTGTGTGTGTGTGTGTGTGTGTTGTCTCTTTTACACTCAGCACCCAGCACCAGGCTGTGTGCTGAATGGCTCTGCCTGGCTGTCTGACTACAAACCTGGGGGTGGGGGGGACAGATCTCCCACCCCACCCCCGAGGAGGGGGGCTCATGTGGGTGGGGCCATGTCCCAGAGGCCCCTCCTCCCGCTGCCCACGCCTGGGACTCGCCTCCCACCTGGTGAACGCCGGGCCTGTTTGGGCCCCCTCCTATTCCCTCCACCTGACTCTGCCGACAAACGCGCTCACACTCATCTCCCAAAAACGCGCCTTTCGTGAATAGTCCCATCCATGCGAATCCCGTCCGCTTGGACGATGTCAGCGGCTTCTTTACCCCTCACGCGGCTCGAGGACTACACCTGTCCCCACCAGCCAGAGTGTGAGACTCCTGCATCCTCATCCAAACACCTCACGGCTTCTATAACCCTCGATACCGTAATTCACACCTAAGTGTGAGGTTCGCCGACCATCTGTCTTGCCGCCGCGGGCGAGCGGTGATCGAGGCTGTGCTGGGTTCTTTGTGCCATGCGGCCCCGCGCCCAGCAGCTGCCGGGGTGTTTACATTCAGTGAGCACATATTTGCCAAATGAATGTTTCCCGGCAAAACCTTCTCTCAGCTAGAGCAAATTAAAAACGAACGTAGCTTCCAGCCAAGAGGAAGTAACAGGAACCTCTCAAGACCAACTGATTATGAAAAACAAACAAACAAAACAATACAACAAAAAGCAAACAGAAAATTCTGGACAAATGCTATCTGACAACGAAACGGATGCCCCGTGAACCCTGCAGACTGAGGGTGTGAGCCGTGTGTGTGTGTGTGTGTGTGTGTGTGTGTGTGTATGTGGGGTGGCCTGCTGTGTAGGAAGTCCCCAGGTGGCTGGCAGTAAGAGAGGCCTGGAGGAGCCGAGGTCTCCTAAAGCGGGGGGACAGTGGAACCGGGGGTTTCATTCAGGGAGACATGGGACTCCCCAAGAGGGGAGCGCTGCCCAGAGGATCCCAGAGAAAGCAGCAGGGGGACGGTGAGTTGTGAGTCCGCAGCTGTACACCAGGAGCCCACTGGAGCCTCCCCCACCCCCACCCCCGGCGGGGGGGGAGGAACCACCTAGAAGGAAGGACTGGGGGAGTCTTCTGGGGACACGTGTGGGCGGAGGACTACACCTGTCCCCACCAGCCAGAGTGGGAGACTCCTACATCCGCGCCCACACGCCCCAGCGGGGAGGCAGAGCCTGACTGGTTGGGCAAACGGGCCAGACCTCCCCCCCATTCCCCCACCCGTGTCCAGGGGATACCAAACAAACCCCTATTCAATCTCGGGAGAGAAACGGGCTCACGGGAGGCAGGTAAGAAAAGACACATCCCGCGGAGACGCGGATCAAAGGGAAGCCAGTCTGCCGTCCTTAACAGAATACAAGGACGGTTTTCCAGGGACAAAAAAAAGAGGTGTTTCCCATGACGATAAAGGTGTCCGTACTTGAAATGGGCATAAAATTCCTCAGCGAGGAACACATCTAATAACAGAGCTTCAGAAAACAGACGCATCGCAGGAAGCAGATCGTCGGCCAAGGGAGCTGAGGGCTGGAGGCCGGAGGCTGGCTGGTCACTCACCCTCTGAGGCTGGGCAGCTGGGGCCGTCCTGCAGGGCGGTCCAGCTAATGCAGCTTCCTGTCCACAACAGGGGCCCTGGGTCCTTCGAGTCCACCTCAGCTGGGAACAGAGGGGCCTCTCTCTGGCCGGTTGTCCTAAGGATCGAGCAGGGACAAGATGAGGAAGTGATAGGAAGCTGGGCTTTCCTGCTACATGTTGAAGGTGGTTGGTTCGAGCTGCAAATGTGCAAGGTTTTGAAGCATGTGTCAACCCCCCTTCCCCCAACTCCCAACACAGACCTGCGTGAGTCCTGGACCCCTAAGCCTACCTGCTTCCTCAGGGGTGACCATACAAAAAGGGATTACCTGTCGGGCTTCACAGGTGGAGGGGAAGGAGCCCTTCTGGGCGTTAGACGGGCGATGATCACAGCGTTGAAGGGGGTAGGGATGATTCAACAAGACTGGATTCTTCGGAAGGTCCTCGGAAGTGGTGCTCCATCCCTCTCCCTTGTTGGTGTATTCCAAAGATGTCCCATGGGGGACCGGTCGGGGGGGGGGGGCACGGTGGAGACCCTCCTGCTCTGAGTCAGACCCTGGACAGCCCTTCAAGCTGACTCCGGGGGTCACTCGAGTCCTTCAGCAATAATGAGTCACATGCTGGAGGACGTGTGGCCCCACTGCCACCTCTGTCCTGCTCTGTCCTGACGGGTGCCGCAGGGCTCTCCGAGGGCTCCCTACTGCGTGCCGGCCCAGGAGTTCTGCTTTCTCAGCCCCAGAGCTCCGGAGATGAGTGTCCTCCTGTGGATGGTGGCTCAGCACCCCCACAAGGTGGGTCCGTCTGTCTTAGGAAGGTCCCATCTGACGCTGATGGTTTGCGACACTGAGTTTTTCCCCCAGGGTGTTAAGATGGTTTGCACAGAGAAGGGACACCTTGAGCAAGAAGTGTCCACGAAGGTTTGCTTTTTACTTTCATTTTGCCATTTTAGCTGAAGTTTTCAAAACCCCAGCCTTGGGAGTCCCCACCCTCAGGAACCTGATTCCACAGCTCTGGGTGTGACCCAGGAAGCCTAGAGTTTATTTATTTTATGAACATCTTTAAAAATATCTAAATGTGGCCTGATCAGGCGGTGGCGCAGTGGATAGAGCGTCAAACTGGGATGCAAAAGACCCAGGTTTGAAACCTTGAGGTCGCCAGCTTGAGCGCGGGCTCATGTGGCTTGAGCGCGTGATCACTGGCATGAGCATGGGATTATTGACATGACCCCATGGTCGCTGGCTTGAAGCCCAAGGTCACTGGCTTGAGCCCAGGGTCCCTGGCTTGAGCAAGTGGTCACTCGCTCTGCTGTAGCCCCACCCACTCAGGGCACATGTGAGAAAGCAATCAATGAACAACTAAGCTGCTGCAACAAAGAATTGATGCTTCTCATCTCTCTCCCTTCCTGTCTGTCTGTCCCTAACTGTTCTTCTCTCTGACTCTCTGTCTCTATCAAAAAAAAAAAAAATCTAAACGTGGAGAAGAGGACAACTTCCCCAAGGGACTACCCCTGAGCGTCCATAACACTGACATTCCTCACCCCTTACTGCACGGCGTGACTTATTTCTCATGGCAAAGCCAGGCTCTTGGCCATTGGTCAGGTGGGCGGTTGGGAGAATTGGGTGAGGGGTGGCCCGGGGGCTTGAGAGTGAGACCTTGGGAGCGGAGGTAATCCAGCTAGTGTCTCTGCCTCTTGGCTGTGTGACCCTGGGCAGGTGCATTAACCTCTCTGGACTCCCATCTCCTCATGGGCACAATCCTGGGAAGGAAACTTCCCTCGCAGGCCGCTTTGCAGCCAGGCGGGACCGGGCATCGCTGACACGTTTCTGCTGGGGAGCTGGCACACTCGGGACGCAGCAGCTTCCTCTGTCGTTGGTTTGAATGAGAGAACGGGTGGGACACAGCCTTGGAAACTGCAGCCATGGCCACGGAGGGTTTGCCTGATGGCTTCTTGGCAAGCTGACTTGCCCGGGGCCGACCGCAGGCCGCAGCAGCGTAGCGGGAAGCGCTGCTCTGTTCTCTAGCACCGGGGGAGACCCCGGCCCTGGCCGCCGCCCCAGGGGACGCCAAGTGTCATTTCCACCTTGAGTTCGGTTCCGTTTCCCTTAACTGTCCTCCAGGCCTTGGTGGAGAGAAATCGAAACCAGAGTGTGTGGGGGGAGAGAGATCTTCATACATGAACGGCCTCCCCAAAGGTCTGCTCTGTTCAGTCCTTCCTTCAAATCTTCCCTGACGAGCCTTATGGAGTATTTAGGTCCCCATCACCGAGATGGCAGCCCTGAGGAGCCTGGGGAGGCGGGGGACAGCTAGTGGCCTGGGTGCTCTCAGCCCAGCCAAGGTGTGGAGTTTGGGGATGACCGGAAGACACGTGGTGTGGGGAGGATGGGGAACCCCACTCTGACCCGGGACACCCCCGCTCAGCATCTGTGGGCTCGTCCCCCCACAGGGGTGACATGCCCGGCCCGCCACGGTGAACCACGAGAAGGGGGCTTGGGAGGTATGGATGTGAGATGGAACGGGGAGGACGCTCCTGCCACTTCCTCTGACTGGACGGGCCTTGAGCTGCAGCAGGGAGGGAAAGCTGGCCTCCGTCACCTCGCCCATCCTGGGGGTTATGGTTCCCATGTGACGGCCGAGGAGAAGGGCCCCGAGAGGCATGAACTCACTCACCAAGGCCACCGGCCCAGGGGATGGCTGAGGCTGAGTCAGAGGCCAGGTGGGCCCATGCCAGAGCTCAGCTCTTCACACGGCCTGCCAAGGGGCTTGGAATGTGACCTGGGACAAAAGGCAGGGTGGCATCTCCGGTGTCTCAGCTGATTCGCAGGGACCAGATGCCAACCAGAGCTTCGCAGTACGGGGGTCCCTGGGCGAGGCCAGGTGGACCTGGTACATAGGACACAACACTGGGGCGTGGGACCTCCCCTCCCTTCCCTCCCTTCCTCCCTCCGTCCCTCCGTCTCTCCGTCCCCCCTCTCTCCATCCCTCCATTCCCCCGTTTCCCTGTCCCCCCCTGTCCCTCCGTCTCTCCATCCCCCCCCATCTCTCTCTCCCCCTTCCCCGTCCCTCCGTCTCTCCCTCTTACATGACAAACATTCCGAAACCTGCTCTCCACTCTTAGCATGACTTCATGAATTAATTCGCTTGTTGGTTTATTTCACAGAGGCCCCCAAGCCCCCCCCCCCCAGGGGCCGGGCATGCACAGGGGTCCTCGCCCCTCACAGGGTGACGTCCGGTGCAGAGGCCGACAGTGAGGCCACAGGTGAGTGTGAGCAGAGACATGGCCGAGGCCGCTCTGGGTGTCGAGTCCGAGCTGGGCTGCCGTTGGGCTGCGCGGAAGGTCAGTGGAGAACAGAGGGCCGGGATTCCGTTAGCCCAGAGAGGTCCTGTGAACCTGATTCCTCGTCCCCATCTCCTCCAACTCACAGGTGGGGCGGGGGTGGGGGGGGTCGGCCCCCCTCTGAGGAATGAAATCCGAGCTGGTGGACTGCCGAGCAGTCTGGCACGTGGCTGTTGCCAACGGGTGTGGGGTGAGCCTGACAGGGCAGAGAGCCAGGTGCCCTGAGCCCCTGTTGAGAAGGTGACTTCCTCTCGGCCCGGCCCGGCCCGGGAGGGTGTGTGTCTGGTATGCCAGGCACCCCAAGAGCCTGGCTTCTCCTTCAGCGCCCCTCCTTCCTCCACCCCCACCCCCACCCCAGCACAGCCAGAGTCCCCTGTCCTTGGTAAAGCAAGACCTGGGCTCTCTCCCAGGCTTCCTCCCGCGTTCCTGCCGGGCCTCCTTGGTAAGTTTATTGCAATGACTTTGGAGAGAGAGAGAGAGAGAAAAAAAAAAAGAAAAAACGGAGCTGCTAATGTTTGCAAAATTCATCTCAAATAGTATTAGATGGTGTTAATTAAAATGACTCATGCTGCAGTGTGCTGAGCTGAATCAATCAGGATTTTTTTTTTTTTTTGCAAATTAAAGCTGGTTCCTTCCCTCGGCAGCAGCGTGCTCTGGGGGCAGACAGACGACCGGATGAACTGGCCCAGGTGTCTCCCAGGTCGGGGGGGGGCAGGGGGGAGGGCTGAGCCACCTCCCGGCTGGTCGGTGAGCTCACGGCCCAGACCCGGGTCCAGTTCGGGGGCCTCCGGTGGCCTGGTCCTGGACCTGGACTAAGCCTTCGCATTCAGCACTTGGCAACGCTGGTTTTGTTTCTTTCTGATGGACCCCAAGGATTAGTGACATTCCGATAAAAGGTGTCCACTGAACCCCTGGCATGTGCCCAAGCAGGTGCCATGATGGTCAGTAAATCGGAGGGAAACAGCTGGGGGTGGGGGATGGGAGGATTGAGAGGGGAGGGGTGGGTCGGTAGGAATGGGGGCAGGAGAGAAAGAGACAGTAACAAGGAAGGGGAAAAATGGGTGGCAGTGTTTCTCCGGTTATTAAGGGCGAGAAGACAACACGTGAGGGTGACATGAGAGGGACTAGCTGGGTTGGGGGGAGGGGCTGCCTTAGGGAGCCAGGTTTTCCTGAGCTGAATTGGGGGCCTCAGACTGAATGATCGGGGCTGGCTGTCCGGCTGTCCAGGCGCTGCCCGCTGATGATGGCCCGGTAAGAGGCTGGCCGGAGGCAGGGCTAGGAAGGTCACGTGGGGTGCATCCCGGAGATGGGCTGACAGATTGGGACACATGGGGATGTGGTGGGGTGGGGGGCAGGGATGACCCAGATCTCCCACATGGGCAGGGTGGGGGTGCTCCCAGGAGCTGCGTCTGGACCCTGTCACACCGAGACGGGCATTAGGAAGCTCAGGGAGACGCAGGTGGGCAGATGACCAGCTGAGCAGGAGCCATGGTCGAGGTCGGGGCTGGGGCAAACCCAGGTGGGTGCCATTGGTCTGCAGCTGGAGGACCTCAGAGCCTGGAGAGGGGACAGGAAGGGGGATCCGGAGGTGAGAGGGCATCCCGGAGCACGGTCCAGGAACAAGGACATGGTCCCAGGAAATGGGGCCAGAGGGCGTGGGGCCTGGCCATGGGCGGTCACTGGGTGACTCATCACGGTCAACATGGACGACAGAGGAGAAGCCTACTGCAGCCATGGCTGAATCTGAGCCACGTGCTAAAGACAGGAGCAGCCCCATGGCCCGGGAAGGGGACTCCGTGACCCCAACTGCGCCTGACGGTGTTGGGTACTGCATGTGTGGAGGGAGGTGGGGACTGTGAGTCCCACGTGCCCCGAGGGAGAGGCCTGGAGACTCAGACCCGTGAGGGGCCAACACTCCTCCTGCAAGAGTCCGGGAGGACTTCCCAGGGGAGGTGGTGTGAGCAGAGGCGTGGTGTCTGTGGGTAGTTTCTAGGGCCAGGTTGCCCGAGTCACGAGGAGCTGGAAAAGGCAGGAAGGACACCCCCACTCACAGCCTCTGGAGAAAGCATAGCCCTGAGACCCCTCAGCTTAGGGTCTCTGGCCCCCAGAACCCCAGGGTGAGAATAAACGGACCAAACGGTCATGATCACTACCCCCGAGCGCCCAGGACACCAAGGCTGGAGGCAGCGATGGAACCTTTCCTGTGAGTTTCCAGAAATGGGAGCACTGGACTTCTCTCTGTGTCCACCACCCTGCCGGGCCCATGTGGCTCTGGGCACAGACCCTGGTCACCTAGCAGGTGTATGTAGGGGGTCTGGGCTGCCCTCGGTGGGTGGGGTGGGGACAATGCCAACACAGAGGGTACTCTGGGCCCCAGTGCCAGGCATGGGCTCGCAGGGAAAGAGTCACCTCCTCTCTGCCAGGACCGAAGCCAGAGTGGCTCTGGGTGTGAGACAGAAGCCCGTGCGGGTGGTCTGACACCAGGACACCCCACCACGCAGAGGATCGGTTTTCAAACACTGTAACGTTGTCACGAAGAAAATAATTTCCCCGGAGAAGCCTTCTGTCTACAGTGTACGAAATAATTTGTTATTTTGAAACCCTGGCAAGATTTATTTGATTAAAAAAAAAAAAAAAGACATCGAAAGTAGATTTTAATCCACACATTTGCAGAGAATTCTTGAAGCTTCCAACTTATTAAAATGGAGACACGATGCTCACAGTGAACCTCTAGTGACACCCCTGTCCCTCCCCACATTCAATTAGCCACACGTCCCTTCCAACAGCTCCGAGTGTGTGTGCAGAACAGACCCAAGATTAATTTTTCATGGGGCATTGGACCGTAAATGATTTTTCTATTTATTCCTGTAACTCGTCCATAAAAGATGGTGGTATTTAATCAAATACAGACCGAGCGCAAATGATGCTAGATAAACAGTGTGAAAAAATTCAATATGCTGTTGACTGTTTACGTACCTATGCGTATATATTATATATATATATATATATATATATATATATATATATATATATATATATATATATATATATATTTAAGAATAGCCATCTAATTCGCGTTAACTCTTTGTTTGCATTTCCAAGCTGCTGGCTGTGGTTTTAGAGCAGTGGTTCTTAACCTGGGTTCTATCGAACCCTAGGGGTTCGACGAGTCGGTCTCGGGGGTTCGGAGAAGCCTCTGCCGCGGAGGCCAGAATAAAGCAATACCATCATTTGTTGTGAGTTCATGCACTTTGTTGGTTTTGTTCTTTGAGCAAGGTGATGTTCATGCACGGCTCATTTTGTGCACCAGTAAGAAAACATACACCTATGTCTTGAATTTGGAAAAAAAAATCATATTTTATTTATCACTAAAGAAGGGTTCGGTGAATGCGCATAGGAAACTGGTGGGTTTGGTACCTCTGAAAAGGTTAAGAACCACTGTTTTAGAAAATTTTAACTGCCATTACAAGGGAGGGCGTTATAACGGCTTTTCCCTCCAGCCGGCCCCTGGCCAACAGCAGAGAATTCTGGGAAGAACAAGACCTTGAAGAAAAGGACTGTATCATTCTTTCCATCTTTGCCTTTCTAGCGTCTAACACAGGGATTCTCTGGGAGGGGGGGGGCAGTTTTACCACCCTCTTGCCCCAAAGGACATAAGCAACATCCAGAAATATTTTTGGTGGTCACCACTTCTGCTGGCATCTGGTGGGTAGGGGCCAAGGATGCAGCTAGACCCCAAAATGCTAACATGACAGTGCCATGCCAATCCTGGGCAACCCCAACCCACGCCGAGGAACCCGAGCTTCTGTGGCTCCTGCTGCCTGGGGTTGGGGGTGGGGTGTCTTCCCCGCCACCTTCAAACGCCTTTTCTTCTTCTTTCTTCTTCCTTCTTTCTTCTTTCTTCTTCTTCTTCTCCTTCTCCTTCTCATTCTCCTTCTCCTTCTCCTCCTTCTTCTCCTCCTTCTTCTCCTCCTTCTCCTCCTCCTTCTCTTCTCCTCCTCCTCCTCCTCCTTCCTCTTTCTTCTTCTTCTCCTTCTCCTCCTCCTCCTCCTCCTCCTCCTTCTTCTTTCTTCTTCTTCTTCTTCTCTTCCTTCTTCTTCTTCTTCTTCTTCTTCTTCTTCTTCTCCTTCTTCTCCTCCTCCTCCTCCTTCTTCTTTCTTCTTCTTCTTCTTCTCTTCCTTCTTCTTCTTCTTCTTCTTCTTCTTCTTCTTCTTCTTCTTCTCCTTCTTCTCCTCCTCCTCCTCCTTCTTCTTTTTCCTCTTCCTCCTCCTCCTCCTCCTCCTCTTCTTCTTCTTCTTCTTCTTCTTCTTCTTCTTCTTTCTTCTTCCTCCTCTTCCTCTTCTCCAAAACACAGTCCTTGCTCTTCCTACAACCACGGAGCTTGGGGCTCTCTGCAGGGCTCCTGGGACCCGCCACATCCCCTTTGATTAGAGTGCATATGCCAGCACTTGCTACAACGTTGGGCTCCTATTAGGCTAGAGTTTGCTCCTCCCATGGGCCGAGAAGCCCCCAGGAGATGTAAACTCTGTCTTGTTTATTTCTGTTTCCCCAGAAGCTATACAAGAGCTAAAGCCTAGTTGGTTCTGAATGAATGTTTGCTTGCTGGCTGGCAGGCTGGACGGACGGATGGATGAATGGTGGATGGATGGTAGGTGGATGGAGGATGGATGGGAGATGGTGGAGGTGGCTGGTGGCTGGATGGATGTTTTGATGGATATAGGAATGGACCGATAGGTGGTGGGCAGGAAAGGAGCCCTGGCTGTAGTCTTCTCTGCCACCAAGTGGCTATTTGACTCTGGAAAGGTCAGTTAGACTCTCTCAGGTTGCTTTCTCCTTTGGGTAGTTGGTCTAGAGGGGGGTGAGGTTTGTTTGTAAACAGTGCTGAGGCTCCTGGGCATCCTGTGGGGGTGTCCTCAGGACCGCCAGAGGGAACATGCCCGGTACCAGAGAGAAGGGCGCCACGTAACATACAGAACTCCTAATGAACTTCATCTGTCAGAGAACCTTCATTGTTTAGTGTAAGCAGCACTGTGTGCCTTCACGATTGTGTGGGACGTAGTTATACTAGAAATGAGTTGTTATCTAAAATTAAATTGTCTCTGTGCCTC
Source organism: Rhynchonycteris naso (assembly GCA_037038555.1). Lineage (NCBI taxonomy): Eukaryota > Metazoa > Chordata > Mammalia > Chiroptera > Emballonuridae > Rhynchonycteris > Rhynchonycteris naso. The sequence goes on along the minus strand of CM072996.1, from coordinate 2,353,961 downwards.
CTGTATTTTTTATTTGCTCAATCCAATGACCCCGCCTGTGGGGGAAGAAGGCATCCGGGGCTTTCGCCTTGGTGGACCGCGTGAGCTTCTGATGCAGGGCTTGAAATTGCAGCGGGAAAGATCCTGAGTCCCCACAGCAGCCCCCAGGGCCTTGTGAAGCTGGCAGAAGGAGCCACCGCGGCGGCCACCACGTGGGTCCCTCGCTCCCCAGATAGCGTGGGCGGGGCGCGTGCGCTCGTGGGCGTTTGGAGGGCTGTGTCCAGCTGGGTTTGATCACTGTGGGCGGCGACCTTGGCGCTCCGGCCCACCCTCCTGTCCTGGCTCCCGGCTTCCTGCCACCATCCAGCTTCCCTCTGTCCTGGGCCTTTGAGGACAGCGCCAGGCCAGGTCTCCTGTAGCCCCGGCTCCGCTCTGAGATGGCAGGCACGGTCCTTAACTGCAGGGCAGACAGCAAGAAGCTTCTTGCAAACTCACGTCCGTTTGTGGGCTTTTATTGGGCCCCCCAGGAAAGCTGCGATTACAAGCTGCTGGAGAAATTGTTGGCCCTCCCCCCGGCGGCGAGGAGGAAGGCAGCCTGAGCTGAGCAGGGACGGCTGCCCGAGGTTGTGGACGTGGATATGGCTATGGTTCTGGACATGGCTGGGAGGGCTCAGCCTGCAATGCTGGTCAGTAGGAAACAGGACTAAATAGTCTTCCCTGCTCTCACCCCCCGCAGAGCGCCTGGGGTCACAGCTTGACCAGATCTGACCTGTGTGCTGTCCATTCAGAAAATGTCTAGGGAGGTCCCATCCCTGCCTGCCAGGTGATACTCCAACCCCTTGTCTCTCGGGGAGCCAGACAGGCACCGCGGGGTGGCCCAGAGCATGGTTCAGCCTGAGACCATAGGCAGGGGTGCGGGGAGGCTGAGCTGGAAGCCTAGAGAAACTAGCTCTGACCTGAAGGTGGCCGTGGGTGGGGGTGAAGGGGGGAGGGGCAGCAGAAAGAGGCAACGCCCTGACTTCTGTCTTGGGGGCCAGGTTAACGGGGCCACACCCTGGATCACTGAAGTCTTCCAAGGGCTGCACTTGGGAGACATATTGCCACTACGGTGGGTCTGGGATTTCAGCAGAGCGTCCAGAGAGCAGGGGATACTGCCCCTGCCCTCGCAGGCCTCAACCTGGTGACAGCTTCAGCAACACCTGAGGCCGGGGAGGGGGGGGCTTTGAGAAAACCCATGCCAGCCACCCCTCAGCTTTGGGGGCGGGACCCCAACCTTTCTGGAGCTCCAGGGATGGGAATGTGAAGCCATGGCGAGGAACGGTGACACGGATGGACCACGGAGGCCCATTCACAAACAAACCTCCACCAGCCGGACGCGGGCAGGCAGCCCAGCCCGGCCTCCTCTGGCCAGAAGCGAAAGGGCAGGTGCTGTGAGCCCCCCTGCTACTCCCGAGCCTGCTCTTGGCTTTTGGTCTGCACCTGCCAGGGGCAGCCAAGGTGACCCTCACGCCAGGCAGCCCACACCCAGGAGACAGACAGACAGACCCTCCCTGCAGGGGCCGGGTCCAGTGCTGTGTCTCCTTCTGGACAGCAGCCGCTGTCTCCTCAGGCTGGCTGTCTCCTCAGGCTGGCTGTCTCGGGCTCTTAGATTGAAGGCAGCTGTCACCCTTAGCATGTGTTGAACTCTGCTCTCCCGATCCCGAGACTTAATGGTCTTTCTCTGCTGGGTTGTGGATAATAACAAGGGAACCTGACATTGGAGATCGGCTTGCCCCGGATAAATAAATCAAACCTGGGGAGGCTTGCCGGGTTTCAGCTTTGTGGGCGCACAGCAGCCTCGCCTGTTATAACGGATAGTTAAGGTGGGAGTAACGGCACCAGATAGTCCTCCAGAAACAGACTTAATAACAAGTGCAATGTGCCATTATTATTGTTCCTTGAGATCGTAGAGATTCCTTCTCCCAAATATATATATATATATATATATTTTTGGCTTGGCTTGGTTTGGCTTGGCTTGGTTGAAAATATCCTCCCCTGAGCATGGGGGGGGGGGAGGGCGGGACTCACAGTCTTCACTGGCCATGCGACGTCGGGAAGGATTATGTGACAAGGATGGGCTTCTGGGGAGGGGAACTGGGGTGTGTACTTGGGGGCTGCGGTGTGAGGATGCCTGATGGGGGAACAGGGCGCCCAGGGCTCCCCCCACCCCTGGGGGAGCACAGAACCAAGAGGTTGGCAGAGGAACTAGAAACCAGCAGAGCCGAGCCATGCTGCCAGGGAGGCGGAAGGAGGCTGACTCACCTTTGGAGGAGAGCTGGGAAACATTTCAGTGGGTCGAGGCTCCAACCTGCATTTCCTCAGAGCTGTGTGAGATGGTATACCCCCCCTCACCGCTACCCCAAATGGACGGCCTGTGTTCTGACCCCCAGGACCTCTGAATGTGGCCTTATTTGGGAGTGGGGTCATTACAGATGCGATGGGTTCAAACAAGGTCACCCTAGAGCAGGGCGGGTTGCAATCCAACGTGCCTGGTGTCCTTGTGAGAAGAGGAGAGATGTGTGTGGTGGGGGGTGGGGTGGAGGTTGGGGAGGGGGCGTGGGGGGAGAACGTCTTCTGACCCCGACAGACACATGAGAATCAGATGACCACATGACGCTGGAGGCAGTCACCTGGGTGATATGTCCACAAGCCACAGGCTGGGAGACGCAGGGGACTGACCCTCCCCTGGACCCTCCAAAAGGAACAAGTCTGCCGCCATCTTGGTTAGGGACTCCGGCCCACAGACAGGCAGAGGCCGATGTGTATTGTTTCCAGCCGCTCCCCCCTACTCCAGCCTGTATGAATTTGTCCCGGCAGCCGAGGGACCCTGGAGCACCCGCTCTCTGGGCTAAGGTGTCCTTGGGGCTCTGGGCCCGTCCCCTGGCTCAGTGACCAGCATCCCCTGGCAGCAAAAAGAGAGGTCGCGACAGAGGATGCAAGCTCTTCCTGGCCAGATCCGCGGTCCCTTTACTCCTGTGTCCACTTAACGCCGTCCGAGGGTCTGAACACAGAGCGCTGCCGTCCCTAGCATCCGGGAGACCGGGGTTTCCATCAGGGTTCCCGCCTGCGGGCGGTGACTTTTCGGCATGCTTTCGTGGTGGGGGCAGTGGGGCTCCCAGCACGTGGGGACCGGGAGGATGGAGGCGGGTGGGGGAGGGCTCCCTGCGTGCCCGAGAGCTCTGGGACGTCCTTGCCCGGGCGGCCGTCATAGCCAAGTCCCCCTCAGGTTCTAGACGCCCTGCTTATAACCGGAGTAACCGAAATGTGGCAGTTGTGGTAACCTAAAGGCTGGGGCGGCGGCGAGCTCTCCTGGGGCGGGGGGACTTCTACCTGAGTGGGAGGGCTGTCAGGCTGGTGTCTCTGGGGTAGGGGGCTCTGGGCTCTCCCCAGGACAAGGCTGGGAGGGACAGTGCACCTGTCAATGGAACACTTCATGCCCAATGTCCTTCCAGCTCCATGCAGGCAGTGCTGTATATGTGGGGGCCAGGGGTGGACAGAAATAGGAAGCCGGACGGGCATGTCCCCAGGGGGACAACTGGGACCAAATCCAGCCAGTTGGTGGCTCTCAGCTGGTGTAGGCAGGTGTGAGGCCTCCTCAGAAGCTCCTACACCTGCAGATTCCTGGGCCCCAGGTTCTGGCCCAGCAGGCCGGGACCTGCAGGTCTGATGTGAGGTTGGCCATCCTCACTCCATCTCACGTCCCTCGAAGCTGGGGACCTAGTCAACCCACCCGTCGGTCACTGCTGATGTTGACCTCGATCCTCTGGCCGGGGATGTTTTCTCGGGCTTCTCCTCCGTGAAATTACTTTAACTTTTTCTTCATTTATTTTCTTACTGGTGTGTCCCAAAGGCACAGACTCAACCTTATGACATCACCGGTGTGTGTATGTGTGACCCCCGCTTGAGAGGGTCTAAGGAGGGTCTCTGACCTCGCCCATGACGAACAAGCAAGTGGAAGCCGGGTCAGTGTCTGGATGCCTGAGCCCCCAGATGGTCACTTCCTAGCTGCCCTTCCCCTTCCTCTGCAGCCTGTCTGCTGCCCCTTGTGCCCTCCCTCCCGTGAGGTCACGGCTGCTGCCCGCTCTGCTGCCCACGGTTCGAGGCGACAGGCTTCAGGAGCAGAGATCTGCAACCATGCTGCTGGAGCCCGGCTGCGACTTCCCTGCTTCTCTGCCCTTTCTTAATATTTATTTCCCCGTCCTGCTGTTCTTCACTTCCTAGGGGCCTGTGTCTTAAAACAGGCGCTTGATTTAATGCTAATGATGGCCTCTGTCTAAACCGGGCCCGACCCTGGCTTTAATTATACTGACAAAGAAGGGGCCCGTGATTTAGCGGAGGAGGACAGAGCAGTCAGCAGCGGGCAGCGGTCCCCCCACGCCCTGGATTTGGGAATCACCAGCCAGGCTAGCTGCAGGGGAGCAGGTCACCTGCTCCATTCCTTTGCACTTCTAAGGTTCAGGCCCTGGCGTGAGTCCCCTCCCTCCATGCCCTCCTTGGACCCCCTTGAGCCAGCTCCACCCCTGTGCTGGCTCCGCCCCTGTGTGCCGGCTCCGCCCCTGTGCTGGCTCCGCCCCTATGTGCCTGCTCCACCCCTGTGCTGGCTCCGCCCCTCGTGCTGGCTCCGCCCCTGTGTGCCAGCTCCGCCCCTATGTGCTGGCTCCGCCCCTATGTGCCGGCTCCACCCCTGTGCTGGCTCCACCCCTATGTGCCGGCTCAGCCCTCCACGTGCTGGCTCCGCTGCGCTGGTGCCACCATTGCTGTCGCTCACAGCTTCCAGGGGTGCATTCTGGAGTGGTCCAGTCTGTCGTAAGGACAGCTAATAAGGTGGTTGGGGTTCACCATGGCCCCCCCCATGTGCACCTCAGTAAACGCGTGTTTAGAGAGATGAAGCCTCCTGCCAACGAGTGTGTGCAGGTGTGCGCGTCTGTGACAGAGCCGGGGGTCCGCCCAGGTCGGCCTCACCCCAAACCCTGTGCTCACTAAGCTGCATCATCTGGATAGTAAGTTTCTTGAAAACGACAGCAGGGTATGTTCTTCCGTTTCTTGACATCCCGGGCCTAACAGGGCACGACCCCGCACACCATGGGGACGTCGCTGTCGCCGTCGCCGCCAGCTCCACCGTTTGTCATCATTTCCTGAATCGCTATGTCTGGGCTGGAGGGGGGGGCAGCAGATTCTGTCAAACTAGGGCCGCCCCCACTTCTCTGGCCCAGACCCTTCAATTCTTTGCACCTCCCTAAGTGCTCCATGTCATCAGCAGTTCCGAGTTGCCGGACTGGGGAGCTCACTGGTGGCTGGGGTTGAACCAGGGATGCCCCCTTCAGCCCTGCGCCCTGCACTGACCGGTCATCGTGCCCCAGAGCCAAGCCGGCCCAATCCATCAGCCACCTCCCACATGGTCGGGAAGAGCTCCCGCTTTCCCTGAAGGCACTGGGGAGCCCTGTGCTGGAGGCAGCTGGACACAGGGTGGAGAACGGAGCCCAACCCAGGACAGGGAGCGACGCCCAGGGCCTGTGGGCACCGAGAAGCTGTGCAGGGTCTGGGGAGGACGGGAGCTGTCTGACCCCACTAACGTGCCCTGCGTTCAGTCCGCAAATAATTGCTCCAGGCCAAAGGGGCTTCTTGTGGCCCCAGGAACCCGTCTGAGGATCCACCGTGGTGTCTCATGTGGCAGGTGGCTCCATCTGCTCAGCATGTGTCAGCTGAGCACCTGCAATGGGCCAGCGGGGCGTTCGGGCCGGACACTCAGCCCGGAGGGACAGACCTTTGGGCTCTCAGCATTGGGCCCTGCCAATCCTGCCGAGCCCTCTGACCCCTGCTCCAACCCCTGCAGACCCCTCTTGGTTCCAGGCACTAGCAGCCACAAGGCCAGTGGGTCTGACCTTCCAGCCAGCCTCAGCTGGACACCAATGAGCAGCCCCAGGGACTCCACAGCGTGACAGTAATTCGCACTTCCCTGCTCCTAAGCTCAATCCTATTAAGGGGAACACGGGGGCCTGCTGGCTACCCTGCCGGCCCGAGTTTCCAGAAAGCTTCTTTCTGATTGGATTGGGCAGGTTTATCTCTTAAAGCCCCAGGGTGTGTGAAGCAGCCAGCGATGGGGAGGGAAAGAAAGACCCCCTTATTTTTTTGTGGGTGACTTTTTTTTTTTCTACATGAAGCCAAGTCTTCTTTCTGTGTGCTGACACGGAAGCAATGATAATAAGCAGATGCCCTCTATTCTAAGCTGCTTTCCTCTGTGGATTTCAAAGTGTTTTCAGGCCGAAACAGGAGGATTTTCCAAGCAGTCGAACCCTCCCCTACCGGTCGGCCATCCGTCATCTGCGTGCACTAGCAGTAACAGTAATTACAGCAATAAGATCAGCTTGAATCTGGATGGCGCTCTGCGGCTTACATCCCTGGCCCATCCTGCCTCTGGCTTCATCATTCCATTTCATCCAGAAGAGACGCCCCTCCCACCCCCACCCCCACCCCCCGCAGTGACAGAAGGATGAGAGAAGCGGGGGAGCTCACGGCTCGCTTGAAGGAGAGGCATGAAACCCCCAGAGGTGAGAAGTCAGGCCACGGCCCTGCCCAGGCTGGGACCCTGGTCTTCAGACCCCTTGGCCAGGATGGTCTGCACTGCACCAGGGACCTGGGCCCAATACCTACCTCCCGAAACCCACCACCCTCCTGGGGCTCCCACCTGCACCTCTGGCCCTCCTGGCTCACCCTCTGCCTGGGAACCCCCCCACCCGCGACCTGCAACATCCCGAAGATTGCTGGGTGTCAGGGAGTTGAAGGCAGCAGCCCCAGAGACCTCGATCCCTGGAAACCACCCCACCCACCCGTTCACGGCTGGATGCATCCTAGAAATGACCTTGCCGTATTTTTTTAGATGAAAGGAAACAGGGTCAGGAGAGACAGACTCATGGACCCCCTGATATGCCATCTAGTTGTCCCGTCACCCCAGGTCTGGGCTCTCCCCAGCTGAGTCCCAATGAGGTTGTTGTCCGAGGCCCCTTGTCCACTGGGGGTGGAGGCCACCTGCCCTTCCCAGGGCTGAGGCCATCAGAGAGGGCTGTCCAGGGAGAGGGAGCCCTCAGCATGTACCTCCTGTTTATCCAACCCTGCTGTCCCCCTCCCCAGCCTCACCCCCACCAGGCAGAGTCAACCACGCTGGAACCTGCACCGTTTCTCTGCCTGGGGAGCCTGGGCCTCGGAGCGGCACCCCGCTTCTTAGTACGTACTAGGGGTGGCTGGGCTTCCATCTGGGACCATGGATATCACGAGGACCATGTGTCTTATCTGGAGACCCTCAGAGACCCTCCCTTCTGCATGCGGAGATGCAGGACCTGGGTTCTCTCCCCGACAGGGGCCTTCCCGACGCCTAACCCACTCTCACAATGCCCGTGGGTCTCGGGGGTTAGCATTGCTCCCTCCAAATGCTGACACTTCTGGAAGGAGGACCCGGAGGCAGAGGCTGTGAGCCCCTTCAGGAAGCATTTGCCAAGGTTGGCTCCCTGGCACACGAGACCTGAGACGTTTTCTCGGAAATGGCCGGTGTCAGCTCTCGATCGCAGACGCACCCAGAGCACGGGTACCGGGTACCAGTGCAGGAAGAGCCAGGGGTCTTAGAGTGTGCAGAGCCGCAGCGGGCCCTGGCGGCGGGCAGCGGGTGTCCATCACCAGCGGCAATGTCCCCAGGGGACTGCCCGACTTATGGGAGGGCACACAGATGTTAGGATAGTCCAGGGTGAAAAAAAGAGAACCTTTTATACATGCAATGCATCCTCAGCTCCATCACACACACTCCCAGACACACAACACACACACATACATACATAAATGCACACACATGCACACGTGCAGGACCAGACCAAGTGCACCGAGCTCTGGGAGGAAGCAGACAGGCTCCTGGTCCGGGGCGTCGAGGGCTCACAGACCTGGGCTTGCTGCCCAGGGCTCCACATGTGCTTTGAGGTGTGCAATCCTGGACGGCACTCCACCTGTCCAGCTCCAAGTGCCCGCACTAGTGAGAGGAGAGTGTGCAGTGTTCTTGGAGGGCGGTGGCTGGTGCGTAAGGGAGCGCATCTCTGCACACACGCACCTCCCTGCACGCACCGCCCTGTACGCACGCACTGCCCTGTACGCACCGCCCTGTACGCACGCACCTCCCTGCACGCTCACACCCCCCTGCACGCACACACGCACACATGCAGCTGCCGGCGTGAGCTCTGCGTGTGGGGGTTCCCGTCCTCTGGGCACGGCCGGCCTTCTCACGATCCACCAGGTCGTGGGTTATTTCACAGCCAGGGAGACTGCAATCCCGCCTGCGCGGTTCTGGCCGGGCGTGTCCGAGAGCTCCGGCTTTTCCCTCCCGGGACCAGGAGTTAGCCGCCCCTCCTCGCCCCACGGCGGGGGTGGGGGGTCCCTGGGAGCCCTTTCTGGAGGGCAGCCTGGCCTGTCCCTCGCCGTCCTGTGTCAGTTGTCCCCTGGCTGCCCCTGCTGACCAGGGCCCATTGACCGGCGTTGTATCCAAGGGCACACGTGTGGCCGCCTGCGGTCGGTTCCCCAGCCCCCGCGCCCCAGGACTTTCGGGGGGCTGCCTCCCTGGAATGGAAACAGTGACCCACACGCCTCGGAGCTGCTTGTTTGGCACCGCCTTCCGGGTCAGCGACGTTGCCATTTTTAAGAACCCGGAAGGGCGTTTGTTCCCCAACTTCTGAGAACTCCACGTCACTGAGTCGTCTTCGCGCACAGGCAGCCCGGACGCATTCTAGGTGGTTCCTACTTCCTAGGGGCTTGTAAGAGTTTAGGGAAGGTTCCAGAGGGAGCATCTCAATGGAATATGCCTCAGTTCTCTAGGTGTGTTCTTTCGGAGTTCTGGTCTCCACTGATAGGTCAGCGCCAAGGTGGTCATCAGTCAATGCAGCTGGTCCTGAGGTCAGTGGTGGCTCCCCTTGTCTGGATTTCCTGAGCTGACACACACCGGAGGCCTAGATGTTACCTCTAGGGACTAATGCTTAAGGGTCATTCTCTGGCCCCCTTGTTCACTCCCCAGCTAATGGAGTGTAACCCTCATGACTAGTGTGGGGCAGCTTGTCTTAGGCTTGCCCACGACTTTGCCAGCCGCTGGCCCTTCGCTTGATTGATATGTGAGCACATGACAGAGGCATGTGAGCCCGCTCTATGTAAAGCTATGGGTGCCGCCCCCGGGCCGCGATTCTCCCAGGTCGCTCTCTCGCTGCCACCGTGAGGTTAGGTGTTCCTTGCTCCCTTGTCCTCGCTGCGAGTAGAGGGTTTTCCTTTGTTTACCAGCTCTTCACCTTTTGTTGTTTATTTGCTCGCTCGCCCGTCTCCGCGAGCCTCCAGTGAACGGGGATGGCCCGACGCTTTCCGGCTCCGCGGCCTCTCTACCGTCTGCCCGAATCCAGTGTGATCCCTGCCCGGCCTCGGCCACTGGCATCACAATAGCAACACACCAGGGGAGGAAGGGTCACCCTGGGGGTGGGGTCTTTGCTTTCCTAGAGTTGCTCCTTGCTAGGCACTCCGGGCTTTCCACCCTCATCTCCTTCTGGGCCAGGCCTATCGTGCTTGACCTGCTCAGGTCTGTCTACCTGCCCGCTACAGTTGTGTGCTGGTGGGTACACAACTATGAATGTGTCAAACCCACAGAAAACTACAAACAAGGTGGGCACAGGCTACATATCGCCCAAGGTCACTGCCCTGGGCGGATCCTTCTCAGAGGCTCAGAGATTCGGATGCCCCGCCGCTGCCCACCCAGGGGTCCTCCTCACCTGGCATCTTGGACCAGCGTGAGTCCAGCTGAACTTGTCACCCCCCTCCCACCCTCCTCTCATGCTAAGTTTGGAGGTGGTGCCAAGCTGTTTTCAGACACCCAGACCACCACCCCCCTCAGGATGCCCCCGGCCAGCACCTCACCCCCGCCACCTCATCCAAACTGCTGACCTCAGGTCACCTCCTATCTCCCGCAGGGGAAGGTCACAGTGTCCTCACCGGCCCTGGCTTCACTCTCCACGTCTACTCTCTACCTGGCGGCGAGGGCCCTCGTTTTACGGGGTTCACCCATGCGGTTCCCGACTGCCTTCAGAACAGGCCTGGCCGTGCGGGTCAGTGCGCACACGGGTCCTTGCACTGCGGCTGAGGGCCTGGATGCGGCAATGCCCTGAAGGCAGCAGGCACACCTGAACCCAGACCTTGCCTCCACCATCTCCCATCCGAGCACCATCGTAATGATGTTCATTCTTCCCTCCGTGCACGCGGTACATACTTCCACTTGTTTGCATCTCTTTCAAGGACGTATCGTTTCCTGAGCTCTTTGACATCCCTGGTTAAATTTATTCCCAGGTTGTTGTGTGTGTGTTTCTCTAAATGCAATTAATTGTAAGTGGGATTGTCTTCTTAGTTTCCCTTTCTAATCATTATAAAAATGAAACTGATTTCTGGATATTGATTGGGTGTCCTGCTGCTTTACTGAATTCATGTATCAGGCCTCGTAGGGGTTTTTGTTTTGTTTTTTTTGTTTTGGTGGAAACTTTAGGGTTCAGTATATACAGTATCATGGCATCTGCAAAGAGTGACAATTTTACTTCTTCCTTTCCCATTTGATACCTTTTTTATTATTACTATGATTGAGACGCGAGGAGGCAGAGAGACAGACTCCCTCATGAACCCCAACCAGGATCTACCCTGGCAAGCCCCCTACTAGGCGATGATCTGTCCATCAGGGGGCTGCTGTTCTGTTGCTTGGCAACTGAGCTCTTCTTAGAGCCTGAGGCGGGGCCATGGAGCCACCCTCAGTGCCAGGGGGCCAAGCTTGCTCAAACCATTTGAGCCATGGATGCAGGGGGAGGAGAGAGAGAGGGAGAGAGAAGAGAAGAGGAGGGGAGGCAGGGGAGGGGAGGGGAGGAGAAGAGAGGAGAGTCAAATGGTTGCTTCTCCTGTGTGTCCTGACCGGGAATCGAACTTGGGACTTTCGACACACCAGGCTGACGCTTGACCACTGAGCAAACTGGCCAGGGCCCGTTTGATGCTTTTTGATTTCTTCATCTTGTCTGCTTGCTGTGACCAAGACGTTCAATACTACTACGTTGAAGATGTGGGGTCAGAGTGGTCATTCCCGTCTTGTTCCTGATCTTAAAGGAAACGCCTGTCATTGTTGCTCGTTGAATGTGCTGTTGGCTGTGGGTTTGGTGCATATGGGCTTTATTACATTGAATTCTGTTTCCTGTATTCCCACATTGCTGACAGTGTTTACCATAAATGGGTGCTAAACTGTATCAAATGCTTTTTCTGCATCTATTGAAACGATGGTGTGGTTTTCATCCTTCACTTTACGTGATGAGTCGCATGTTTGAACGGGAAGGTACTGAGCAGACCCTGCATTCCCAGAATAAATCCCACTTGACTGCGGTGTAGGCCCTTTTAAAATGTATTTCTAGCCTGACCAGGCGGTGGCGCAGTGGATAGAGCATCCAACTGAGATGCGGAAGACCCAGGTTTGAGACCCCGAGCTCGCCAGCTTGAGCACGGGCCCATCTGGCTTGAGCAAAAGCTCGTCAGCTTGGACCCAAGGTCGCTGGCTCCAGCAAGGGGTGGCTCGGTCTGCTGAAGGCCCGCGGTCAAGGCACATGTGAGAAAGCAATCAATGAACAACTAAGGTGTCCTAGCGGCAATGAAAAACTAATGATTGATGCTTCTCACCTCTCTCCGTTCCTGTCTGTCTGTCCCTATCTATCCCTCTCTCTCTCTGTCCCTGTTAAAAAAAAAAAAAAAAAAAAAAATTGTATTTCTAGCTGTGGTTTGTGAATATTTTTTTGAGGATTTGAGCATCTAGGTTCATCAGGGATATTGGTCTCTAAGTCTCTTTGTAGTGTCTCTGCCTAGTTGTGGAATTGGGATCATGCCGGCCTCATCACATGAACTCAGGGATTTTCCCTCCTCTTAAATGTTTTGGAATGGTTTGAGGAGGAAAGGTGTTCATTCTTTCATTCTTCTTTGACTTCTTTATCAAAATTGACCTGGGAAGGCATCTGGTCCAATATCTTTTGTTTGTTGGAAGTGTTTGGATTACCACTTCATTGACCACTAGTGGTCAATGTCTGTCCAGAGTCTCTGAATCTTCTGGAGATTGTACAAAAGTCTCTTAAAAGTCCACAAGAAATTCTGTTACCCTTTCATTTCTAATTCTAGTTGTGACCTTAAAATGTTGTTACAGAAAAGCAAATTCCTTCGCCAAGTGTACTACGATCCCATGTATAACCCTGTCACGGTAAGGGTTTTCTTTGTCACTGAGAGACGGTCCTCAACTTATTCCGATGAATTTGCAAATAGGTTACATCTTCAGAAACTTCCAGAGAACTACAGGGAAGAAAAATAGACAGTGGGGAGTTGTCACCCATCCCGGCCCCTCCCCCATTCTTATAACTTAGTTACTGTCCATGCTGACTTGGCCACGGATACATGTAACTTGTAGTTGAGCAACATTTCTATTTAATCACTGTAACAACTGACTTCCAGGGAAGCTGACTCCACCTATTAGATGTTCCAGCTCCAGGAGATTTGCTGACTTTCAGACATGCTTATGGGTGAATGAGTGAAAGAGAAAAAACACAGGGGACCCTCGCTTGGCGGGTCTTCGACGATGACCCCGAGAGTCCGCGCTGGTCTGCGGGGGGACAAGCAGCCCCTCCGTCCCTCTCACTTCTCTCCTCTTCCTCCTAACAATGCCCCGGCGGGCCATAGGAGTGTTAGGATGGTCTTTGGGACCATGGTCCCCATCTTCTCAAGCGGCCGGCACTTGACTAAGTCATTGTCCCTTCCATCAGCACCTGTCTCTTGCATATTGTCTTTCAAAGCGACGGACCGCCAAACCTATCAATACTACAGGGGTCTCGGCTAAGAGCTTGGAGGGTACGAATGAAATTACTTTTCTTCCCTCTCCGATCTCAGGGTCTGAGAGCAGCTGTCACATTCTCGGGCCCACTGGCCGCAGGGACACTGACATGGAACCTTGATTCTCGCGTGGTTTTATCTGACTCGGGGTCAGGATTCTGCTGTACCACCTGGACTGGGACTGGGGTTGGGACCACAGACCTGTCACCTCTGTTGTGACTAGACTCTATCCCTGATGAGATCTATCCCTGATGAGAGCTTCACGATTTAGCAAGTCTCAGCAGGTGTGGAAAAGGCACTCAGAGGGACCGTGCGGCTGGGTCCTGGCTGGGGCTGGGTGCGTGTCCCATGGGCCTGGGGACAATTTAATTTCACCTTGTCCAGCTCACAGTCTGGCCTCTTTGCTGTGCTGGCTGGACTGGCGCTTGTCAGTGTTCCAAACTGCCACCCCTTGGCCTTGACCCTAGCCTGGTTACTGTCAGAAGCCAGCTGGCCACAACCCCACAGGCATTCTGCTCCCATCCCATCCCCTCTCACCACCCCAGCCTCAAGGGAAGTTTCCAAACTTCTGGAGACTTGAAGTCTGTTGTATGCAAATGTCCTGCCATCCCTGGACCCCCTCTGAGGTGGCAGCAGGCAGAGCTGGGTAAGAAGAGGGGGGGGAGGGGCAGCTGAGCTTCCCTTAAGGCTCAGAGAGGCAGGGGAGCCCCTCCCCTGTGGCTTCTGGCAGGGAAGATAGGTCCCAGATGAGGGGGTGCTAGACTCACAGGGGAAGCTTGTGGAGGAGGGTGTGGGGTGAGTAAGAGACCATCCTATGTGGCAATGCCAACTTATTTGCCAGCTCCAGATTGGGGGAGGAAGTACCCCTCCCCAGGGGGCTGAGAAATAAACCAGATGTTGACACAGTGAAGCCAATAAAAGGGGGGAGCTCTCCTCGGCTCCCAGGACCTGACACGGAGCTTGGCCAGGCAGCCATGACCCTGGCGTCCATCGTCCTGGCCACCGCCCTCCTGTGCAATGCAGCCTCGGCGGCCGACACCTGTCCAGGTGAGTTGACACCAGGTGAGGGGACATACAGAGGCCACACGCAGAGCTCACAGCCTCTGCTCACTGACCCCGGACTGCGCACCAGGTCCGTGCTACGTCCCCTGTGAACGTTATTCCTGACACAGCGCATTTAAGGACCGTCTGCCGGAGGATCTGCCCCTGTCCTCCAGGGAGGGGCCACATCCTGTCCCACTGCACAGGTCCTGTGAGGAGGTGGAGGCAGGGGGCACCGCCCCGGTCAGGCTCTGAGCATTGTCCCCAGCACTGGGAGATGGCCCGAGAGCTCACCCCCAGCGCTGTGGGACTTCCAGTCTGGGACCTTCCAGCCTCAGGGGACAGGCAGACCCATTGTGTCCCGGAGGTGACAGAGAGAGGGCAACATGGTCCCTCTCCCTTGGGCTCCGAGCTCCTCTCTCACTCAGTGGCTCTCAGCGGGGTTCCACTCACAACCAGGGACCCTCTGTGTCAGCTGCTTCTTACCACCTCACGCCCAGGTGAGGTTCCTGTGTATTTCCTAATTTCCTAAATTCTCTCTCATGAGGCTATTTTAGTTTTGTGGTTAACACACTAAAACTATAACAAATAGTTCATCTCTGGTCCCAGGTCAGCTGGACCTGGTCTGTGTCCTTGGGTCACAAGGACCTGCATGGACCCTCCTGCTCAGGGATTCCAAGGTCAAAGACATTATATTAACCAAAATTCTCCAACTTTCTTGTAAATTTCTGTTACATATTGAAAGCACTCACCATTTACGAAGCTCTTTCTAAATGCCATGAATGACAACTAAACTTGTTTAAATTTGTGTCATCTGGTCAAATCATCCCTAAACCTTATCTCTATCTTCATTCTGCTGCCCAGAGAGAGAAGCCCAGAGGGGCTGAGTGACTTGCCCGAGGACACACAGCCCTGGGGAGCTGGGTTCCCCTTGGTCAGGTGGACCCCAAGGCCAGGGCTCCCTGCTGCCCACACCCCTGAGGGGAGGATGGACCAGGTCCTCAGCAAAGGCGAGAAAACCTCACTTCCAGGCCGACCCTCAGGCTGAGGCTGGTGGTGCTGGCCACGGTCTGCCCGGGCCCGAGGTCACCATGGTGGCTGGTCCTCTCAGAGGGCTCCGCAGGCCCTCAGGCCCAGGCCAAGCACACGGACTGGCCCCTGTGCTCCTCTGAAGAGCTGAAGATACTGGGTCTGAACGGTTCTGACAAGCTCTCCATTCTCCGAGGCTGCCCGGGGCTGCCCGGGGCCCCAGGGCCCAAGGGAGACACAGGCTCCGATGGAAGCATAGGTCAGTGCTCGGGACCAGGGTGGGGTCATGAAGCTCTTGTCCTTGCTGTGTGAGACCCCCAAGTTGGGCAGTGCCCCCTGCGGGTCTTTGGTGGGCAGCTTCGGTCCTGGTCCACCAGAGCTCTGAAATTCCATGGGAGGGAGCCAGTCTCCTGGTCACCTAAGGAGCCAGTCAACGTGCGTTTTCTCAGCAAGAGTGGGTTTTGGGGTGACTCACCCCTGGTACCGGTGCACTCTCAGCTGAGCTCTGGGCTGAGTGTTTCCAGGTGCTGATCCCGCCGTGGGCTGTGCAGCCACAGAGGTTAGGACACATCCCCGGTTCTGCTGGTGAGGGGCGGAGCTGGGGCTCAGGGCCTTGAAGCGCTCCCGGTGTCCAGGCTGACCTCTGACTGGGCAGTGGAGCCCTGTGAAGGCTGGGGTCTGAGTCCCGTCCCTCTGGTTCCCGAGTGTCCGACCAGGCAGGGGGCATAGGCTCCTTGTCCCGGAGTTCTGTTCAAATCTGTTACATTTGCAGGAGAACAAGGCCTCCCTGGATTCCCTGGGAGTGCAGGACCCCCCGAGCCCAAAGGTAACACCCTGATGAAGTGCGGTAGTCCTGAGCATGACCCCCACTCTGGCAGTAGAGAGAGAGCAGAGGGCATTTCTGGGGTGTCACAAGTGTCATTTCTAGGGGGCCAGAATAAACAGGATGTTCAGCTCAAGCAGGACGTGAGTCCTTGTCCACAGCCCGAGAGTGAGCCCAGGGCGGGATCCTGATCCCAGCACAGCTCTGAATCCTGGAATCAAAATAGGAGCCAGGGTCACTCTGCCATCACTTTCCCCCAGCCCAGACCTTACTTCAGCCACAGGGGGTTTCGGGGACAGGTTGAGTTCTTCTCTGGGTGACAGGCATTCTGCCATGAGCTGTGTCATCTCCCCTCCAGTTCTGTGCTGACATCTCTCTCTCTCTCTCTCTCTCTCTCTCTCTCTCTCTCTCTCTCTCTCTCCAGGAGACCGCGGGGAGAAGGGGGCCCATGGAGAGAAAGGTGAGGTCATCTCACCGTTCCCGGGGGGGGGACTTGGATGACCCTGAACAGAAGGGGGTCCCAGCATGTGGAGCATGGGTCCTGGGTTGGGGGACCAAACAATTCCCTCTAAAGGGGAGGTGGTCTAGGAAGCAGAATGGGGGTCCATACTCCTCCTCAGGCCTGTCCCAGCCCGCTGTGTGTGGAAGACGCCCCCAAACTAAGGCCAGGTGCCACCAGCCACCTTAGTTTTGGGGGGCAATTTTCCACGGAATCCTCAGCAGAGTGCCACCGGCTTTGGGCTCTGGGCTCTGGGCTGCAGATGAGGATGAAACATGACAGCCGGAACGGAGCGGGGTGGCTCCACGCTGCCCTCATGAACATGCAGCCCCAGCTGCCTCCTCCCCTCCGCGGCTCCCCGGGGCGCAGGCGCATGTGCAGGGCAGACGGGGTTCCAGCGGGCGGCACAAGGCGCCTCGGGGTGAGCTGGACACCGCAGACCCGCCTCGCCACCCTTCTGGAAGCCACCGACCTTTGGGGACCGTCCCAAATGGAGGAACGGAAGCTTATGCGGTCTCTGCACTGTCCTTCTCCCACAGACACGGGCTCTGGTGGTGAGGCCCGCACCCGGATGGCGTGTCTGATGGAAAGTCCAGGGAGGACCCCCGTTCTGCATCCAGGAATCTGGCCCTGGCACACGACAGTGACCAGCTCACGCTCTAGGGCACAGTGCCATCCCTCGTGGCACCCCTGTTGCGTGAAAAGTGTGGGAACCGCCTCAATACCCAGCAATGGGAGGTGGGGTGGGAGGGCTGGATAACCGGGCTGCAGACACGGCGGCCCTGAGGGCCATTCCTCTTGAGACCAGTGCTCGGGCCTTGAAGGACGTGTGTGTACAAAACAACACTTGGGCACCGAGAAGCCTACGGGGGTGGGTCTAAGCACCCCTCAGCCCTTTCTCCCCCTCCCCACCCCCCAGGCCTGGGCATGGGAATCCCCATGGTGGCAGGGTCTGAACCCTGAGGCTGCTGGACCCCCACACTCGGCTCTGCTGCTCGGACCTCCTCCAGTGAGCCAGCCCAGACCCTCACCGCGTCTGCCTGGCTGGCGTGAGCGTGCACCCTGCCTCCTCCACCTCCCACCCTCTGCCAATGAGCATCTGCACACACTGCCCAGCCTGGACTGGCCCCAGGGTTTCCGGATCCCCTGGGTCCCTCCTCTGTCTCCCTGCACTACCCCCATGTCGATGTGCTTTATCTCCCAAGGGCCGGCACCTGTCACTCTGACTCAGGCCACTGGAGCTGATCTGCCTCCCTGTGGAGAGAGCCAGACCCAACCCGCATCATCTTAAACTGTCCAGCCAGAGCTTCTCCAAGTCTCTGCCGCCAGGAACTCACGCCCACTCCGGACAGCCAGTGCCCGGGCCAGGTGACGACCAACTGAATTTTCTACCCAGGAAGTGAGCAGACCTGTTCACGGGGGTCGGTGCAGGGTGGGAGGTCACGGAGAGCTGTGGGTGTTCTGTCTCCACAGAGGCCCGGTCCCGCCCCACGATTGGCATCTGTTCCCGGCAGGTGTGCAGGCTGCAGATGGACGAGGCTTTGGGGAACGCTCAGGAGCGGACGGTGGCTGCGCGTGAATGCTCACCATGGCGCCAAGGCACAGGCTCCGGGACCCCGTGTCAGGGCAGGCCCGTTGGGAGTGCTGTGGGAGACAGGCGGTCTGGGGCCGTGTTCAGGGCCTCCGTCGTCTTCCAAGGCAGCAGCTAATTCAGCCTCATCCTTGACCACTGCTTCCTGGGCAGCCTGGGTAGGGGGCAGGGGAACATCTCACTGCACGGGTCTTCCCACACGTGCCAGGGTCAACGCATGGGATGGTGGTCACAGAGTCACCTGCAGGGCACAAAACGAGTCCTAGAGCACAGGGACCGCAGGGACCCGGCCGGACAGCAGTGGGCGGATGGGCACCCTGAGGGAGAACCCAACACCTGGATGTCGGTCTCCGATAAAGCCGGAGTTTCCAGGCAGCAGGACACACTCAGCTTATGAAGTGAGTTGGGACAAACTGGCTCAGAGGGGTCACCATCTTGCTCCCTATATCAAAATCGTCCCGTTTAAGAGTAAAGCATTAATCGTTAAAAAAAAAAAAAAAATGAAGCCATACCCTTAGGAAAAGGGAAGCCAATTTTATAAAATATGGTCTTAGAGGCCCTGGCCGGTTGGCTCCGCGGTAGAGCGTCGACCTGGCGTGTGGAAATCCCAGGTTCAATTCCTGGTGAGGGCACACAGGAGAAGCACCCATCTGCTTCTCCATCCTTCCCTTCTCCTTCTTCTCTATCTCTCTCTCCTCCTCCTGTCCTGCAGTCATGGCTCGAATAGTTTGAGCAAGTTGGCCCCGGGTGCTGAGGATGGCTCCATGGCCTCGCCTCAGGCGCTAAAAATAGCTCCGTTGCCAAGCAACGGAGCAATGTCCCAGGTGGTCAGAGCATTGCCCCCTAGTGGGCTTGCTGGGTGGATCCCAGTCCGGGCATATGCAGGATTCTGTGTCTACCTCCTCGTCTCTCACTTAATAATAAAACTAACTAAATAAATAAATAGAATTAAGAAAAAGAAAACATGGTCTTTGAGTAGAGTGGACCTAAAACCAAGAACCCCTAAAAGAAATGATGAATAAATGTCCTGCCTGTCACAAAAATGTGATCTCTTACACGGCAGAAAACGTCACCAGCCTACAACAGTCGACCGAGAACAAGCTGTTTTCAACGTATGACAAAAGGGTTCACATCCTTGGCATCGAAATCCTCCGGCAAACCCAGGAGGAAAGGACCCAGGAGGAACCGACACCCAGCACGAGACGGGCATGTGAAGAAACAGGAAAGGGCGCTCAGGTGCTCTTGAATGTCGGGACAGTCACTCAACTATCCCATCAGAACCGTAACTTGGCACACACCACCCATGTGGCAGGGGAAAGCACACCCGTGAGACTTTGGAAAGGACTCTGATCGGCTTTGCACGACGATGGTTGGACAACACCCGTCGGGAGTAAGGAGGTCTCTCGCTCCTGGTTGAGCTGTGAGCCTTACACAGGCGCCCGTGGGCTCCACGTCTTCCCCCTTGTCGGAGGTGCCAACCTCTGCCCTGTCCCTCCTCCCAGGGGCAGAGGGGGCGGGTGTAGGTGCAGCAGGGCTCAGAGAGGGGACAGTGACCCCAGTGGAAATGACACAGTCCTGTTTGCTCCATTGCAGGTCTCGATGGGGCCCCGTGAAAGCAAGGCGCAGGTGAGGGCTGCTGTGTGTGGTCAGCCCCTGGGGAAGCTGCCCGTGCCCGCGACCTACCCAGAGAAATGCAACCGGCCTGAAGCCAGCGGAGCAGCACCTGGGCACTGTCCCCCACACACACTGTCCGTGTTCCTGCAGCCACGGACTCCACACGGAGGTCCCAGGGTCCCATCTCGGCGGGCTTGGCTAAGTAAGGGTGGAATGCTTCTTCCACGGTGCCTCCCTTTACGCTCCGCTGGATTTTTGCCCGGCTGGGTAAGTCATGGACCGATTTGTCCGCATGGGTGACAAATGACCCCACGTGCTCTTGTGGTTTGGAGAGCAGGAGGCAGGCTGAGAGGAAGGTGCTCAGGGCGAGGATGGGGAGAGAGGCTGTCCTGCCAGACCCAAGCTGTCTGTGTCCCCTCCTCCGCTGCTTCCACAAAACGAGGAGGACCCCCCCTCCTCCCCAACGGAGGACCCGGTCATGGTCGTTGAAAGAACAAATTCTCCATGTTGCAGCAAACGGGGACAGCGAGCGACCCGCTCCTGCTCGGGGGATTGAGCTGTGCGATCAATACCCTCTCTTGAGGACACAACACAGTCTATTATCTGAATCAATTGCCGCTCCCTGAAGATGGACTCAGAACCGATCCCGGGAGATGCAGGTCGTCGGGAAGCCAGCAGGCAGTGGGTCTGCAGAGGGAGACTTGGCTGGCCCCGTGTCGGGAGCCCCAGCTTGGCCCCAGGGGACTCATAAGGGAGGTTCATGTCAATTCTGTACCCATTTCCAGGCATGACCTTAATCTGCTCCAAAAACCTCTCTTCCACATGGTGCCCATAACAGGGAAATAATTCTTGTGGGCACTGCAGTCATTGCCTGGCCGGACCGCACGACCCTCCCCCCCCCCCGGTCACCCATGGCCCTTACTCCTGGTTCACGTGAAGGATGGGGTCACTGCAGGCAAAGAACAGGACACCCTCCCGAGTGCCGCGGCCCCGTGCCAGAGGCCATCCATGCAAGGACCCAGCAAGGGGCCGACAGCGTGTAGACCAGTGGTTCTTAACCTTTTTAGAGGTGCCGAACCCACCAGTTTCATAGGCGCATTCACCGAACCCTTCTTTAGTGATAAATAAAATAGGATTTTTTTCCCCAAATTCAAGACATAGGTATATGTTTTTTTTACTGGTGCACACAATGAGCCGTGCATGAACATCACC
Organism: Rhynchonycteris naso; assembly: GCA_037038555.1. Lineage (NCBI taxonomy): Eukaryota > Metazoa > Chordata > Mammalia > Chiroptera > Emballonuridae > Rhynchonycteris > Rhynchonycteris naso. The sequence goes on along the minus strand of CM072996.1, from coordinate 2,333,237 downwards.
TTGCTCAAAGAACAAAACCAACAAAGTGCATGAACTCACAACAAATGACGGTATTACTTTATTCTGGCCTCCGCGGCAGAGGCTTCTCCGAACCCCTGAGACCGACTCATCGAGCCCCTAGGGTTCCATAGAACCCAGGTGAAGAACCGCTGGTGTAGAGGAAGCGTCCCCTCCCATTCACCCCACGGCAGGAAGGCCAAGGGCTCAGGTTCTGCATGAGCGTTAACCCCTGGCTTGAGAACATGGTACGGGAGGAAAGGTCACTTGCAGGGTGACACCGAGCGGATGGCAGGAAGAGTCTGACACGGGAGGGGCAGTGACTCATCTTAATTCAAAGCAGCGTTTCGGAGCTGAGAAGAATCACCCGGATGTTCTCAGCTCCATGACCCCCTGACCCCCACCCTCGCCGCTCTGCCTCTCTACGGACGGACCCTTGGTGTGCCCGCGCTGAGCCTTCTCACCTCACGTCACCCAATCAGACAGGCTTGACTTTGCAACAATTCTTTGTCCGTGAGCCTGGGGTCATCAGCTCCCCTGTCCCAAGGGACCGGACGCTCGGGACAGTGAGGGAAACAGACAGAGATGAGGCAGACGGTGGGGGGCAGGGAGAGGTGGGAGCAGGAAATGATCCTGCGGGTCTGGGAGGCACGGTTTTCAGGTTCCTATCCGGAATCCACGTTTGTGTTTCTCCCGGGAGCCGGCCGCCTTGGAACTACAGGAGTTGATGTCCATTAAGTGCGTTGAAGGCCACTGGCACGCGGAAACCACCCCATGAGCGTCGTTCCGTGTAATAGCGGGGTCATCACTCTCCGTAGAGGACAGGGCATCCGGACCAGCACCGAGCGCACCTCCACAAACAGGAAGGGCGTCTGAGGACAGGAACCGGCTTGGACAACCCATTCCGAGTCCTCTGAAGCAGAAGACACAAGAGCTGCTCCTTCACGATGATTGTGACCCTTCACAATTATCTCTCATTCACGAGATCCCCCCCTGGCGGTTTCCCAGCGTGGCCATTCTGATGTATCCCGCCTCCCAGGTTCTGTCCACGGCGGTGGGAGGGCTCCCCTCCTCCCGTGGCCTGACCTGTTTCCCTGGTCCTTGAACCCAGCAGACTCTGTGTCCTCAACCAGTCGGGGGCAGAGGGAGTGATCGGATCACAGCAATGCTGCTCCTGATGGAAGGCCACCCTTGGCACGCGGCACCATCCCGGGGGTCAGTCAAGCAGCCACAGGGATGGGCCGTGTGCAGGTGCTCTGGCCAGCAGCCCAGCGGTGGTCCCCGCTGACCACCAGCGCCCACGGCCAGGTGTGTGAGCGAGCAGCCGCGCCCAGTGGACGCCGATAAAAACTTCAGAGTTGTGAGCAGAGGACACAGTTGTTTCCGCACCAAGAGTGGGGTGACGTGCTGCACCCCATAGTTGCCAGGGCAGAACACGGTTCCTGGGGGGCAGGAGAGGGTGGGCAGCTGCCAAAAACCAAACGTCACATGCTCGTTCGGCATGGGCTTGGATGCCAGGCAGCGAGAGGAAGCTGGAGAGCCCAGAGGAGACTCCGGTCGAGACTCAGGTACCTGAGCGGGTTGGTGGGCGAAAGTGACAGCATGGGTTAAAGGGTGGTCAGTGGAGGCCAGTGGGCATGGGGCCTCGTCAGGCTGGTATAGAACATTTGGTACCACAGGTGCCTATGTTTTCATTGGAAAATCAGACATCGGCTCAATGACCTTAGGGAGCTGCCCTAGGAAGATTCAGATGGAATCTTCAAAGCACCAACCAGGGCCTGGCCTGTGGTGGCGCAGTGGATAAAGCATAGACCTGGAACGCTGAGTTCACAGGTTCAAAACCCTGGGCTTACCAGGTCAGTCAAGGCACATATGGGAGTTGATGCTTCCTGCTCCTCCCCCCTTGTGTCTCCTCTCTCTCTCTCTTTCTCTCCCCGCCCCCTCTCTCAAATAAATAAAATCTTTAAAACAACAACAGCAACAAAGTATCTCCTGGCTGCTTCCAGCAGGCCAGCGAGGAAATACCCAAGGAGGGAGCTAAAGCTGGCCCAGTTAGCAGGAAAGGGGCCCCAGAGCTGGCTGGCTGCCTTTGCAACACAACAGCCATGCCTTCCTGCCCCTGCAAGGGGGCAAGTGCTCTAGATGAAATGGCCTCCAGCAGTCCACTTCCCGGGCAGGTAGAGCCACAAGCTGACCCTCCAGAATCTGGAGGAGGAGAAAGGAAGACTTTGCCGGGGAGGGGTGTAAGCAGGCAGACACGGGTGGGCTCAGGTACTCCAAGAACACACGTGAAGGGAGTCTCATTTTCATGCAACTGTGCCCAGAGGGCGGGGCGGGCAGCAGGAAGCCCAACAACAAAGGCTGCCATCCCTCTGCTGGAGGAAGTGTGAGCGGGCCCCTGGGTGGGCCATGCTGCCAGGGAGCGAAGGTGACCACCCAGCAGAGGAGAGCCAAGAAGGGGACCTCCCCCGTCCTGCGTCAGCTTCGCAGACTGCTGGGACCCTGGTTGGACTCCAGAGCTCCCGTGCGTGTGTGGTGTGGAGCCGCAGAGAAGCAGGTGGGGCCAAGACCTGGGTCCCTGGTTGGTACCGCAGGCGGGACCGAGTGGCAGCCTGGATCTAACGCCCTGTGAGGGTGCCGACCCTCTGGACCGATGCCACACAGCGCAGAGGCTCAGCTCAAAGCCGTGGCTGTTCCCAAGGGTGTTTGGCCACTGAAGTGTCAGAAACGTGCGTGGGACCCACGTCCGAGGGAAGGGACCCGGGGGAGGGGCCACACGTTGTGATTACATGAAATCAAGGGCAGCCATTTAAAACGACGCCGGTGAAGGAAAAGGAAAATTCCTTCCCATGAGTGGAAAGATGAAAACAAACCAACAAAGAAAAATCAAGCGAAGAAACAAAGTGGAAAACGTTATCCAAATGGAAACGTCAGAACCGAAACATAAAGCATAAATTTTTATCATTGACCAGATGGGCTCAATGAACCGACTGCGGATGACAGAGAAAATTATCCGTGACCCTAAACCGAGAGGAATAGGAACCTCTCAACGCGAAGAAGGGACAGAGAGAAACAGCACGACGTGGACAGCACGTGTGACGGGGAGAGGAAACCGCTCACACCCCAGGACTCTGCCTCGAGCAAGGGGCGGGGCCTCGGGCAAGGGGCGGAGCCCTGGGCAAGGGGCGGAGCCTCGGGACAAGGGGCATGGCCTCGGGACAAGGGGCGGAGCCTCAGGAAAGGGGCATGACCTCGGAACAAGGGGCGGAGTCTCGGGACAAGGGGCGGGGCCTCGGGACAAGGGGCGGAGCCTCAGGCGGGGGGGAGGGGAGAGCACCCCTCAGCAAACCGAGGGGTGCTGGGTGGGCACGTGGACCCCCAGAACTAATGCGGAGCCTTGGACGCGGTGGGCACGTAGGTAAGTAGAAAACGGCCGTTTCCCCCTTAATTTCTTTAAAAGCACGTTTGGTTGGTTAAAGCAAAAAAAGTAGAGTTTGGGTTTCCGAATGCACGGGGAGTCATACATCGACAGCGTTAGCATGACGGAGGGGGGCTGCGAGGGGCCCTACAGGAACCCCAGGCAGACGGTGAAACGTTCGGGCCTGTATATTGTAATCCCTGGTAAACACTAAAAATCAGACAAACCAATGCAAAGACTTATACTGAAAAATTAAGCAGTTAATTGGAATGGAATTAAAAAAAAAAAAAAATAGTCAAATGAGCCAAAAGAACATAAGGATAAAAAGCAAACAAAAACAGAAAACAAATGTTAAACGATAACCCTGAATATGAATGGAATAAGAACTCCAATTAAAAGGAAGGGGTTGGCCCCGACTGGTTGGCTTAGCAGTAGAGCGTTGGCCCAGTGTGTGGAAGTACTGGGTTCAATTCCCAGCCAGAGCACACAGGAGAAGCACCCATCTGCTTCTCCACCCTTCCCCCTCTCCTTTCTCTCTGTCTCTCTCTTCCCGTCCAGCAGCCAAGGCTCCATTGGAGCAGAGTTGTCCCAGGAGCTGAGGACGGCTCCATGGCCTCTGCCTCAGGTGCTAGAATGGCTCCAGTTGCAACAGAGCAACACCCCAGATTGGCAGAGCATCACCCCCTGGTGGGCATGCCGGGTGGATCCCAGTCGGGCGCATGCGGGAGTCTGTCTCTCTGCCTCCCAACTTCTCACTTTAAAAAAATACAAAAAGAAAAAAAAGGCAAGCGTTATCAAAAAAGATTTTAAAAAAGAATAAGAAGACGAAAAAGAAAAAAATAAAGCGAGAGTCAAGTTTCAATACAAAGAAAAAAAGCAGGTGGGAAGCCAATGGATGAAAATACATACCATGGAAACAGTAAGAATACATAGTAGTTGAGGTCCTGAATATCAGATAAGATAGACGACCCCCCCCCATGTCAGGGGTGTTGAAGATAAGGATGGGCATTTCATAAAGAGATAAAAGGAAGGCACAGCTGTCACCAATGTGTGTGCCTCTGAATGACAGAGCCTCAAACTACACAAAACAACCATGACAGCTGAGGGAAGAAAAATAACAATACCATCATAGTGAAATATTTTCACACCCTCTCCCAACAGCTGACAGAAGAGTTGGAGGAAAAGGGCAGTAAGAACAGTTGAGACCTGAAGGACATGACCCACCCACCACCTTGACATCACCAATGTGCATCAAACCCTGCACCCTGCAGCCAAAACGCATTCTTTCTGCATGCACACAGCCTGTTCACTGAATGGAACAGAGTCTGAACCACAGAAGGAATAAACTCACTTTTAAGGAATTGCTTTCAGACACAGTAGATTCTCTGGCCACAGTGGAATTGAATTAGAAATCAGTAGTAGCCCTGGCCGGTTGGCTCCGTAGTAGAACATTGTTGGCTTGGTGTGTGGACGTCCTGGGTTTGATTCACAGTCAGGGCACACAGGAGAAGTGTCTATCTGTTTCTCTACCCTTCACCCTCCCTCTTCTCTCTTCACCTCCTGCAGCCATGGCTCATTCGAGCAAGTTGGCCCCAGGTGCTGAGAATGGCTCCATGGCCTCTCTTCTGGCACCAAAATAGTTTGGTTGATGAGCAACGGAGAAATGGCCCTAAATGGGCAGAGTATTGCCCCATAAGGGGGGACGGGAAGAGAGAGACAGAGAGAAAGGAGAGGGGGAAGGGTGGAGAAGCAGATGGGTGCTTCTCCTGTGTGCTCTTGCTGGGTGGATCCCAGTCTGGGCACATGTGGGAGTCTGTCTCTCTGCCTCCCTGCCTCTCACTTAATAATAATTTTTTTAAAAAATCAGTAGTAAAAAAAGTTCTAGGAAACCTCAAAAATACAGAGGTCAACCACATCTGTATTAGTCCATCCTCATGGAAGAAGTCACAGTGGGAATTAGAAACCATTTAAAACTAAATGATCATAAAACAAAACCTTATCACAACCAATAGGATGCAGTTAAAGCAGTGCTTAGAGGACAATGTATAGCTCTACACAGCTTCTATCAGACATGAATAAAGGTTTAAAACCAAGAACCTACAGTTCCGCCTCAAAAACTGAAATGAACAAAACCAAAGATTAAGTAGAAGGGAGAAAAGAATAAGATAAGAAATCAAGCAAGTGGTGGCTCAGTCTGCTGAAGGCCTGTGGTCAAGGCACATGTGAGAAAGCAATCAATGAACAAACGAAGGTGTTGCAACGGCAACGAAAAACTAATGATTGATGCTTCTCACCTCTCTCCGTTCCTGTCTGTCTGTCCCTATCTATCCCTCTCTCTCTCTCTCTGTCCCTGTAAAAAATAAATAAGTAAAACAAAATAAAAAAAAAGAAATAGGAAACCAACAAAAAAATAGAGAAATTAACAAAGACAAAAGCAGAAAAGATCAAACAGTTGAGAAACAGCTAGCTACACTGACCAAGAAAAAAAAAACCCCACAAATCATCTATATCAGGAACGAAACGTTGTTATTTCAGATCTTAAAAAGATATATGAGAAAATATTATGAATACCTAGACACCAATAAATTCTAGAACAGTGAAAATGTGATCAGAGAATACCATGTGTAGCTTTATGCTCATAAATCTGAAAACTTTGGTTAAAAGGACAAAGTTCTTGAAACATACCTCCTACCGAAATTTACACTTGATGGGAGAGAAAATCTGTCTTCATAGCTATTTAAAAAAAAAAAAAAAGAGTTTTCGAATCAAAACAACCCTTCCCACAAAAATAAATAAGTAAATAAATAAATAAATCCAGGTCCAGATGGTTTCACTGGTGAATTCTATCCAACATTCAAAGAAGAAACAAGCTCAAACGTACGCAAACCCATCCAGATGACAGAAAAGAGGGGAAAACCTCACCGTCTGTCACGAGGCCAGGCTGACCCTCACACCAAAACCAGACGAGGGTCTTGTAAGAAAATCCAACAACTGCAAGCCATAATAAGTATTCCCCGTGATCACAGACGAGACAGCCCTTAACAAGCTGTTTGTCAGCAGCGTGGAGAAGCCCACGGCATGACGACCACACAGCGTCTGTGCCCGCAAGCGAGGAGAGTTTAACGTTTGAAAATTGATCCTGTATTGGCGGAAGAACGGGAAAAACCCGTGAGGTCATTGCAGTAGATAGAGAAAAGAAATTTGACAAAATTCAATAGCCCGTCAGGCTAAAAACTCCCAGTGAGCTAAGAACAGAACGAGAACAGCCACCGGCCGGTGCCCGTGTGTAGGTAACACTCTACGGGTCACATCGACCGGCAGTGTGGGGAGCACTGTCTCCCCGTAGTCAGCTTGGGAACAAGCAGAGAGCATCCTTGCTCTCACCACCGCTGTTCCACGCGTGCCGGGGAGCTCTGGTGACTGAGGCAGGATGACCCAGAAATAAAAGCCTCCAGGTCTGGAAAGGAGCGAACCGGTCAGTCGGTCAGTCGCTATTTGTAGGTGAGACAAAGCCTTGTGCCGTGACCACGGGGGCCAGGACCTGAGACGTCCCCTCTCCCACACTTCTCCCAAATCGTGACCTCTGTGCACGGGGTCCATCCACCCCGGAGGAACAGGAAGCCCCGGGAAGGTCCCTGACCGGCCCTGCCCGCCTCTCTCTGACCCCGAAGGCGCGCACAGTCCCACCCCTGCCAGGTGGCAGCCCCGGGCTTCTTCAACCAGAACAAGGACTTTGAGAACTGAAGGCACCCGTCCAGCCCTGGCCTGCCTCGTTCCCGGGCATGCGATGGCCAAGCCGGCCCTCAGAGATTTTCCCTCAATTGCAGGTTTGCTCCAGAATTTCAGGCTGTTTCCGTTTCTTTGTGTTGTTGTTTCTGCTGACAAAATACTGGCGTGGAAAGGGACAGTGTCTTTTCCTTCCGCCTTTCTTCCTAAAGGAGAACCCCTTCGGCCGTGCATTTAATAGCCTGTGTGGTGTTCTGTACCCCTTCGTTCTCAAACGGCACCCAGCGGACAGGCAGTGGGCAGGCATGGCCTCGGCCAGCCAGCCTCTGCGCCATCTCCGCCGACTGCGGATGGACCAGCAGGGCTGAGCGTGGTCGGCTTGGAGGAGGGGCAGTGGCAGGGAGGGCCGTGGGCCACGGAGAGCCGGCCTCTGACCCTGAGGTCCTGGGTTTGAGGAAGCCTCTGCCACGCCAGGCTCTGTATCTCCGAGACGGCGACTCCCTCTTGTGGCTGCCTCGGTTTCCTCGTCTGTCAAATGAAGCAACACCTGCCAAGAGCTTGGCCCAGGTCCTGGCCCAGGTCAGCTGTGCGATGACAGCTCCCTGACCATCTGTTTGTGCCCAGGATGCCTCGCGGTGCCAAGGGTGGAACTCAGAATGCCGGTCCCCAGTCCCAGGGAAGGGAAGGGACACAAGATCGAAGCCCGTCCCGATGCTGGAAGCAAGGCAACGTGCTAGCACGGGAATAGGTGCTCAGGGACCGGTGGCATCTCAGCTCGGCCCCCACGGGGATCGGCCTCGGGACCGGACTCGGGGAGCACTAAGTTAGGACCGCTCTGGAGCACCGGTGGATGCCGTGCTGGTGCAGTCCGTCCCCATCTATTGTCCTGCCCCTGGACTGCGAGTGGCCCACCCACCTGCTACTTGGCACCTCCCCCCCAGGTCCTTCCCTCCTACGATGCCCCACACTGTACTCCTGGCTCCCCCAACCCCTCTCCTTCTCTTTACTGGAAGCCATTACCCATTCGGAGTCCCACACCAATGCTTCTAGACCAGCGGTTCTTCACCTGGGTTCTATGGAACCCTAGGGGTTCGATGAGTCGGTCTCAGGGGTTCGGAGAAGCCTCTGCCGCGGAGGCCAGAATAAAGGAATACCGTCATTTGTTGTGAGTTCATGCACTTTGTTGGTTTTGTTCTTTGAGCAAGGTGATGTTTACGCACGGCTCATTTTGTGCACCAGTAAAAAAACATATACCTGTGTCTTGAATTTGGGGAAAAAAATCGTATTTTATTTATTACTAAAGAAGGGTTCGGTGAATGCGCATATGAAACTGGTGGGTTCGGTACCTCAAAAAAGGTTAAGAACCACTGCTCTAGACCATCCCTGGTCCCTAGCCGTCACACCCAGCCACCAGCGTGCCCTGTCTGTGCTCTCTCTCTCTCGCAGAACAAAACACTCCGTTGGCTCCCAGCCCCCGGTCCAGCCCTGTGGTCATTCACGTGCCCCTATCCGCCGTCCAGGACAACAGCCTCCGAGTGCCCAGTCCCACTCCCCACCCCCTGCTCCTTTCTCCACAGAGACACGGAGTTCTCCAAATGCAAATCAGACCCTGACGCCTCCCCACTGGAACCCTGATGGCCACCTCTTCATAAGAACAAAACTTCACGGTCTTTCTGAGGCTGGGTGGGTCCTGCGGGTTCTGGCCGTGGCTGTCCGACCTCCACACCCACGCCCTCTGCCCATACCAGCTTCTGTGTCCCCGGGAATCACCGTGTCACCCGCTCCCAGGCCGCTGGTGGGTGCTCTCCCTTTCATGGGATCCTCCGAGGACCTGCCCAGCCATCATCCCCAACACCCTTGGAATGCCGTGTCCTGTTTCCCGGCTCGCAGCCCTTCCCATAGCCAATTGGTACAGGGTCCCTTCGTTTGCCTGTTGATTATCTGTCCCTGCCGAAGGGGAGACAGCTGTCCCCATCCTAAACCCTGGCCTCCGGGAACGTTACCTTCTACCAAAAAGGAGGAGTCTTTGCAAAATGTGATCTAGTTAAGGATGTGGATGTGGGGGAGACCAGCCTGATGATCCGGTGGCCCTAAATAAATGTCACCCCAAGTGTCCTAATGGTAGGAGCCAGAGGACATGTGACACTCAGATGAGGTGGTGGGAACACAGGGCAGAGTCCAAAGACGGAAGCCTGGATGGTGGGCGGGATGTGGCCACAAGCCAAGCGACTTGTCAGCCCATGAACCTGAAACAGGTGGGAAGGACCCTCCAGGGAGCCTCCGGGGAAGGGGGATGGGGGAGGGAGAAGGGGGACATGGCCCTCCCAAGTCCTCTGGAGCTGGGGGAGAATACCTGTCTGTTGCTGTACACACAGTAAGGCTGGGCATGGCCAGGGCAGTGTGGTTTCACTGTCCCGAGAGCCATCTCCACAGTCACAATGATGACACCAAGTTCAGGCGTGAAATCGGGTGGCTGTGGGAGAGGGACCGCCCTCTCCTGCCCTGGGGACTTCCAGGGTCAGAAGCCAGCGGGCAGAAGGGTCCAGTCCCCGGTGGTGGAGGAAGGCAGGACTGCATCCTGGGGACGGGCCTGTCACCGTCACCAGGCCCAGGGCCAGCAGCCCCAAGGAGGAGGCTGTGTGTCTGGCTCAGCCTGTCACAGAGCAGGTTCTCAGTTCACTAGCCTCAGTTTAACAAGGACCGTGGGGCCAGGGAGGCAGAGAAGGCCGGGTGGGCGGAGACTCTGTGGGGCGTTGGGCTCACCACGCAGAGGAGGACGGTGAGGCTGGGCGGCCTGCGGCTGTTAAGGACAGGCCAGGCCAGGCCGGGCACCTCACCTGGGTTCAGCCCCATTTGCTAGGAAATTTGCAGAGAGGAGAGAGGAGAGTTAGTGCCGTTGCCTTGGCAACCGCTCAGTCACATTGTAATGAGGCTGGCAGGGGAAGGAGGCCCATCTTAAAGGAGCACGAAGCCTATCGATCGATCGCGGCTTGGCTTCCCGAGTAGCAGCAGGGATGGGGCTCCTTCCGGAGTTCCACCCAGAAGACAGCAGGAGAGGGGGTGGGTGGGGGCGCCCCCGGCACCTGCTGGGGTGAGTGGGGGCGCCCCCGGCACCTGCTGCACCAGCTGATAGCAGAGCCGGCGCCCAAATGCGCTGCCCCCGCGGGGCTTTGGGGCTCCGGGCTAGTCTGAAGGGACAGGGCTGCTGCCCCAGCCCCCTGTGCCCACCTCTGTGTGGAGCCGCCACTCTGGGCACCCCGTGGCTTCTCAGAGGGGCAAGTTGGCAACTGAGAAGGGAGACAAGAATCTAAACTGGTCAGCAGGGAAGCGAGGCCGTGTCCCTGGCTCTGGCCACCTTGTGCCCAAAGGGGTGACTGGAAGCAGAGAGCCCCAGGGAGCCTGCTGGCTGAGCAACTAGGACCAATGACTGGGGGGGTGGGGGTGAGGGGGGGCTTCAAGAGCAAATGTAAACACCACAAACCCTGACAAGGAGAACACAAGGTAAAGCACTCAAACTGCAGAGACGGGAGAGGGAGGACAGAGGAATGGGTCACGACAGTCACCCCTCTTTCTGACGGGGCCAAAAGGAGGACAGAGTGGGGAATGGGGGGGGGCGGAGGGAATAGAAACACGTCTTAACCGACAGTGGACAGCGGACGGACGTGGACCTTCTTTCTCCGTCTTGGGAGGCTCCCCCAGGCGGGGACACCTGGCGCGGTTTCAGGTAAACAAGCGCCTTGAAGCTCAGCTCTCCTTGGCTCCCCTGGTTGGAGCCCACCCCTCTGAGCTCAGACAACAGAGTTCCCCCACCACAGAGCCCTTAGAGAGAGAAAGCATGGCAGCCCTCCCCCCCCTACACCCGCTTTCTCCAAGTCCCCATGCCCAGGTCCCTCGTCCAATGCCCTGAGTGGCCTCCCCCAGGGTCAGGTGGTACAGGGACAGAGCAGGAGTTGGCATTTTGTCCTTTCTCTGGAGCTCCCCAGGCACCCCATGTGAGTTCCCTACCCCACCCCCAGGGACCTGCCCGGCCTGTGACTAAAGCTGAGGTTGGATCACATCATCCTCACCGCTGGGCATCCTGTGAGTATTGGTTCTGGAGCCTCTGTCTGTCGGATATGTCTTTATACAGTTTATTTTCCAAAGACTCAACATTAAACAATGGGACAGAGACAAGCGAGAGAGAGAGAGAGAGAGAGAGAGATGCTTCTGCATACCTATTGCCACCTTAACTTCTCAGAAAACAAAGTTGGCTGGGGGATTTCTCTCCCAGAACGAAGAACTTAAATGGAACCCATGGTCCCCAAGGATAAGCTCCCAGGGTGGAAGACTTGGATCTCTGGCTGGGAGTCCCATCTGAAGGACAGCGTAGGATGACACAGACAGAGGGGGAAGACAGGGAGCCCGTCTCCACAGCCGGAGGGTGATGTCCAGGCCCAGGAGAGAGTAGGGTGGGGTGGGGTGGGGTGAGAGGGTGGACAGCGCTCAGGGGCTCTAGAAGCCCCCAGCTCTGGCTGGACTTCTCTCCTAGATCCCCACTGCACATAAGGCTTCCTGGGGAAGCAGGAGCTGTGTGCCCTCTTTCATACAGACATATGTGTGCACAGGGCCCAAAGCACACCCACGGGGGCCCTTACATGCCAGTGCACGCCCACGCCACATGGACACGGACAGAGCAGGAACACAAGGACAGACCCTGAACGGGACAGAAGCCCCAGTTTGCAATGCCTGCTCCACTCCCACCCACTGTAGCGAGGCAGGAAAAAGGTCTGTCTGGGCCGATGACCTGCCTTCCAGCTCTGCCCCCATCCTCCATCCCAGTCCCGGACCATCCTTCTGGGGTCAGCGCCTCTGCTTCTCTCCTAAAGAGGGATCGCTGGGGGAGTCCGCTCCGCTTTTCTGTCCCCTCCCTTCTGGAGATGCCAACCCTCCCCTCCCAGGCCAGCAGCACCCCAGCTGCCGTTCGCCCCTCCCCTCTGCGCTCTGCGGACCACTCCTTGCGGCCGGAGGGCCCGGTCCCCAGCGCTGGCCGCCTTTGCGTCCCGAGCCCAGGTCCCAGTGAACTGTGGACAGCTCCAGCCCCGCCTCCCCTCCCCCGCGCGCCCCGGGCTGCCGCGGCCCCATCAGGATGGAGTTTCTTTCCGAGTTAAATTCCCCCGCCTTTTTGATGTCACATCCTGTCCCAGCCTGCTTCCCCGCCGGCCGCCGCCTCCCTCCCCGCTCCCCGCGCGCGAGCGTGGCGCGTGGGTCTCTCTCTGCGCCGCCCTCCCCCACCCCTTCCTAGCAAACTTTTGGCACCGGGCGCTGAGCCGCGCCTCCGAGCCAGGCGCCGGAGGAGGGGCCGGAGGAGCCGCCCGCCCCGCCCCGGCCCGCCTCGCCCCGCCCGGGACCGTGGAGCCGGGACCGATCAATATGCAGAGCGGACGCTCCGCGCAGCAGAACCCGCGCGCCACCGGCTCCGGGTGCTGAAGGCGCGGGGACACGGCCAGGCGCCGCCGCGGAGCTAGCAGAGCCGGGAGCGCGTCCGCGTCCACGCAGCCGCCGCCGGCGAGCACCAGGCCCCTGCATGCCAGGACGTTGGAGGTGGCGGCGAGACATGCGACCGGCCCGGAAGCTCCTGAGCCTCCTCTTCCTCATCCTGATGGGCACCGAACTCACTCAAGTACGTGCATCCATTTTCCTCCCTGCGCGCGCGAGGCGCCCCTCCCGGCCCCCGGGGAACCCGGCAAAGTCGGGGAGCAGCTCCGAGCAGCGTCGGGCCCCCTTCCTCTGGCCGCCCCCAGCCCCGCGCTTGGGGAGGACATCAGAGTGCTGGCGGCACTTGGGATGGAGGGGGGAGTGCAGACTGACCGAGCTGGTGCTGAGCTACCCAGGAACCCCCAGCCCTGGCCCAGCTGGGCTGCACAGTGGGGGGGGGGGCGGTGTCCCCCACTCCCTGCTGAGAAGTTGGAAGGCCAGCACAAGGGGGTCATTTGCCTGCTATTGTTATCTGAGGGGAGGCAAAGCAGGATGCCCAAGCCCTGGGCATTTTGAGGGGTAGATCTGACCTAAGTACCACCCCCACCACCTCACAATGGCCCTCTGGAGAGCATCCCCACCTTTGGTTACGAGGCTGCTGCCCTTGGGGCTCCCCAAGCCACCCTGGTAATTGTGCCTCTGAGACCAGACTCGGGAAGGGCAGGCGGTGTGCGCAGGGCTGGGGTGCTTGGTAGGCTCAGTGTAGAGGGCTTTGGGGGGTTGTGGCCACATGCTCGGCGTGAAGTGTGTGAGTGGCAAGCGACCGTGTCGTGTGTGTGTGTGGTCTGCTGGGCATTTCAAGTGGGCTTGCCATCCCCCTGAACAATGTATCAACAGAGAGCCTGTCTCTGGCTGGTGTTCTCCATTTTAAAAATGCATTTCGGAGCTGTAGGTCCGGGGGGAGGAGGAGGAGGAGGAGGAGGAGGGTTGTCTGTGAGCCCTGGGCTGGCAGTGCTGCTGGCACCAGGGTGCTGGGAAGAGCCCGCTCGCTTCAGGAGCCAGTCTGCTCAGCAGTGACATTAAAATGCCCTTTGGATGGTGCCACGGTGCCACTCTCTGAGCTGAGGTGCCAGCCCTTTGGACCGGCAAGTCCGAGAGATAGCTGGGCAGCAGGCACCTTCACCCCAAGCCCCAGCGGCCCCATCCCTCCCTCCCTCCCTCCCTCCCTCCCTTTCTCTCAGAACAAAAGAGAAAACAAAAGACTGAAAGAGAATCAGAGGTGGATCACAGGAGAGAAGGCTCTGGAACAGCTCCCTGGTGGTGCCTGCTGCTCCCTGGTTCTTTTAGGAAGTGCAGCCTCAACCCCAGCACTGGAGGGCTTTGTTGACCCTCTTACCCTCAGAGGCCCCCGACAAGTGGCCCGGTCCCCTGGAGAGGTTCAGCCCTGGTGTCAGAAAGAAGTCTCCTGGCAGCGGGAAAAGGCCTGGTGGCCGGGGTGGGGAGTGGACTCTGTGCACTGTGGACTGTGGACAGACAGGGGCACTTGTGCACGTGAGCTCACACACACACACACACACACACACACACACACATGAGAGCACTCACCTCGCAGACAGGAGCACACACAGGCATGTGCCTTATTTAGACAGCTCGGGACGAGATGTCTGGCTCTGGGTGGCCCTGGGAGTGGTAGCCGCCCCAAGGATGCTCCAAGCCTTCCGGATGGGCCTTCCCACGCCCGGGCACCCCGAGTCTTCATCCCCGGACCCAAGAACGTGTCCCTCCATTGCTTCCCTCCTCATGTCTTTTCAAAGATCCCCTGTTCTTGGGGGAAACTTTTGGCTTAACTTCCGTTGGAAGCTTTGTCTCCATGGTGAGAGTGTTTGCCCATCCATGTCCACACGAAGGGTGCTGGCTCTCTTAAGTCCTGACCCCCACGCCCCCCACCCCAGCATCCTGGCCGTCCCTTCAGGAACCTGGGCAGCTCCCAGATCCTCAGCCTTCCCCCCCCCCGCCCCCCCTCAGGGCCAGGAAAGGAAGTGCTGGTTTCTTCCTGAGGTTCCTCTTTCTGACCCTAAGCTGTGGCATCTCTCTGGGGACGCGGTCCCCAGCACAGGCAGCCAGGAGGCAGCTCCCACCGCGACCGTGGCCCCGGCTCCCTGGGCCTGCCTCTGAGCTTCTGCCTTGGGAATCTTCATCTGAGGCTCCTTATCCTTGATTGTGGTGGGATTTTAGAGCAAAGGCCCAACTGGGTGAAGTCACTGCTGACATTTCAAGTCCAAGAAAGGGTCAAAGAGCAACTCCAAGGCCCCAGCTGCACTGTTCCAACCCCGGGGGCGGGGGCCGAGTGGGGGGGAGGGCCAGGGGGCCATGTCAGGGGTGGGCCAGGCTCCTCTCGCCTTTACCAGTGACCTCTAGGGCCTGGGAGTGGGTGTTGGTGCCCGGCTGGGAGGCTTTGAATAGGAGAGCTACCTAGGAAGGTCCGTGCCCAAGAATCTTGCTCTCCTGATCCCAGAGTGGTTTGAGACCCTAGGAAACCCCAGTGCAGGTGCACCTTGAGCAACACTTGTTAGCATTGTACACAGGCATGACACCACCAGGTTTCAGGAGAGGGTGAGGGGACATCGGTGGTGGCTGAGCTCTGGGTGCCTGTCTGCCTCCCCTCCCCCCTCTCCCACAGCCACTCCTCACTCCGAGGGCCCTGCCGAGGGACACACACACGGTCCCAGGGCCCCTGGGTCTGGACCGGCCCGCATTGCCATGGGGGCAGATGGCGAACGTATGGATGTGACCTGCGCGTTTTAATGCTGCTGGAAGGACGTGGGCAGACGGGAGGGCGGGGGTGGGGTGGGGTGGGGAGCCGGCGCGGGGGGTAGGGGAGAGCAGAGCACATGGCTGGCCATCTGTTCTCCCCACAGCAGCTCGCTTACAATGGGCCGCTCAATCAAATGCCAAGCACTGATCGATGGCCTACGAGGCTCCAGGCTTGTGGGCCCAGGTGAACTCCGACCCTGGGGCAGAAAGATGTTTTCCTCCGTCTAGTTCTGTGATTTTCAGTAAAGGGGCTGGCATCTCATGGCCCTGGAGAAGGAGCTCCACCCTGTGGAGGCCCCCAGCCAGGGTGGGAGGGGTTGGCCTCTCTATCCTGGGGGTTGGGGATGGGGAGGATCAGGCAGTGGCTGGAGCTCCCTGAGTTCCCGCTGGCCCACCTGCACTGCCATTCAGATGGGAACGTGTCCCCTCTTAAGTGATGGCCGCCAGGAAGGGCTGGGAAGCTCTGTCGCCACGACCTTGAACCCAGTCCCACCTGGCAGCCGTCTAGTGACCTTGAAGTAGTGCTCTTGACCTCTCTGCCTAAACTTCCCCCTTTTGGGAACAGCAGAATGACAAAGGCCGGTTAGGGGAGGAAGTCTCCCTGCTGCGTGAGTGCGAGCCCCAGCCCTGCCCTTCCAGCGGCCCCCACCTCCCTCCTTCCACACACAGTGCTCAGACGGAAGCCAGCTAGCTGGTCAGGCTTAGCACGGTCAACCCTGGGCTCAGGACGCCCAGCGAGTCCGGGCCCCGCCAGCTGGCAGCTGGGCCGGTGCGTTCTGCCTGGGGACTAAAGGCCCCGCCATAATGACTGGTTTAAGAGGACACGAGAGAATCTGAGCCCACTGGGGTCTG
Organism: Rhynchonycteris naso; assembly: GCA_037038555.1. NCBI lineage: Eukaryota > Metazoa > Chordata > Mammalia > Chiroptera > Emballonuridae > Rhynchonycteris > Rhynchonycteris naso. Next base: position 2,316,976 of record CM072996.1, on the reverse strand, counting down.
AGCAGAGGCAGCAGGCAGAAGGGAGTTCTCCTCGGGGGCTGGAGAAAGCCTCACAGGGGGTGGGGGGCATGTCTGCAGCGGGGCCAGCAGTGAGCAGGGGGGCTCAGAGGGGCTGCCCCTGGAGACACGGCCTGAGGCGGGCTCCGTAAAGGTGTGTCGAGGACTCCCCACGTTACCAGTGAAGCAGAGCCCTTCTCACCAGCCGAGCTAGCTGCAGGCCGGGCGTGGCCTTATTATGACACCCAGACTCCCTGGTGGGACCCCCGCTGCCGATGAGCACAGAGAGCCCCTGTGTGTGTCTGCAGGCTTTATGGGCTGACCGCTGCTGTGTGCTCAGACTGTGAGTGTGATTCGCTCTTTGCCGGTCCAGGCACCTGAGTAGGGAGAGGACCCGACCCTGGGGTGCCGGGCTCCCCTCAGCATCCCACGTGCCCGTCAGTCACCTTCACACTCAGCCCCTAGGACACGCATAGGGAGGATAAAGCCCCACGTTGTCACCTGCTGACTTCCTGCCCACCTCCCCCGGCTCCTGGGCCCACATCTGCCCTGGACCTGAGTGGGAATGGGTGTCTTTTCCTGAACCAAGTTTGTTTGGAACACGTGGAACTCGCTCTGCATCTGCTCTGGCTGAGCACCGTGGCGGGGTGGGGCTGGCTCGCCCCCGCCACACACAGGCGGCGGCAGAGCAGGCGTGTGCCCCGCGTGGAAGGGTAAATCCCCCAACACCAGGCCGCTGCTGCCCCTCCGTCTCTCCGAAAGCAATTTGCTTCCGATCCCACTGACTCGGGCCCTTCCCTAACACAAAGAAAGGTGATTTTCTGCCTGGGGTGGTATTTATTACTAAAGTTATCAGGCCCTGTAATCAGTATTAACATCACCGTGTAAAAAGGATACAAAACTAATTACCAGCTTAACTGAATTAGATACAGTGGCCGCGTGTCTGGCATGCGGCTGAGAGGAAAAAGCCGGGTTTTGGCTAGGAGAATCGCCCGTGTCCCCCGCCCCCCGTGCGTGCGTGGGTGGCCCTCACGCTGCTCTGCAGCCAGCAGCCGCCACGGGGGTCTCCCACGCGGGTGGGCGTGGCCAGGCGAGGGCAAAGTGCCAAGGGAAGTGGTACATCTTCCATTGAACACATGATGCACATAAGAAACCGGCCAGGAGCCCAGGCGCGGGGACGAGAAGCAGGAACACAGTATTGTGTGTGTGTGTGGGGGGGGAGGGTGTGTCTGTGTTCCAGCACGTCCGCCTCCCTGCCTGGAGCTCCCCCGTTGGGTCGTGTCGTGACAGCCCCCACGACCCTGTGTCACGGTCCCCGGTGAGGACGCCGAGGCCTCGGGAGGTAAAGGAAGCCATCTCGTGGCCCCTAGACGTAGGTGGCAGAGCCCAGCCACAGTCTCGGCTCCGTCCAAAAGCGGTGACACTCCAGTTCACGTTCTTTTGTTAAGAAAGAGCGAAAAAATGAGAAGTTGAGAAAACGGCTGGGCACCGCTGAGAGCCAGGAGAAAGGAGGGAGGGGCCTGGCGTCGTCACGCCCACCTCTGCACAGGTGCCTTTGAGAGCCAGGCGCGCAGTGTCCCCTCTAGCTGTGTGGCCAAATGCTCACCGGCTGCTGAGACCTGGAAACTTGGCTTTTCGTAGGCGTGGCACAGAGGGGAGTGCTCGGCGGCGGGGGTCAGGACGCGGTGGTTCCTTCCGGCCACCAAACATGGGCGACCTTGGACAAGTCCCGTCCCCGCTGAAGTCTGAGAAGTAAGGAAGGGTAGGGCACAGTCGTTCTTGCTTCACGGCTCCAGTCCGGGAAGGTCTTCTCACTAAGGCTATCTCCCCTCCTCCTCCTCCTCCTCCTGTCGCCAGGTTCAGTCTCGCGACAGGTGCTCCGGTGACCGTGGGGCGGCCCCTTTGCTCTGTGTAAAAGATGCAGACCCTGCTCTCTCCCATGTGGGCGATGGGAATTTGGACCTTACACCGTTGTGTACAGTTCAGGGACGTTAAAATCTGGCAGTCAGGTCCGGACTGGATGAAGGGTCCCGGTGAGAGGTGGAAGGGGGCCGAGCCCCCCGCCCCCCGGCCCCCCCCCCAGCCTTTGTCCACATCCCGCCCTGCACGGGAGAGCGTCACTTTGGACACGCTCACTGGATGCAGCTCTGCCCCACCCAGTGGGTTCGGGGAACGCACAGAACCCCCCACGGCAGCTCGGACCTCACGCAGACATCCCTCCAGCGAGCCAATGGGGCTCTTGCGGGGCGTCGGAAAGAAAGCGACCCCCACTCGCTTCAAGGGATGCTTTGGGTGTCTGAGGGGAAACGAAAGAGCAAGGGTGTGTTTATAAACATGACAGACACCTTACCGAACACCCCAGGGTGCCTGCTGGCGGTGAGTCAGGACACAGAGTCCACAGAGCCGGCCACTTGTACACAGCGGCGCTCCCGGCCCCCCGGAGAATGGAGCCCCGTGCCCCTTGTCCCCACCAGTGCACCTGCACGCTCCCTTTCCCCCGCTGCCAGTCTTTTTGACGCGGTGGCATTTGGGGGGGAAGGCTGGTTACGTTTCAAGACGGGAGGTTTCTCCAGAGATGGGGGGGCAGCCTTTGGGTGGAAGTGGCTGAGACTCTGGGGCCAAGCCCGGCTCAGCAGGCGGGGGTCCTGGTGGGTGTGAACTCCCAAGGGGACACGGAGGGGGGGGAGGAGCAGGAACTCCATCTCTAGAACCAGGGGTAGGGGACACCCAAGTCCTCTGTTCTGGACAAACGCTGCATCCGGGTGTTTCTTGCTTCTCCAGCTGGACCCCAGCATTGACAGCTTTAAGAACAACAACACCTCTTTCTAATTCATGTCCAAGATCAATTATTCATGTCAAGGTCAATTACTTATTCATAGAAAGCAGACTGTGCTTCCTAACCCATTGTGGCGAGTTCCCCCTACCTGGAAAGTAGAAACAGTCACGTGGCAGGGGAGGGGGGTTCTCCCCCCCCCCCAAAACCAAGCGTCAGCCCAGAGGTTTGCAGAATTAAGGAATTAGCTCGTGCCTGCGTGCTCTTCACAGTCCCTCCCAGAGTGGGACCCGTTTCTTCTGGGCCACCCAGAGAACCGGAGACCTGTGGCCTCCCCAGTCTGGACGTGCGTGGGCCAGCCCGACGCAGCGGTGATGAAGGCAGCGTGACACGTTCCGGAGGGGCCGTAGAGGGAGTGGGAGCCAGCCGGGCACTGCCCACAGCCTCCGTCCCTCCGTGCCCCCTCCCGGGACCTGCAGATCAGGGACTCCGCAGGGACACGCCTGGCTCTGAAGGCTTCTTTGCTCAGACATGGTGGCAGCTGTCCCCCTCCGCATCCCCTGGCCAACATGCCAGGCCGCACAGCCAAACCTGGCATCGTGTCGGGGAGGGAGGCCCTGCGAGGTGCTTGGCGATGGGCCAGGAGGAAAATCCTCTTCCTGGGAGGGCGTGGGAAGCCGTCAGGTCCTCCCTACCTAAACCCGCCCCTTGTAGAGAGCCAGGGTCACCGAGGGGGCGGGATGAGGGAGACCTCTGGGTCATGGGAAGATGTTCGGGGATCCTCCGTGGCCGCTGGGAGACAGGGTCCTGGACACCCTGTGTGCTTCTCCCAAGCTTCCCAGCTCCAGCTGGGGACCAGGCCTCTCCCTGCTCCCGGAACGCGCTTCCCCGGTGACACAGCCCATGCAAAGGGCCACCACGGGGTGGAGGGGGGCAGAGCAGCTGCCTGTGGCCCTTCCTCTCCCTCTCCTGTCTTTCTCCTCCTCCTCCATTTCTTCCCTCCTCCTTTCTCTTCCTCCCTCTCCCTGCTCCCCCTTCCACCCGACGGTGTGCAAATAGTTTGAGGAAAACATACACATTTTTTTATAAAACAGCGAAAGAGCATCCATACTCTGTCCTTCGGAGATGTCGCTTTGCCAAGGAGCGGGAGGGAGGAGCTGGCTGGGCCCGAGCAGATCTCCCCGGTGGACCTCAGTTTTCTGTCTGCGGCTTGGAGGCACATGGGTGTGTGGCTCGGCTGGGCTGCCCCATGGGGCTTTGGTGGGCCGTGCTCCGCCACCCCCACCCCACCCCCTGCCATGCGTGCCCGGTCTCCAGGCAGCAGGGTGCTCCCACGGAGATTATGTAATGTCAGCGCTCATCTGGAGAGCCGTGGAACTGGGGGCGTCGGAGGCTGCTGCTCCTGTGTGCAGAGCCCACCAGGGTCAGGGCTAGAATAGGGCTGGTGTTGAGGACAGAAACCTGGCCAGCCGAGGGCATCCCCGTCAGGTGGCCTAGCACCGCAGGTCTGAGCCGGGACCTTGCATGAAGGGCGGGGTGGCTGGGGGGTCGGGAGGCACTCACAGACTTCCGGCGAGGGCTTAGCAACGTTCCAGCAGCAGCGTGTCCAGTGGGTGCCGTGCACCGTGGAATCGAGCAGGCGATGGGCGCGGGCAGCTGTGCGGATCACACACCACCCCGGGTTTCACAGTGGCCGTGTGCTAGGGTGTGAATTGTTTGTGCGCCCTCCTCCCCCCCCCCCCCGCCCCCTGCCAAATTCATATGTTGAAATCCTAATCCCCGAAGATGGTCACATTAGAGGTGGGGCCTTTGGGAGTGACTGGCCGTCTAAATGAGACCAGCGCCTTATGGGGGGGGGGGAGGCTCCAGGAACTCCCTCCGCCTTCCACCACGTGAGGACAGTGAACCCGGGTGACCATGCTGGCATTTTGGCCGTGGCCTTCTCGCCTCCAGAAACATAGCGGTCCATTTCTGTTGTTTACAAGCCACTCAACCGGCGACGTTCTGTTATAACAGGCTGGGGTGACGGAGACGCCAACATGGCGTCTGAAGGGCAGAGAGGGGCCGCATGTTAGAGCTCGGCCCTGAGAATAGTGGGCTCACGCCCTGTGACCTTGGACGGGTTTTGTCATCCTTCTGAACCCTCCCCAAAGGAGGGGAGCCAGCAACGAGCCCCATCCGGCGGGCGGCTGTAAGGATGAAGGGACGTCACGGGGTTGATGGAGGGCATCTGGGCGCACACAGGACCCGCGCAGCTCAGTCCAGGGCTGCGGTCACTCAGGGCTGCAAGCCAGGAGCCGCTGCGTCAAGGGGAGCCGCGCGTGCAAACCGGGATTTAAATTCCTTGCCAGGCGCACTTGGCGCTGGCTGACCCCCTGGGTCCTCTAATCCGCACACCGTTGTTGGCATTTGGAAACACTGTGTCGCTGTGTCCAAATCGAATTAGACTTGCTCGAGGCTCCTCGGTGACCCTTTCAAGTGCACAAAAAGCCGCGTCTCTCCCTCCAGGATCGCAGATGGCGGACACTGGAGAGGACTTGGCTTCGGCAGTAGATGAGTGAGGAGTGACTTCCCTCGAGCCTCCCGGCTGGTCGGAGCAGCCGGGGTGCCGACTGGGGCATGCACGGGTGCAGCCTGCATCCCGGGCACAACCCCATCTGTCCGTCCGGCCCACGCGCTCCACGGGGACTGCCTGTCCATTCCATTCTCTGTCGACGTCGACAAGTAGTGAAAACACAACAGAGAGGATGTTAAGGCAGCCGGACGGGTGTGAGTCGGCTCTTCCTCCTCCCACGGCTCTCAGACCTTTTGACCACCCCTCCCCTCCCCGCCTCCCCGACCCCACTGTCAGCTCCATCCCCAGGGAGGCGGAGGAGTGTCCAGGCTCAGGCCACATTTGACAAGTCCAGTGCGAGCCACACCACACCCCACTGGTGAAAAGGCTGTTTCTCAGCCGGCCCTTAGAAGACACTCGTAAGCCTTCTCTGGTTTCTCAGCTGCATGTACTGCAAGCTCAGGAGGAACATGGTAGATGCTCTCAGGCCTCTGGGCCAGCCAGCCCTGATTGCCTGTCCCCTAGAGGGTGGCGGGAGGGGCCGGGGCCAGGGTGGGGGACGAATGGCAGCCCACCGTTCCTCTAGCCACTCTTCCGAGCAAGTCTCAGCCTCTCGTGGTCGCAAGCCACTTGGACGTGAGAAGTCAGCCCAGTTGACACTCTTCAAATTTTGGGGTACCCATTGCGGGAAAGTCACTGGCGTGAAATCAGATGAGAAGTTCTGCCAGACCAGGAGGGTGTTTCCTCTGTGTCTGCCCATCTGAGGGGTCCCTGGGGGTACTTCCACGTCCAGCAATACCCCCTCTTACATGTAAGTCTAGGTCCACAGCATTTCTTCCCTGTGGGCTTTAGCCAAAAGCAGATCTGAAGAGAGGTGGAGCGGATGCCGGGGGGATCCCCACTCTGTCTCTCAGCTTGAACATCAGCCCCCCCGCTTGAGGGTTTTTTCTGGGCATGTTTGGTCCCATGCACGGGGGGGGGGGGTAAGGTGGTGGATGACAAGGACTGGCGCCCTCACAGGGTGCCACGCCTGCTTCTGCCCTAACACGATCCTCACGACCCCCAGAGGGGAAGGTTACTATTGTTAGACCCATTTTAGAGCCAGGGAAACTGAGGCACAGGAAGGCTAATTACCTTGGCCAGGGTCTCACAGCCGGGATGGGGGCAGAAGCAGGGCACAACCGCAGGCTGCCCAGAGCGAGAGCACGGGCACCCAGTGACCATTTTGCGATGTGTACTCAGCAGGGCAGTGAGGAAGTGGCTTGTTCACACACGGTGTCTATAGACATGGAACACGGCCGGAATCTGCTGCTGTGACATGGGTGTCGCCTGTGTCCTGGGTGGGTTGGCACGCTGAGTCCCTGTCTCGTATTTGGTCTGGGGGTCTGCAGCCCATTGTACCCCACCACCACCACCACCACCACGGCTTCCAAGATGGACCACCTGAGGGTTTTGCCCGCTGGATTGGTTCCAATAAAAGAAGTGGTCGCTGCCCTTTCTGCAGTGGGAAGTGGTGTGAGCGGCCTGTGGCCCTGAATCTGAATCTGTGTTTCAACGTGGGTTGAAAGAGAGGAGGGTGGTGGGCGCAAGCCGCCGCCAGCGCCCTGCCTGCCCCTTTGGGCTGTGGAGGCTGGAGGCTGGAGGCTGGTTCTCAGCACCCCACGCAGTACCCGCTCCCGCTGGGAGATGGCGCCCTTCCCCAAAAGTTGGAAGCGGTGGCTTAGAAACTGGGTATCCAGCAGGAAAAGAAATCACAGAAACCCCCTTCTGCTGGCGGCTCTCACACCCAGTCCTCGGGCCAGGACGCTCAGGGCCATCCCTATGTCCCCTGGATAAATAGAGATGGAGCAGAGAGGTGGAGGACATTGGGAAGGCCGGCTCCTTTCTCCCGACCTCCATTCCGGGGGAATGGAGATGTTCACCCTGGCAAAGAGTGTAGGGAGCGTGGTGGGAGGGGCGGGGAGGCCCTTCCCAGAGGGATGGGAGTCCTTCATGGGAGGTCTGGAGGAAAAAGCCTTTCATCTCCAGTTGGGAGAAAGAGGCTCCGTGAAGGTGTTTGACCCAGCCGGCCTGGGCCTCCAAGGGGACTCACGTGTCTTCTCGCTCAAGCTGCAGAGGGCCATGCCCCCTCTGCCCGGGCACCGGGACTGTGGCTCCAACCCTACCCCCAACCAGCACACTGCCCGTGTGTGGGACCCCTTGAGTACCGCTGCCGCTGGGATACCTGAACCCCAAACCCTACACGCAGCTCCTGTTCGCTGTGTGCACGCCCCTCACACCTGCGCCCAGGAGCCCACACTGGTGGTTACCGCGAGGGCCGGGAGGATTCCTTCCTCCCAAAGGCCTTTAAGCACCTGGCTGCCTGGAACCCCCCTGAGGGCCTTTCCCTTTTACACCCCGTTCCCCTCCGCAGCGCTGGGGCGGGGCAGGAGACCCCCAGCAAAAGGCTGCTTTTGGAGCCGGCCAAGAAGAGGTCGCCCTCCTGGTTGGTGCCGGGAGCTTGGAGCCACCCGGGAGCTGGGTCCCAGCAGCCGGGTTGGAGCCGGCCCTGGGGGAAGTGTAGTCTCTGAAGGGTCCCCGAGCCTCACGCAGCCCTGCCGACGGGGAACCGCAGCGGTGGGGGGACAGGGGAGCAACGACCAATGAGTGCGGCGTAGGCTGCCGCGCCGCCGGCGGATTGTTATGATTTAGGGAGTGGTGGGCTGTCTGTCCTTCCCGGTCACCCCGTCGCAACTCCTGGAGACTGAGGTTTGCAGAACTCACAGCCAGCAGCCAGGGGGCGGCGGGGAGCCGGAGCCGAGAGGAAAAATCCACCCATTTCCTGGGCAGATTGCGTCGGCCGTCGCCCGGCCGTGTCCCCGCCTCCCGGCCGCGGCCCCCGCGCGCAGTCTGCCTGGCGCTCAGAGCCAGAGCCGGGCGGCCCTTCCCGGCGGCGGCAGGGAGCGGAGGGCGCAGCGGCACCCGGCACCGGGACAGCGGCGGGGCGCGCAGAGGCCGCGGGAAGCGGCGCACCATGGCCGGGGCGCGCGGGGTGGCGGCGGCGGGCGGGCGGCGGCGGGCCGAGGGGGCGCGGGGACACGGCCGGGCGCCCCTGCCCGCCGCGGTGCCCGCCGCCTGAAGGCTGCCCCGAAGCGCGGAGCCGGCGCCAGCGCGGCGCGGGCGCAGGAGGTGACTCGAGGCGCGATGTCGGTGCCGCTGCTCAAAATCGGGGTTGTGCTGAGCACCATGGCCATGATCACCAACTGGATGTCCCAGACGCTACCCTCGCTGGTGGGCCTCAACACCACCAAGCTCTCGGCGGCCAGCGGCGGGACGCTCGACCGCAGCACCGGCGTAAGTGCGCCCGCCGCCCGCCTTCGCGGGGCGCCCCATCCCTCGCTCCCTCCCGACCCCCAACCCAGGGCTGAGCAGGAGCCCCGAGGGAGATGGGCGCAGGACAAAGGCTCAGGCAGGGCTCAGGAGGCGTCTCCTCTGCGCTGCGGTGGTGATCCTACACCCCACGCCCCCAGCCGGGCCACTCCAGCCCCGGCTGCTCCGGCCATGCTTCCCGGCTTTTGCCTGGTCCCCTCTCAGGGTCGGGGATGCCAGCTTAGGGACTCAGGCTTGGAATCCTCCTTCAACTAATAACAAGTCCCTCATTGATCAGGTTAGGACATTGAGGCAGGGACTTGGCGACTTGGCCAAGGTCACTCAGCAAGTAAAGGGTGGAGACATAGCCGCTCACCCCAGTCAGGCTGGGTCCCCACCCAGGGCTCTGAACGAAGCCCGCCCTACTTCGCAAAAGCCGGACTTGACCGGCTTGGCCGCCTGCCCGTGGGCTGGGGAGCTGGTGCCCTCGCCCGGTCCCAAAGTCCCAACGCGCCATTCCCTCCCCATATCCACTCGGAGGTCCGTCAGAAAAAGGTGTAAATGAGCCCAGGCTAGGCCCTTGAGTGCCGCTCGCTGCGGAGCTCACCCCCTCGCCTTCCGCGCACCCCTTCCCCCCACCCTGTCTCCCTTCTCGAGGCCTGGGGGAGGGGGCGAGCGCTGGCCGCTTCTGGGCAGGGCTGACTTAGGTGGCTGAGCTGCCGGAGCCAGGGAGCCAGGCTGAGCCGGAACCACCGTGAGCCGCCGGCAGCGCGCCCCGAGGAAGGGGTGCGCCCCAGGCGGTTTCCCAGTCTGCTGAAAGGAGAGGTGAAGGACACCAGGCTCCTCCACTGCCTTTTTGCTGTCAAGGGCGCAGAGCTCTGGGAAGAGGTCTCCCCGGGACCCCCTCCTAAGACCCTTGTGGCCTCACCTGCCCTCAGGAATCTCATGCAGTGTTTGCTTCATAATGACTTCACCCTGTCTCTGGGTCCTGAGCGGCTGGGGTTGAAAGTGAATGAAATGAAATGTATGCCCATTCTAGTTGCTCCCCACCCAGCTTACACCCCCTCCCCCAGCTAAAAATAGCAGGAGGTGACCTGAGGAGACCAGGCAAGCAGGCAGGAGCCACAGGAGGGGACCCAGGGCTGCTGCACTGGGGGAGAGTGTGTCCAACCTCCGCCCTGTGGACCACCTGGCTGTCAGGACCACCTGAGCTGAGCTGCAAGGTGACACCAGCCATTCACAGCTCTGGTTTCTTGGTGGCCCCTGGGCACACCTCAGGATGGAGATTGGGTGTGACCCCTGCACAGCGTGTCACCAGAAACGGTGACATCCACCAAGTGGTTCGTGGGCGGCAGCTCGTGCCATGCCGAGTTGGGAGCCTGGCATTTTCTGGGGCAGCCTGCACCAGGCGGCTGGCGGGAAGATCGCCCGCTGCCAGGGCGTTTGGGATCTTTATGACACTGGGATAATAGGCTGTTGGATCTGACGGGAGGGCTTCACCTCCCAGCCCCGCGTCAGGGAGTGTGCGGGCAGCGTGAGGGCTGCGTCAGCCACCCCTGCTCGCCTTCAGGGGAGGAGATCTTATTTCTCAATTACGTGCCCACTGTGAGTCAACCCGCCCAGCCCCGCCCTCTACCTCCCAGATCGATTTGGTCAGGTGCCAAACTCCAATATTTCTTGAATTAAAAAAAAAAGAAGAAGAAACCCAGAGAGTCATGCCTGTTTGATTCCCTTGGGGACCCTAACGGGGAAGATTGCCTCTTTGTTCCTCAGGGACCCCCTTCCCGGCCTGGTGGTCAGAATGTGTCTTTAGATCTTTGCTTTCTGCCTTTCCCCCTGCGGTTGGCTGGGGGCAGTCTTCTTTGGTGTCCTACCTTACGGTCTCACTTGCTTGCTCTCCTCTCCCTCTGTCTCCTCCCCCCCTCCCCGCCCCTCCCGGCACTGCCCATCTCCAGGTGTTGCCCACCAACCCTGAGGAGAGCTGGCAGGTGTATAGCTCTGCCCAGGACAGCGAGGGCAGGTGTATCTGCACAGTGGTCGCCCCTCAGCAGACCATGTGTTCCCGGGATGCCCGCACAAAACAGCTGAGACAGCTACTGGAGAAGGTGAGTCTGTGCCGGCCGTGTACATGCGTGTGTGTGTGTGTGTGTGTGTGTGTCCACACCGACACCAAGGCGTGGCTAGTCTGCAGGCTCTGCCCTAGCTCCATGGCCTCACTATTTCTCATTGAGAATATTTGTGAGTGAACCAGTGAATGGAGACTCCTGAGAAGTCCCTCCTGAGAAGCCACGTGGGCCAGCCCCCCCTCCACCCCTCCCAGCAATGCCCCGTGTGCCCCTGCAGGCCTCAGGGCTCTGTCCCAAGCAGCTTCCTACGCCCCCGGGGATGCATGGTCACCAGGATTTTACCTGAGGGGACTTTTTCCCTGCCTCTGAGCAGCTGTCCCTGGGCAGTGGCCAGGCCAGGTGTCCCCCACCACGGAGACATGCCTGGTGCAGAAGCAGATTACACTGTCACCTTTGTAACCCACCTGGGAACAGCACAGTGCAGTTCACGGAAACATTTTCAGTCTACTTATTTCACTTAATTTTCACGAGAACCACGTGACGTTGATGAGAGTTTCACCCCGTTTTCCAGAAGTGACCATTTGGGTCCAAAAAGGGGTAGACTGGCTTCCTTCCATGCAAACAGCTGGTCAGCAGGGGACCCGGCACTCACACCCTGGGTTCAAGCTGCTCACCTGGCCTGGCGGCCTCTGCCCCACAGAGGTGGTGGCTCCTGGGTGCACGGCCAGCTCGGTTCCTGGTATATTCCACCCCAAGGACCCTGGATTCTCGGACAAGCTGAGTGTCCAGGTACCCTGGAGGTTACTGAGGGAAGGCAGAGAAGTGGGAGGGACTTTCTGTTCCTCTCGTCACCCTCCACCAGGAAGAGGGGTCCCTTCACAGCCTGAGAGAACGGAGCCACACCACACACGCACCATACACAGATACCCCTGCACACGCACACACCACAGACACGCCTATGCCCCAGAGGCCCACGCCAACACCCACACAGCAGTGAAGCTGTCACTGTTTCCTCGGCCGGGGAACGTAAAAGGAGCCTTCAGGTGGTGGGGGGCCCCTGTGCTGTGAGGAGGGCCACCCCTGGGGCTGCCCTGGGGGCTGCCTCCACCGTGCAGGAAGATGGTAGCAGCCAGCAGGAGGCCCGGGTCAGTGTGGTTCCATTCGAGCCCAGCTCACCCGCGAGGCCTCCCACAGCTGCAGGCGGAGTAAGTCCTTTTCTTGGACCCCATTCACAGAGGGTCCCATGTGGGACGGTATGCGGTGGACCTTGTGTCCACCGGCGGTAGGGGCCAGGCACGTGGGCAGAGGCCGGTCAGCGGCCTGTCCCTGGAGCCTGGCCCCCTTTGAGGGACAGTGTTCTATGTTCTCTAGCCACCGAGTAAGTCCTCTGAAAGAGAATGCAAGTGAATTGCGCTTACCAGATTCCACACACATTTATTAACAGCAAACTAGACCCAAGCCTAATGGAGCCTTTAATTATTTAGGAACTGGAAGAGGAGAGAGTTGGACCTTGGAGGGGCCTCGGGGACCTGCTGGGGGCAAGGCGGGAGTGTGTGTGTGTGGGGGGGGGGGGGGTGTCATTGAAACCAGCACTTCCCGCTCTGCTCCCAGGAGGGGACAGAAAGCCAGCAGGCGGTTCCAGGAAGCTCCCTGAGCACCTGGGGCAGGCGGCAGGCCTGAGAGCTGTCCTTCCCGCCCGCTTGGAGGCCATGGCGTCACTGCTGAAAGATTCACAGCCCTGTGTGTACCCTGGTGGGCACTGCGCTTACAGAGGGCAGAAGCCATTTGCTGTCGAAGGGGGTAGCTGTCTTGTTCTGTCTGTCCTGTGCCCTTTCTTCACCCTTCTTTTCTCATGGCAGGAGGGGGCTGGAGGGGGGGGAGGGCAGGACGAGGCTGGACGTCCATCGCGGTGGACCGGGCCTGGGCAGGGCTGTGTGCCTCCTCTCTGGGGCTGAGACACCTTCCATCTAGTTCCATTTCTGCACGGTGGCCTCATGTTACCGTCCGCCTCCCAGCGTCCACTTGGAGCCTGGGTTCCAAACGCAGAAGCTCTGACCTCCGCTGGCCAGGAGTCCTTAGGAGGCACTGGGGATCAGGGTTGAGGAACCACCGGAGACCCTCCCCGGGCGTGGAAGGCAGGAAGGGGGCGCGGGCTCTCTGCCCTTTGAAGATGCACACGGCCCCGCGTGTGAAAGTGTGGGCTTGGAAGAAGTCAGGCCAGGCCCCGGCAGGAATTGTGGCTCAGGTAGGTGGCTTCCTTTCTCCGAGCCCTGGTTTCCTTGTGTGTAAGAGAGGGACAAGAAGCGTTCCCCTCCCAGGGTGGGCGATGTAGCAGGGCAGGCTCCGCCCAGTGCCAGGGACTTGGGAAATGTTCCACTAGGTGTTAGCAGATACTCATTGCCCCAGAGCTAAAGGGGTGCCTGCCCCGGCCCCACCAGGTAAGGAGAGAAGAGATGCCCCCAGAGGAAGGGGCTGCAGACCTCCGTCTTCTCTCCGGTGAGAGGACCCCGGCAGGCGGGTGTCACTCAGGTCCGGTCAGCTTTCCTATTGGCCGGAACCGCCTCAGGGGGGGTTGCAGGCCAGGGGGTCACTTCCTTTGTTGTAAAGACAGCTTGGCCTCTTTAAAGTTTGTTTTCTGGATTTAAAATCTAGTGTTTAACCTTTGTCATTTGTTAGAAGCATCGCTTCTCTGATGAAATGAGAATCCCATTGTGCTGTGTGCAACCCCCAGTTAGAGGGATGACCCCTCCAAGCCACCCGGTTGGCCTGCCTGCAGCCTTCAGTCTGGGCGTCCTATCTCCTGGGGTAGGGGCAGGATCTTGACTGTTGCCACCTTTTGTGTCCCTTCCACCGGCCATATGGCTATAGGGGGCGCTCCCGTGCACAAGGTGGCTGACCCCTGCGCTGTGGTTACAGGTGTGCAGGAAGCCCAGTCCGCCTCCCTCCGTGCTTCTCCTGTCCGGCAAGGTGGTTAAGGCAGGTGTTCTGGTTACCGCTGTGCGGGGCGTTGTGCCACCGGGGTTATGCGATGATGTTTCCAAGTGTCGTAGGCAGGGCAGCCACTTCTCAGGCTTGGCTCATCAGGGAGGCCTCCCTGGAGGAGGTGCCGTTTGGGCTGGGCCTCGAAGGGCAAAGGAAACCGAACATGACAACTTTTCGCTGCAGTTATTCAAAGTGACAGGATGGGACAGGGGGGTGGGGGGGAGGGGACGCAGGGAGACTGAAGGTAACAGAGCACAAACATTTTAGTTCCCATGAAACATCTCTAAAGAGAAAAGGACCGGAGAGAGTCCATCACCCGCAGGTTGCATTGTACAAACCGGAATTTTTTTTTTTTCCAGCAGAATTGGCGTGTGTTGCTTTCAAATAATGTCATAAAATGCCCGGCATTTTTTAAGTGACAGGATGAATCATGCCAGGTTCCTTCTGCGGAGCAAGCCTTACGCTTGTCTGTTTTGTTTTATTTTATCTTATTTGATGTGATTGGGGGCGGAGGAGGGCGTGCAGAAAGACGTGGAAACCACGTTACCATCTCTTTGTTTCTCTGGCCGGCCAAGCGGAGCCTCACACCCAAATGATTTTGTTCCTTAAAAAAATAAAAGGAGAGTATTTTCAAAGAAAAGAAAAGAAAAAAAAAAAAACCAGCAGAAACTCAGACAGGAAGATTTGCAGGGAGGGAGACGCCTTTCTCCCTCACGTTAGGACCCGATTCTGAGCAAGCGCTCCCATGCCACCTTGACAATCCTGTGCCCCGTGCCCCACATGCATTCACACAGAATCACAAACCTGGTTTTGCCGAAAATCAAATAGCGTAGGCCGCCGGCCGCGCGGGAAGCTGTTTTTTTTTTCTTTTAAGCTCCTCAGAACCCTGTTGAATATTAAAGTTTCATCTCCAGGCGAAACTCAATTCCGACCTGCCCGTAAGGATGTAAAAGAGCAATTCTTCATTTGCTGGGTGATTGATTTCTGACTCTGGGCCCTGAACGCTCATGTTTGCCAAACAGTCATCTGCCTGTGATATTGTTGGGGGTGAGGGATGGTGTGCAAGGTGGGGGTGGGGAAGAGAGCCCGGTGCCACATCGAAGGGGTCCCTTGCTCCCTCGTGCGGCCCACCTTCCTGGCAAGGCTTGGGGGGGTGTGAGGGGCGCAAGGGAAGCTCTGGCTGTGCTGGGGGTGGGGTACCCCCACGATGGTGTTCCTCTTCATGGGTGTTGATGTCTGCCTAACTGATTTCATCCTGCAGAGTAAAGGGAGTAGGAGTCACTCCCAGAAAAGAAGGGGGGAAATTCACCCCCAGCCGGAAGACTGGAGCCGTGACCTGTGTGTGAGGACCGCGGGGCGGAGGGGGGGTCCCCTGTCCTGGTGTGCATCCTGGTTGTGAGAGCACGTTCCGGAAGAGGGGCAGAGGGAGTGTTCACCAAAGCAGTTTCCTGCGTGTGGGGAGTGTGTGGTCCCCACAGTCCCTGGCGCCGGCGATGAACTAGGAAATAATGCGTATCGGCCCCTCCCGGCCCCCTCCCGGCCGTCAGCCTTGTGGAAAGGTCACCACCGGCCGGCCGGCCGGCGCCCACCACGCTCCACCCTTGACCCTGTTGCCTTTTTGACAGGTGCAAAACATGTCCCAATCCATAGAGGTCCTGGACCGGCGGACTCAGAGGGACTTGCAGTACGTCGAGAAGATGGAAAACCAGATGAAAGGGCTGGAGTCGAAGTTCAAACAGGTGGAAGAGAGTCATAAGCAGCACCTGGCCAGGCAGTTCAAGGTATGCCTGTTCCCCCATCCTCCAAGGCTGGGTCTGTGTGTCCCCCAAGCATGCCTTTTCCCCCTAGACATAGCGATATCGGGGGACCGGCTGGGCGGGTAGCCCAGCGAGCCTTGCTCGGCGCTGTTCTTGGAAACGGCAACCTGCCCTCGCCTTGAAAGGGGGAGGCTCCGGCCGCGGCACCCAGCACCTGTTAGCTTCTCAGACCCAGGGGGTTCCAGGTCCCGGGCTTCTCTAGCTGAGTCACAGATTAGCTGGGAGGGGACATCCTCGGCCCCCGCCATTCCACCGTCCCCGCTGCAGGTCAACCGCCTTAGCTGAGGAGTAGCATCATTGATTAGAGTCGTTTCCCCAAGCACGGGGTCACTCAGGGCTGTGTCTCGTATCCGACCTCATCTAGCTGTGACACGGCTCAGCGTAGATTCCCAGGGAACAGGGAGAGACACTGACGTCTTTCTCCCTTGGTGGTAAAGCGTCCCTTTTCTCCGGGCACCTCTGGGCCTGAGAGCCAGAGGTTGTTTGACCTGAAATTATATATATCTATCTATATCTGTATCTATCTATCTATCTATGTATATATATATATATATATATATACATATTTATCTGTATAGATAGATATATAGCTAGAGTTCACGCAGCTTCAAAATTATTAAATTGAGAAGTTATGTGCACCTGAATTAAGGTATACATGCGTGTTCCTTAGAACTGTAGCCCAGATGTAAATGAGCAAGCAGGTCAGTGACACAGACCGGCTCGCCCCTCCACCCCCACCACCACGTGACTAGAAATTGCTGACGCTGTTGTCTTCCTGTCCTTTCCACTGCTCGTGCAAGCAAGCAAGAATGTGCTTTTAGAAGCGATACATCCCGTAGGCCAAATGGCAGGCCTACGAAGGCAGGCGTATCAGCCAATCCATATGATAAATAAAACAACAGGAGGCCCCATGCTGTGAAGGAGAAAGCGGGCGGTCACTCTGGTTTAGGGGCAGGTGGACAGACGGGGGACGGTCCCCGCTTCTGATATGTCACTGTGAATTATCCCGGGAAGAGATTTTTGACCTGCCTGACCGTAGAAGAGTTTATGTCTCTTCCGTGGGAGGCCAGCGGCCTTCCCTTCTCCCCAGGGGGGGTGGGGGTAGTGGTGGGGGTAGAGTCAGATTCCTCTAAAGAGGAGTCTTGGGCAGCCAGAGTAGCTAGCTCCCGCTTTGCAAGCATTGTCCACACAGCCATCTCTCTTCCCTGTCCCCAAATTTGGAGCACTGTGGCTCTGGGGAAGAAGGGGTGTGTATCTGCGGGGGGTGGGGGGGGAGGGGAAGGGACAGAAAAGCCACCCCTGCCTTTTACCCTGGTCTTTTCATTGCATTAAACACCTCAACAGAAATTGTTGCGAAGGAATCCATTAGACCTGTCAGGGCAATCTGTTTGGACTGTCTCTAGCACGGAAGTGTGATTTTTTTTATTTTATTTTTAACGTGACCATAAGAATATGTGTCTGTGAGTGGCTTATCTGCGTGAGGCAGGCTAGTGAGGTAGCTCTTCAACAGTATTTCGTTTTCTCGCTTGCAGGGCTAACTTAAAAGCGGTCTTTTCCCATGCCGCAGTGCCGGAAGAAGCAGTATACCTCCCATGTACCATGACAGAGGGGCCAGACAGCTTTTTTTTTTTTTTTTTTTTTTGCACCTTGCATTTTTACGATTCTTTTCCGATACTTAGCACCCATTTCGCTAAGGAACCTTGAACCCCAGCCACGACCCTGTTTTGCATGTGACTGTAGATGCATTTCATGAATACGTTGGACCCTTTGTCAATGCATATATTCTTTTTTTTTTTTTTTTTGGAAAAAGAAAAAGAAAAAAAAAAAGAGAAACTTTGTGTATGTTGACTTGAAAGCATGTAACCTTAAAGATGTTGCGATTCTACCTGACAATAATAAAGACCTTTCCCAAATACGATGGTGTTCTGAAGAGTTGTTTTCCTGTGCTCTCCTAACTCCTTTTGGACCAGATGATAAATAAGCCCCTCAATGAGGCCGAGAGTGGGCACGTCACGTCTGCCCTCCCCCACGCCCCGCCCCCACACCCCACACCCCGCCTAGGGAGAAGCCAGGCCAAGGCAGGGGTGTTGCAAGTTTTTGCACGCATCGCACTGAACCCGGCTTATTTTAACCTTGCAGGCGATTAAAGCGAAAATGGATGACCTTAGGCCTTTGATCCCTGTGTTGGAAGAGTACAAGGCCGATGCCAAATTGGTTTTGCAGTTTAAAGAGGAGGTCCAGAATCTGACGTCAGTGCTAAACGAGCTGCAAGAGGAGATTGGCGCCTATGACTACGATGAGCTGCAAAGCAGAGTGTCCAATCTTGAAGAGCGGCTCCGTGCGTGCATGCAAAAGCTAGGTAGGCCCAGCACCCTGCGGGGGCGCGGCGGGGCCCCCGTCCACCGTGGCTCAGGCCGGCTCCGCTCAGGGAGCGGTGCTGAAGTGGACAGCACTCCCGCCCCACCCCCACCGCCACCCGCAACCCCTCCTTGCGCCTTGGCTTTCCAGAGCTGATGGCTGGATAGGGCTCCTTGGGTTAGGACCACGTAAGGGACAGAGCCTAGGCGTGTGCACGGTGCACCTAGGTAAGCCCCATGGTCCCACCCCTGTGCAGAGAAGCCAGCTCACTGACCCCGCTGAGCAAACACATCTGAAAAACAAAAATAGGAGGATGTTAGACGTGCCAGAGCATCTCAAGAGAGTAGGTGCGCGCGCGCGCACATGGGCACATGGGCACATTGGGTCAGTTCTTACTTAAGACACTGAGTTGCTTAGGGCTAGAAACGTCCAGCTCAGAGTTCCGTCCAGGTTGAGGACGACGGCGGAGGGAGCCCCCCTCCTCAGATATCGCACCATGGCACAGGGAAGGGCAGACGCAGACACGCCGCAGTGGAAGGAGGTGTATGTACCACTCACAGCTGGGCGCACTTGCGCGCGCGTGCGTGCGCGCGGGGGCGAGCGCGTCTCCTGTCAGCCTGGGAGGGCGGACCCTGTGAGCTCACGACCTCCTCGCTCCGTTCATATTTTCTAAAAGGCCCCTACACAATGTGGGGTGACCCCCTTTCGAGTTCTTACTCGCAAGGGAACTGTCCACGCGCCTTATCAACCCTCGTGGTGTGTGAGGGCACAGAGTCCACTTTTAAGGAGTAGACTTTAAATCCCAATTCCGTTTTTTAGGTTTTCTCTGGCGAAGATTAGCTGGCTGTTCTCACCACCGGCTTTTAAACAAAGGTTGCTCGTTTTCAGAGTGTGTGTGTGTGTTAGAGTAACTCAAAGTTACTTTATGAGGAAACGTTCATTTGGTTTTCTCTGACGTTGTGACTCAGTTTCCTTTTCATCTGCCTTCCCTGCCTCTCTCTCTCTCTCTCCAAGTACCTTATTATAAGCTGTTGTCAGTGAAAGACAGAGAACTTGCAAAGGGCAGGGAAACTGAGTCAGCCAACCTTTTCATTTGAACAGGTTCCCGCATCTTGATTACTTTTCTTTTTTATTCAGTGAGAGGAGGGGAGGCAGAGACTGACTCCCACATGCGCCCTGACTGGGACCCATCCAGAAAGCCCACTAGGGGGCGATGCTCTGCCCATCTGGGGCTGTTGCTCCATTGCTCAGCAACCGAGCTATTCCTAGCACTTGAGATGAAGGCCGTGGAGCTATCCTCAGCACCCGGAGCCAACTCGCTCCAATGGAGCCATGGCTGCAGGAGGAGAAGAGAGAGAGAGAGAAAAGCGAGAGGGGAAGAGGGGAAGAAGCAGATGGGCGCTTTTCCTGTGTGTCCTGACCTGGAATCCAATTTGAGACAATCCACACGCCAGGCCGACACTCTACCACTGAGCCAACTGGCGAGGGTCTAGATTATTTTCAGAGCTGCACTAGGTACCCAGTGAAGACACACACTTTTCAGTCCCCCCCCCCCGTCCTGAAGAGAGGCTTGTGATAGGATGGCATGAAGAATGAATCTAGTGTTCATGTGTACACTCTTGCTGTGTCACATGAGCGAGTGTCTCCTGCGTGTTTCCAGTGATGTGCTTCATGGTGCCCACGTCCCCATGTGTCACCAGCTGGGTGACTGGGGACAGTCCCAGGAGGGGTCTGGGGGTGGACAGCCTCTACCAGCTCATTCCATTTAGACATTCCAAGAGGGTGTGTGATGTTTAAAATGTCAGTGATTATGGGACCACACTAATGACAATGGGTCTACGTGATCATTTCTGTTGGGCACAGTCTTTGGGTTTCTTCCCATAATGACACTGAGCTCACTGTTGTCTCTCTCTCTCTCTCCAAACCATCCCACTGGGTGGGCTCTCTCTTGGTCCCTGGAGAAACCAGAGCGAGGGGGTATTTTTTATTTTATTTTTCCCTTCCTGGTATATGGGCTGTGTATACCAGGGAGAAACAAAGATTTAAAAACCCCACATTTTTCTTTATTTAATTTTATTTTTCTGAAGTGAGAAGCAGGGAGGCAGAGAGACAGACTCCCGCATGCGCCCGACTGGGATCCAACTGGCATGCCCACCAGGGGGCGATGCTCTGCCCATCTGGGACGTTGCTCCATTGCTGCTGGAGCCATTCTAGCACCTGAGGTGGAGGCCATGGAGCCGTCCTCAGCGCCCGGGCCAACTTTGCTCCCATGGAGCCTTGGCTGCAGGAGGGGAAGAGAGAGACAGACAGAAAGGAGAGGGGGAAGGGTGGAGAAGCAGATGGGCGCTTCTTCTGTGTGCCCTGGCTGGGAATCGAACCCGGGACGTCCACACGCTGGGCAGACGCTCTACCACTGAGCCAACCAGCCAGGGCAAAACCCCCACATTTTTCAATGAATAGATCAAGGAGCAGAAGAGGAATTCAGGGGGAAATGGTACAAATGGTGAGACACTCAGGACCTTTCCGAGGGGGATGTCATTCTCCCTAAGATGAGAAATCTTCCCACCTGCACCCGGCTTGGTTTCAGAAGCTGGATGAGTTTACCATAGAGCTTAGGATCTTGGGGCTGTCCCGTGGTTACCCTCAGCTGCTCAGTGGCTTGTTGGGGAGTCAAGAGAGGATGACTAGGTCCTCTGAGACCACATCTTCCTCGTTGGAGAGCCACGGCGTGAATTCACCTCTAGTTGAATCCTTTCTTCAAAAGATCTTGACGTGTCCATAGACCCGCTGAGTCAGGGTCTGCCGGTGGGACCCAGCGGTCTGCATTGACCCAGCACTGGGCAGATTCGGGTGACCCCAACCATGAGACCCCGTCTGAGGGAGGCGGTGAGTGTCACTGATAGCTGTGGGACTCTTTCCAAGGCGGTGGCCAGCTTGGGTTTCAGCCTCTCTTCACTTGTACAGTAAAGAGGGAGGTGTCCATGTGCCCTGAGGTGACAGTGGAAGTCCATGGGTGTCATTTACATCACAATAGATAGATAATTGATAGATAGATAATTGATAGATAGATGAAAGATAGATAGATGAGAAATAGTAGATGATTAATTGATATAGATAGATGATAGGTAGCCAGATGGACAGACAGACAGACAGGGTTAGCAGCTGCTGCTGCTCCTTCTTCCCAGGTTTACGTTCAGCTCAGTACCTTAAGGACACAGCATCCTGTGGTTGCTTAATTTCGTCTTTATGTTAGCCTCGCCAAGCAGGCACTGTTTCTCTGCTTGGAGGTTGCCAAGGAGCGTAGAGAAGGGAGGGAGGGGCAGCCCTCTGCAGTGGAACCAGCACCAGACAGCTGTCCCAAAGGGGGGGGGGGACCTAGGTCTCGGCAGCCGCCCTCCATTCCCTGGTTCTTGGGAGGGGACGTCGGACTCGGTTCCCTGGCCCTAGTGCACAGGGTGTGCGTCCTGGGGCTCAGCCTCCGGTGAGACGCACCTGCTCGGGCCTGGCTGCTTCCCAAGCCTCCCCTCCGCCCCCACCCCACTTCACCCCCCACCACACACACACTCATGCACCCTGAGCCCTCCTGACGAGGGAGGGACCCTTTCGTGGACTGAGTGCTCCAGCTCCACACTGCGTGGACCCGCCACGGGGCTCTTCTCGATCCTGTCAGTTCCTCAGGTCTTGGCAGAGCCGGTTTGGATGGAGAACCAAAAATAACTCCCTGACTCAGGCAGGGCAGCCTCCAGCCCTGCCCGCCGTGCCCCCTGCTGCCCGCTGGTAGAGGAGCAGGGCACCCAGAGCAGCTGGATCCTTCCCTGCCCGCTCTCTAATCCAGGGTCCCCAGGTTCCTCCTGCGGTGGGGGCAGGGGCTGGCAGGCTGGCAGAGGGTTGTTGGTGCTCAGCCCTTGTGCTCCAGGCTCCGGCTGAAGGGGGCGCCCCCCCCCACCCCCGCTGGAACACAGCCAGGCCGGCACCACTGCTGGCCACACCTGGACCTGCGACCTGTTTCCTGCCCCCGGCTCCCCTTCTGTGCAGCCCCAGGCCGGAGAGGCCTCCAGGACGGGCAGGGCAGGACGCAGTAAGACCGTCCGTGGCAGCCCCCCGACCTGGACTTGGCTGAGATGAACCCCATTCTGTCTGCATGCTCAGACCAGACCTTCAGTCACCATCAGAGCGCAGCCTCCACCGAGCTCTTGGTTCCTCCGCGTCAGGCCAGGCGCCCCGCCGCTTACCTGCCCTGATGCTCCCCGGGCCCTCGGAGGCAGGGTTGTCCCCCCAGATGAGGACAGCTGTCTGTCTATGCCACCTTTTACCACCACTCCCCTCCCCTAACCCCCGCTCCTGGGACAGACAGTGAAGCTGATGGGCTCTCGAGGACTTTCTGAGAAATAAGCAGTGTCACCTCGAAGTACCTGAGGGATGAATCACTCACTCATTCACTCTGGACCCCTCCCCAGACTCTGTCTCGGGGGGGAGGGGGGGGGAACAGTCAGTACATCAGGCTTCTTGCCTGGCACCGTGAAGACCCAGATGCTCCCCGTCTGTCGCCCCAAGAAATGTGTGGTCCCTGGCGCCGGGCAGTGAGGCGGGTGGTGGTGTTCCAAAGGAGAGAGGTTTCTGGAAAGAGCCACAGAAGACAGGTGGGAAGAGGGTAGGGTGAGTGGGTGGCATTCCAGGTCGAGAAGCAGCCAGAGGGAAGGTGTGGCTGCAGGAAGAAGGGGCCCCCCCGGGGCCAGCCAGGCCCGGAGCCGAGTTGGGGTGCTGACCCGTCACCTCTGCCTTGGGAGGGTGGTCTCCTGGCCTGGAGGAAGGGAGGATGGTACAGAGAGGACCATGCCCACAGCAAAGCCCCCCACCTCCCACCGAGAGAGAGAGAGAGAGAGAGAGAGAGGGAGAGAATTCACCCCTAGGGCTCAGGAGCACGCCGCCCTGAAGGCTGGCTGAGGTTTGGTCACTCTGCGGGACTTCAGAGGCTCTGCACACAGGTCTGCGGCAGGTGGGACCCGTGGGGTTCTGCACTGTTACGGTGGCTCCCCCGGGCCAGCGGGGACCAAGTCAGAACTGCTGGGATCCAGCTTCCTTCCGCAGTGCCCACATGACTGTGCGGCCCCGAGAACGTCTCCAGCCTCCATCTGTGAGGTGGGGGTGAGGGACGTGGTCACATCCAGGGTCTGGTCCATCCTGATGCTGCCTGACCAGCCAGTGACCTCCGAGACCTCTGAGCCCCAGCTCTCTCCCCCAGACGGGAGAAAGTCTTCACCCTGCCGGGAAAGCCTGCAGGCAGTGGGTGGGGAGGGCGGCAGTCCGCCTGGTGGTCCGGGGCCTACTGGTACCTGAGGGAAGGAAGTGGAAGCCGAATAGAGAGCTTCACACTGTTCTCGCTCTGTGTCCTGCATGGAACCTTGCTTGCTACCTCCTGCAGCAAGCGGGGAGGGCCCAGTGCACTCTCTCTAGCAGCCTCAGGAGACCGAGCGGGAGCTACTACCTTCCTCCCCATTCCCCAGAGGTGCTGCTCTCTGGGGCCAGGCCCCCAGCCCCATGGGAGGGGGAGGAGGGAGAGAGACAAGCCCAGGGAGCGAGGCAGCCCCTCCCTCCCGGCTTCCTGCCTGGGCCTCAGTTGCTCTTTGCCAGGGAGGCCTGGCTCCCCTGGGCCTTGGTGCTTCTCCAGGGAGAGCCAGAGCTGAGATGCTGTCCAGCAGCTGTCCCAGACCCAGGGGGCGGAGGGGACCCTGCGTCCTCCACCACGGGCCGGGCCGGGCCGTCGGGTGGGCCTGGGGACTCACTCTCCTCCCGCGCTCTGACTTTCTTCCAGCCTGTGGCAAGCTGACAGGCATAAGCGACCCTGTGACCATCAAGACCTCCGGCTCCAGGTTTGGGTCCTGGATGACGGACCCTCTGGCCCCAGAAGGTGATAACCGGGTAAGTGCCCCCCGCCTCGTCAGGCCTGGGTCCCCCCCCCACACCCGTCCCAGGGTTTGTTTGGGCAAAGGTGCCCCGTCACGCCACCGCCGGCAGTCTCCACCCCGTGTCTGCTCTCACAGGGGTACCAGTGTGCCCACCTTCCCAGCAAAGCGCTCCAGGGCCTGCAGCCTGAGCAGAGGCTGGTGCCCGGGGGGTTCGTCACAGACCAAGGGGCCGGACAGGAGGATGGTGGTGGCCCTCCCCAGGCGTGTGTCGCTCGGCCTCGGTGGGTGCTCAGAGTCTGAAACCTTTCAATTTTTTTTTTTAATTTTTTTTAATTCATTTTAGAGAGGAGACACAGAGAGAGAGAGAAAGAGAGAAAGGGGGGAGGAGCTGGAAGCATCAACTCCCATATGTGCCTTGACCAGACCAGTGCAGGGTTTTGAACTGGCGACCTCAGTGTTCCCAGGTTAACGGCTTTATCCACTGCGCCACCACAGGTCAGGCGAGTCTGAAACCTTTCAGAAGGTCCCAACCCCCGGGAGGGGGGTCCATTCATTCCTTCTCATTTTTTTTGTTTTTTGGTTTTTTTTTTTTTTACAGGGATAGAGAGTCAGAGAGAGGGATAGATAGGGACAGACAGGAACGGAGAGAGGTAGTTTCTCGTTGCCCTTGCGACACCATAGTTGTTCATTGATTGCTTTCTCACATGTGCCTTGACTGTGGGCCTTCAGCAGACCGAGCCACCCCTTGCTGGAGCCAGCGACCTTGGGTCCAAGCTGGCGAGCTTTTGCTCAAGCCAGATGGACCCGCGCTCAAGCTGGCGAGCTCGGGGTCTCGAACCTGGGTCTTCCGCATCCCAGTCCGACGCTCTATCCACTGCGCCACCGCCTGGTCGGGCTCCTCCCTTCTCGTTTTAATGACTTCTCCTTTTGTATTTCATTTGCCAGTCCTTTCATGGCCGAGGAACCTTGTGTCCCTTTTTTATTTAGAGGCCGTGTTCTTTCTAGACCCCCTCACTACCTTCCTCCCAGGGGTAAACACTCAAAAACAGAGAGCACCACGTTTGTCTTGGTCGGAGAGGGGCCTGGGACCTGTCACTAGAACCCCTTGGGGAAGGGGAAAGAGGAAGGCTGACGGGCTGAGCCGGGGACGCCTGGCCCACCAGCCACACCGGTCGCGGTGACCAAGCCCTTTGGTGGCCTTCCTCGCAGGAAGGTCCCGTCCAAGTTCTCTTGGTGGCTGGTGGCGAGGAGAAACTGGGTTTCACCGGCCTTTGGCGTCTACCAGCCTGAGCATCGTCACCCACACACCCAGCAATCGGGGGGCACTGGTCAGCTCCCTTTCTTCGGCAGCTTGTGGGACATTTAGAAAGTAAACACTGGGGGTCGGGAGAGAAACAAAAGCCCACACTTGCTCTGGGCCAGATGGAGGAAGGGGCTGAGAAATCCAAGGTCCCCTGAGCCGCATCTGGAGGGCCCGCTGGGTCGCGGCCCCCTCTCTCCCGAGACGTCCGCCCTCTGCGCGCCCCTTTCTGCTTCCGACACTTAGGAGGCGGCCTCCGTCGTGACCTCGTGTGTTCCAAACACGGAGCGACACCTGCCCTTCCAGGAAGGCAGACGTGGGGACAAGGACTAGGCGGGCTCCCGGGGACCCCGCGAGCTTGGGTTTCTCCACGGCCTCCAGCGGGAGAAGCACCCCCTCCAACCCGAGTGGGGAGTGGCGTCTCCCTAGACACTCACCCCAGCATTTGCAGGCCGCGTGGGGGGGGGAGAGTTCTGTAGGGGGGCTGGCTGCATTCTGCACACCCGGATACCACAGGGGTTGGGTATTTGGGGGAGGGGGAGGAAGGTTTGGTGGGTTGTTGTTGTTTTTTTTTTCTACATTGTGACAGCGAGCTGGGGCTTAGGAGTTTTCTAACAATTTAAATTGGCTAACTGTCACCCCAACTGTTTCTTTGTCCACCCCCCCCCCACCTGGAGAACCCCACCCACCTCTGTTCCGAGGGCAGT
The DNA here is from genome assembly GCA_037038555.1 of Rhynchonycteris naso. Taxonomy (NCBI): domain Eukaryota; kingdom Metazoa; phylum Chordata; class Mammalia; order Chiroptera; family Emballonuridae; genus Rhynchonycteris; species Rhynchonycteris naso. Next base: position 2,291,168 of record CM072996.1, on the reverse strand, counting down.
TAGGAAGGTGCTCTTGTCAAAGATGCTGGAGAGACAAGAGACAATGGTGGCAGACACCAGGGAGAGTCCTGCTGAAGTTCTCTGTGTCTCTGTGGCGTCAGTCCCAGAGAAGTGACGGCACTCGCAGCCCACCCCGCGGGCCCGGCCCTCAGAGGAGCGTGTACCGACCTATCCTGGTTCGTCGGTTCGGTCCTCCAGGGACCCTCCACGATGGTGTCACCATCCTGTATGTTGAGCTGATGAGAAAGGCCAGGTTCAGAGGGGGTCATGGGACTTGCTCAGGGTCTGGGAAAAGCCAGCTGGTGGTTTCATTAACAAATATCTACAGTGGGCACTGACGTTCCAAGCTGAGTCTCCTCATACCCCATCCTCTGCCCAGGGCCATTGCCCAGGCCCAGCTGATGGGATGCAGGAGCCAGACCCGGCGACCCTGGCACTTCAGAGGCAGACAAGGACCCCCGTCTGACGCTGCGGACAGGCCCCTCAGCCCTGGTGTGCTCTCGGGGACACTTTGTCTCAGAGAGCCCTCAGATACTAGGTCTCAGGGCTCCTGAAGCCCGCACAGCGAGGGCGTAGATGCGTGAGGCTGTCTGTCTAAGTGGTGATGAACACCTTTGATAATTAGACATCTATTTTCTGCTCAATGCCTTGCTCCCCACCCCCCATCCAGGAAAGGCAGCCCTGGTGACAGACAGAATAGGGCTTCGCAGACACGGAAGAGAGAGAGCTGGGCTAGCAGGGGACGCTGGGGCCAGCTCGGGGCAGTTGGCAAGCCGGGCTCAGGCTATTCCCAAGCCACAGGCCTAGTATGGTGGCCTCCAGCTGCCAGCCCATTAAATGGCATATCCTGGGTCCTGCCATTGATCTGGGAGACTGTTTTGTTTTGTTGGTCTTTTCCATTCTCCCATCCAGTTTTGATTACACACACACGGGAGACCAATAACTCACTCCAAAAAAGAAATCAATGTCAGCCTCAGTGCGGTGGCCGGCCGCTGAGGGAGGGAGGCCGGGGTAGGAGGGGCACGTGGCCACAGAGCTGTCCTTCAACACTCAGCACCTGCACTGATTTCTCCCACCTCCCCCCCACACCCAAAAAAATATTGCAGTCTCCAGAAGTGTGGTTGTGCCCTGTGCCCCCCCCCTATGCCCATTGACAGGAGCAAAGACTGTTTAAAAACCCTTGGTAATTTGATGCTAATCTCACCCAGTGCTGCCCACAGGGAGGGGGTCACGCTGGACCTTAGGGTACCCAGTGGGTCCCATCAGACCGGGTCCCACTATCAAAGGCCTGGTTGAGGAGGAAGCAGACGTTTGCATGTACTCGCCCAGTGCTCAGGTCGCTGAGACAGGGAGCGGGTTCGGGGTCGGGGACAGGGGGACGGGGGTCGGGAGAGGGTGCAGCGCGGAGCATCATTGGAAACTCTCTCTCTCTCTCGGAAGAAGCAGTGAGGTCCCCTTCTCAGGAGACCGCTAGCCAAGCGGAGAGGCAGGCAGGAGGGCCCGTTTGGGGGCAATGGGGTCCTTGCAGGAAGAGGGGGCGGACCCCACGCGGCCCTGCGTCCTTCCTGCGCCTCGCAGCCGCCGGGGACCCCTCCCCGGCTTCCTAATCCGTGACCACGTCGCTGGGACTAAAAATACCAAAACCCTCTGATGGGACCCTGGTGCTTTTATGTCTGTGGGGTTTATTTTAAATCTCATTTAAAACAGAAAGCCCATCTGAAGGCATGTCTCAGGAACAAGGGACTGATTTTTTAAATTTCCGAAAGCGCATGTAAGGCCGGGTCTGCGAGCCGCGGGGCGTGGCCACCGTGGGGGCAGCGGCTGCTGGGTGGTGGCTGCGGCCGCACAGACAGGCCGGCAGCCTCGTGGGGGTCCCTGGCTCTTCCCGACCCACTGCACGGGTCTCTCGTGTGTTCCCGTGTTGGCTGAAAGTGACTGAGGCGTTCTGTACCAAGCCTAGACGGCTTCCAGCCGGTCGGCATTCAGGCAGGAGTCAGAAATCTCGTCCTCCGTGACCCCCAAACTGGGGCCACGTCTGCGGCGGTTCCCTCGGTGGCTTTCGGCAGTCGGCAGTCGGAACCTCTAGAAGCTTCTTGGAGAGGCAGTGTTCTCCTCCCCATACACCCCCTGGTGCCGGTGGGAGAAGGGGCGGGGACACTCACCATGTCCCCCAAATGCTGGGCTGTCGTAACAGACCATCAGGCACAAGAGGACCTTGACCATGGGTCAGTACTGAGACACGCCCTGCCCAGTGCCATGTCCTCGTCTGTCCGGGGCCAGGTGGCCATGCCCTTTACAAAGCTGTCTTACTGGCCTGGGTTCGCACACATGGATGGAGTTCCTTCCTTCCCCAAATTGGCAGGAGCACTTCCTGTGCGCCCGCGGCCAGAGAGAGGGCAGTGAACAAGCCTGGAGGTACCCCCACCGGAGGACCTGGGGGTCCACCGTGCCTTTCCTCGTCCCCCAGAGGAAACTCGGGGGCCCCGGGCTGCTTCCTATACCCCCTCCCCTGGCCTGTCACCATACCCAACGCTTCTTTGTCCAGACGGGAAGATTAGTCCCGTCCCCTTTGGAAAGGTGCCCGGAGGTTGGGGGAGAGGGCGCGGCATCGCTTAGCTTTAATCATCCTCTCTCTCCTGGTTCTCTCAGCGCCCCTGGGGGGGGGGGGTTGAGAGGGTCCCGGGCGCTCGCTCGCGGTGGAGGCCCCCGTCGCCCCCCGGGAGCCGCTCACATCAGGGTCCGCTCTCCCCGCAGGTCTGGTACATGGACGGGTACCACAACAATCGCTTCGTGCGTGAGTACAGGTCCATGGTGGACTTCATGACCACGGACAACTTCACGTCGCACCGGCTGCCACACCCCTGGTCCGGCACGGGGCAGGTGGTCTACAACGGCTCCATCTACTTCAACAAGTTCCAGAGCCACATCGTGATCCGCTTCGACTTGAGGACGGAGACCATCCTCAAAACCCGCAGCCTGGACTACGCCGGCTACAACAACATGTACCACTATGCCTGGGGCGGCCACTCGGACATCGACCTCATGGTGGACGAGAACGGGCTGTGGGCCGTCTACGCCACCAACCAGAACGCCGGCAACATCGTGATCAGCAAGCTGGACCCCGTGTCCCTGCAGGTGCTGCGGACCTGGAACACCAGCTACCCCAAGCGCAGCGCCGGAGAGGCCTTCATCATCTGCGGGACCCTGTACGTCACCAACGGCTACTCGGGGGGCACTAAGGTCCACTATGCCTACCAGACCAACGCCTCCACCTACGAGTACATCGACATCCCCTTCCAGAACAAGTACTCCCACATCTCCATGTTGGACTACAACCCCAAGGACCGCGCCCTGTACGCCTGGAACAACGGCCACCAGATCCTCTACAACGTCACCCTCTTCCATGTCATCCGGTCCGACGAGTTGTAGGGGCCCCGCCCCCTGAGCCACCCCGCCTGGAGGCCGAGGCCGAGGATCCGGGGCCCTGGCCTGCGTGGGATTCCCCGCCAAACAGCTGCCGACATCACTAACGACTCTGAACCACGCTGGTTTGGGGGGGGAACTCGTCGGCAACGTGAAAGACGGCAGCGTCCGGCATCGCAGGCGAGGCGTGATCCTCTCTGTGTTCCCTCAGCTCGGGCCAGTGGGGGGGGGGGCGACGGATTTGGGAAGGAACCCCGACTTTGCAGCTGGAACTGCAGCCCAGGGCTCCCCTTGCCACCCCAGCCCGCCCCACCCCGCCTTCTCGGTCACGTCATGTCAGGTACTTAAAAGAAGTCAGGCGATGATGTCTGTTGGCCAGTTGTCGCCCGAGGACAACCCACTGTTAGGATCGCATGGACCCTTAGATCGCAGCCGGTGGTGCCAGTGGACGGGGCTCATCGTGTCTCTCGTGAAGCCCACCCCCCCCACACCCAGCCCTGCCCTGCCCCGCCCCCTCCGCTGCCCGGCTAGTGCCCGGCACCCGGAGGGGTGGACGCAGGCTAATCTAGCTCATACCTTATCGCCGCTGCTGCTTCTCGACCTGTGTTGTGTCTTAGATTAACGTGCTGAGACTCCGGCTAGCCCGTGGCCCCCTACCCTGCCCCGCGTGCCAGACGGCCGGCGTGAGCGGCACGGACCATCCCGGCGCCCGGCCATGCGAGCGCCGTGCCTGCCCCGTACGTAGTGTGTCGTGTGCCGACGTGTGTCCTTGTTTCTTTGCAGTGGTGACTCTGTGCATTCGGTTTCTATGCCCATGGGTGTCGTGATGCAATGCCGTAGTTTGGATCAGTCAAGTGGATGGTTCTCGTTGCTGAAAAAAAAAAAAAAAAAAAAGAAAGAAAAAAAAAGAAAAAATCATAACCAGTGTTCATCCTTGTAGAGATAACCGAGTTCGTGTTGACACTAATCAAAGGGATGGTTCTCTTCTCCCAATTAGCCAAACCTCGAACCCACGGATGAGAAGGGCTCGCCACAGGGGGTGGGGTGGGGGTGGGGGTCGGGGGTGACTTCCGTTTCTGGCGGGAAAGGAGTTAGTTTCCAAGGGTGTCGGTATGTGCAGAAAGTACCTTTTTTTAAGTAAAAAAAAAAGAAAAACAAAACAAAAAAACAAGAGGGGACCTTTGTACTCTCCAGTTATCTAAGGAACAATAAACATATTAGGAGAGGTTTTTTTGCTTCACGGTTATTTCTGAGGGTTTCTTTGTTTGTTATTTTTTTTAAATAATCATTCTTCCAGATCCTTGCAGGCGTTGTCCAGAGAGGGTGAGAGTCCTCTCGGAAGGGGAAGGAAGGTTCCTCCTTTCGGGTCTCTGACCACCCATCCCCCAGAAAGCCAGAGGCTGGAGATCATCTCAGAGTTCCCCTCCCCTCCTTAGGTGAATCGGAATCACTGTTCCGTTCCACTTCTAGGGACCCCTGCCACCCCCACCTGCCAGGCTCCCCAAAGGTCATAGCTGGAAGGAGTCAAGCACCCACGTCAGACCTGGCAAGGGGGCACCAGCAGAGACCTTGCCAAAAAGTGGGTGAAGGCAACCCCAGGCCATTTGCACTGGTGGGTCCCGGAGATGAGTGGCTGGCCCCTCTGGAAGCTGGGCTCCCAGGCCTTGGAGATGAAGACCTCAGGGCACACGGGAGCCTGGGCCACGCCTATCAATGCTGAGTCGGGCCCAGGCTCCAGAGGGTGCTAAGGTTTCTGCAGGACAGACCATCCATATCTCAGTGCCCCGAGCCCACCCATTGGGTATGTCCTGTGGCTTCGTGCCGGCCAGAAAAGGGACCCGGTAACTCCTCTCACACAACACAGCACTCAGGACACGGCCTTAGAGGTCCAGGGTGCGGCGTGGCCTCCCCTCCCCTCCCCTCTGCCCGACGACAGGTTGCACCCGGAGCCAGGACAGCGATGCAGGCCCTGGGAAATGCCAGGAGCCCCATGAGCCTGGTCCAGTGGGCACTGCCCTCAGCCCCATGAGCAAATGAGCCAACCCAACACAGTTCCAAAACGGTCTTCCCAAGTGTTGTCGTCTGTCCTGGACTGACAGCCGGGCTGGTAGGCGGGTTGCTGGTAGAACTTAGATGGGGACAGAGCTGACACTCACAGGATTGCGTCCGCATGGAGTCCATCTGAGAATGTCCAAGAACCTGTGAAGCCGGTCCCTGGGCCCATCCGGACGCTGGAGCCCATTGAGACAGAGGCAGCCAGGGGTAAGGTCACAGTAAGGGCTGTTGGGATCGGCCCTGGCCAATAGTTGGGACAATTTGGGATGAAAATTAAGGCAGAGGCTCCCTGGCTCCTCCCTGACTGCTCCCCTGCTGGTCAAGGACCACGGCTGTAGGAGCAAGGCTGCTGGCCAGGGCTCACCCACCCATCAGGGTCCTGTGGACCAGTCCTGGGACCATGGTCAGCTCCCCCGATGGAAAACAGCATGAATCCTAAACCACGGGGGTTTGGGGGGGGGGCAGGAAGGCTCTGAAAGGTGCAGGCGGTGGTTGGCCAACAGGGCCTGATTCCGCATTGGGGGGCCACTGTGGGACCCTTCCCCACCCACCCAGGGCATCTCTACACCACACGGGGCCCTCGGCTCCTGGACCCGGCAGCAGGAGGACAGTGCCATTTCTTGCCTGGCACAAGCCCTTCCTGTCTGCCCGCTCCCTGCTGTGCCCGCCCAGACCCCTCCATGAGGCCTCACCTCCAGAAATGCTGCATTCAGCAGCCCCTCGGGGTTCCCCACGGTGCCCTCCAGTGCCCCCCACGGTGCCCTCCCCACTATCCTTCTGTCCCTCCCCCCGCTTCCATGACAAAGGTCTCACCTTCCAGAAGCCACCGCGTCCTCCTGGGTTCTTGGAGGGGCTCCCTGTTCTACCCTCCCTCCCACCCTGCTCCCCGGAGTCTGTGACCTTATACCCACAGATGCTCTGGGAACGGCCAAGCCCAAGACCAAAATAAAAGAAAATCCAAAGATCCTTTATTGTTTGCCATTGCTGCTGGCGACCGTGACATCAAGGTACATACATGGCGGGGGACGATGGGGAGGGAAATGCCTGGTCCCCCATCAAAGCCTCGGTATTCGCATTAGCCAGAGTCTCCCCTCCAACCACCGCCGAACCGGCCGTCAAGCAAAAACTTTGGGAAGTGGGGTGCATGTCCACACTCTCATGTTTACAAATTATCTTGGGCTGAGACGGCCTGTGACAGACAACTCCCCCTCCTCCCCCACCCATGAGAGATAATGGCAGCGGGCAGTTCCCATACGAAAGCTCAGGTCTCGGCCACACAATCCACATGGCCACGGGCTACTCCCGGCGTGAGGGGACCCGGCCCCAGCGCAATCCGCGGAATTATCTGGTCATGACAGCGGCAATGACAGACCGATTTCTTTGTAATCTCCCCTAATGACCACGGAGAAATCAAACAGACACACACCTGTCCTCAGTCATCAGAAGACAAAAGTGGAGAGAGGTCCGACGGGTCCGGGATGGATTGGCTACCTCAGGCTGAGAGTCTTGGCCAGGGAAACCATCCCTCCAAGATGTTAAACGCGTGAGAGAAATGGTCTCCCACCGCGAGTAAATAAAACAGCCGGCCTGTCACTAAGTCTCCCGCAGTCCAATAATGGGGGTGTCTGGGCTGATGGCGGACCATCTGAGGACAGATTTTTTTTCTCTGTGAAACATTTGGCCCGAAATGAAAAGGCTCACCCTCCTTCTGGGTGTTCCGAGGCCGGAGGGGCGTGAGACTCACTCAGTGCTGGTGCGGCCCGGGCCAGGAATGATCCTAAATTTCCACGGGATTCCTGTTCCCCGAAAGGAGCCCCTGTCGGGTGAGCCAGCACCGGCGCCCATCCGTGGAATTCCCCCTCTGGCTCCTGGCCAGTCACACCGCCGCCTGCGTGGGGTTTATGGGAGGCATGCGGGAAAGGCGGCTTTTCCCGCCGCCCGCTAATGCGAGGGAGCCTTCGTGGGTGGAGTGGTCACCCCTGGGGTCCTTGTGAAGTCCAGGGCCGCCATGCTGGTGCCAGGCTCCTCCAGTGTGGCGGGAACTGAGGGCCGGGGGGGATCATTTCAGACAGGGATCCGGAACAGGCTGCTGCCCCCTTACTGCAACGTCTCACGTATTGCATCTGAAGGTTTGCGGAGGAAGCTTGAGCACAGATGACACTCAGAAGCCGTGCTAGTTCCGCCCCCCCGCCCCCATGGTTCCCTTTGACCTCACACAACCGTGCAGGAGAGGCCCCAGCCTCCCTGTCTTCGGACGAGGACACTCCCGACCCGTGAAGGACGGTCCATGTCCACAGGTGGACGCATGGAGACGCGTTGGGGACGTCCCGGGCCCTCGCAGGTCACCGAAGGCAGGTGGGTGTCCAGGCAGGGGTGAGCCCAGGTTTTAGACAAGGGTTTCCACTAGGTGCTCATGGGCCATGAATCCCCCAAAGGCAGCTCCTAGAGGATTGGGGAGGGAGAGGGGTTGTGGTCCCATCCTTGTGCAGCCACCAGCACCATCAGGGGGCACTGGCTGTGGGGACCCCAGGGCCATGAGGACATAGCTGACCCCTGTACACTGCACACACTGAAGGAGGGCTGTCCCAGGACCCCGGGAGGCCGGAGCTGGGTGGGGTACTGATGCCCTGTGTCACCAGGCCCGGGCAGAGCAGCCTTCTCATTATGGACGGGACACGTCTGCTCACCATGAGAGTCGATGTCCCAGATCTGTGGCACTGAGGACAGGCTTTCTCAAGAAGGGTTTTTGCGCCTGACCAGGCGGTGGCGCAATGGATAGAGCGTCGGACTGGAATGCGGAAGACCCAGGTTCGAGACCCTCAGCTCGCCAGCTTGAGCGCGGGCCCATCTGGCTTGAGCAAAAGCTCATCAGCTTGGACCCAAGGTCGCTGGCTCCACCAAGGGGTTGCTCGGTGCTGAAGGCCCGCAGTCAAGGCACATGTGAGAAAGCAATCAATGAACAACTATGGTGTCACAACGGCAACGAAAAACTAATGATTGATGCTTCTCACCTCTCTCCGTTCCTGTCTGTCTGTCCCTATCTATCCCTCTCTCTGACTCTCTCTCTGTCCCTGTAAAAAAAAGTAATAAAATAAATAAAACATTAAAAAAAGAAAAGGTTTTTCGCTTGGTTTCCTGTGGGCGAATCGTTTCTGAAAGGGCCTCTTATTTTAATAAACCCACGGTGCCCGATGTCGCCGGATTCCATCCCGCCGAGGCCGCACCAGCCCGCCTGGCCCTCCGGCAGCGTCCCAGAGCGCTGGTCTCCCCCACGGAGCATCTGCGGAATCTCTGGACGCTTTCCAGTCCGGCAGGTAAGACAGGGCGTCTCCCCGGCAGCTCCTGGCAGCCTTTGGGTCCCAGTCAGGACAGGGGGGAGGCGTCTCCTGTGTACCTGCCCGGCCCCCTTCTCGCTGGGACGTCGGTGCCTGTGGGGTGATGTCCGGTTTCACCTCTCTCCCAAAGGCTGCCCAGCTGCCCCAACATTTTATCAAAGGGCCCGACTTCCTCCGGCTGCTGAATCCTATGCGGATGTCCCCTGGGCTCAGTCCCGTTCCGAAGGCCTATGATACTGTCACCAGAAAGGGCCACTTCCATAAAGGGGTGGGCGTGCCTGCAGGTGGCTGACGGCCCAGGACTTCTTGGGCTGGCCCCGCTGCACCCCTTCTCCAAGCTCTCTCTTTAAAAGGCGCATGCGCAGCGACACCCCCCCCCCACCCCCAGGACGGCGAGGTCCCACGGGGGGGCGGGGCGGGGGGGGGATTGTCACAAAACCCGAGTGGGATTCTTGCCCTCCGTCATGTTGTCAGGTCAGCAGAGATGCGTGTGTTTCGGGGGTAACGTGCCTCGGAAGGGTTCTGTGTTCTCAGCAGAACGTGGAGACCCCGAGACTGCCGGGACTCTCACAGGAGGGAGGGCCCGTCCTCTGGGGGGGAGGGGTCTTCGGGGAGACCCCGGTGCTCAGTTCTCTCCGCTTCACCGGAGTTCCCGCAGGGAGAGAGAACTGCCCACTGGTCAGCGGCAGGCAGCCCTGAACCCACAGGCTGCCCTTCCCGCCCTTGCCGGCCCACTGGCACGCACGGCGGGTCCTCCAGCTGGTGAGCCACCGGACACTTACTCACCACACAGCGGGCAGCAGAAGGTGCGGAGCACTGAGCCCGGCAGGGAGCGGGCTGTCCCCCAGCCCCGGCGCTGCTGAGTCACCCACGGACGAGGGCGCTGAGCCGGGCCGTGGAGGGAGGCGAGGTCCCGGCCCAGGGGGCCGAGGCTGGCGTCTGTCCCGGCTCCACCCTCGCTGACCTTTTCCTCTGCGTGCCCTCCAGCCCGCTGCCCCGCCACCTGCACGCGTTCTCGCCCGGTCCGCCCCCACGTGCACACGCATGCGCGCGCACCGGCTGACTCCAAGCCCCCCGGCCAGGCGCAGAGCAGTGGCTGGTTGGCAAGCGGCCTCGCAGATGGCTTCTTTGCGGTTCGGCATCCTCCCCGCACAAGGAGAGCTGAGATCTGCGCCCGTCTGCTTCCAGGAGACTTCTGCTGCAGAGACCTCGTCCCTGACCTGGGCCTCCGAACCTTCCAGACCGCCCCTCCTCCAGCCGGAGCCCCGTGTCATTGCAAGAGGGTGGGCCCCGTCAGGTGTGAAGTCGCCAGCCATGGGTTCCCACCCTGTCTCCACAGTACACACCCCGCCTGGGGCCCCAGCTTCCCACGCCCGGTCCCCTGCTCCCGGTCCTGGCTGGAGAAGTCCTGGGGTGCATTTGGTGATGGGTGTGGATGGCCCCCATTCTTGGGGAGCTGGTCACGGCTCTACAACACCTCTGCCCAGGCCGGCTGGAGCACCAGGCTTCCCATGGCAAGATTTCCGGCATTCCGGCCGCAGGCGAGGAGCCCTTTGGCCCTCTCCACCCTCCCACCGCTCGCTGCTTGGTGTCCTGTGTCCTCAGCCCTTGTCTCCACCCTACAGGTGAAAACAGAGAGGCTAGTTAATGCCCAAGCAAGTTAGCACAGCTAGTCAGCACAGCTGGTCAGCGGCAGACCCAGAGTTCTTGCTGGACAGAGAGCCGGTTTGGAGAAGAGATCCACCACGGCACGCCACCACCGTCTTCTATATAAGCGACCAGTTTCCAGAACAGCCGGTCAGACTGGGCTCTCTGCAGCAGAAGCAGCAGCAGCAGTAGCAGCCGGCCCCGGGAGAGAGGCCCCTGCCGGCTGGCTGACACTGTGAAAAGAAACAGTAATTTCCTTATTGATCTTTTCCTTCCTGAGCGCAGGGCTTGAAAACAAGGTCGCTGAGGATGATGTTGCTGGCGTGCTTCATGGTCGCATTCTGCTTATTGAGTTCCCGTGTTATTCCTGGAGGGCTCCCCTCCTCTCTAGCGCAGCTTCTCACTTCAAGGACACCGATGGCCCGGCCCGCTCGCACGGATCTCCAGGAAGCACGTCCTGTATCCGGGACAGCGCACCGACCCCCCTCAGCTGTCCCCTGAGGCAGCCTAAGGCCACAGGCACCCACCTCTGCCCCCTACTCTGGGCTCCATCCCCTGCAGCCACCCCCTTCCATTAGCTAGACTGGCTCCTGCCTGCACATGTCACTTACACGCCGTGTCCCTGCTAAATGGGCTGTGGCAGGTCATAAGAAAGAGGAGACAGTGGCTGTACCAGGTCAGCCGGAGAGGCTGATGTTAGCCCAGGCAAGGCCGGGAGAAGGGACATCCAATTAAAGTTTCTCTGCGGCCCGGCGGTTGCAGGCTTGGCTTGTGACTCTGGGAGCTTCAGAAATAACGGATGGGGGCCAGGATGAGAGCGTCCTCCGTTCTTCCTCCCAGATGCCTGTCCGTCCACGTGCGGGTCCCGGGAAGACCCGTGTGAGAGCCGCCCCGGGCGGTGACCCCGCCATCCCGTTCTGCAGATGTTTGCTGCCCGTCCAGCTCCGTACTGGAGGGCCAAATGCAACGCCCAGCCCTCAGGGGTCTCCGTCCAACAGAGGCAGAGAGAGACAATCCCAGAAGGTGGCCACGGGCCTCCAGTTCTCAGACGCAAGCCGGCAGCTAATCTCCCACACGCAGCTGCCACGAAATAATGGAAGAATTTAGGCGGCCTCTTAAACCCTTTTAATGAAATCCAGGCTTCAAGCAATCTGCAAGGCGACGTTCTGTGAGAAACCCTGGTCTCCGCCCCTTACCTCCTCTGCCTGGCACGGGCTCTCGAGGGGAGAGGCCACCTCTCGCCAAGGAAGTCAAAACAGGTACACGGATTTAACTCCAAGAGGGTTTCTGGAGTTAAACAAAGATGCTGGAGGTCAGCGTGACCTGGTCAATCCCTGCGGCTGCACTTGCCAATGGCACGACAGTGGCCACTCCGCTGACCCTCGAGGGGCGTTAATTCCAAAGCTGTAGAATGAGATTCCAACAGGACCCACCCTCAATTCACCTGAGGAACACCTGAGCCAGGCTTGGAAAGCACAGGGGTGGACAGCCAGACCTGGACACTGGAACTGGGGCCGTGGGGTGGGGATGGCAGGGCCGTGAGATGTGGGCGCCGGGAGCTGCCCGGCCTGCCTGCCTGTTCCTTGGCGTTCCCGGTTCCTGAGTGCACAGTGCGGGGCTCCAGGCTGAGCCCGCTGTGGTGGTGCCCTCCTGCTGTTATCATGGGAACCCCTGCTGCACAGGTTGGCAAGTCAGGCTGGGAGTGTCCAGGAGACCTGCAGAGGGCCTCAGGGGCAGGTTGGCTGTGCTGCCCACCTTGTGGTGCTCACCGACCAGCTTCAACGTCCCCCAGAGCAGTGGCCACAGTGATGACCCCACTGCAGAGACACGAGGCCACGCACTCAAAGAAGAAACTGCACATGCCGGGTTCCCCCTCCCCCCCGTGCTGGCTCCATCGTCACACAGTGACGGGCCTGACACCCTCACGCGGGCTGCGCCCTCTGCCTGGCATGATTGCCCCGGGTGTCAACGTGTCCACCGGTCCATCAGCCCGTGCGTCCGTCTGTCCGTCCTGCTCCCCACGGAGGACAGTGCTGAGGGACACGTTTACCTCTGTGCGTCCCTGGGCCTGGCTCTGCGTCCGTGTGTAGTAGGTACTCGGCAAACACTTGCGGAATCAAAGAGTGAGCAGGTCTGGCTGGTCTCAGGAAAGCCTGGAGGAGAATGTCCACTCAACGCCGAGTGGGCCTTCAAAATGCAAACCCGTTCTCCACTCCAACAGCACCACTCTGTGTGGACGCCCCTCGGAGGTGCCCGCCGGGCTCTGAGCCCCTGGGAACCAGAAAAGGTTGTTTGCCACCACCCCCTATGCACACTGGTCTCGTTGGGGAGGCCTTGGGGGTCCTTGGGGGTCCAGTTGTGATTCTCTGTGACACACAGGGTGAGTCTCAGCCTACCTGCTTTCTGCTTCTCAAAGCAAGAGTTGGGTCTCCACATAGATAGGAGCAGAGGACCTCAGGAAACCCTGAGTTCTTAGGAGACACGGGGGGCTTGTCACTCACCCTCTGATTGGGGAGGTGCTTCTGGTCAAACCACCCCTGTCAGGGACGGTAGCAGGAAGAAGCCAGCAGGCTCCTTCCCTGGCCCCCCATGGACCCCTGAGCTCCTCATCCTCCGATGTTCTGACATCCAGGCAGCAGGTGCAAGACTAATTCGGTGTGTGAATTATTCAGAGCAGCAGAAACACAACATGAAAGACGGAGGACAGAGGTGGAGGCTGCCGGTGTGGAGACAGAAACTCAGACAACAGACCCCACCCCACCCCAACCGGAGAGCATTCATCAGATCTTGGAAACAAATTAGCAGTGAGTTATAGAAACATTGTTTCATTAGATGCAACCAGTCCTTTCAAGAACAATACTCAGAAATTGTTTTCCTGCAAACAGCTTGGCCTGGCTGTTCTGCAGGCTTTGCTGACCCCTGCCTCCCCACTCCGGGCTCCACCATGTGAGCTCCTGGAGGGTAGGGACCCTGGAACTGGCCCACCCCCGGTTCCCGGGGCCTCACACCATGCGGGTGCATCCTAAACGCCCAGGAGATCGCCCTGGATTGTCATATTTCCAGAGGTCTCACCAGCATCTCAGCAATGAGCCTCAAAGCAAATCGCTCCAGCAAGTGGGACAGATATCTATCTGCTTGGGATCATGCAATCCCCCTTCCTATACAATTATCCCTAATGGGACGCTGTTGGCTTGGGGGTCTGCAGCATGCTGGGGGGCCACCCCCAAAGACACGGCTCCTTTAAGCTTTGCTGTGGAGGCTCATTTTGCCCTGAGAGAGGGGCATCCCCTGTGGGAAAACGGGGAGCAGAAGGGGTTGTACAGATATGAAAACCATTAGGTAGCAAACCCAGCAAACGACTCAAGGTTCTAGAATTTTTCCTGCTTGTCGGTCAGGGCTGCAGGGCCACTGGGTCTGGCCCGGGGAACATGGGCAATGACCCTACTCTCATCAATGCTCCTCGGCCATTGTGCCCCGGGGGAAAATCTCTCCATGACGCCAAGAGTGAGAAGCGAGAGACGGGAGTGCCCAGGAGCGGGGGGTGTTGGTCGGGGTCACCCACCTTGGACAGGCTTGCTGAGCCTGGGCAAGGCCATGCCCCTCCCCCGCACTGCCCTGCACTGTACCCAGGGCTCTTGCATTCTGACATTCTGGGGTTAATTCTCTTCCCCACAAGTCCACACAGAGGGCCCCGTAATTCTATGCCGTTCCCATGTCAGTTGATGAGGGTCAGCCGTATCTTCCCACGGCAGACTGTGGGTTCAGGGTTCAGAGCTTCTTAGCAGAACCGGGGAGCGTGGGGGGGGGAGGGCGAGTTCGTGAGAGTCTACGTGGGCCAGGACAAAGGGAACCGAGGCCAGAGAGAGAGACCATGGACACAAGAATTTAAGGAAGCGGCTGAGGGCAAGGCCAGCCTAGTCAGGTAACCCCTGGAAGAGCGGGGCTGGCCACCTCGGTCGATTGGCCTCCGCCGTTTGGCCTCGCTTCTGGATGAGGAGAGATGAGCTTCCTTCAGCCTCAAGACTAGACCCACCAAGGGGGGCCGGTACAGGGACTCCCAGTTTCAGCTGAGGCAGGAAGAGCCCTCCTGCGGTGGGGAGCTTCCCGGTGCTGGTGGTAGACAAGCAGAGGGGTGGAGATGACCCGTGGGTGTCCGCAAATTTTGGCCCCCTGTATGAAAGGCGGGGCTGGGTCACTCTAGCAACCTCTGTGTCCCTCCTGGTCCCTGGGGCATGTAAATCTGAATCTCCAGGCAGGTTCTGACCACGCCAGCCTCGCGGGGGTGGGAGTGGGGGGGAGGGCTGGGGCGGTGGGCATCTCTCTGTGTGCACTGCAGGTTGGTATTCCGTACCTCCGTGCCTCCGCAGAAGGACAAGAAACCTTTCCGGCTCAGAGAGACACCCCCCCCCCCCCGCTTCCGCCAGCTCCCCACAGGCAGAGCTGCACCCCCACCTCCACGACCACATGCCGACCTCAGCATCCGGAGTTTCACTGATTGGAGGTGCTGGGCTTGTCCGTGTTCCAACAGCGAAGGGCAGGCACGTTCCTGTAGCTTCCGAAGCAAGTTGTAAAATGGACTGCGCGCGTAAAAGGGCGCCGTCATAAAACACGGGCCGTGCGCGCACTTCAAGGGCCAGCCGACTTCGTAAATCAGGGACTCATAAATCAGGGACGTGAGCTGACGAGGACGTTTGGCTTCCCTTTCTGGATGCAAAATGGATGGCTTCTAAATCAAAAGAGACAGACATAGGCCCGGGGGGGGGGGCTGCCGGAGGGCACAGAGCAGCCCCAGCAAGGGAACAGCGGGGGCATGTCGAAATGGAGCGTGGAGACCCCATGTCGCCAGCCGCAGGGGTCTGGAGCGCGTCATTTCTCCTGGGGAAGCTGCGGCAACCCCTTCGTTTCCAGGGACCCCCTCATTACAGATTAAAAGATACACCCCACCCCACCCATGTGGAAGTGGTGTCTGCCCCTCTGATGGCGGGGGAGGAGGGTGTTCTTCAGATTCTCTACGGTGATGGCAGAGAGCCCCGGCTTCCCACCCTTCCTCTCTCTCCTCCATGAGGCGTGCGGGCACCCAGGCGTCTCAGTTCATGAACCTCAGGGTCTTCAAAGAAGCAGAAGGCGCCGGGCGGGTTCCTAGCTGCCTCCGTGTTTCACTGGCCTCTGCGGGTCTCCTGACCCCGACCTGCGTGCGTGCAGGGGAGGCTGGGAGAGGTGTGGCCTGGATTTTGGGGAACGGAGAGTGAAGGGGCCAGTCCTTTGTCGTGGCTATTGAGATCTTAAAAAAGTGTCTTGGGTCATCCCCTGGGAAACGCAGCCTTTGGCTTCGGAGAGGTTGGGCGTGCGGTGCGGAGTGATCTCACGCAGGCAACCAACCCAGCCCCTCTGAGCTCGCGGTCTCGTTTCCCCAGTGCGGAGGCTGACGCGGATGGCAGGGCTGGGAGGATTAGATTAGCCCTGCCCAGGGCTCGGCCCCACAGAGCTCGGCCACGCCGTAGTCGTGGTAGCTGGTGCATTTTCCCTTCATGCGCGGCACACAGGCCCGGCTCTGCGATCTGTCGTCCCTAAAGTGGCCGCAGGATGACCGCCTCTAACTCAGCACCCACAAGGGGGGACTGACTCTCCAGACAGCAGGCGGTCTTTGTTAGGGACACCAGCCAGCTTGGTGTGGGGCTGGGCCTGTGACGGACGCTGTGCCGCTGTGTGTCCTTGGTGGCGGCGTCCTCGCGGGCAGGACTTCCCTGGCCACTGGCGGACGCACCTCGGGGGCGCGCCAGCCTGAGCACGTGTGAGCGAGACGCAGCTGCTCACTGACCCGTTCCCACGTACCTCGGGGATGCAGGGTTAACACCGACCGGGGTGCCCAGCTTCGAAGCGGCCGGACCCCGCCAGAGGGCGGTGGGCGCCACTGAGGGCTCTGAGCAGGGACAGGCCATGCTGCCGTTTTCTAAAAAGACGGGTCTAAGGCTGAGGAGGCGCGACGGCGAGGCAGGCAGCCTGGGCGCACCCCGCCGACTCCCATCCCCTAGACAACGGAAATTGACTGGCTTCTGAGGTTCAATCAAGAGAAGATCTAGCCAGAACTAGGGTCTCCTGCTGGGTGAACCAAGAGGGTGGGGGGAGGGGGAGGAGAGTGGGGCTGGGGGGGGGTAACTGCGAGCGGCGGGAGACTTGGGGTGGTGAACGTACCATGCAGTGTACAGATGATGTGGAGCTGTGCACCTTTTACTAATCAATGTCACCCCAATAAATTCAATATACATTAAAAATACCAAAACAGGTGGGAGAAGCTCAGGCGGGGGCCTCCACAGCAGCGGCCGGCAGGAGCCCGTGGACAGCAGTAAACGGGGACTAGGTAGAGGAGGGGGGTGGATTGGGTGGGCTGAGCTCAGACCCTGACGGTGACACCCTGGGGTCCTTGGCAGAAGACCCAGTGGGAGGAGCTGGGGAATCGAGCCAGAGACACCACCCCACCCCCGGCCAAAGGCACACCAGCAACTCTGTCACCGTCTGGTCTGTCCCTCATCTTGGCTGTGGCGGTGCTGACGCTGACACGGGTGGCCTGTTTGGAGCATCTGGCAGTACTATTTTGTTGCTTAATGACGGCGGGAAAAGCAGGAGTAATCGCCCGTGTTAACATGTAATTTATGCTCCGTCCATAATTATGTTCCGCCACCGGTAATGAAAGCACGCGGTGCCTTGGGCTCGGCTCGGCAGGCGGCTGCGCGCCCCAGGACTTAGCGAGGATCAGCCCTCGGAGCCCTGGGCGGGCGCCAGTCAGAGGCGCTGTTCTCAGGTCAAGCAGACCCTGGGGTGACAAGGGCCAGGCTGGGTCACACACATAGGCAGAGGAGAAGAATAGCTCCTCAACAATGCCCACATCCAAATCCCCGGAACCTGTGACTATTTGATGTTTACACGGTTAAAGGGACTTTGCTGATGTGATCAAGTTAAGGGGTTTTAGGATAGGGAGGGGACCCAGGACGATGCGGTGAGCCCAGTGCCACCACAGGGGTCCTTATGGACAGAGGCAGGAGATCAGAGTCAGGGAGGAGACGTGAGGACAGAGCAGAAGTCGGAGCAGAGAAGACACCACTGTCCTGAAGCTGGAGGGAGAGGCCGCGAGCCCAGGAGTTCGAGGCCTCTGGTCCTGGAGAAGGCATGGAAGTGATGCCCCCGGAAGGGACCAGTCCCCTGGAGGAACCAGTGTCCAGTGGGGACCAGCCCTCAGGAGGAACCAGTGTCCAGCAGAGACGAGTCTGGCTGACACAATGACTTAGGACTTAACTCGGACCTCCAGAACTTGAAGAGCTTTGTTTAAAGTCACCAAGTTTGTGTCATTTGTCCCAGTGGCCACAGGACAATCCTATAGCTGCCTCTGTGTCCAGGTCCCTTTGGGATCTGGGGGAGGAGATGGCGGCAGAGAGAGAGAGAGACTGGGGAGCAGAGAAGGAAGCGGAAGGAAAGGTGGGTTCTGTCCAGAGACACAGCAACGTCCCCAGCTCGATGCCTGCTTGTGGTTGCCCCCGCCGCCCCCCCCCCTGCTAAAGAAAGGAAGCCTGGCTCTCCCCCCTGCCAGAGCTGCCCCTACTCCCTAGAGGTGGGGGGAGGGTGCTCTCACTGTACAAGAAGGGGGGTGTGAGGGGGCAGGTACCGGGGGCCAGGTCAGGCTGCAGGGGTCTCCCTCATCATCCAAGCAAACCTGGAACACATCACCCACATGAAGGCCCCCGGGGGACTTTGCTCACTGCTTATCCCAGGGGCTGGGGGGGAGGTGGGGGACAGCTCCTCCCCCATGGCCCCTCCACCTTGCGTCCAGGTCAGAGTGCACCCCTGGGAAGCTGCTTACAGCGGGGCCTGTTGCTGTGTTCCAAGAGCCCTGGCCCCAGCACAAGGCCTGACTCGGGAAGGGAATGGAGCAGGAGAAGGGACTGATGGAGAGATGGGGGGGGGGGGGCGCTCCTGGCCTCCTCCGACCCCTGGCTGCTCTCTGGTGAATCCCCAGTGAGAACAGAGGGATCTCTGCCCTTAACACCCCAGACAGCCCCAGCTAAGCGCCTCAGGGCTTTTCATCCTGACGTTGACGCTGGCTGGGTGGATGGGGCCATGACAGTGACCTTGTTTCTCAACTTCCAGCAGCTGCTGGTGATGGAGTGCCACCCCTGCACCCCCTGCAGGAGGAGGGAGGAACTCTGGATGGAACCTCAGATGCCTGTGACCCTGCCCCCGCCCCCCAAACGCCCCTAGGAAAGCCACCTGGCCTGGCCAGGAGAAAGGACGCAGCAGAGACCAGCCCCAGAAGCCCGAAGAAGCAGCATCTGGAAGTCTCATCCACCCTGTGCTCACCCCGTGATCTCATTTCCCCAAAGATCGGGCTAAAGGACACCCCCGGGAGGCTGGCAACAAACTTAGACCCGGCAGAAGTGCCGAGTCATGCTTGCCTGTTTGGAAAACAGAGCTCGTTAAGTTACTGCTGGTGGGAAGGAGGAGGCGGAGGGGTGGCTGAGGCCGCTGGGAAAACGTGCTGAACTCTCTGAGCTCCCGCAGGACCCCCCTGCTTGGGGCCTGGCAGAAGGCTGGGATCCCAGGGCAGCCCTGCAGGTCACAGTCAACCGGGCAGGGGCAGGAGGTCCACAGGAGAGAGGAGCCCGGGTCCCCTACCCTTCCCCACCAGGACCCCTCACTAGCTGAGCCTTGGAACGGGAGCTTCTTTGGAAATCACACCTCTCTTGTGCTTTTTGTGCTTTCTTGGAAGGATCTCAGAGCCCACATCTTACCACCCCCTCAGTTCCAGGCTCCCACAGTTTATTCACAAGGTTTGGGGAGCAGGGTGGGAAGGCAGTTAGCACCAGAAATGTCCCTGTAGGAGCTAGATGCTGCACAGAAGGCTCAGGCCCGAGCAGCAGAGCACTAGGCCGGTGATGCCATTCCTTGTTGGGAGGGAGGGTGAGCAGGGTTGCCATGGCCTGCAGGATTGACATTGTGTCCCCAGAGGGCTACAGGCAAGAGAGGCTGCCGGCTCCCCTCCCGAGCCTTCCCTCTGGTGGCTCATCACGTGTTCCCCACACCACAGGCTGGTCCATGAGGCCTCTGTCCTGTCTGGAGCCTCCCCTGGAGAAATGCAAGCTGAGGGCTGCCCTGGCCCACCTCCAGTCCCTCCGCCGCCTCGCTTGGCTGGGGAACCATCTAGAAGCAGCCTGGCCCGCCTCCACCGAGCACCTACTCTGAGCCGAACCATTCCAGGCACGCGGCCACAAATACTCCACACACGCCAGGGGTTCGGAGACCTGTCCAGCCCAGCCTTCCCCCCTCACTCCTGACTCACACCGCAGTGGCCTGCTTGATGTCTGCACAGCAACGTGTAGTGGAAATGTCTAGTCGGCATGCCCTGAGAGGCAGACACAAATGTGCGTGGGCGTGCCAATGTCCTAGGGCCATCAACGAACAGACATTTGTTCTCTCCCAGTTTTGCAGGCCAGACTATTGCAGGAATCAAAGGAGGACAAAAGCGCCCAGACAACTTGAGGAAGGAAGTAGGATTTACTTATCCGGGGGAGCGGCGTGACCCCAAAAGAGGCAACCAAACAAGTGCTCCCTGAAGTTAGATTTCTTACCTCTTCTATACCTTTTATAGAACACAGGTTTTCATGCAAGGGGCTCGTGATCTCTTTGTCTTGAGGTATACGTCACTCACAGGACTCTAGGAGGGGAGGGTGAGTTTAGGTGAGGTCAGAAAAGAAGTGTTGGAATTTGTAAATTAAGATCTTAAAAACTTTTAAGAGAGGAGGAGAGGAAGGGCTTTTTCAGGTAAGTTCTATCTTCTTTGCTCTGTGTAGCAAGTGGCCCCAGATGCACCTTTTCAGAGAACTATATACAGGAAGTAGTTAATCTAGAACTGGCTGACTCAGTTACCCCTGCAGGCTCCCTTCCCGTGCATTCTTCTTGTTTCTTCCTTTTCCCTGGAGGAGGAATTGGGGGTCTGACTTCTCCTTCCTTAAGACATCTGAAGTCAGGGTGTCCCAGGGTCGTGCTCCTTCCGGAGGCTCCCCGGGGCCAGGGGCAGTCTTTCCTGCCTCTCCCAGCTTCTGGTGGCCCCAGGGGTCCTTGGCTTGTGGCCACATCCCTCCAGCCTCTGCTGCATCCTCATGTGACCTGTCCTCACCTCTCCCCTCTCCTTCCCTTCTCTTACAAGGACTCACGTCACTGGATTCTGGTGCTGCCTCAGCCAGGATGATCTCACCTCGAGACCGTTCACTTGGTCACATTGGCAAAGACTCCTTTCAGGGAAAGCCACAGCCACAGACTCCGGGTGGGCCTATGTTTGGTAGGGGGGGAGGCACCATTCACCCCACTACAGAGTGCTTTTTTCCTGCCCATTTTCTTTCTTTTTTTTTTTAAAGCACATTTTTTTTTTAAATTTATTTTAGAGAGGAGACAGAGAGTGAGAGAGAGAGAGAGAGAGAGGAAAGGGGGGAGGAGCTAGAAGCATCAACTCCCATATGTGCCTTGACCAGACCAGTGCAGGGTTTTGAACTGGCGACCTCAGTGTTCCCAGGTCGACGCTTTATCCACTGCGCCACCACAGGTCAGGCTTTTCCTTCCCGTTTTCTAACATCTCGGTGCCTGCAGCGGCTTTACCCCCCTCTAGGCAGCAGTGCCCACCTGATGGCCTTTAGGTCTGTCCTCCAGTGCCTGGGGCAGGTGGTCACCCGGGGAACCCTCTGTGCAATCCCAGGCAGGGTACGAGCGAGGCAGAGGCGTCCCTGCTGGGCCCCCATTTCCAGGCCAACACAAACCCAGTGTGGACACGTTTACAGATGCGACCGAGCCTCCCGCCCACGATCTCCACTGGCTCCGTCGTCCGTCTGTCTCAGTGTGACCCCAACAGACAACGTTGGAGGCGAGAAAGTGAGACCCACCAAAGGACTTCCATGTCGACCCACGGCTGAGGTCCAGGCCCCCGCTGCGGAAACTGCAAGCAGGCTTCGGAACGCAGAGACAGAACAGCACCCAGAGGTGGCGTGCAGGTGGGCAGAGCCTCCCCTGGGTCAGCGGCTCTGGAGGCAGCTCGGGGTCAGCTCACAGCCCCGGCGGGCGGAGCACGCACTTGGATCTGACCCATCACCGTTGTACAGAAGTTCCTGCGGGAGCAGGCGGCGGGCCTGTGACCCACTTCTGCTGGCTGGTGGCGCTGATACTGGGAGAAGCACTATGGCAACCAGACGCACGGGCTCAGTCACATCATCACCCACGGCGTTTCCTCGCGGAGATCGGTGGAAGCACGCAGCACCTTTACCTCCCACAGCCAGGGAGGAGGAGGAGAAACCACTCCGTTTACTAGAGGAGCCCCTGGTCACCTCGCCCTCCCCAGCCGGGTGTGCCCACAGATCTGCCAAGAGCCCGGGAAGGACGGGGCCAGGAATCAGAGCTGTGCCTGCCCTCCCCTCCCGGTTCCTGGGGTGCCGTGCCAGCTGGCCCTCTGGCCATGTGACAGCCACCTGGTTTGGCCGGATGGCCTTGCTTCTCCTGGTGGTCACCTGCCCACCTGGCCTTTGAGCAGGCATTGGTTGAACAAGACAGGGGGGGCCTCTGAGAGGGGGCATGGTGGGACATTTGGGGCTCCCCCAGGAAGGGCAAGAGGAGTAACCCATACTCTATCAGAACATGCCCATGAGCGGGGCCACTGTCCTCTTTCCCCTGAGGAGGGGACAAGGGCCTGTCTCTTACCCGGAGTGGAGCCACAACCCAAACCCCCTTTTTCTTACTTAGTCTTAAGATAGAGCCTCGGTCCCCGTAAAAATGACATCAACCAACTTGACTGAGCATTAACCCTCCGCTTGAGGGCTAACCCAGCTGTGTGCAGGGGGAGACCCCGGGTGTGTGCAGGGGGAGGCCCCGGGTGTGTGCAGGGGGAGGCCCCGGGTGTGTGCAGGGCGAGACCCCGGGTGTGTGCAGGGGGAGGCCCCGGGTGTGTGCACGGGGAGGCCCCGGGTGTGCGCAGAGGGAGGCCCCGGGTGTGTGCACGGGGAGACCCCGGGTGTGTGCACGGGGAGGCCCCGGGTGTGTGCAGGGGGAGGCCCCGGGTGTGTGCACGGGGAGACCCCGGGTGTGTGCACGGGGAGACCCCGGGTGTGTGCAGGGCGAGGCCCCGGGTGTGTGCAGGGCGAGGCCCCGGGTGTGTGCACGGGGAGACCCCGGGTGTGTGCAGAGGGAGGCCCCGGGTGTGTGCACGGGGAGACCCCGGGTGTGTGCAGGGCGAGGCCCCGGGTGTGTGCAGGGCGAGGCCCCGGGTGTGTGCACGGGGAGACCCCGGGTGTGTGCAGGGCGAGGCCCCGGGTGTGTGCACGGGGAGGCCCCGGGTGTGTGCAGGGCGAGGCCCCGGGTGTGTGCAGGGGGAGGCCCCGGGTGTGTGCAGGGCGAGGCCCCGGGTGTGTGCAGGGGGAGGCCCCGGGTGTGTGCACGGGGAGGCCCCGGGTGTGTGCAAGGGTAGGTCCCGGGTGTGTGCAGGGCGAGGCCCCGGGTGTGTGCAGGGCGAGGCCCCGGGTGTGTGCAGGGCGAGGCCCCGGGTGTGCGCAGGAGGAGGCCCCAGGTGTGCACAAGAAGGACGCCCTCCTCCCCGATGTCCCCTCCAGCCCCCCCCCCAGGACTGCAGCCCTCAGAGCCGGGAACCCCAAGGTCAGGGACTCATGAACACCAGCCAGGCTCCCTCAGGGCTCATGCGTTTGTCGAGATAACGGATCAGGATACCTTGGGTTCTTCGAGGGCAGAGCTCCCGGGAAGCTGCCGTCCGCTCCCCATCTGGGTTTCGGGATGCTTCCCCTGGACACAGCCCGGGGCTCCCCTCCCTGAGAGGGCTCCCTGCGGCCTCTGCTCTTCCATGACGGGACTAACAGCAAGAGGTGGGGGAAGGCGGCACCGGGTGGCTGTGGATGTGATGAAGGCGGGGAGCACGCGCATCCATCTGGCACTGGGGCCTAGTGGCCTGCCCCCGCGTCCTCACTGCTGTCCCCAGTCGCCCCTGCCTGTCCTGCCACACCCGCCCTCACCCACCCTTTCCTTCGTCCTCAGCCCTGCCCCAGACTAGTCAGCCGGCAACGGGCAGCTGTGTACATCAGCCCTGCCCAGCAGGAGGAGTAGGGGACTTCCTGGGAAGCGCAGTGACCAGTGGCCCGAGCACAGCACGGGTGCCAATCCGGCTCAGGCCAGGAGGTGCCGTTGGATGTCGGGGTGACTCTTCTCTCTGAAATAGAGCTGATTCTACAGGGTCGATGAAGGTCATCTGGGCGGAGACATGCACTGTGACTGTGTCAAGATCAGTGTTACCGTCACGGCCAGATGAGACCCTCAGAGGCTGGGGGGTCACCCAGCCCACCCTCCAGCCCCCGGGCCCTGGGCACCCCTGGTTCTCTCCTCTGCCGTCGAGGGACCGCATGTCAATCCTGCATTTGTATCCCTGACCCGTCTTCCACCCTTCTGTCTGACACTTGACACAGTGACTCTATAGTAATGTGTCCCTCCAGGACTAGGACTGCATGGAGGTCATCCTGGGATTTCTGTGACCTCCGGCAGGGCAGGGCCCAGTCTGCTGGGGCAGGAGGAGTCAGGCCTGGGACACGGAGAACCCCACATCCCCCTGTGTGGCCCCGGGCAGGTCAGCGCCCTCTGAGCCTGCTCCCTCCTTAGTAGAAGGGACTGTGGAAGGGGACCAATCCCCTGGAGGTCCACTAAGGGTCAGAGGTATCAGGTGTTCACAGGGGGCGCTCAGGACCACAGCCAGCACCCCTGCTCAGGGAAGGGAGGTGGCCCTGGGTTCCAAACCCAGCCCCCACCAGCCGGAGCCTCCTCCACACCTCAGTAAGGCTGGCGGCCGGGACCTTGCCTCACGGGTCACGGGGCTCCGTCATGGCTCCCACGAGACGAGGATGTAAGATTTCCAGCTCAAGGCTGAGCACCTGGAGGAGACGCAGCCGTTGTCCCCAGAGATGACTTTGCTAACTGTCCAATAAAATACGTCCTCGTGGACTTCACTGTCAGCATCCTGCTCACGTGCAGGGGGGCTGGAGGATGGGCTGGCGTGCGCACGCACGCGCACACACACACACACACACACACGAGCACGCTCACAGGAGAGTGCAGAGGAGACGCTCAGAGCTCTGAGTGAGGTCAGGGCCAGCAGTGGCTGATGGATCTATGGCCGGCGGCTGACCTGGAGAGGGAAGACGGATGGGCTGCCTGCTTGCCGGGAATTGCAGGGGCAGCAGTGTGCCCTCCAGCCGTCAATGTCGGTTTCCTTCCAGGCTGAGCCGCGTCTTCTCCGCGCGTTCGCGTATTCTCCGCGCTTGCGCGCGCGTGTAGTCTCGCGGGGAAGAGGGAGATGCCCTGGGAGGCCCAGCTGTGTGTGGCCCACGTGGGAGAGGCTTAGGGATGCCGGACCTACTTTTCCCAAGTGAGGAAGGAGACCCGGCCAGGTCCGGGGTGGGGGGGGGCGGGGGCTCTGACACTTCGGAGTGGGGAGGGCTCCCCTGGGGAAGGGGGTGGGGCGCATTCACACTGTTCTGACCCGGAGAGTCTGGCTGGGTCCAGGGGTCCAGCTCCAACCCCTCCCACCCAGTGATCCTGGTGCGGGTAGCTCCCACCCACCGTGTGGATTTCTCAGGAACTTCCAGGTCAGACGTGGAGCCTGCTGTTTATAGCATGGGGATTGGGGTTCCTCGCAGGCCGCCCAGCACCGACTCCCCCCCAACACACACACACACACCCCAGAGCTCCGAGGCCAGCCGTCTTGTCCTCCCGTCCTAGAAAAGAACTGATCCGACCAACTGTCCGTCCCGATGAACACTTCCTGAGGCCTCGTCACATACAGACCGAGAAAGGGTGTTTTACACGTATTCCTTCATGAAAGTCTCCACGAGGCAGGGGGGCCCCCGGGAGGGGAGGAGGGCGGCAGTAGCCTTCAGCTATAGGTCACAGAAGCCCAGCCACAGGAGTTACCCAGATTCCGGTCTATTTTATTTCACTTGACCCAGTGGTAAGTCCCAGAGGTCTGCCGTCAGGGCCCAGGGCGACGCCACAGGGACATCGGGGCTCCACGCTCAGCCTCTCGGTCAGCACATGGCTGCAGCAACCCCTGACGTGATCCACGTTTCGCGTGGAGGCAGAGAGAAGGGTGAACCGCAGAAGACTCGGGCAGCCGTGACTGCTTCCTGGGACCAAGAAAACGGTTTTTCCCGGAGCCCCACCAGCAGGCGTGAGCTCACATCACCAGCACGGGTCAGTGAGTAGGGTGGGTCGTGGGAGGCGGGGGGTGTAGGGTTGGTCGTGGGAGGCGGGGGTGTGAATACCTCCGGGTCAGTGTGGTGGTGGGCGTGGGGAGGGGGTGGGTGTCAAGTAAGCAAGCTGCAGTGCCCCGCCGGCCACTCGAGGACAAGTGACCCCCACGGGGCAGGAAGGGCCTCGGCTGGAAAGGTCTGCCTTGGGCAGAACTGGGGGCGTTCTGAGCACACGGCAGTTAAGGAAACCCTACCGAGCCGCAGCCCCTTCCCTTGTTGGCGGCAGAGAAAGCCCCAGGTCCTGGTCCCCTCTGCACAACTTCCTCAGTGACGGGGAGGGGGCAGGGCGAGAGCTGGCCACGGGGCTGCTGTGCAAGGTTCTCAAAGCCAGGCACTCGATGGACAGGGCGGCATCCTAGAGCGCCCACCACTCTGGCACTGCTCCAGGTGTGGGCAGAGACCCCGGGCCGTGGGTCCTCCAGAGATGGTACGCCTCCCACCACCACCGCCCCCCCTTGGGTGGCCTTTCCCTGCGTGTCCTGGAGAAACGGTGATCTCTCCACCGGGTTCGGACTTTCCCCAGCTGCCTTGGAGGGGAGAAAACCAGATGCAAGGGGGGGGGGCAGGCGAGCAGGTGAGGCTGCCACCTCTGGTCAGGCCGTTCCTCCCTGCACTTGCTGCCAGGACCCGTCCTGCATTCAGGGGTTGGGGGGGGGGGGGACAAAGCATCAGGTCAGTAGCAGAGCTGACAGTCTAGGGCCCGACAGCAACGGCTAGAACCACCGTGGGGCTGGTCTCAGCTCTCCCTCTCCTGGACGGAGATTCCAAAGGTCAGCCTCTGAGAGAAAGAGAGCTCCAATCCCACGGAAATCCCATTCCAGGATCTGAGGGGAGGGGAGGGTTGGCTTCCCCCTTAGAAGCCGAAGTTGGGGGTGTTTTCACGTCTCTCCCTCCCTCCCTGTCCTTCCTTCCTTCTTTCCTTCTCTGTGAAAACACCCCGAGAAGCCTTGGCTGGTTTCAGCAGTAGAGCGTTGGCCCGGTGTGTGGAAGTCCCAGTTCGATTCCCAGCCAGGGCACACAGAAGCACCCATCTGCTTCTCCACCATTCCCGTCTCCTTTCTTGCTCTTCCCCTCCCGCAGCCAAAGCTCCCTTGGAGCAGAGTTGGCCCGGGCACTGAGGACGGCTCCATGGCCTCTGCCTCAGGCACTAGAATGGCTCCAGTTGCAACGGAGCAACAGCCCAGATGGGCAGAGCCCTGGTGGGCATGCCGGGTGGATCCTGGTCGGGCGCATGCGGGAGTCTCTCTGCCTCCTGGCTTCTTCAGAAAAATACAAAAAAAAAAATGTTTAAATAAATAAAAACACCCCAAGGAGCTGCTGCCCCCCCCCCCAGCAGGAACTGCTCCAGGCCCCCCCCCAGACACCTCCCGTGTGGTGTGCCCTACCTCATGGATCTTCAGGACAGCCCCGGGGGTCACTGCGGTCACCAGGAAGGTAGGGCTCGGGGACAGGCCCCACAGCGCAAGGCTGCAGAGCCGACAGGTGGCTGGGCCGGGGTTCCAAGTCTGAACTGACGTCCATCTCGCTATAATACACCTTTTGTGTTTCTCCTCAGTTCCGAGTGGTCATTGGAAAATACATAAAACAAAACAAAACAAAAAAAACCCAGCTAGATTCTTTTCCAAAAAACACAACAACTTAATTAGAAAGGCTATTTGTCGAAGGCCATTCTGGTTCTCGTCTGTCTGGAGCGCAGCTTGAAGGCTGCGTGGTGGGGAGGGGAGTGGGGAGTTGGGGCAGAAGACAGAGGTGGCCCCGGCCCAGCACCCCGGGGGCTTTGCTGGCCGGTCTCCATGTTGGCTGAGCCTCCAGGAGTCTGGAGGCGGGGCTGGAGCGTGCCAGGCGCCTGGGCTCTGGCGAAACCATCCCCATCCCCCCTCCAGCAGGAGAGCAGGCCTGAACGGGGTGCCTTGACAGAGGGGGAGGTCTGAGAGGGGTCTTGGTGAAAAGCAGGGACAAAAACGGGACACCCAGGGCTGATGAGCCCCTCCCGGTGCCGGCCACTGACGCAGGGAGCCGGGTAAATAGCACATGGGGCGCATGCCCAGGCATCGCACACACGGGCACTCCACGGGGTTGAGGGGGTGCCTTCCAGGGCTGCGGAAACCCCCCCGGTTCTTTCTGCTTACTCAGCAGAGGAGATCAGAGCCCCAAGAAGACCAGGCTCTGGCCCCTGCTGGCCCTCTTCTGCCCAGGGCAGCGCCCCCGGACATGATTCCTCTCAGACAGAGATTTGGGACTGGGGTCTGCACAGAGACAGAGGAGGCCTCCCCCGGGGCCTGAACAGCCCTGGGAAGTTGGCAACAGTACAGGGCTGTGGTCACTTTGCTCCAAGTATTCTTTGGACATCCAGACCCTGGCAAAGAGAGCTTGCTCCTAATCCCGAGGAGGAAGGACTGGCCCCCATCCCAGCGGACGTGAGCACCATCACCCTGAGGAAGAGCAGAAACCCGTTAGCCACCAATAAAGCCTTGAACGCTGACTCCCCGGACTGCAGGGCTCTGCCACAGCCCGTGGGCCTGCGTCACCAGGCAGCGTCCCCTTGGCACCCTGAGCCCAGCAGGGCAGCCTCTGCACTGCCTGCCCCGTGCCCAGCAGAGACCGCCACGGTGCAGAGAGCCCAGAGAGGAGTGACCCCACCCTGAGGCCAGCACCGCTGCAGCCAGGATGTAAGCTGCGGTCCCTGGGAGGTGGACAGCACAGGCCACCACGTTTGAGGTGGCACCTCTCCACGCTAGACTCCCGCCAGCCAACTGTAGTGACGCTAACCTCCTCTGGGCCTGTGTCATGGGGGTGACCGAGGGCCCAGTGGAGACGTGTGGGTAGAAAGCGCTTCGCAAACAGCAGGGTTTGGCGGGGGCACGGGGGGGGGGGGGGGCCTGCGTGACAAAGAGGCCACGGAGCCTGATTTACGGCCGGCTTGGTGCCCTTTCGATGCTCTGTGGGGTCCAGGAGGCGAGGCTGCATGGAGGGTCATGTCCCTTTCTTAGCTATAGGCACCTGGCCAGAGAAGCTGACCGCCTCAGGCTCACATTAGTTACAGCTGGCAGGGTGGGGGGGTGTGCTTTCAGCTCTGAGCACGTCACTTCCCCTCCCCTCCCCTCTCCCCCTCCCCTTCCCCTTCCCTCCCTTACCCTCCCCTCCCTTCCCCTTCCCTCACCTTCCTCTTCCCTCCCTTCCCCTCCCCTTCCCCTTCCCCCTCCTCTTCCCCTTCCCCTTCCCCTTCCCCCTCCCCTCCCTTCCCTTCCCCTTCCCTTCCCTCCCCTCCCCTCCCTGCCGCTCCCTGCCCCTTCCCTTCTCTTCCCTTCCCTCCCCTTCCACCAGCAACCTGACTCAGCCCACTATGCACACCCTTCCCTGCTTCCTCCCAAGTCCTCTGGATGGTCCGTCTGGGGTTGTTGCTGAGGGACCACGGGTAGATCCCGGAGGAGTGGGTGGGCTTAGAAAGCCTCGTCGCTTGTGTTCGCTGCCCTCCTGAGACTGCCTGCGATTCCACAGCTGAGGCTGCAAGTGACAGGCCAGGGCATTTGTTTCCGGGGCTGGAGCCCGTGTTTATCGTGTTTATCGTTGCTCACGTGTTTTTCTCGAGAGGGAGGCGCCGGACGTAGTAACAGCGTCTGTAAGCGGAGGCAGCGGCGGTGATGGATCTGTGACCCTAGATGGAGATGCATCCGCGTCGCCCGCGCTGTGGCCCGCTGGGTGCAGGGGACTGAGCCTCCCCTCTGACGGGGGGCACAGCAAAAGCTTCCTTGCCCCCTGGTCCGGGCTCCGGGAGCCTGTGGGGTTGGGGGCGGGGAGAAGCTTGGTGCAGGGAGGTGGGAGGGAGGGGGTCCCCAGGGTTCCAGGGAGGTAGCAGCAAGGGGCGTGGCATTTAGGACATTGGTTCCAGATTCGGCCCTTAGCCACTGACCCGGGAGTAGGGGGAAGAGCAGACCCTGTGGTTAAAGACCTGGAAAACTGCGGGATGCCAGGTGGAGGTGGTGCTGGAGCAGGTTGGAGTTCTGCAGATATTCCCGCCCCCCACTCTTGCCCTTACCCCATGGGAGGAACCACTGCCCCAGACACCACGGTGAGCGTGCCCCGTGGAGCGTGGGCAGAGGTGACAGCTGGCACAGGCCACAGAGGTATTCCATGTTCCGTCCATCTGCTAGGAGGCACCTCACTCCCCAGCTGGCCACTGCCCCTCCCGCCTGGCCCTGGAGCTGACCCTAAGACACCTCACACCCCAGCTGGCCACTGCCCCTCCCGCCTGGCCCTGGAGCCAACCCAGAGTTGTGGGACCTGGAGACCAGCACTCACCAAAGTCACAAAATGTGCTTATGGGTTACGTGGCCAAATCTGGCAGAGGGAAAAGGCGGGGACGGGTGGGGGGGGGGAGCTCAGCGACCCTCTCCATAGGACCAGAGAGTTGAGCCATCAGAAAGACCTTTGCCCAGATTAGGAGCCCCAGATTCTCAGCCCGAGGCTGGATACTGCCTGGGGTTCCACTTTGCCTATGAACTCTGACACAGAGAGGAGGGTTAGTCACTTCCAGCGACCACCCTGCCCCCCCCCACCACCAGGAGCAGTGTACCAACTGCTCTCACCTCCACAAGCTTCATTTGACCCCCCTGGGTCCCGAGAGTAAACCAGGCAGCATAACTGACCCCTGCTCCAAGGCGCACATGGCGGGCGGGGGGGATTAGATCGAACCTCCATGCCTCAAAGACAGCCCAGGGCTGCACTGCATCTTCCCAAGAAGCCCCCTCCCAACCCCGGAGTCGGCCGGGATCCTGCCTGTGTACGTGACAGGTTCTCACACACTCTGCCTTCTCTTTCCTCTACCCCACCTCCTGGCCTGCGCCCCAAGGCCATTGCCCATGCTGCCCTTCTGCCCACAGCGTATTCTGCCCGATGTTGCATGGCTGGGTCCATTTCTCAGGCAGGCGGCTCCTGACCACCCAGTCTAAGCTGGCCCCCAAGCCACTGCAAATGGCACTGGTTACCTGGTGACAGTCTCTCTCTCTCTCCCCATGAGAACAGGAGCAGGGGGTCTCAGCCCTCTCATCACACTGACCCCAAACTCCTGCTGCAGGGTTGGGTCACAGGGATGCAGAGGGAGGAGTGCTGAATGAATGAATAAATGAATGGTGGTCACTGACACGATCCAGTGGCTGATTTGATCGGGGCGCCCCCCACCACACACATCAGGACAGCCTGACGTAGCAGCTTTTGGGGGGGGCTCCCACGTTTTGGTTTGTACCTACTTTTTCAAACATAGCAATCCTTCCCGCTCCACACCCCTAGCCTCATGTGACCCCTAGATGGACACTGCCGGTCACTGGATATTCCCGGAGAGCCCAGCCTTATTCCCGGGTGGGGAAACTGAGCAGACACACAGCAACAGAACAGAGTCCCCACCCGGGAAGGCCCCTGGGCCTCAGTGTGCTCAGCCAGAATGGGGGATGATGCCCTCTTGCTGGGCAAAGCTGTACCACATGCCAGGGCAGCCCTCCAATGGGGTGTCTTTCCTACGAAGCTGCACCCGTCGGGTCCCCCATGCAGACTCCTTTGCCTCGCCCTAGCCAGGGCCGATTCCCATCTACCTTCTCCGTACTATGTTATTGCCATGGGCGGTGGACCAGCAGGATGCATTTACACACAACCGGGGGTCCATGAGCATGCCGACGGGCCCGGTCACAGCACGGGACTTTCTGGTGGTAATGCCCCTGTCTGCGGCGGCCCTGGGCCAGTCGTTCGAGTCTGGCTGGTGTGTTGGTTGCCAGGTGACTCTAGAATTCTCACTAAGGGAGTCACGGGACCCTTGGCTGCTGGACTGGGAGCCCCTTGTTTATTTTTCTCTCCCCCCAACCCCACCCAGCCTGACCAGCCCAACAGGGGTGTCCTCAGAGAAGCCCTCCAAGCCCTGAGAATGGGGTGTGAGCGGGTATGGGGGAGGTGGCCCTCACCCCTCTGCTCACCGCACCACGCCTGTGCCCTGGCAGGGGTCGAGAGGGGAGGACTTCTCAACCACATCCTGGGACATTCTCCTAGGGCTGGATGCCCCTCTTCGCCCCACGCCTGTGCTTTAGGTGGTAGAATTCCAGGACTCAGAGCTTTGACATCCTGGAACCTCTCTAACATTGCTAATTAGTATTTTCATGTGGCTGCCTGCAAGCCTTCAGGAATGTCACAATATACCCTTCCTGGTGACGCGCTCAGCCCTCTCCCGGAACAGGCTTGCTATGAGGCTCCTGGAGATGTTCCATGGTCATGGGGGGGGGGGGGAGTACAGCAGGTGCCCCCCCCACTGGACCCAAGCCACACCACACACTGCCCAGCAGGGGAGTAGCTTGCAGCTGATAGGGGCCGAGGGTCTCCGGGGGTCCCAGACATCACTGCGTCCAAATAAAGGCTCCCAACCGGGTGCCTTAGAAACGGCTCAGGGAGAATTCGCTGGGGCTCAAGGGAGGGAGGGCTATTTTTAACAAAACCTACATCTCTGGAGATTCTCATACTTTCTGGGTGGCGTCTCTGGTCCGTGAGCAACTCTGCATGGAGCTAAGGGAGGTGTCCGCCCGCTCCGTACCTCAGTCTCTCCCTGCTGGAGCCTGTAGCAAGCAGGCCCCCCTGCCAGGACTGTCACGGGGACACAGGCTGGGACGGGAGCTGGTGGCAGACCTTTGCCTGGCTGGACAGAAGCAGGGGATCCTGAGTCAGCCCAGGGAATGACGTGTAGGAGAAAGTGATTCTTAACCAAGAAACATTAGGACTGGATTCCCCAGCAGAATTTCCATCAGGTTTCTCTCCTGCAGGAACGGAGCAGAATTCCGGAAGAAACGGAGCTGCCTGGGGCACAGAGAGCACCTCCCACAAACCCCGGGGTCCTGGGGCATCTCACACACACACACAGGAGCAGAGCCCGGGGCGGGAGAACCACGGTGCCAGATCCCCCAGATTTGTCAGGCTACAAAGTATCCTAAGTTTCCACACTGGGGCCAGTCAGAACCAGAAGAAACACAATATTCACTCTCAGCAAGTAACCACTGTTACACTGTTTGTTACATGTGAGTGAACACGAGTTTGGTGGAGGAGTGTATCGTGTTCGTGTTCTACAAAGAAAGGAGTGAGAACACTTCCGTGGGTTTTGGGGGGGTGGAGGGATGGTTTTATTTAGTAAGAATGAGAAAGGCCCCTGCAGCCTGTTATTCTGAGAAGCCTGCAGGCCCAGGCCGGGGTGAGGTCTGTCTGAGGATCCTGGTTTCCTGCCCGCCTGTTCAGGGGCAGACCGGAAGGAGGCCGGAGTGGGGGTCGGGGGACCAGGATCGCACAGACAGCTCCTGAATCTAAGTCACCTACACAATGATGCTGAGTCTTGGTGAGCCATGGCAGGCGTGGCACGGAGAGGGATGGTGCGAAGTGCTGGTCACCAAGGCATGTGTTTCTGGTCCTCCCCTGCCCCGACAGACTGTACAGTGACCCCCCCCCTTCAAGGACTGGGAGGGGGGGTCACAGAAGCTTGAGAAGGCATCCCCCTCCCCTCCCCTGGATACAGAGCCAGACCCACCATGACAGGAAGTGGCATGCCCTTGCTCCTCCTGGACGGGAAGGAGGGGATGTGAGGACAAGGGGTGGCTCCTGGCAACCACACTGTGACCACGAGGGCAGCCAGCCCAAGGATGAAGCCGACACATGGGAAAGGGCGGAGCCAAGAGAGTGGCGTGGGACCCAGAAAGCCTCCGGGCACCTCTGTTAGGAGAGGAAATACATCCTCATTGTGGAAACCAGCTGGAGTTAGAATTTAAGTCTGTTACTCACAGCCTCCTGACCAACACAGATAACCCTGCTCCGGAGCCTGAAGTGAATACAGGCTCGGGACGGGCCTCACACATCTGATCCTGTCCATCCTCGTGGTGGGCCTGTGTGCCCTCAGAGCCCCCTAATTCCCCACTTTACAGATGAGGGGACTGAAGCCCGGGGAAGCTCAGCGTCTTGCGGGGGGCGTGCGCCCAGGACGGGGAGGAGCCGGGGTTTGGTTATGGGTCTGCTCGGTGCCAGCGTTCCGACTCTGACTCACCCCCTCCTCTGTCTGGAGCGTGAGCGGGGGAGCCCGAACTGTCCTTGGGGACCGGAGGCAGGAGAGAGGCTAACAGGCATCCCGAGCCCATGCATCTGTCCCAGACTCCTCAGGGGACGAGACGGGAAGGGAGGCCAGCCTGCAACCACGCTCCTACTGCTGACCAGAAGTCGTCCGGTGCCTCCGACTGCCGACTGGACAGGGCCCACCGGGGAACGTGTGTGCATGTGTGTGTGTGTGCGTGTGTGCATGTGTGTGAAGGTGAGGATGTTCATGTCGGGGACCGGCACGGACACATGGACGCCTTCCACGTACGCAGCAGTAACCAGGCTTCTTGCCCAGCTGGAAAATAAATGAACCTGTCTCCCTCTTTCCCAGAGAAACGCACAAAAAGGTGCCCTTTGGGAACGGAGCCAGTTTTCAGCCGGCAGTGTCCGGGGAGGGGGGCAGAGACAGTCCTCAGGGTGCAGCCATGCGGGGTGGGTGGCCCCAGGGCTCTGCAGAGAAGGAGGCCTTGGAAGAAGCAGGTGGTATTTAGACCTGACAGGGGTGGTGGGGGGTTGATTAAACACTGTTCCAAGTTCAGGTCCCCTCCGACCTCTCCCAGAGTCTCAATGCAGCGTGAGCACCTCCGGACGTCCTGTGACTCAGAACCCTACTCTGTGACCAGCGCCAAGAGCCAGCTCACCTAATCCCTGGCCAGTGGCCGGGGCCACCCCCGACCTGGCAGGCACCCCTCGAACACAGGACCTCCCCTCCCCCCGAGAGAGACACAGCCGAAGGAGCTTCTGGGACTCGTGGCCATCCCCGCATCAACAAGCTGTACCATTGACCGGGCTCTCTGCTGACACCAGCAACGTCAAGGACAGGCGGCTGTAGGGGTCACAGAACAGGTGCCGGGCCCTCCCTGGGGCTGCGAATCTGAGCAGCCAAGGGTCTGGCTGGAAAGGGGTCTGGGGGCCTTGCCTCCCGTTCAAGGCAGAGGAAGAAGAACCCCCCCCCCCACCCCGCCCTTCTCAAGGGCCTGTGGGTGGAGACCGAGCATGTAGCCAGCGGGCACACACGTTGCCTGGGCCTCCCTCCCTCTCTGTGTGCGTGACTGCGGAGCCAGAATTGTCGGCTGCGAGTGGGCCTCCGAGGAGGTGTTGGGGGGTTGGTTCTCTTGGCCCAGTTCTAGAGACGGATTTGTTAGATCCTTAGCAGCGAAATCGCACGCTAGCTGGGTGAACAAAATCGGAGCGAATGTGTGATAAATACAAGTCCATCTGCGGGGAAACGGGGACACGTGCTTCCTCCTCCTGGTGGAGTTCAGAGCGAACCCCCACAACACCGCGTGGTGGCCGCCTGAGGGGCGGGGGAAGACCCCTGGCTGAACCCCCTAGGGCCACATCTGGCCCCTTCCAAGTCCCAGAATCACCTTTCGTTCAGCGCAGCTGGGACTTCAGAGACGCTTGCTCGCTCGCTCGCTCGCTCGGGGGAGACGTGGGGGCAGCGTCCTCGCCCTGAGGCGTGCCTGGGTCAAAGTAACCATGGTGGTCACAGAGGACGCCACGGGGATGTGCTTCCCGGGAAGGGTGTCCAGACAGCGGTGGTGGCTTAGCATGACCGTGTGGCCAGACGGCATCAGAGCGGATGGTAGCAGCATCCGGGGGCTGTCTGGGTCTCCACGTCCAGCGAGATGATGGGGAAAGAGCCCAGGGACCACTCGCCACTGTTATAGAAGGGCGACACTGGGCTCTGGTCAGAAGAGGCGCTGACCCTGACAGGCTCTGGCTCGTGTGGCTCCAGCTTGGCATGAGCCCAGACCACGGGCCCCTGTGTGGGTTACCCCCCCGGGGCGGGGAAGGCACCTGGGTGGGACTCATGGCCACCAACCTCAGTCTGGGGGTACCTCTCCCAGCGTGGGAACTGGGGACAGTTCTGCATGGACCTGAGCCCTGTTTCCTCGTCTCTCACACGGGGGGTATCTGAGCCAGACACACAGTGTGTGGCCTCAGAGAGTGGTTCTGCCCCCCTTTGATCTATCTCCGGGTGGGTGGCAGTGAGAACACCACAGGCCTGCAGCGGGCGCTGCGGGGTGGTGCTGGGAGGCAGACCCCCCCCCCCCGTCCTGCGGCAGCCCAGCCCCCATGCGTGGCCTGCAGAAGCCCAGTGGGTGCCCGTGATACTGCTCATGTTACAGCGGAAACCCATTCCCGGCCTGCTTTCATGTAGGAATCCTTCTTTCTGCGCGTGGAAATTCACCAGATTCCTGAAGCCACAGATGACTTTTAATATGATGGGTCTCCTCCATTTCTTCTGCCAGTTTAATTTCTGGGGCTATTACAGGGAGCCCGAAGAAACACCATCTGCTGAGCGGATGATGGACTAGGGAAGGCGTTTCGGCAGCAAGACTGGAAATTTCCACTTTCTCAGGGGCCTGGTCTGTCGGATCGGTCGGGGTGGGGTGTCGGGGGGAGCACTGGAAGGCTCGTCACCGGGAGAGTTTCTCGATGGAGGGGCAGGGGGAGGTCTGCTCCTAGGACGTTTTTCATTTTGATCAATCAACCCCGGACATCTCAGACCCGAGAACGTCCTGGACACACGTATCCAAGCGCATTTCGAAATGGCAAGAGCGACCGTCAGAAAAGAAAGTATTTCGGGGGTTTTGTTTACTTGTATTGATAATCCAACAGGCCTGGCTGCACTTGTGTTAATAACAACTGGGCATATTCCTGTTGGGAGAAGCACCCCCCCCACACACACACACACACACCCTGTTGAGTGAGCTGGTGCCCCCCCCCCCGGGCTCTGCTCTGACCACATGGAGGCCCGGAGAAGTGGGCTGTGCGGTTCTGACACGGGCAGCCCCTCCCCCTCCGAGGACTTGTGGCCTCTGGAGTCCTTCCTGCTCCATCAGCAAGGACGCAGTAGGCACCGACTGCATACCAGGCGCGGAGCAGCGGAGTGAGGGAGACAGAGCCCAGCCCCACAGAGCGCACGCAGGCAGGCGGTGCAGACTGGATGCCCACACACAAAGGCGCCAGGCAGGGGGCTCGAATGCAGATGCTGAGCCCAGCCTGGCATGGGCGTGGGCATAGACAGGAAGGTCCCCGCAGGGTTCTTGGGTTTGGGAGGACCCCTGAGCTGAGTGTGGAAAGGAAGGGGGTGTCTTGCTGTGAGAGGGTGGCCCGCGGGTCAGGCCCAGCCTGGGCCCGCACAGTGGAGGCTCTCACGACCTGGGACAGCAGTAGGGTCAGAGAACTCAGTCTGTAACTGCGTGAACTCCATCCATGTAGCACGCAAGCAGCAAAGGGCCCTCCCATCCCCCGCCCCGCATCCCTGGGAGTCTGCAGCAGGGGCACCTGCCCTGGGCTCACATAGCTTTTGTGCCACCATGACTCAGACAGACCCTGGCTGCAGCCAGGCCCCCTCCCCTTCTTGAACAGCTAACTGTGTACACACCCAACACTTCTGTCACACTCTGGGCCACCTACACGGCCCTGATCACCCTGCAGTCAGGCACCCGGTGACTAGGGGCAGCCCTGGGCCCCAGAGCCTGGAAATGGTCAAATGAGCCAGTTCCCAGGGGGCTTGGGAAACCCGCTAACCCACCCTGCCGGCCAGAGTCTGCAGCTCCACACGTGCACACACGCATACACACACGCATGCACACATACACACATACACACACATACATGCGCACACGCACACGCATACACTCATATACATACTCACACACATGCACACATACACACACATACACACGCACACACATACACACGCACACGCATACACTCATACACACACTCACACATGCATACACACGTGCATGCACACATACACACACTCACACACACATACACACGCACACGCATACACTCAGACACACACTCAGACACACGCATACACACATGCATGCACACATACACACACATACACTCACACACACATACACACGCACACGCATACCCTCATACACACACGCACAGACTCATACACATGCATACATGCACAGATACACACATACACTCATATATGCACGCACACGCACGCACACGCCAATCACACAGCGGGACCCCATCCTGACGGCCTGCAGGTGGGGCCCTGTCTAAACAGGGTTCTTGGTGCCCCTGCGAGAAGGACCGAGTCACTCCCTAGGGTGAGGAAGGAGAAGGGCTCTCTTTGGGCAGGGGGCTCATCCCCACCCAAGAACCCCAACGCACCCGGTGGGCTCCATGGGAAATGTGGCCTCTGCGCCTGGCCTGTGAGCCCACCCTCCCTCTCCAGCTGAAGCCTCAACTCCCTGTCACCCACGCTCCACGGTCCCCCGGCTCTCCTGGCTTCATCCTGCCTTTGTTTACCCAAACCCCGCCTGTCCTTCCCGGGTGAGCTTGACCCCCTCTGCCAGGAAGCCCCCTTTCCCGTCACACCCAGCCCCATCTCTCCACCCGAGCTCCCAGGTCCCAGGTCTACGGTCCGTGGCTGTGGGTTCTTGTCTTCAGCTGGGCCCACCTTTGGCGCTGAGAACCGGTAGGTCTTTTTTGATAAAAAAATAATAATAAAAAGGAACCTAGAATCGGAGGTGTCAAGGTTGGGGCAGCTCTCTGGGCAGGTGGTGGCTGTGTGTCCAACCTCCACATTCTGGAAAGCTCTGAACTCTGTTTTTATTCTGGGATACCAGGAACAGCAAGGGGACAGTTATTCATGAAATAACTGTCCCCTTGAAGTAGCAAGGAGGGGCTCTAGCAGTCTGCTCCAACATGCCCCCCCAAGGTCAAACCCCGCAGTCCTGAATGGTGCAGACCGCCCCCCACCCCCGCCCCCGCCCCCCGGGAAGCACAAGCATGCTCTACTGCCCAGCAGACGTTTCCAACCCCCAATGCACATTCTGAAATAAAGAACACATGCATGAGCTGCCCCGGACCCCCACGGCGTTGAGGGCCCTCCCCACCTGCGAGTGGCTGCCCCCAGCCTTTCACACCCCCGGGGCTCCTGACGGTCAGCCCCTCCAAAGATTAATGCAGACCTTGATCCCTCAAGGTCTCATTAGCCCGTCCGTTGTCAGCGAACTCTTTTATTCTCTGGAATCACCTTCGTGATCAGCTAACGCCTTCATTAACAGTTACCACCTGTGCCAGGCAGCGGCCTGCAGGAAGCAGCTGTGGGCACGGTGGCGTGACCGCCAGTGAGAGAGGCAGGGGGGGGCTCTCACAGAGGATGGCAAGGGGCCTGGGGCCTGGCTGGATCCGGAAGTCCCCCAGGGGGGAGCCCCGAGGTCACTGTGAAGCCAGCACCTACTCCCGTTTACAGGGCACTGTCCTTGGTGAGCCCACGCCTCTCTGTGACATCAGGGGCGGAAGGCAGCCAATAAAACTTTATTTACAGAAACAGTTCCGGGGCCCAGGAGCCGTCAGCCTGGAGTTGTTGTGGTTGCTGCCCACGGCCGCTCCCAGGTCTACAGAAACCCCATGATGTGGCTACACGGGTGTCCTCTAATCTGGGGTCCCCTGGCCTTGGACACTCCACCTCCAGTCCCTTGTCAGGCTGTGTTCAGGAAGGGGCTCTGCCTGGGGACGGACAGCCCCAGAGGGACCCTCGACCTGAGGTCTGAGGAGCCCGTTGTGGGCATGTCTTCCTCCGAACCTCATCTTTGGGACACGTGGCCACAGCCATTTCCCCACATACCAGCCCGCCCAAGGGAGATGTCCCAGGATCCCTCACCTGGTCCAGCAAGGCCGTGGTGAGCCCGCGGCCTGGCCTTCCTGCCCCGGCGCCAGCCTCTGACAGCACAACAACCCCACTAGTCCTTGCCAAGAGCCAGAGTCTGAGGGGCCAGGGGTCACTCGGGACGGGAGGCAGCGTGGTCACGGGGGGATGAAGGGCCTGTGGAATGGAGCCTGCAGACGGTGCCCGTCAACCTTACACATCCAAGTCCTTTGGGTTCCTTTTGTCCGAAAACATAGTGTCCACGGAACAGTCCATCCTGAGATGTGACGTTCAAGCGAGTACCCGGAATGAGCCGCCTGGAGGCACAGGTAAAGGAGCGAAGTAGGGGCTCAAGTCCTTCACCCAAGTGGACCCCAAGAGCCTCGGCTGGGCCACCGAGGAGACGCCAGCTGGCTCCCCCCTGCTGCCAGAAGCGTCCCCCATATTCCCGCGGCCCGGAGGCCCTGCCCATGGTGTGTCTGTCCAGGGTCCACGACCTTTTTCATGTCGAGACGAGGTGCATGACCCACTAGAGTGGAGGGAGGCGGTGGCGGGAAGTCGGGGTGACGGCGGGAGTGCGGGAGGACTCTCCGCTTTGCCTTCTCGTGAAGCGCCTCTCTTTCTTCTCTCTAAAAGTCAACCAATCAATTTCAAATAATCACACGGACCTGCTGGCGAGTTGGGGGGTGAGGAGGGGGAGGTGTCAGAACAAACTCGGCGCTCCTTCTCTAAGGACGACAGAATCCCGACTGTCGACACCGCAGCGCCCAGCACAGGACAAAGACGACTGGACGTGCACACCATCAGGAGAGTGTGACCTGCAAATGGCGGGGTGGTGGGGTGGGGGGACAGCTGAAAGGGACTCGCCCTGAAAAGACCCCAAACGCTGGACATCGCAGCACAGGCGTCGGGGCGGCTGATGCGAATAGATTTGCGTGCTCACGGATACCTGGGCACCTGGCGTGAATAGATGGGAAATCCCAGCGTGCAGACGGAACCGATGAAAGAGAATCGGGTGGAGATTCCGGGATGTAAGAGCTCGCTCGGCCCTCTCATCGCGTAGCAGACCAGACGTGGCTACGGAAGAGGGCCGGCGGATCGCAGAGGGGAGGCACCAGGGAGTCTGCTCTCTGAGAACAGACAGAGAAATATAAAAATAAAATAAAATAACATGAAAGATAAAACGAGCAGAGAGCCTCCACCACCGGTGGGGTAACACCAAGAGGTCCGACCCACGTCGCTTCCGGAGAGAACGGGCCAGAAACGAAAGATTAGAGGGACCAACGATCCGAAGTTTCCCCAGATTGCGTGAAGAACGTAAAACTGACAGGTTCCAGAGGGACGCTCAGCAACCTCCAAGCAGAGAGACCTTCCAAGATAAACAACTTGTGGGCACGTGGTCATCAAAGCCCCGGAACCCGAAGGTAGGGGAGAAACTCGCCCAGCAGGGGGGCAGCAGATGTGACCTGGTTTCTTACCAGAAGCAAAGGGGTAGGGGACAGAGAGCATGGCATTAAGGACGCTGCCAATCCAAAATTCTATATCCGGTGACAATGTTCTTCGGCATGGATTGAGAGAGTTCAGCACCTGCAAGGACATTTAACAAGAGACATTAAAGAAGGTGTTTTTTTTGGGGGGGGGATGAAGCAATTGATTCTAGCTGGACGTTCCATCAGAAGGAGGCTGGAGGAGCAGAAAAGAGATTATGTTTTCTTCTCTCCATTTTCTGGAAAGGCAACACGGACCCCTGAGATGATGTGCCTTCCTAGTGGGGGCGGAGGCGGGGGGTTGCAGGCACTTGCCAGGATGCCCCGCCCCACAGAGCAAGCTCTCCCGTGGACCGTGCACCCACCCGTGTAAAAGACTGTTTCCTGGTGTTGGCTGCTGCTCCGTGACTCTGTGAGAACCTGGCCTTGTGCTTAAGAAATGCACCCTGACGTATTGAGGACAAGGGCCTGGCCACGTGGTTCCAAGTTGCTCTCAAATCCTTCCGAGATATAGGGGGGAGGGGATGCACGTGTGTGCACGTGTGCGTGGGAAGGGAGGGAGAGGGGGGCAGCAGTCTGCAGGAGCACCTGGTCCTGCTCACGCCGGCTCTCTGTAACTGTGACGTGAAAAGGTTTCTTCTTCTAACGATCATTCCATACGGGCTAAGGATGCGGGCGGGGGCGGGCAGGTAGCTGTTTCAGTGTCTGCTTCTTCACTCTGTGAGTTCTGGGAAAGCGGGGACCCGGCCATAGAGCCTGTAGTAATGTTAGGGGTGACCTCAGTGGTTGAGGAAGTCACCTTGACATTCCAGAGACTTGGTCCCAACTCAGCTGCCCAATGTCTGAGAGATCCTGGGCCTCTCACTGCGCCATCCCACCCTTGGCTGTCTCCACCTCTCTGTCTGTCTGTCTCTCTGTCTGGAAGACCAGCGGTGCTCTTTGGGGCTGGACAAGTGAAAGGCCATTGTCATGCACCTTTTTGAAGGACTTATCAAAGCTCAACGGAGTCATCAGTGGACTTCCGGCCCCAAAGCTCTGACCCGGGACCTCTTTAGTGCTCGGGACACCAAACGATCTCAGGGATGAGCTGGAATGTCCCTGCTCGGGAGACGTGCACAAGCTGCCCCCAATGCGTCCCCAGGGCTGAACACGGGTTTAGTCATTGCCACGTGCTTCTGAGTCACCTACATGTCCGATGTCTCCAGGAGGACAGAAGCCCCCCTGGGGGCAGAGACCACCCACCACTCCCATCCCATACAACCTCCTCCACTCTGGGGGGACAAGGTCACAGCTCAGGGGTCCCAGGGGCTGAGTGACCAGAAGCAGCCAGAGTGGTGGACACAGCCCCCTCCCTCCCTGTGCCTGACGCTGGAGGACACCGCAGCTTAACAGGGTCCCAGAGTCACACTTCGGATGGACAGATGGACTGGACATCTTTTGCTCATGACCTCACCCTTTGCTCAGGAGAAGAGGGGTGCCCTGAACTCTCTCTCTCTGAGCTTCCTGCCATGGGCTGCCACGCACCCTACAGCTAGCTCTGCAGGGCCTCCTGTCTGCAGGGTGTGAGGGAGAGCCTCCTCTCGTCACCACCCTGGGGACAACTCGGAGACAAGCCCGAGGAGCCTGGGGAGGACTCTGCGGCAGGCTGAGTAGTGTTAGGAGGGGCTGCACGGGTGGGTAGCGGGGGGCGGGGGCTCAGGGTTCTGTCCAGTCCTTCCAGAGCTGCCCCAGCTCCAGACCTATACCAGCTACCACCCAAGACTTGCGGAGCTTGGCTGGGCTGTGGCCCTGGGGCCCCTGGGATCCTGCCACGGGACCGGCTGGGCCAGCGGGCAAGTCCCCACCTCTCCTGATCTCTCTTCTCTCACCTTCATAGGAAGCCTGCCATGTGGGGCGCGCTGCCTGTGGGGAGCCAAGCAGCGCGCGTGGGCGGGGTGAGGACATGTGCAACTTTCTCAGCAAGATGCTCTGGACAGGGTGACACCAAGGAGGGGTGAACGGCCCCTTCGCCCCGGCGCGCACCCCGCCCGCTGCTCTCACCACCTGTCCCCGTCGCAACACCTGTCCCGTCCTGCAAGGAGCCCAGCGGATGGGCTGCACGGCGCAGAGCTCTGGGTCATGGGGACGCAGGAAAACGTCCCCACCTGTCCCTCCCAGCGATGTCCTTAATCCTTGGAGGAGGGTGGGTGCCTTGTCCTTGAACACCTGCTCCTTGCCATCTGGTCCGTGTCAGCTGTGGCGACGGGGGAGGGGCGGGGAGAAGTCGCTAGCTAGAGGCTGAGGATCACTTTTTGGGCCTCGGTGCAGTGGGGGCCTCGGAGGCTGAGCGGCCGGGGACTCCGTGGTGCTAGCTACTCTGGGGTTGGCAGGAACTCAGCCAGGGCGCTGCCAGTAGTGTGACCCCCCTCTCCCCCACAAACACAACGTGAGGGAAGATGGATGACTCAGCGGTGTTCTTCAGGTCTCCTGGAAGGAAACATTCCAGAGTGAAGATTCCAGAATGAAGCATCAGCCAGGACTCCTGTTGGGAGGAAGGGTTTTCCAGGGTCCAGGGTCCCTCTCCCCAACTTGGCGATGGGCGGCGGGCACCGGGGGCTGAGAGACGGCACCTCTGGGCAGTGCAATACCCTGGCTGGAGTCACACCTGCCCTCGGTCTCCACTGCCTGAGAACTGACCGCCCATGACTCCACTGACCTCGCCCTGACCATCACGCCCCCCCGCCCCACCCCCCAGAAGAAGCCCCATCCCCTCCACACCTGAGCACAGGGTCGTTAGCAGACATCTGGGAAGGGCACAGATCAGGTTCAGGGTCACCACACCCAGTCCGTGCCTCTGGGCAGAGAGCCAGACACCAGAGGGACCCCTTTCTTCCCTTCCAGCCACGGGACTTGGGGAGGGGACATCTTTGATGGTGTCTCTGCGGCAGCACCGGCGATGACCACCTGGCTGCTGCTTCTTGGGTTTCAAGGTCAGGCTGTAACGCACACTCCCCAGAGTCCGCGTGGACACTGAAGCCAGGTCGGGCGGGAAGGGCCTCTGCGGGCTGGGGGGACAGGAGGTCTCCGTGAGGTTTGAGGACGTCCCAAGGATGCCAGGCACAGAGGGAGCTGCAGACCACGCGTGCAGACAGGCGGGGGCTGAGTGAGTGGGGTGAGAGCAGGTTGGGTGTGTCAGCAGGTGGGCACATGGAGGGCCAGGTGAGGGTGAAACCCCGGGGAGCAGCTTGGGGGGCTGGGCTAGGGTGACCAGGTGGGGCTGCTCCTGCCGCC
This sequence comes from Rhynchonycteris naso, assembly GCA_037038555.1. Lineage (NCBI taxonomy): Eukaryota > Metazoa > Chordata > Mammalia > Chiroptera > Emballonuridae > Rhynchonycteris > Rhynchonycteris naso. Next base: position 2,246,875 of record CM072996.1, on the reverse strand, counting down.
GGCTTTGTGCCCACGGCGCTGGCTGACCCCAGCCTGAGCCGTCTTGCCTGGTGTCCACGCTCTACCGTGCTCACCGGTCCACCTCCAGCCGCCCTCCCACCACGACCCAGAGAGAGTCGGGGGGGGGGCTCGGTGGCCATGCAGAAGGAAGGCCAGCATCACACATTAACCTCAGTGGCACGTGATGGCCATTGTCACCTGCTTGCTCAGGGACAGGGGTCAGCCCGGGGCAGAGCAGACACTACCATCCACACAACCCAGCCGCTGGGCAGATCGTCCCCAGGCAGGCTGGCTCTGACGCATCAGGTGCGATGGTCCAGGGGGTCCCCCCCTTCATAATTCCATTAGATCCCATGCCAGGCCTGAGAGGGAGGAGGGGTGAGCAAGGCCCGGTTCCGACGGGGCTGGCAGGATCCACCACCCTGAGCTTGTGCTAAAGGCCCCAGGTCCCCAGGGAGGGATGGGCGTGGGCGTGGTGGGGCTCCAGCCCTGGACCCAGGTCCTCACAGGTTAGTGGCTGTGTGACGCAGAACACCCCGATGAGTTCGGGGAGCCCGGCAAATTCCAAAGCGCGTGCCCACGCTCAAGGCCGCCGCCGAGAGATTTTCTTTTATTTTAACAAGTTTGCTAGAAGGAAGAGCACACAGCCAGCGAGGTCCCTCAGGGGAAGCCAGGACCCGGGGACAGCTGCTGTGCTCTCAGAGACAGCCACTCCTTCCGCAGACTCAGCCACGCTCTTCTCCTGAAGGGACAGGACCGGTGGGGCCCGGGCTCTGGGCGCCCCACCGCAGCCTGGGCCCCGAGACGCCGTGTCCCATCTCAGCCTCTCTCCTTCAGTCGTCACCCAGAAGCTGGGCTCCAGTTTCTAGCAATCGTCAGCGACGGCCTCTCCTGGCCTTGCAGCTTCTGAAGGGCCGTGTGGTCGGTCCAGCGGAGGCCAGAGCCGCCGACCACCCGGTGCCTCCCGGCGAGCCCCTCCCTCCCGTGGCCGCAGGGCCAGGGTGCACACGCTGGGCACTGAGGGACACTCCTGAGAGCAACGTCGGACATTCTCTTTATTTTTTATTTTTTCCCCATTGGTTTGAGAGAGAGAAGCATCAACTCATTGTTTCATTTAATTCCGTTTGGTTGTGCCCTGGACTGCTTCTCCAACGTGGGGGGGTTGGGGGGTCAGACCCGTGACCTCTCGCACACTCGGCTGACGCTTTATCCACTGAGGCACCTGGTCATTCTTGATCTGCTTCCCAAACATTCAAAAGTTGTATTTGAGGGACCCAGGGTCCCAGCGACCTCTCATCCAGGAAATTATCTGAGAGCTGAGCCAGCCAAGCGAGCAAAGACCTCTCACAGCTGGGGTGGTCACTGCTGGGCTGCTGTGTATGAGAGGGTCACCGAAAACAGTTTGGAGGCCTTGCATGGATGGCCGGGTCCCCTCGCCCATGCTGGGGACTCACCTTGGGGGTGAGGGTGGGGGTGGGGGGAGAGGCAGGGGGAGTAAGGCGTAGAGGATACAGGCCAGGCACAAGGTCTGAGCAAAAACCCAGGGTGCAAGAGAGCTTTGTCTCCCTGCAGCCCGGGACCCGTGCTTTCTGAACAGAAAACGGAGGCTTCCTCACTCCAGGTCATGCCCGGCTTCATCCTTAGCTGGGACTCTGTATTGTCAAGGACGCAAGCACATGACGCAACACTTATGGACGTGGACGGGTGTCCACAGAACTCTAAGTGAAAAACGGCTGGTAACAAAGGCGTGAGAGGCCCCGACCGGTGGCTCAGTGGAGAGTGTCGGCCCGGCGTGTGGAAGTCCCAGGTTCGATTCCTGGTCAGGGCACACAGGAGAAGCGCCCATCTGCTTCTCCACCCTTTCCCCCCTTTTCCTTTCTCTCCATCTTCCCCTCCCACAGCCAGTGGCTTGATTTAGCTCACGCATGGCCCCAGATGCCAAGGATAGCTCGTTGGTCTGAGCATCAGCCTCAATCACTAAAAATAGCCTGGTTGATTCAAGCATCAGACCCATATGGTGGATCCTGGTCGGGGCCGTTACAAGAAAGAGTCTGTCTCACTATCTCTCTCCTCTCACAGTATTAATAAAAAGAAAGAAACAGTGTGAGCACAGACCCATCTGACTTGTGCAGATAGGCGAGTCTTTCTGCACAGAAACGGTGGTCGCCAGAGTGGGGCGGGGTTCTCCAGATTCCTTCTTCAGACTTTCTGGGTTTTCTGAACTTTGTTTTGCAATAACGACAGATTAGTTTTATAACCAGAAGAAAACAACACAGCTCTTTTGAGGCTGGCCATGGGCACTTCAGGAAAGGGAGTATGTCAGGTTACGATGAGTCACCTGGCAGCTAAGGGGCTTGGTGCCCCTGCCTGGACAGACTAAGCCCTTACCAGGGGGGGAGACTCTGGCCTGGGTCCTGGAGGAGGGGCCCGGACAGACGGGTGTAGGTGGCAGGGAGGAGGGTGTTGGTCCCTGACAGCCAGGATACAGCACTGTCACACACATATGCACACACACACACACACACACACACACACACACGCAACACCTCTCCCAGGGAGGGGCGGTGGGTGGGGAGTACAAACAGCATCCCTTTTTGGAACAGCAAGGGGGGGAGGAAGGAATACAGGCTGGCCTAGAAGGGATGGTTCTGTCCTGTCGTTTCAGACAAGGCCCTCGCTCTGCGGGGGTCTGCAGCCCCCCTACACAGCCCCAGGACAACGTGGCCCAGCAGGGACCCAGGGCAGCAGCTGGACCCTGTGAATAACCCAGTTCTTCCCACCGAACCAACCTGCCTGGCTCAGGCGCTGGGGGCCTGACGAGGGTCTTCTTCCTGTTCTGCAGACTCCTGCGTCTGCACCCTCCCTCCTCCCCTCCCCCATCAACAGAAGAAGCAGGCTCCCAGACCTCCCCATCTCCCCCGTCGTCGCCTCGATGGATGGACTGGGCATGGGTAACAACAGGACACAGGTGCCGCCAGACAGGGAGGGGAGGCTGGGAAATTCAACCGGCCCCGTGGGGCCATCCATGCCCCCTGCGGGGGGGTGGGTCAGCGAGGCTGCTCCCCAGCCACCTGAGCGGTCTGTCAGCCGGGTGGGCTCAGCGTCACAAGGCGGCGTCTTCTCTCTCAGGGAAGCCCGGGTCAGCCAGGCGCCCAAAGCCCGGGACGCACTGCTCGGTGACTCACATGGGCCTTTAAAAGCTCTCCTAAGCGAGGGCGTAATTGAAGTGCAATAAGGCGCGGATGTGGGTGTTAAAGCACAAAGAAGCTCTCTTGGAATCACGCTTGGTTTCCATAAGCACTTGGCTTTCTCGCACGGCCCCGCCCCGCCAACGCCGGCCCATCCGCTCTCTCGCTGGCTCACTTATGATAAATGAGAGAGAGAGGCAGAGAGCCCCTTTGAGCTCCCTGGTCCTCCTTCCTGGCCTGGGGCTGGGGGCGGGGCCTTCAGGTGGTGGGATCATGTGCCCCGTCTGGTCAGTGAGATGAGAGCCGTCTTCCCAGGTGGAGGTGGTTGGTGGCTACCACTCTCAGGTGTCTCTCTTCCCTGGCAAGGACAGTCACCCTGGAGAGGGGCCTGGCCGCAGAGCCGGCTCTGTGTGTGGGAAATGAGCCTGCATCTGTGACACCACCGAGGACGGGTCACTGGTCACCCCAGGGTAACACAGCCCAGACGAATGCCCCACATGAGGGCTGAGGACTCGGGGGCAAATCGAAGAGGACATGGGTCTTGCCCCCCATTGGTCTAAGAGTCTGGGGGGAAACGTCAGAATGCTTCCAAGGTGTCCATGTGAAAACGAGGGGCTGACTTCTGAGGAAGGGCAGCCCCAGCTGACCAGCGGCAGGTCCTGACTTGCACCTGCTTGGTCCTGGATGGAGCCCAGGCTCCCAACAGCCCCAGGGTGAGGACGTTTCAGGGTCTCTCAAACTTCAGGGTGGCCTGGGAGAGCTCAGATGGAGCCCCTGGGCACACGGGACCAGCAGGGGTCAGAGGCGAGAAATCCTGGCATCCCCGTCTGGACATCTGGTTGTTTTCTGTAATCGTTGTCCCCTGAAGGTGACTGCCGAGATAAGGCCTTTCTCGTGAGCAGAGCGAGCCCGGTCACGAATGCCCGTCTGGTGAGCGTCACCTGAGGTGGACACACTGGCGTGGTGGGAGCAGGCGGGCCTGGTTGATCTTCCTGAGAAACTCATCAGGGTTTGTCAAGGGTGGGAAGTCTTTCAAGGAGCATGGTGGGGACAGCCTGGTGTATGCACCTCACTCGGTGCCCCTGGACCCTAAAATCGTTCTGAAGCCAGGCTGAAAGGCAAGAGGAATAGACTTTTTGTGTGTGTGTGTGTGTGTGTGTGTGTGTGTGTGTGTGTGTGTGTGGCAGAGTATAAGTTCAGGCTCTTATGATTAATATTTTGTCTTCTTCTCAGGGTCCCCAAAAGCCTGGGCCTATCATGAACACAGGAAGGACTTCGAGGGCTCTCTGGTCAGACCCGCCCCACAACCCTGGAGGATGCTCAGATCCCCGACAGTATTTCCAAGAAAAGTCAACACCAGCTTGGCTCCCGAGCACCTGGAGACAGGCTGTTTATGTTCTCCGGTGGCAGCCAGGGCCACTGTGGGCCACGGGGAGCGCTCAGTGGCACATCCCAGAGTTCAGTGAATGCCCTGATGGGATACAGTGTTCATGGGGCCAGCTGCGCACCTGGCCTGTCTGGGCCCCAGGTGGGAAGCAGGGAAGGACTCAGGCCTTGAGGACACTCCCAGGTGCATCCTTCTCTGGGCCAGGGGGAGTCTTCACCTCTATTCTCAAGGAGATATGTCTCAGGGACTCAGCACCCCCACATTCTGGCATCCAGAGTCCAGAGCTGGGGAAGCCACCGCCCCCTCACCTGTCTCCGGAACCCGAGAGCAGCCCCTGGGAGACATGAGTCTCTGTCCTGCTCCCCAGACATCAGAGCCACACATCAGAGGTCAGCTAGCATCTCGCTGGTCTGCCAGAGCCCATTCCTGCAGGGCCTCTCCTTCCCACCCCCCATGAGAACCCCCCCACAAGGAGCCTGGACGCCTCCTCACATATAGCTAGAGCATCTTTGTCAGTTTTCAACGTGAAGAATAAAAAAGAAAATCACAGAGGTGTCAGCTGGCTGGTTAAAAATAGTCCCATCTATTAAAAGGTGAAACCGTGGTGAGAAACGCGAGGATCGGCGATGGGGGACCAGTGTCTCGTCTCTGTCCCTCCCGCTTTCTGGGAAAACCCGCCCTCCCCAGACTCCGGTGTCCCAACCAGACAGCCTGACCTGCCGGCGGCTGCCTCCAAGCCATGCAGGCCGGTGGGATGGATGTCCCCATCAGACCGGGAGGGACGCTGGTCCGTCCTTTGATGTTGTCATGTTGACACAGACCAGCTAGAACGTCGAGGACTGGGACGTGCCAGGGAACGGGGTTGTGAGGGACCGTCTGCGGCTGGGCAAAGGAGCGTGGCCCCGAAACCTGTCTCTCTCTCAGGCCAGTGTCCGCGCCAGCCGCACTGTCCCGGAGTGAGTACCAGGACTGCTGTGCTGACTTGGGGGGGGACCGCCCCCCCCCCACACACACACACATGAGGGGGGAGGCCATGGCGGGCAGCACCGGTGGGGGCGGGGGTGTGGCTGGGAACAGCTAAGCTCAGCCCACTTTCCCTCAGATGCCCTGGTCACCAGAGGCTGGGGACCAGTCTCACCTTTACCAGACAAGAATCACCACCACAGTGAGCGTTTCTCGAACCCTCGCAGGCCCTGGGCTGAGCAACTCCCGTGCACCCCAGCCGGGGAGGCTGGGAACCTGCGTTGCCTGAATGAATCCTGAGCTGTCAGTGCGATCGCTCTGAGCAGCAGCGCCCAAACTCTGAGGGGGGTCACACGAGAGAACGTCAGGAAAGCCAGAGCAGGGGGCCGCAGACATCCCTGCGACCCCCATCACCCCATCTCCTCCTCCATCCTCCGGCTCCAGTTCTTCCTGCTGCCGCTGTGCTCAGCCCTCCGCCGGCCCCAACCCCACTGGCTGGAAGGGAAGCTGGCGGCCAGGGAGTGGGGCTGCCCGGAGCCTGGACGGGACACCCGCCCTGTGCACTTCAGCCGCCACTTAGCTGCCAGCTGTTCGGAAACGGGAGCAGGGGATTAAAAACGAGTGAGCGGAATGGCTTTGAGTGAAAGCGTCAGCAGCCCGAACGCACAGACTCATTCAATTTCCTTCTCCTGCTCCGGAGGGAAGGGTCTTGAGAGCCGAGCTGTTATACGAAGGCGGAGGGACACGGAGTACACCGGGAAGGCCCGCCGCCTTCACCAGCGACCCTCGTGACCCCTGACACCACCCAACACAGCACCCAGTGATGCCCCTCGTACAGTCTGCATCCGCTCTGGTAATCACCCCAATTCCCAGCTACCTTGGAGGAACAGAGAAAGACAAGCCTCGACCAGGCACTGCAGTGCTCCCTGGGTCCCTGGGTTAGTGGTCACCAGCATGGGCCACGAGAGACCACGGAGCCCGGCTGCTGGCCGGCTGGCCATAGCAATACGGCCAGCTGGGAGCTAAGCTCCCACCCCTCCTGTCTAACCTGCACAGTGACTCTGCCAGTGGGTGGTATTCATTACCTATTGCTGCAAAGATCGGGACAAATTACCCCTCCCCAATCTTAGCCACAGAGGACTACAAAAAAACAAACAAAAAACCCCAAATCTCGGCTTTTGTGGATCAGAAGTTGGGGGTCCAGGCTCAGGGTCTCCCAGGAGGTGACCCTGAGGGGTAAGCTGGGAGCCAGACTGCCTCATCTGAAGGCTTGAGCGGGGCTGGGGGAGACGCTTCCGAGCTGACTCACGTGGCTATTGGCCACGTGGGCCCATTCTTCACCGCCACGTGGGCCTCTCTATAGAAGTGCTGTGACAGCATGGTGCTCACCTGCCCCAGCACGGACATGACAGAGAGATGGGCACCCAAGACAGCAGCCACAGTGGGAGAAGGACATAACACCCCTTCTGTAGGTTAGTGTTGGTCACTCAGACCAACCCTGCTGCAGCGTGAGAGGGGAACCACCCAAGGTGTGATACCAGGAGGTAGGTCACTGGGGCCATGTTGGACACTGGTTTTGACATGGTTTCCCCATTTCACAGATGAGCAAACTGAGGCTCAGGCCATGTAGGTCACTGGCCTGAGCTCACACAGCCGGGGAGGCAGAGGCAGGATCTTATGGATCATGGGGTACAAGTCTATTTGTACCCAGGTAAAGCAGGGGCCGGGGCACGTGGCCTGTGCCAGCCTCGGCTCCCCCCTCCACTCTCAGCTCCCACTCCCCCCATCATCAGGGTCTCCAGCAGCGACGTTTGGGGGCCAAGGAAGGGGGCTGGTCCTCACTCTGTTTCTCCAGCATGCTCACAGTCACAGAGCACCAGACCATGGAGTTCATCTCTGTCCATCTAATCTGTCCGCCTGTCAGCTCAGCCCAGCTGAGTGTGGCCTGCCACATCAGGACATCTTCATTTTGCGTTCAACAATGACTTTATTGCTGTCTTTTCACCCTGAGACAGTCTGGGACTGGAATCTGAAATCACACCGCTGGGTTCCTCTGTCGGCAGGGTGATTTGGCCACAGAAGGGAACTGTTGGACAGAATTAGAAGTGGCCTTGTGACCTAGCCTAGGGAAAGAGTGTCACATCAAGGTCAGAGGCTACTGGGAAAGTCCCTTCCTTCTGTGACCCCACATGCTTCTCTGTAAATTGATGATGACGGTTATACCCAAGGGCAGCAAAGAGGTACGGTGAGACCACCTGGGGGCCCAGAGCAGCCCTGTGGGTCAGTGGGCTCAGAGATTCCTGGAGTGTGCTCTGTGGACCAGGAATGTGGGCAAGGCTCCTCTCAGACACTCAGTGAGTCTGCAGAGGCCCCAAGAAACCCTCCACACCTGTGGGACTTTGTATAACCCAACATCCCCCAAGTACCCCTGACCAGAATCATTTGTAGGCACAATATGGTATCAGCTGGCCTAGGCAGTGACATTGTGTCGGTCAGGCTAGATCCTAGCAACAATGTAACATTGTATCAGTCAGGCTAGATCCCAGCAATAACGTGACATTGTATCAGTCAGGCTAGGCCCCAGCAACAAAGTGACATAGTGTCAGTGGCTAGGCCCCAGCAACAAAGTGACATAGTGTCAGTGGCTAGGCCCCAGCAACAACGTGACATTGTACTAGTCAGACTAGGTCCCAGTAACAATGTAACATTGTGTCAGTCAGGCTGGACCATGGCAACAATGTGACATTGTGTCAGTCAGGCTATACCATAGTAACAATGTGACATTGTGTCAGTCAGGCTATACCATGGTAACAATGTGACATTGTATCCGTTGGTGCAGGCCAGGTTTTGCTGTGGTAACAAAGAGTCCCCTCACCCTTGTGGCTTGATAAGTACAAGGCTGTCTATCAGAGGTCCTTGTGCAGCGTGGTTGCAGGGGAGTACTGTCCGTTGTACCCCAAGGACTCTGGGGACGGAGGCACCCTCCTTGCTTGCACTTCCTCAGCCATCACAGAAGAGGGTGAGTAAGATGGCCTCTGGCTCTTCGGGGGACTTTCCAGAAGTGACTGCTGCCTCCTAGCCCGGTGTCTCACTGGCCACAGCAAGACACAGAGCCACTCCCACCTGAAGGCCATGGGCCAGGCCTCCCCCGTACCCAGAGAGGGAGCAGAAACCGGTGTGACTGCACAGCTATTAATATCCAAAGACGACCCCACAAACTCACCTTCGGGAAATGCTACATTTGGTTCTTCATGACCCCAAAGGGGAGACGTGTCCTTCTCCAAGATTTAAACCGAGCGTTTCCGGGGAGCACAATCACCCAACATGAAAATACATAGTATTGTTTTCTGTTTTTCCTCAGGCACATTTCTACCCGTGTCTGCACTTTGGACTCATGTACGAAAGCTGTTTCCCAGCCAACCATGACATTTGGGAACTGAGACACTGTTTCCATTCATCCCGACGTCCCGCAAAAGACAGAAAACATTAAAAAATATATATTATGGACACTGAGTCTGGCTTGTGTTTCCTGGAAGCGACTTTTTCAATTAATGACTAACACGAAATAAAAATAAGTAAAACACAGGTCTGTCCCCTCTCCCCGGGGAACAGGAAGAGCGACTCCCTGCCAGTGCGCGGTCTGGGGACATTAGAACCGATCGCTGGATCGACCCAACACTGCTGCCACCGGCCACCTCCCAGATGGCCTCCAGTCCCTCGATGCTCTGTGAGCCCATCAGGGGAATCCTCGAGGTTTCTCCGCTGTCCCTGGCGATGGCGCGTGGTGCCGGCTTCCCATCTGTGAAGTGGGAATGATGGTGCTCACCGCATCTCCCTCCTTTGCTCTCTGCTCATCGACACCCTTCCCTCCCTCTGCACGCACACACCGTCCCTGTGGCGAGGTCCTCCTCGTCCGGGGCCTTGCCGTCCTCTCTGCTCCTTTAACACAGTCCAAGCTCCCATCGTGGGACACAGAGGGGAACGGCAGGGGCCTGGATGTCTTGTCACTGAGGCCAGCTACATACACTGCCTGTCTGAGCACAGAGAGTGACAGTTGCTCCTCACCAGGCAGGCGTGCGGTCACAGACCCCCGCTGTGGAGGGTGAGTGGGCGCCCGGCAGCAGAGAGAAGACGGAAGAAGCTCGGGAGGGGGCCATCTCGGGTCTTCCTATCAGTGCAGAGTGCACCTCGCTTTGCTCACTCGGCAAATCCTTGCCGGTTCCTGAGGCCACCCGCCCAGAGCTGCCCAGCCTGTGCTCCTCTGCACCCCCGCAGTATCCCAGTGGCACCGAGAGGCCTTCTCGGCCCCACCTGGCTGACCGACAGCCCAGGGGCGCCCTATGGGGGCACGTGGGTGAGGAGGAACAAGGTGTGGATTCAGGTCCCCGCCCCTTTTTATTCCAGGCCGGCGACCTCACCTCTTTGAGTCTCAGTTTCTTCGTGCAGACGTGGAGAGAAGTAGGAACCAACCGCCAGGCTTGTCCAGACCTCCCCTCCTGGGCCCACACATGCCCTCTCCCTGGAGCGAGGTCCCTGTCCATTTCCTTCAGAGGGTCTGCCCGGGCCCTGTAATCCTATTCCTACCACCTCCCCAGCGTGGAGACGACATCTCCCTGCACCCACCACGCTGGAGGCAGTCACTGCGTCCGTGCCCATCAGGGCGGGCCATGTAGGGAGACCCTGCGGCCGCACCCTACCGAGGCCACGTCCATTGGCGCAGAAACCCCTGGACTCCCAGGCTCCCTGGTCCACCCACAGCACCGAAGAAGTCATCCGACCCCACTGAAAGGAAGCCAGGGACCTCGGAACTGCAGGTGGGGAGCAGAGCCGGGTGGAGGCAGGCGCCAGGGTCCGTAACTCCCAGGCCACAGACGCATGGGGAAGGGGGGGGGGGCTGCCGTCTCCTGGAAACCAGCGCCAGCTTTTAAGCGCTCGGATGTGTTAAAATATCGAACCTATTCGGGAGAAAATGAAAAAAAAGCCAGACAAGACGCTCTTCATCCTGGCGCGGGGGGGGGGGGGGGGGGGGGCGGGGACGGCGGCGATGGGGACATGTCAGGGGGAGGACAGATACAATCCGCCGGCCTAGGGCGGCCCAAGATGAATGATGCGGAGGTCTGGAGAAGGGCAGCCTCCAACTGCTGTCCTGCCGCAGAAGCCGGTGAAATACGGCGTGCTGTAACGTGCGCACTGACCATGTAACTGAGCGTCCTTAAAGGGCTCTTACATGTGTCTGGGCTCCCGTGCAGAAAGCCGGGAGAGCCGCGCGGCAGCGAGAGGCATTCATCATCCTAAGGAAGGGCTCTTCTGTGCAGCCCAGGGCGGCCGCCGCCGTCTGCCCGCGGCGAACACGGCTCTCTTTCCGTTAGCAGGTCTGAATGCCGGACCTTCGGGGGTGAGAAGAATGTTTGGCCTTGGCGTTAGAACAATGAATGTCTGTTTGGCCCCGGTGGCGAGGGAACTGGGGGGGGGGGAGGGGGAGTGGAATCACCCCTGAGCGATCGTTAGCATGGCCGGGGGTTCGCAAGCTTCTTCAAACCATCTTCCCGCGTGTTCTGTGAATACGAGCAAGAGGCAGGTTGTTGAGAGCTGTTTGGATGGCGGCAGAGATGAGCAAGCCCCAGGCTTCCAATCGCCCGGGTCGTGAGCAACCACGGGTGTTGTAATCGGTCTCCCTGAAAGATCAGACTTTCCTGGGGGGGCTTCTGGGAAAGCTGGGTGTGTCCCGAGTGAAGAGAGACAGGCCGGTGGCCCGAACCAAGTGTGTGCGATACCTGACAGGTGGGCCATCACTCCCCACGGGGCGCCCACGGCAGGCATCACAAAGCAATCTGACACCCCTTACTGCTGAGTCCAGCAAGGACGGCAGAACCCATTCTGCCGCTCTGTGGTGGCCAGCGACAGAGCCGACTCTGACCACACGACCTAAAGAAATGGGCAACAGATTTGCTGGGCAGGACGTGGGCCGTTCACAGCGTCCAAGCAACACTGGAGAGCTGGGCTCAGAAAGGCAGGAACTAGGGCGACTCCAGCGACCTTGGGAGCAGGGACCCCCTCTCCCAGACTCTCCAGTGGAGGGGCTCTCACTGCTGTGGCATCCTCTCTGGCCACCACCGACCTTAGTGTCTGTCCACTCCAGCCTCAGATTCTGGGGAGTGGGAATGGGGTCAGCCCTGCTTGGACCATGTACTCCTCCTGGCCAGGCAAGGGCATCATCTTGACCAACAGTCCCAGTCAGATGGGTCTCAGAGGGAAGGAGCACTTTGAGGACACTGTCACCAGTCCCTGCCTGGCCCTGGACATTAAGCAAAGCCTCTGTGCCCTCCTCTCCTAGGTGAGAGCTCAGGCTGTCCACACTGGCGGCATCAGGAACCGCGTGATTGACAGGCACTGGCACGTCTAACGGAACCGGATGAAGGAGTGTGGGCAGCCGTGAGGCAGAAACCCCGGCTGGCAGAGCGGGCACCCGCTATTGGTGGGCCTGGATCCGCAGGCTAATGACTGCAGGTAATTCAGCCTGGGTTTGGACCTTGCCCTCGGGCACCTTGCCTTTGCCCACCGAGACCGGGAGCCTTGGAGAGCCAGGGCTGCGCTCTGACAGGACCCGGCACAGCCCTCCCCCGTGCCTCCTCCCGTGAGGACTGGAAGGGGCTCCTCTCCCCGTGGCCCCGGGGAGGTCTCTGTGCTTCCAATGCGAAGTCCACGCGGACGGTTGAAGAAAACGCCGACACTTGAGCATAGCATGATGGCTCCCTTCCGTGACAGCTGCACTGAAACCAAGATCTTGACCTTGTTTCTGCAGCTGCAAACAACATTTACACATTTACCTTTGATGTTCGTGTGTACAATGTAGGAATATAAGAGTCACAATGCAGAGTTGTTGCAGTGGTAACAAATGTAACACGCTGGTGGTGCTCCAGATTACTAGGGGGCAGGGCAGGGACACTGCTCTGTGTGATGCTGTCATGGTGGGTTTGGGACATCAGGCATTTGTCCAAACCCACTGACTGTACAGTGACCCCCTTCGTGTCATCTCTGGCCTCAGGGTAATCGTAACACGTCCCCCTGGGTAGGTCCAGCAGTTGTAACAGGTGCACCACTCTGGTGGGGACGTTGGTCACAGGGGAGGCTGTGCATGTGTGAGCAGGGCGTAACGTGTGGGCAGGGGTCTCGGGGAAGCCTCTGTATCTTCCGCTCAACTTTGCTCTGAACTAAAACTTTTCTAAAAAAATAAATAAGGTCTAATTTTTTTTTTAAGTGGGAAACAATTCTGGGAAAGCCAACTCTTTTTTAAAATAGCAATAATAATACTCAACCAAGAGGAAAACCATAGGTAGAGAGGTGCTTGGGAACTCTACTGTCTGCGCAATTTTTTTATATACCTAAAACTTCTCTAAAAAAAAAAAAAAATCTATTAGTTCAAAGGTGGGTGGGGCGGGGGAGGCAGCTCAGAGCCTGGGCTGCTTGCGGCCCCAACCAGAGGGTGAACAGCTCCGAGGCAGGTCTGACAGGTGTGGTGTGAAAACAGTGAGTTCCGTTATTAGGCCTTCACTCTTAAACTGCTCTGATTTTTTTTTTTTAATTATTTTGCTTAATTTGAAAGAAGGGAAGAAGAGACCCTGGTCCCACAGCCCTAGGGGGCTGCGATCGGGAATTTGGCTGGAGGCCCGCAGGGCCTGTCCGGACAATGGCACCGCAGAGCAGTGTCTTACTAAGCAAGGCAGAGACCCTCTCCGTGGGTTTCAGAGCTGTGTCCTGTGGGGATTCCTCTGGGGCATCAATCTGTCGATCAAAGCTTTTGGGATCCCTCCGCGTTGATGAGTCGACTCTGGTTCACCCGTCGCGGGCGCTGCTGCGGCTGCTGCGTAATGCACCTGTGCGCCAAGACGCACCACAGTGTCTCTCTTCTCCTCTCGGTGCGCAGAACAAGTGCAGAGAGGAGAGATCAGCTCAGGAGCTGGGACGGGGGTGCCTTGGGTCCCAAGCCTGCGCGTGCACCCACACACGTACACACCCTTTGAGTGATGCCCGTGGGAGCGGGCCAGGCCGGGCGTGATGGGAGCGGCTGCTGCGGGAAGCTCGCGTCTCGCTGGAGAGCCAGCGAGCACTCAGCGGGCCCACGCTGCGTGCGTTCCTCATGGGCTTTTGGCGCCCTTGTATCTTCCATAGAAAAAGTAGGCCAGCCGGCTTTTTAAAGCCTGTAATGCGCTTACAAAACATGATACCGCGTTGGAGCCAAGCTCCAGGCACACGTGACGCCGCGGCAGCATCTGGTGGTTAAACATCAGTGTCAGCTGTAATCAGTTCTGCTCTCAAGCACGCTGCGGGTGGGGGCGGGGATGGGGGCGGGGGTGGGGGCGGGGAGCCCCTCCCCATAGGGCCTGCGGGGTGGGTGGGGGAGCCACGCCCTCAGGATGGCACCGACCGGTCAGTCCTGGGACCCTGGCCCTGGTAAACCATAACAGGGCAGAGGCCTCCACCCGACCCCTTGAGCTCCTTCCACATGCGCTCACTGAGGTCAGAAGACAGTCTGCAGCGACGGCGGCCTGATTTGCTGCTATAGGAAGAGATGCCAGCCAAGCCCCTTCATCCCTCCATGGCCTGTGCCATGGCCACCACCCTGGTTCCTGCAACACAGGGCCTGCTCAGCTGCCTTTGGAGTCCAGGAGGAGCAGAGCTGTCCCTTGTCCCTTTCAGTCCCTGCCTGGTTTCTTCCCTCCAACCCTCTCAATCTTCCTCCCAGATGCTCCCCCAACTCCCCAGCTCACTAAGGTCTTCCAAGGACGACTCTTTATTATTATTATTATTATTATTACTGATTTTTAGAAAGGCAGAGAGAAGAAGGGAGAGAGACAAGGAGGAGGATGAAAGCATTCATTTGTTTTCCATTTAGTTACTCAGTTGCACATTCATGGGTCGCTTCCCATATATGCCCTAACCTGGGATGGGACACGAACCCCCAACCTTGGTGTTTCAGGACGACATTCCAACCCACTGGGCTAACCGGCCAGGCCCCCCCACCCCCCGCCAAGGACTACACTTCAGCAGGTGACTTGTTGAAGCTGTTGGGGTGGGTTTGGAGGACCAGGGCCCCTGAGGTCACCAGCAAGGCTCTGGTGATGAGAGGGGTCATGAGCAAGCAGAAGACTGTCCCCCCTGGTGCTTGTTTCTATGTGACATCACATATGCGCCAGCTTAATGCACTCACGTCAGAGGGGATAAATGTACTTCGAAGCAACAGCCCCCCAGTGTCACTTCCCCCACCGTCCCACCCAACCCCCCACCGTCTCGCCCTGCCCTGGTGGCTCCACTTCTGGGGCTCCCACCATCTTACATCTTCCTGATTCATTGTCCTGCCTTCCGTGTGGCATATTCATGTTCGGTCAAAAAAGTATTTCATCACTTATTCTTGAAGGTCTTATTTCATCTTTATTCAAGAATGTGTAATCCTGAGGGAAAAAATAATTACCTCTGAGATCAACAGTGAAGCTCTGACCTGAATTCACAGAATCGTGAGATCTCAAAACCAGAAAGGAAAGTTAGAACTCGCCCTCTCGTTTCAAAGATGGGGGGGTGGGGTGGGGGTGGGAAACTGAGGCCCGGAAAGAAAGAAGGACCGTGGCTTACCCAACAGGTCAGGGAGTCTGTGCCAGAGCCCAGGCCTGGCACCTCGTTCTCCCGGCACCCATTCCAGAACCCTCAAATACCAGGGGTATGTGTGGGAGGGGGCAGAGGTTTTCACATTGGTCATCTCATAAGAGAGCAAGCTCCCGGACCTGGAGGTGATTCGGCAGACCAGACAACCACCCCTCGGAGGTGCTGAGCACTTTCTCAGCTGGATGGGGTTGTCTCCATGCTACCAATGAGGAAACTGAGGCACGGAGCATGTTGAAAACTCGCCAAGGCTGCACAGGAAGTAAGTGAGCTGTGAGGATCTGCACCCAAGTTCAGTGGCGCCCACGTTCGTTCTGTTCAGCAGGATGCTACCCTGCCACAGGCTGGCTACTGCACTGGGCAGTGGGAGTCCATGCGGCTCTAAGAGCCTGCATAATAATGCAAACACGTCACCCTGGCTCTTCAGTGTAGCCACAGAGGACAGTTGTACGAGTCATCATCTATCGTCCCAGGACCTCAGGGCGAGGGGCCCCGGAGGAAATGCAGTGCAAATGTGTTGATCCTGACAAAGAAAACTGGACGGTTTTTGAGGGTGTGGGCGCTGTCTCCATCCACCCACCCAGCCTGTAGCTTTCCATGCATGTTGAATGACAGAAGGCGTCTCCTTCGGATACAGGCTCTGGCTCTGGCCTCAGTTTCCCCACCAGGAATGGTAGTCCTGAGCCCACAGATCTCTCTGGGTCCTCAGTCCCCCGCCTGCTGGTTCCCCACGCGGGAAACGTGGCCGCCCCGTGGACCTCCCCAGGGACGTCGCTGGGTTTCAGTAGCTGGGCGGCTTAAATGTGCCCCCCCACGGGCCTCTCCTGAGAAGCCTCCCCAGGGAGGTAGGTCCAAACGGCCTACAGAGTGTGAGCCCCTTCCCCCCCCCCATCCGCATCCCAGTCTCTCCCAGCCCCCTCTGTGGTTGTTGCTTCTTGGGGGCTGCAGACCCCTTTCAGAAGCTGTTGAAACTGGTCCCTGGCCCCAGAAGCAGAAGAAAGATGTGTGTGTGCACAGACACACACACACACACACACACACACACACACACGCTCTGCCTGATTCCAGCCTATTCCAGGCCCTGTGTTGGCTGGGCCCTCCCAGAAACCTCATTTACAGACTGGGGTGGGGGTGGGTGGCTGCACCAGCCGTTGGGTACCCAGCAGGAGGCTGTGGGGGGCTGTGATCACAGCCTGCACGGGGGAGGGCGTGGGCAGAAGTGTTGGGAGTAGGCTCCCAGATGGATTGCCCGACACACTCTTAAACCTGCATCTCGGAGAAGCAACGAGTCATTTTGTTAGTGTAAGTAGGTCCCCCCAAAGTTGCCTGGGACAAACTTGTACTGTTGTCCCTGCTCCGACATTCAGATTTCCCCGGGGCGCCCCATTTGTGTTATTTTGTTTTCTTGCTAAATCTGGCAGCCCTGGGAGTTAGGGAGAGCGTGTGTGGGTGGTGGTGAGGGCTGGGTAACATTTTAATGTTACCTAAACACCAAGCCTGATTTTCCCTGAGACATTTCTCAACCAAGATAAACAAACACTAGAACTGGACACATTTAAGTCTACACGGAGACAAGTGAGAACTGTGAGAACTTGTTGGAAGGGGCCGATTGGTGCTCCAGGGGCCCACAAAGCTTCCCGAATGCCGGGTTCTGAGGGGCAAAGCGCCTGTGCGTTCTGAGCAGCTGGCTCTGGACAGGACCTTGGGCTTTTGTGAAAGCACTTACCTCAGCCAGCCGCCACCTGTTCTCCCGAGTAGCCACCGTGTGGCCCCGGGGGCCACCTGCCCACGGAAACACCTCCCTTCCCGGTACGGCCCAGTGACGCCCTGGTCGACCTGCCCGTGTCTGGGGAGCAAATTCAGAAACATGTCAAGCAAGCCAGACGTCTGCCTGGCAACCCTGCACGCAGCCCTCAGCCTCCCCACCCCGGACGTCAGGCTGAAAAGGGAGATGGCAGCTGACCTCGGTAAACGCCTCCTCTCTGGGAAGTGAGGACCTGCGGGGGAGGTCTTCACGTTTTGACTTTTCTCTGGCCATATTTTATTTACTTTTATTTTATTTGGACAGAGACAGAAAGAGAGAGAAACAGACAGGAAGGGAGAAAGATGAGAAGCATCAAGTCTTCCTTGCGGCTCCTTAGTTGTTCATTGATTGCTTTCTCATATGTGCCTGGGGGGGGGCTACAGCAGAGAAAGTGACCCCTTGCTCAATCCAGCGACCTTGGGCTTCAAGCCAGCATCCTTGGGCTCAAGCTGATGATCCCATGCTCGAGCCAGCGACCCCGTGCTCCAGCTAGTGAGCCCGTGCTCAAGCCAGTGACGGCGGGGTTTCAAACCTGGGTCCTCTGCGTCCCAGTCCGATGCTCTATCCACTGCGCCGCCACCTGGTCGGGCTCTCTGAGCGCACTTTAGATGAACCTTTGAGCACTCAACCACGAGCCTGAGTTTTCTGACACGTCCACACTTCTCTCCTGCACTCAGCCTCCTCCCTCCTCCCTCCACCTGTCTTCTCCTCCTCTGGCCTCATCACTTCTGGGGTGTCCAGGAGTAACCACCTGGCCTTGGGGGGATGGGCCCTTGCCATCAAATCCAGCTGTGAGGAAGGCTGCGGGGGACCCACTCTGCACAGAGTCCAGCTGCAAGAGAGCTGGACGGCCAGGGGACATGCTGGACACCCAGCTTGGGGACCACCACAGTGAGCATCGCCCGTTGTCCCCGAGGGCGCTAACCTGCCGCCCCACCCCCACCCCAAATATCTCCCACCCCTTGGCTTGCACCTGCAGCCGGGGACACACAGATCCAGATCCAGGAGGCGAGACCTGCCCCCCGGGAGCCCACCGCAGCTGGGCGCTCGCTCGGTTGGGCTCTGGTCCTTGTCCATTGGCCTCCCAGTGGGAACCCGTGGTCATAGGTCAGCCCATCACCTGCTATGAAACACTCAAGGGGTGCCTGTGCTCCCGGGCTTCTCGCGGGGAGGATGCTGCCATGACCCGGGAGGGTCCAGGGCACATAAGAACGGGACACGATACGAAATAAAGTATCATATAACGTCATGGCTGCGGAGGGCCTGGCACGGACAGCTGGACGGCGGCACTGCCCTCGGTTACGGGGTGCAGCCGGACAAGAGGAGGACCAGCTGCCTCAGCCCAGCCAAGGGCCGCCTCCCACCCCCACCCCCACCCCCACATCCATCTTGCCACCAACCTTTAGAATCCAAGGCAAAGTGAAGACAGCCCTCCGGGGCAACAGCTTCGGTTTTAAAGGGGAATTTATTTTGTTTAAGACCAAAGTTTGGTGGCACTTAAGCTGGTGCTGGTTGTGCTCATGCCATGACCCCGAGTGTCTGGGACTGGCGGGTCGAGGGAGGGTGGCTCTGGGGTTCGCACGCCTCCTGGCACCAGGGACTCCGGGGCTTTGATTCACAGTCTGGCTGGAAAAGCTCCCCAGCCGGTGCTGATGGATTCAGGAGGGTATGACTCCAGGTTCAAAGAATCCAGGTCTCAAAGAAAACAGTCGGAGAAAGAAGGAGAGTTTGTCAAACGTTCCTAATGCTCACCGTTTTCCCTCCTTCTGGGGCCACTGGTTAATGACCAGCCTGCGGCGGACTGGCTGCAGCCACCTGCCATCCTCTGGGTCCAGAGGACACGTAGGGCCACTGAATCCTTGCCAGGATGCTCTGGGGACCGGGACTTGTTACGGAGAGATTTACAAATGCCAAGTGCCCGCTACACCTCACCTGACTCGTTCGTGTGAGTTTCTGTGCCCAGGGAGATTCTGGCTCAGCCTGAGCACCCCCATCCACGCTATGTCTCCTAAGATCCCAGAGCAAAGGCTGAAGGATGCCAGGGACCCAACACTGCGGCCAGGGACCCCACAACTGGCTTCCCCTCCTCCAGAACAGGGAGGCGCAGCAGAGGCCAAAACACAATCTTCATGAGCACCGGGATCCCTCACCTTAATGGATGGGAGGATTTCTGTAGCAATAAAAATAGATTTAATAAACCAGACAGCAAATTATGGGGATTTTTTTTCTTTAAGTCAAAATGATGCTCCTTGTGAGATCACTGGGCTCATGTATTAAGAACAGATTAGAGGCCCTGGCCAGTTGGCTCAGTGGTAGAGCATTGGTCCAGTATGTAGAAGTCCTGGGTTCGATTCCCAGCCAGGGCACACAGGAGAAGCACCCATCTGCTTCTCCACCCTCACCCCTCTCTTTTCTCTGTCTCTTCCTCTTCCCCTCCCACAGCCAAGGCTCCATGGGAGCAAAGTTGGCCCCGGGCACTGAGAACGGCTCCATGGCCTCCACCTCAGGTGCTAGAATGGCTCCGGTTGCAATGGAGCAACAGCCCAGATGGGCAGAGCATCGCCCCCTAGTGGGCATGCCGGGTGGATCCGGGTTGGGCACATGTGGGAGTCTGTCTCTGCCTCCCAGCTTCTCACTTCAGAAAAAGACAAGAAAATAAAAAAAGAATAGATTAGAACACACACACACACATCCTCAACAGCCTTCCGGGACCCACGCTCTGTGAAGAAATGTTATCCTCTGAGCCAACCCTGGTCCCATCCCACTATGTCCATGAGCGACCTTGACTCCCTGCCTTTTTCGGGGGCCTGCTCTCCCCACCACCACCACCGACCACTGCTCTGCTCTGCTTGGTCCCCAGGCCCCGGGGAGCTGCTTCAGCGAGGACCTGGGAAGGAAGCTGTGTCCGGACCAGGGCTGTTCCACCCAGGGTGGTCTCTCCAGCCTCCTGCACCTGCCTTGGCCGCCGGCTGGCACTCGGAGCTTTTGTTTTAAGACCAGCCAGCGCCTCGCTGCTCTGGAAGGCGCTGAATAAATTTCCCTTGATTAAGCGCAGATTTGCCCATCATGGCCTCGTTCCTCTCATTACTCCAGCGAAAGCTCGGGCATAATGGGATTTGAGTCCCCTCCTGCGTTCAGAATCCTGGTCCCTGAAGGAACCCAGTCGCACGCGTCTTTGTGCTTTGGCGGGAAGGCGGCCAGAGCTGGGTGGGCGTCCACTCTGTCCCCCCCACCTCACCCACCCGCCCAGGCTGCCCCTGCAGCTGCACCAGACCCTCCAACTCGCCGGCGACAAGGAGGGGAGGGTTGTGTGCCCCTCCTAAGCAACCTCGGCGCAACAAGGCAGGGACACGCGGTAAAATGCGTAGCGGCGTGGTTCCTGCTCACAGATAAGGTTGTTCAGGAACTTCTACAAAAAGATACCGGATCTGATACATTAGTTTCCAACCTCACGGGGGCACGAGGGAATACAGTCAGTTCCACTTCTGTGTATGAGCAGCAAACAATCAGAAGTCGACATTTTCTTTTGTTTTTTTTTTTATTTATTTTGTATTTTTCTGAAGTGCGAAGCAGGGAGGGAGGCAGACAGACAGACTCCCGCATGCGCCCGACCGGGACCCACCCGGCATGCCCACCAGGGGGCGATGCTCGGCCCATCTGGGGTGTTGCTCCATTGCAACTGGAGCCATTCTAGCACCTGAGGTGGAGGCCATGGAGTCATCCTCAGTGCCCGGGCCAACTCTGCTCCCATGGAGCCTTGGCTGCAGGAGGGGAAGAGAGAGACAGAGAGAAAGGAGAGGGGAAAGGTGGAGAAGCAAATGGGCGCTTCTCCTGTGTGCCCTGACCGGGAATTGAACCCAGGACTTCTTCTACACACTGGGTCGATGCTCTACCGCTGAGCCAACTGGCCAGGACCAACATATCCTTTTAAACACTATGTCAAAAAGCATTAATGAAATATCGGGGCACCAATTTTGCAAAGCGTGTTGAAGACCTGTATACTGAAAATGACAAAATAGCGCAGAAGAGATTCAAGAGAGCCCGAGTGGAGTGCAGAGAGAGACCAGGGTTAGGAATTGGAAGGCTCCATAGTGTTAAGATAGTCATTGTCCCCAGATCGATGTATAGGTTCCGTGAAACCCCCGTCGAAATCCCAATACATGTTTTGGGTTTCTTTTCATAGAAATTGACAAAAATATTCTAAAATGTATATGGGAAAACAACTTTTCCCCCTGGAACAGCCAGAACAATTTCAGGAGGAAATAGTCCAACGTAAAGAACTTCCACGGCCTGGCTTCAAGACTTAAATTTTTAACTTAAAACCATCAAGACAAAGAAGTACTGAGAGAAAAATAGATTCATGCGCCTGACCAGGCCGTGGCGCAGTGGATAGAGCATCAACCTGAGATGCCGAGGACCCAGGTTCGAGACACGAGGTTGCCGGCTTGAGCACGGGCTCACCAGCTTGAGTGCAGGGTTGCCGGCTTAAGCGTGGGATCATAGACATGACCCCAAGGTCACTGACTTGAGCCCAAAGGTTGCTGGCTTAAGCAAGGAGTCACTCATTCTGCTGGAGTCCCTGGTCAAGACACATATGAGAAATCAATCAATGAACAACTAAGGAGCCACAACTACGAGCTAATGCTTCTCATCGCTCTCCCTTCCTGTCTGTCTGTCCCTCTGTCTTGAAAAGAATAAAAAGATAGATTCATGGGACAGAATGGAGCTTCCAGATATAGAGCCAAACATATGTGGCCATCGGCTTTACAAAAATATACAGCCAGTACAATGGGGAGGAAGATAATATTTTCAACAAATAGCATAGACACAATTGGCTGCCTATAAGAAGAAAGAAATTAGATCTCCACATACAACCATTCAGAAGAAATTGGGAAGAGTTATAGAGTTCAACATTTTTGAAACCCTAAAAACTTTTTGAAGAAAACAAAGAAGTACATCTTTATCATCTTTGGGTAAGAACATATATAAAGCCTGACCTGTGGTGGCGCAGTGGATAAAGCGTCGACCTGGGAACACTGAGGTTGCCAGTTCAAAACCCTGCACTGGTCTGGTCAAGGCACATATGGGAATTGATGCTTCCAGCTCCTCCCCCCTTTCTCTCTCTCTCTCTCTCTCTCTCTCTCTCTCTCTCTCACTCTGTGTCTCCTCTCTAAAATGAATAAAATAAAAATAAAATTTGAAATAAAAAAAGAACATATATAAAGGAAAACACGCAAGCAGGAAGCCGTTATGAACACCACGAGTGTTTTTTTACTTGTAAACGGTTTGTGTTCTCAGTTTGACCGAAGACACTATTTTTAAAAAGTAAAAGACCAGTAGCAGGCTGGGAGAAAACATTTGCAACCCTTGAACATAAACAAAAAAATGACTATTTAGAAAGCGTGAAGAGTTCTTTTTTTTTTTTTTTTTGCGTGAAGAGTTCTTAACATTAAACGAGAAAATTTTTATGACAAACCCAATAGAAAAAGAAGCAAAAAACCATGTTCAGGCAACTAACTGGGAGGGTGGAGAGAGAGGGTGCAGTTAGCATCAAAGAAATTCAAATTAAAGCAGACAAATAATAATTTGTGTCTAAACTGACAAAAATTTTAACTAATAAAAATGTCCAGGGCTGGCTCCAGGGTGGGGAAGCAACTGTGGGCAGACCATGTGTAATTTTGCATCCATTTGTAAAGTTGATTTAGTAATTAATTTTTCAATGTAAATAAAAACCGCAAATGAATGTACCCTTGGATTGCACAAGTTGGTTTCTAAGAATCTAGCCTTTAGAAAGTCAGACAAGCTCCCAATGGCACATTAGTCCTCTATTCCTGCTGTAACAAATTTCTATAAACTTTCGTAGCTTAAAAAGGAACAAAGGTATTCTCTGACAGGCTCCAAGTTCAGAAGTCTATCACCAAGGTGTTGACAGGGTTCTTATAAGGACCCTGTAATTACATGAAGCCCACCAGAGAATTCAGGGTGATGTTTCTACTTCAAGATCCTTAACTTCATCCTATCTGCAAAGTATCTTTTGCCACAGCAGGGAACAGGTCCATAGGTTCTGGGGATCGGGACGTGGACATCTTCAGAGGGAGAGTCATTATTATGTCTGTCACACTGGCTGGTCAAAGATGCTAATCACAGTGTGGTTTGCAAAAGTAGAACAGGGAATAACCCAAACGTCGGTCAACACGGGAACGGAACCCATGAAAAGATGAAATCGGCCCCACTACAAGGACATGCTGTGCAGGCATTAAGAAGAATTACCCTTCCCTGTACAGACTGACATGAAGACCCCTGAGACACAGGACTAGCCAGGAGATGTGGATAGCATGATCCCACTGTGCAAATGATCATGATGGTGGTGATGGTGGTGATGGTGATGGTGATGATAGTGGTGATGGTGGTGATGATATTGGTGGTGATGATGGTGATGATGGTGATGATGATGGTGGTGATGGTGATGATGATGGTGGTGATGGTGGTGATGATGGTGATGATGATGGTGATAGTGATGATAATGGTGATGGTGGTGATGGTGATGGTGATGGTGATGATGGTGATGATCGTGATGGTGATGGTGGTGATGGTGGTGGTGGTGGTGATGGTGGTGATGGTGGTGATGGTGGTGATTGATGGTGGTGATGATGGTGGTGATGGTGATGATGATGGTGATGATGGTGATGATGATGGTGATAGTGATGATGATGGTGATGATGATGGTGATGATGGTGATGGTGATGGTGATGGTGATAGTGATGATGATGGTGATGGTGGTGATGGTGGTGATGATGGTGGTGATGGTGATAATGATGGTGATGATGATGGTGATGGTGATGATGGTGGTGATGGTGATAGTGATGGTGATGGTGATGGTGATGGTGGTGATGCTGGTGATGATGATGGTGATGGTGGTGATGGTGATTATGATGGTGATGGTGGTGATGGTGATGATGATGGTGATGGTGGTGATGATGGTGATGGTGGTGATGGTGGTAATGATGGTGGTGATGATGATGATGGTGATGATGGTGATGATGGTGATAGTGATGATGGTGGTGATGATGGTGGTGGTGATGATGATGGTGATGATGGTGATGATGGTGATAGTGATGATGGTGGTGATGATGGTGGTGGTGATGATGATGGTGATGATGGTGATGGTAGTGATGATGGTGGTGATGATGGTGTCAGACAGCCCTCACTTGTACAGAAACAAGGGACTAGGAGGAGACACACATCAAAGGGTAAATGGTTAATGGTGGTTTACTTGGAGTAAATGGCAAAGAAAAGCAACTTCCAAATTTCACCTCTGCAGACAGGTTCAGCTGCTTCTCAAGACAAAAGTATGTATGTTCACTCCCATGTAAAAGCACAAGGGACGGCAGGTAGGCATATTGCCTGCCCTGCCATGAAGCTAAAGCATGACTGGTTTCACTTCTCCCGGCTCTCAGTGACACAGTGACACAGACTTGCTTCTAGACCAGACTTTACATGGTGCCTCTGAGCCCTCTTTTCCACGAGGCCGTGCCCTGGGCCTCGTCTCTGTCCTGCATAGTCCAGTTCTTAGTGAGAATCCTGCTAAGTCAGTTTGTTATCTGATCCAGTGCCTCAACCCCCTGCCTCGATGTCTATGTCCTGGCCTGCCCAGAGCAAGAATCCTGTAGGCTGACACCCCATGCTATAACTGACAAACTCCACTTACTGATTTCCACCTATTGACCCCCTACCCCGTTGTTGGCAATGAATCAGTCCCAGCAATCCTTGTGCTTGGAGTTGAGTTCAGACTCCCACCTGTTCATGCAACACCTCTCACCCCAACTGCATAGTCCTGAACAAAGCCTTCCTTGCTGTCTGTGCCAAGTGTCAGGGTTATTTATTTTCCAAAAGCCCTCCTGGGCAGAGACCACATCAGGGAGATTGCATAGCCTGGGGACCCCAGGACCAGGACCCACTGGCTATCTGATCACGTTGCGGGTGATGATGTGAGCCCCCTGGAAGCTGGGTCTCCAGTCCTTTGCAATGAGAACATTCCTGCTGGTGTAACCACAGTATTTGACAACTAAAATGTTACCCGGCAGGATAAGCAGCTGGTTTTCGTGCTCAGGAAAACTAAAGTTGCTGGGGTTTTTTTACGTTACAAAATCTGTTTATCAAACCAGGTGCTCAGAACTGTCATAGTCTAGGGCCTCAAATAATTAGGTTTGAATTAATTAATATTTCCTCTACCTTGCTTTGGGCATTTCTGTCTTAATGATCTGACGCATTTTACTATCAGAGGGCGGCGGGGGAGCGGGGGAAGCGGTTTATAAAATCTCGAGCCCCTGACTGCCCAGCAAGCTGGCCCCATCATCCTGCTCTAGTCCCCACCCCCCAACTGAAGCGGGGGGTGACACAATGCAAACTCCGACATGCACTCAGTTCTTCTGGGATTAGGGCTGAGAGCTGGGTCCCTAACAGGGCCCAAGCACCGGATGTGATGCTGTGAGACTTCAGAAAGAAGTCTTCTGTCTCAGTTTCGTCCCTCCGACTTTCTCCTTGGTCTCTGGTCCCTTTTAGCTTCTGTGGGGCTCTTTATCACGCCAGCTTCTTCCTGCCGCTCGAGCCCTCACACGGGTTGCTCCCTCTGCATGGAGACCTCTTCCCTGCTCATTGCCGAGAGAACTCCTATTCACCCACAAAGCCTCAGGTAAAATGCCCCTCTCTGATCGACCACACAAACCCAGGGTGCCCTGTCGTGTGCCCGCTGGCTCATTGCAGTTTTCTCTCTTACCATGTCACGGTGGTTTATGGGTGAGACTGTCAGCCCGTCCACCTCTGCTGCTGGACAGCAACATCGTTCTGAGTGAGGACGTGTGGAGCAGGCCTGTGGCATCCCTACCACTCGGCAGAGAGCCGGGCTTGGGCAGGGTCGGCTCTGCCACAAGTGGCCAGTGGCCACTTTCTAAGGAGCAGGAAGCTGTTCTCCTAAAGAGATTGCTGGCACCAGGAAGCAGGCAAAGGAGGTATTTGGGGGTTTAAAAGGGACACTCCCCCCAGAGCCTGTGAAATCGCTCCGAGAAGGCAGCCACCTACCTACCTAAATATAAAGCCTGTCCCGGCCACCCCCTCCCGCCATGATGGGGCTCCAGAGGAAAGCGCCCACTCTGCTGAGAGCCCCTCAGGCCACTCTCCGGACAGCGTCCAAAGCCTGACCCGCGTGGGAGAGGGGTGGGGGCCTGCTTAGAGAATGGACGATGTGTCCATGAGACATAAAAAGCACGTGGAATTAAGCCATCTGTGGCCCAGGCCTGTGACACCCGTTTGAAAGCCCCAAGTCCTCTGCTCGATTCCCTTTCTGGGGTTTACAACACCCCCCTCATGTCACGGCCCCAAGGGTGCTCAAGGTCACCTGGTCCATAGTTCTCTTATTTTTCTGAAGTGAGAAGCAGGGAGGCAGAGAGACAGACTCCCACATGCGCCCGACTGGGATCCACCCGGCATGCCCACCAGGGGGCGATGCTCTGCCCATCTGGGGTGTTGCTCTGTTGCAACCGGAGCCATTCTAGTGCCTGAGGTGGAGGCCATGGAGCGGTCCTCAGTTCCCCGGGGAAAACTCTGCTCCAATAGAGTCTTGGCTGTGGGAGGGGAAGAGAGAGAAAGGAGAGGGGGAAGGATGGAGCAGATGGGCGCTTCTCCTGTGTTTGCATTGTGTCACACACCAGGCTGACACTCTACCACTGAGTCAGCCGGTCAGTGTTCTTTCAGGGAAAGGAGCAGAAACATCAGAACCTAAAAGGCTGGGGTTCCAGATCTCCCCCTCTCTCCCTGACACGCGGCTCTGGACGTATTGCTGTCTTCTGAGCCTCTCTGCTGAAACGAGGCTGTATTCCCATGACATTTGACTAAGGTGACCAGATTTTTAAATTGGTAAAGCGGGACACCATTGACGGAGGGGGCGGGGGGTTCTTGATTAAAAATTTGGTCTATACGGAGCAAAAAAATTTTTCATAGAATGCAAAAATAGTATTGTAATATATATATTTTTAATTTCAACATAAGTACAATTTACAAATATAATACATTAAAAAATTATGTATAGTATTATTTTATTCTTTGGCATATTTCGCATTTGAGTGAAATTTTTTTTAGTAGATTGCGTTCGTTGTTTAAAAGGTCATGAAATTTTTAACAAGAATTTGTTAAATTCCATTTCACACATAAAATGGCAAAGTCTCAACACTTAACTGTGATTTTTCTGATGTCCACACTTTATTTACTGTAGAAAAAACACGTTCAGTCGCAGCATTAGTTCCTGGTAAAGACAGCGTGTATTCCACAATTTTTAGTGCATTATTCTATGGAACATGGTTTGTTTCAAAATGATGAAATATTTCTAACCATTTGTTCTCTATTGTGATTTTTGCTGATGCCCAAGATTTAACCTTTTCCTTATCAATTTTTTAAATAATGATGCCTCATTAAAAAGATCATTTTCGGAAATATTACTATATGGGAAATTTTGAGTGAGTCAGAGGGCTCGGGTTACACAGGTCGAAACCGATGCGGGAGCTGCACGAGCGGGCGGGGGCAGGCAGGGCAGCGCCGCCTTCCCGCACACTCCCCGTTTGGGCTCGTCCTTGCGGCGGCCACGCTCCCAGCGTCCAGCCCCGCAGCCCGTTGGAGACCGAGCAGCTTGCGCCTCGCCGAGCCCAGAGCCGCATGCCGGCGACCAGGACGAGGGCCTATGGGTAGTTAGGGGACTTGACAGCCGCTGCCCCAGCAGGTACATCCCGCCTGAAGTTCTCTGTTTCGGGGCCCCGCACGGGCAGCCAGCTCTTGCGGCAGTGCGGGCGCTTCCAGGTCGAGGCGGGGTCTCCCTGCGGAAACCCATATATTCCCTTCCCGCTCTCCTACCGTTCGGGACTTTTTTTTTTTTAAGATATATGCAGAGTTTATTGACCACATGCTCTATGTTAGACATTATACTATAACAGTGAGTTGTGTTTTGTTGTGTTTTTTTTACAGAGACAGAGAGAGAGAGAGATAGACAGACAGGAACGGAGAGAGGTGAGAAGCACCAATCATTAGTTTCTTGTTGCTGTTTCATTGATTGCTTTCTCACAGGTGCCTTGACCGCGGGCCTTCAGCAGACTGAGCCACCCCTTGCTGGAGCCAGCGACCTTGGGTCCAAGCTGAGGAGCTTTTGCTCAAGCCAGATGGGCCCGCGCTCAAGCTGGCGGCCTCGGGGTCTCGAACCTGGGTCTTCCGCATCCCAGTCCAACGCTCTATCCACTGCGCCACCGCCCGGTCAAGCCGTTGGGGACTTTTTTAAAACGCTGCAGGACATGGAACAAATTGTTAAAAATCGGGACTGTCCCGCCAAAAGCAGGACGTCTGGTCACCTTACACTTGTGGGAAACGTAGCCCAGCACACGGGAGGCGCCCGCGGGGGCAGGAAAGAGCTCGCTCCGTGTGTGTCCAGCGCGATGTCATCGCAGGCCAGTTTACTGAGAAGCCTGACAAGTCGGGGCTGAATCTCCGTCTTAGCGCCCTCCGAACCCAGCGCTCCTGTCTCTCGGGCGGCCTCCCTGTCGAGATGCTCAGCTGCTCCGCTGAAGGAGAGCCAAGCCGGCCACCACATAGCACAGCCCACACCCCGGGCGGGAGGCTGGGTCGGTGGCGGGAGGTGAGGGAAAAGGGGAGAGCATGCAGTCCTGCGTGAGCTGGTCCATGCACAGAAAATGACAGTGGGCGATTCTCCATAAACCAGGAGCCCCATGCAGCCAAGAACACGACAAAAGCGAACGCCGGCGTGTTAGCAGCAAGGAGACCCCTGTCTGGCCGGCCGGGGTGCCAGCTGTGGTGAGGGCAGCGGCCATCGCCAGTGGCTGCTCTGTCCCCAGCGTCTGCGCCAAGCCGGGAGCAGAGCCTCCTCGGGACTCCGGGTCGCGGAAGGTTCTCAAGGACAAATTGAATGTGTTTCTGTTCCCACCGAGCAAACAGCCTGTCACTCTCAGAGGAGAGTGACTGTTGCCTCCGGGTCTTCACCCAGGACGAGTGACCCATTGGGGGCTCTCGGGCCACGCCTGTGCCCTTGGCTTCTCCTGGTGCCTGGGGACGAGCCGGCCCGTGCGTTTTATGTAACTCCTGCGTGCACGCACCACCGCGCTGTGCGCGCGCGCGCGCGTGCGTTTGAGGTGTGTGCCCAGCATGGCTGCTCCTCCCTGGGGGCTTCCGGCTGGCTGGCCTCTGTATGCCATTCTGTTGTGTTTCTCCTTTTCCGAAACAGAGGGGGAGGGACATTGACACGACGGGACCCCGAGGGCTGACTTGACCGGCACTCTCCTCAGCACGGGGAGAGCCCAGCAGCCTTGTTTACTGTCCCCAGCCCCTGGCCCAGGGCCCAGTGAGCGCCATCAGTGACCACTGACCAGGCGGGATGGCCCTGGCCTGCCGAGCAGAGTCCTGACCCCCGGGGGGGTGGGCAGTGCCTTGTCCCGTGCCTCCTGAGGGGGAGCCAGCCAGGCTGCCCTGGGGTCGACTCCCCGGGCTCTTGCAGACACGGGTTGAGAGCAGACATGGACATGAAGGGCGATCTGCTGGGCTCACCCCTCCTGGGATTCAGGAGTCGACTTCCCAGGGGAGCAGATGAAGGAGGGGGGTGGGGAGCGGAGACACAGAGACAGCTCCTCAGAGGCTGTCCCCCAACCGCAGCCCATGGTGAAAATAAACATTCCTACATCAGTCAGCCCATCACCTTTCAACTTCCACTGCGCTGCGCCTCGCCCTACCTGGCTCGCGTCCTAGAAATTGATCTAACCTGGCTCTTAGGCGCGTTTCCGATCCGGCTGTTTGGGAATTAGCCCCCCTCTTGGGTGGACACAGCAGCTCCTTAGCCCTGCAGCGTCCTGGTGGGTCCCGGCTCCTCCCGCTCTCCTTGGGTCCACAGAGCTGGCCCCAGGGCAGCACGGTCCACTAATGGGGCTGTGCCGAGGCTTCAAGAAAAAACCCCGCAGGGCGACTTCCAACCTCAGCTACACAATCTGCCCCTGAGAAGCAGGATGGGGCAGGAGAGGCAGCCCAAACCCAGAAAGGCCGGCCCTGTGGTTGCCCTGGCCACATCCTGCCACAAGCCCACAGGTCGGGTAAGCCTTCAGCCAGGAAGCCAGACTCTGGCCTGTGCCCAGGTTGCACGTGGGTTCTTCAACGCCCGTGCTGAGCAAGGGGGCTGAGTTCGAATCTCCCCACCACTGCTGTCGCCAGCCGACTGGCAACCTGGCAAGAGCCATAAACTAGCCATGAGGGGCGCGCAGGAGTCTATGGAGAGCTCGTGGTCGGCACGTCGGTGCTCACTCTCACCGTATCCTCATGACACACGAGTCAGAGGGAGATGCCGACAGAATCCCGCTCCTCAGACAGGCGGGCTGACGCCCAGGGCATCACGGCTGCCCCTCGGCCAGTTGGAGGTAGACAGACCCCCCAGTGCGCAGTGAGCTCTTGGGGCCGGATGTCCGCGGGACAGGGCAGGAGCAGCCCGTGCTCTAGGCCCCGGGGCCTGTGTGCCAAATCTGTGTCACCTGAGACCCTTGTCTGATGTGGCTGCAGCCAGCACCGGGGCTCGGTGGCTGTGTCCCTCAGGGAGCATACCAGCTGTCACGGTGAGTTAGGGGCCCCCACAGATCACAGGCGCATCTCCATGGTCACCTTGCACAGCTGAGGCTGAGCGAAGAATGCCCCACACCCCCTCAAATGGGCCCACTGTGCAGGAAAGGGGGTAATTCTCCCACTGTCGACCTGAAACACCTCCCTGAGCAGACAACTCACTGTTCCCGGGGCCACACGAGCCTCTCGGTGACAAGTTCCCAGCCAGGGTCAGAGCCGCACGCCGCTCCCCGACCTCCACGCAGGGGCGACCTTAGCAACTTCTCGTGAAGTTACAGTCGTGGCTGCTCCCCCAGCTTCTCCCCAAGTGCACGCACGTACACACAACCCTTGTGGACATTCACATGTGTGCATGCATGTGCAGGGCTGCACGGATGTACTCGTGACATGTGTGTGCATGCATGTGCACGTGACACGGCACACCAAAGGGTGTGTGTCCCTTGTGCACACAATTACATACTTATACATGTATGTGTGTGCTCGCACACATGCATGTGGCACACATGTTCATGATTTACTCATAGGCACACCCCCACACATGCTTACACATGCACACTCCTTCCTGAAACCTCAGCCACCCTCGGGGACAGCGCTGGCCTCCGTGAGACCAGAGGCAGCCTCACCCCTGTGTTGGGTTGCACAGAAGGCACCAGAAGACTTACACCCTGTTCTCAAGCCCAGGAAACTGGCAGGACCCCAGGGGAACGGGAAGCCATGTGTCTGCCGCTGGGCCCAGCCTGGCAGAGTTGGCTCTGTTTGATCCTGTGCCTGACCGTCTGGCCTGGTGAAAGGAAGAGTGATTGATCAGTGTTGGAGCAGTGTTTGGCAGGCCCAGTGGGATCCTGGCAAGGTGAGGCCGGGGGAGCCCCACAGCCCCACACCCCTCTGATCAAAGACAGAGCATTTGGCGGCTGTCAGCCACTCAGCCAGGCCCGTCTTCCCTGGGCCACAGACGCCCTTGGAAACCCACCTCACTTCCCCTCCCTGTGCCCACGGCCTCGGGTTCATGGAGGGCTCCCTGAGGTCAGCCTCCCCCCTCTGTTGACAGAGATGAGCAGAACTTCACAGGGACTGCCCCCTGCCCCACCTCCGCCACACTCCTAACCACAACCGCCGGCCCACCTCACCGGAACTAGCCTGGGGTGTGTCCGGCTGGCGGAGACTGCTGACATTTAGGCCACCGTCGGTTACCAGCCTTCCAGAAGGAACCAACCATCCCCCACAGTGCCCCTGACCCCAGCTAGGCAGCGGGGGGTCCTCGAAACACAGTGATGAGAAAAGGTACAGGGGCCCTGTTCTCAGGGGTGGGACAGAGGCCTCGTGGGCTGGCGTTGGCACCAAGGACATCGGGCAGCTCCCAGCAGCCCTGGGGGCCCGAGAACCAAGTATGGGAGCCACCTGCAGGAACGGCTGGTGGAGCCAGGCCCACCCACACAGCGGCCGGCCTGCAGAGACCCCCACAGCTATGGTCTCCCACGGCCTCTCACTCGTCAGGCCAGGAACCAACGTCAGAGCCGACATTGGAAGACACTGCGGCCACCGGCACAAGCACACTGGCCAGAAGAAAGACCTCGCCTGGCCACCTGGGTCTCCTCATCTCCCTGCCACACTTGGCTGGTATGCCTGCCTGCCTGCCTGCCACACTCGGCTGGTATGCCTGCCTGCCTGCCACACTCGGCTGGTATGCCTGCCTGCCTGCCACACTCAGCTGGTATGCCGACCTGCCTGCCACACTCGGCTGGTATACCTGCCTGCCTGCCACACTTAGCTGGTATACCTGCCTGCCACACTCGGCTGGTATGCCTGCCTGCCTGCCACACTCGGCTGGTATGCCTGCCTGCCTGCCACACTCGGCTGGTATGCCTGCTTCCGATTGGCTGGGCTGCGTCACGTGACTGCGCCCTAGCTGCAAGGGAGTCGGGGAAACACCTGGGGAAGGAGGGCTCTGTGCAGGACCGACCGGCTCTTCAAAAGATGGTGGGCAGCTGTGAAGAACAGGTGCGCCTTCTTTCGACAGGTACCAAGGGCCGGGCCCCTGGGGTAACCTGGGTCTTCTCTGTGTAACCACCACGGTCCACAGATTGGTCCTGGTCATCCAACTGTTCTCCTCCCGAGTTGACCACCAGTTCTTGTTCCCGTGCTGGGCTTCTATTTTTGTCCTGGTCAGTGTTGCCAGCTGAGAGCCTGTTCCACCAATGTGAGAGAAAGGGGTAAAGTCAGAGGACCCTGGGGGCTCATGTCCTTTCTGGGCCGGCCAGAGAACCAGGTCGGTATGTCTTGCTGTGAAAAACACCCAACACAGCCGGGAAGTGCACCCCACCCCCTCTGGACTCCTCCAGCACCTACAGCCTCCGCCTGCCTCCCCCGGACAGCAGGTCAGTCTCCCCCCGCCAGCCCACACTCTCAGCGTGCTCCCTTCCACACCAGGACTGACGCGGGAACACCGAGAGGTGGAACCCGGGCCACGTGCCTGCGCCCCCATGGCAGGGGTGTCTTCATGTCGTTACATTTTACGTGGAGAAGCCAGAGCTCGACATGCAGGAACGTCCGAGGGAGAAGAGCCAGTTACGGCCAGAGGAGCCTGGCTCCATCCCGCAGGGACCCTCCAGGGAAACGTGTAGAACTTTCCATCTAACTTGCCCTACGTAGGCACCAAGGCTTCCACTGATTAGGTGAGGCTCACCCCAGTGGGCCACAGTCCATCGGTCTAGAGATATAACTGGTTGTCTCATCCGGAAACCCCCAGAACAATGTGTCACTAGCTCTCTGGGCACCCCGCTGCTCACGGCCCCACAACGTGGACACAGGAAGTCCACCAGCGTGAGAAACAGTCACAGACGCAAGATGGTTAAACACCATTCAATTCCCCCGTCCGGTCCCGTGCCATCCACGCACGGAGACATCCGAGTCCGAGTCCGTGCGGCTGCCAAGTCCTCTGGGAACAGGAAGAGCGAGGCTGGGGGATGGGACCCTGAGAGCAGGCCGCTCCCCCCTGGCCTTCAAAGGCTCGTGCGCAGGCCAAATAACTAAAGGACCACATCTCTCCAATCAGTCACGGGCCGGCTGTGATGGGTGGCCCCGCAGAGATCTTCACCCTGACCAGCGCCGGGCCGGCGGGCGGGCGGGCCGGTGTCCGGGGGCTCCAGCTGGCCCCCCTCTCAGCTCCTGACCAGCAGGGAAGAGCCACCAAGTCCAGTGAGAGAGCACGTGTCATACATCAGATGGCCCCTCCTTGTCACTCCCTCCCGTCCCCGGAGTCCAGGCTGCTGCTATCAAGGGGGCTGTGGGAATGTGGAGAGACGCGGGCCAGGAGCTGGGGCTGCTTCCCCTCGACACGCGCACACAGGCAGGCACGCACGGGCGCACGGGGACAGCTCAGTCCCTCGATCCCACGGTCCACAGGAAGGACCGGTGTAGAAAGGAAACCGTTCCCGGGGCTGCCGTGGAACAGGTCCCTGTCATGATGACGCGTCCACACCAGCACGAGATGATCCGAGCCGAGGTCCAGCCGGGCTCAGAAGCGGGAACCGTCTACACCCCACTTGTTTCCATCACCACCCTCCCTTCGGAATGATTTCCTTCCCCCCTTAGGGCACCCCAACCTCAGCCACCACCTGGACTGCCTCCTCCTGGAAGCCTCCCCTGATTGGAATCCTCTCTCCCTCCCTAGAGCTTGCTCAACCTTTCACCCAGGCCCCCGGGGCACTGACCTCCTTGAAGGACGGTGCTCTGTCTCCTGTCTGCTTCATTGCATGTGGAACACTGCTGCCTTCTCCTGGCCAGTGCTGTCCCCAACCCCGGCCCCTGGAACGGCACTGAGTATACAGTTGAAACTTAATAAATGCTGCTGCCTCGTCACCAAATTGGACGGCACTTGCTTACCAAGAAGGCAAGAGTCCGAAGAGGGAGGGAGTCACTGGCCATAACAAACCCAACCCCACCCAGCCAGGGTAGATAGAGCCTGATCTGAGTGAGGCTTCCCTGAGTGAAGGTGACCTTGACCTTGGACAGTGCAGACTCACAACCTGAGCAGCAACGCCTGCCTTCCCCACTGCTGGTCACACCTGACCTGCATGTCCCGCCCTGCCTGCGAGCCTCTGGACCCTCGGGGACCCACTTTGTGGACACGGCAGCTGAGGTCCCACAAGCCACTCACGTGCTCCGGCCTCACAGGGATGGGGGTGGGTGACCCAGAATCAGATCCCTCTGTGGTCCAGGCCTTCGCCGCTGCAGCTCACGGGACGTTGCCACCAGCCAACACAGGAACTGACGTTGTGCTTGAACGATACCAACTCTCTGAGCGCCGTCTTATTTATCCGCGGCGTGCTCTTCCCGGCACGGCAAACCAGCATTTGTCACACAGAGGTCAGTGGCCCTGAGCTGTGCCAGATGTAGCAGCTGAGCCTGCCCGAGATCCAAGCCTGGGGCCCTTTCCAATGTCCCCAAATGTCACCAGCCTACTCCCAAAGCTCCCCATCAGAGGCCACACCTGTATAGTTCACGTGTGAATTACCCTGACCCTCCCCGCAGGTGGGGGCCACCGTTTCCATGACATCGGGACGGACCCAGTTCCCTCCTCCCTTCCACCAGCTTCACGGCACAGATGCGTCCTCCTGGCTCAGCCCAGGGGAAGTGGCTGTGGGGACACCTGTAATGGTTAATTAGACACAGTAGGCGAGGCGCTTGCCCGGGCACCGGCGATGATAACTGTGTAGGGAGAAGTGGCGTAATCCCCACTTGGATCTAATTCAAGAAGAATGGAGATGGCTTTGGGCGATGGCGTGCCAGCTCCAAGGAGGGGGCAGGGCATTAAGTGCCTATCTGATGGCTCTTCTGCGTGCGGCCCGATCGCAGCCCACACGCCTCCAATTAGCCAGGGTCACAACTGCGTGGCCAGGTAAGGGGATCTGTACCCCTTGCGTGTTGAGAGGGGTGGGCTGCACCCACCGAGGGACGCCGTGACGTGTAACTTCCCCAGGGAGGGTGTCTCAGTGCTGCACACACACCCCCTCTGCACCGGGGTGAGAGTCGGGGGGCACGGGGACCCTCTTCTTTCCTCAGATTCCTTTTGGGACCCAACAGCACAGCCTCGGAGTCCGGCACCCATGGCCGACTCAATAAGAATATAAGCTAAGGGCCGTGCTCTGTCTCGCCGGCCCCTTCCTCCTCAGGTTAGGGGCCCAGATGCTGAACCCCTGAAAGCCACACTTCACTGCGGGCAGTCTCCCGGCTGGCACCCATGGGCACAGCCCACTCTGCGCCCTGACGGCAGCCAGCTTCCATCCAGGCTCGGCCACCAAGAGGGACCGAGTCCTCTCAAACGGAGCAATGTTTGTAATTGCTGCATTAACCACTGACATCTTTGCTGCAACGCGGCCCTGTCAGCACCACAGCAAACTGCGTTTC
The DNA here is from genome assembly GCA_037038555.1 of Rhynchonycteris naso. Lineage (NCBI taxonomy): Eukaryota > Metazoa > Chordata > Mammalia > Chiroptera > Emballonuridae > Rhynchonycteris > Rhynchonycteris naso. Next base: position 2,210,826 of record CM072996.1, on the reverse strand, counting down.
TCCAGGCGAGCGCCTAGCCTGGCCGGCGCTGTGCCCCCCAGACCAGCACAGGGGCTGGGCACCCGCTGACTAATGAGGCGTGGGTCAGCCCCACGAGAGCCCCACAGGGTCAGGAAAATTTTCTCAGATGGCCAAGAGAGCCAGGATCTTGCTGGCCAAGGGAAAGCAGGCCCCGGACATCCTGACCAACAACCACAGGAACGCAGGAACCCCAGGCACCTCCAGCCTCCATGCAGGGCGGGGGACTCTCTCACCCCAAATCTTTCCACCTGCCGTGGGGGTGCTCCGTCTTATTCTTTGCTTTGAATCAACTCAGTCAGCACATGCTTGTCAAGGCTGTCTTCACCACGGTGTCCAGCCCTGAGCCCGCTGGCCTGGGGACCACAGAGTGGACATGTCCCTGCCCCACAGGAGCTGATCACAGCTGGGATCCTGCTATTGTCCTAAGAATTATGTTGGGGTGGGGGAGGGGAGCCCTGGCCGCCATGTAGAATGTCCCCTGCACAGGGGGACATCCTGAGGAGCTTCCATGCTTCATCCAGAACGGGTCGGCTCTGTCATCCCCGAGGCAGGAGGTACAGGTCTGAGCAGTACGGGGACTTCCTGGGGGCTGGGGGTGACAGCCAGGGGCGTGGTCACCCTGGGGGCTCACAAGGGACCCTGAGACTCTGGGAAACAGCAGGAGACACCTGTCAAGAGGACTCGAGGAGTCCCTGAGAACAGGTAGGTGATTGAAGCAGAGAAACCCTGGTGACAACTGTCCATTTCAATGTCTAGTGGACAGTGGCGCCCTCTTGGTGTTCCGGAGGGACTGAGTGAGCCCTGTGGGATGCATGGGTGTCCCCCATTTTCTTACCACGACCACATCCACCCCGTCTACACCCCACACACGTGTTCCTGCATGCACAGACACACACACACACACACACACCCGTACTAAGGGTCACTCATTTCCTGCTGCCCGGACACCACCTGGCTCCTTGGCCTCCAGGAGAGACACAGCTCAGATGAAGGCGTTTTCGGAGTGTTTGCCGCGGCCCCTCCCATTCCACGCTGCGTCTGCCCCCCCACGGCTTCCCTGGTGCTTCGGTATTCCACGCACTCTGCCCCCCAACCCCCCTCACCCCCATCTTCACAGCCTCGGACAGCATTCCTTTCATCCCTCACGTTACTGCTCACGTCCTCACGGAGCCATTGTGTCACCACTGGCCTTGAGGCTCGGCTTTCACAAGAACGAATGCCGGCGAGGGAGGAAGCTGGTATTTACAGCCCAGACCTGGGGCCACCAGCTGAGGGCCGGGCGCTTTCATCTCCAACGGGAGCCCCGTCTGCCCATCCCTAGAAGAAAGCTCCCAAACTCACTTCGCTTGATCTCTTGGTAGCAATTTTGTTCAAAGCCTCCTTTCTTATTACATCAGCTCTTCGGGGCTTCTTTTGCCCACGGTGACCACTTTATAATCAAGGGATTAGGAGACCTGCCAGGATTCCGAGGGCTCGCCCGCTGCACTCTATACAGCCGGCCGCACAGGCCCTGTCCGGAGCCCCTCGCCAAGGGATGGAGTGCATCCTGAGACTGACCCGCTTCTCCCACCTGGGGACTGTCCCACCCTCCCCTCCCCACCACCGAGAACCACATGTCAGCAGGCCTCTCCTGTCTGCCCCTGGAGGGTCCGGCCCAGATGGCAGCCCAGAAATTTCAGGAGGACCAGGGTCGTGCCTGGGGACGCAGAGTCTCTCTTCCAAGAGACCAGGCCTGGGCACTGAGCCCCAGTGGGCTCTCCCATACCCTCTCGGCTCCCCGGGCCCGGCCGCCACCCCGCCTGGGCAGTGGACAGCAGCATCAGCCAAACCTTGCTCGGGACCCTTACACTCACGCAGGGCTGTGACTCTAAGGTTACACGTTCCTCCTGAGTCTGAGCTCAGAAAAAAGAAATCTCCAAAGTATGAATTATGTATTAAAAACCCAGGCAGAGCAATCACGAGCAATAAATAATTCCACGCTACAGACACATTAGTTAGCCGTACAATCCCACTTACAGGCCCGAACAACCGTCTCATTAGCCCAGGGCAGGAAGGAGCGGGAGGGCCCAGTGCACGCGGAACTGGCCCTGGCGTCCGCTCTCAGGGCCGCACGCGGCTGGCCAGACGCTCCTCAGTGTCATTCCCCATGGACACCAGTCAGGGCAGGTGCACGGTCCAGCTCACTGCTCCGGGGACCCAAGGGGCCGGTGGGTTGGGGACGTCACAGTGTCCAGACTCGGAAGCCGGGGCATTTACAGGAACACCCCTCGGTCGACAGGGAGCGCATCTGGCTTCACAAATGCATCTCAGAACGCGCCATCCTCGGACTGCCCCTTGTCGGGTTGCAAAGGACTCCGTGCTGGGCAGATAAGACCTCTCTTGAATTCGGGGCTTAGTTGATTTGTGGTTCGTTCCATTGGACACTCTTCAGGGCCTCTCCCTTCCCCCAGCGATCTGCCCTGGGAGCTGTTTCCGCGACGACCTCGGCAGATTCGCAGGCATCGGTGTTTCCCGTGTCGTGAAAAATGGATTGCTAAGTAAGCAGAGGTCGACCTTGACCCCGAGCCAGCAAATAACCGCAGTCAGCAGGCATGTCCTTCCCGGAGACAGAAGTTGGCTGGCTGGACGTGAACACCAGAGGTGTCCTCCTCGGGTCCCAGGCGGAAGGGGGGGAGCAGTTTGGAGAGCGGGGTGGGGGAACCCCATCTCTGTCATCGTCCCCGCCGGCACCAGCTCCTGGCACGTCACTGGCGTGATTTCAGGGTGTGTTTCCTCGTGCCAGACCCTGTTCCGTTCTTCACGTGGGTTATCTCGCTGGAACTCGGTGACGTTACAAAGTCACCATTGTCATGACCCCTCTGTACCCATGAAACGGGCGAGCTTAGGGTCCCGGGACAGGGGAGAGGAACAGCATCCACAACTGCCCCACCCCTGAGCCTCTGAGCCGTTCTGATCCCATCACCCTGCAGGGTGGGTGCTGACAACCCCCTTTACATATTTGACGTATGAGGAAACTGGGTTACGGAGGATGATGTCATCTGTCCAATCACGTCCCTAGTGCTTGGCAGAGCCAGGACATGGTCCAGATGCCTGACCCAGAACCAGCAAGCTGTCTGCAGGTCACCGTGCGTGCGTGCGTCCACTGCCCTGGGAGACCGGGAGTGGGCAGGGAACCTTTCTCAGAGAGAAGTCCGTCCTGCAGAAAGCTCCTCCTTCTGCTCTGAACGGCCAAGGACCAGCCCCTGGGCCTGCAGAGCAGCACAAGCAGAGTGACCATCCTTGCCTGGTGAGCCATGGCCACGGGCAGAAAGCGCACAGAGGACTCTGGACAGCCAGTGGCCTCCACCGGGGCGGCTGGAGAGCTTGCTAGACTCCTGCTTGCTCTCTCTCTCCCTCTCTCTCTCTCTCTCTCACCCCCCAGTTCTGGGGTCGCTTGGCAGAGACAGTTCTCATTCATCACGTCCTGAAATCACAGCCTCTGGTGACCTTGCCTGCAAGAGAGCAGTCCCCCACCTCCCTCCCACCTCCGTGAAGACGGAGGGGGGGGGAAGGCCCCCCCGGGCTGGAAGGCGGAGAACAAGCATCTCTCCCATTTAGTGAAATTCACGCTGGGTCCGTCCAAGCGCCTCTTGGCTCTCAGCGTTTTACTGCTTTAAAAGCTTCAGCTTTCGCTCTGGGTCAATGTTCTCCCAGCAAAATATTAAAATTAAGCTTTGAAAGCCTGCTGCCATGGTCGGAAAGCCGGGCCGGGCTGGCCGCCGGAGCTCTATGCTGCATCTGGCCGCAGTAAATATTTAAAGAGACACCGGGGAGCAAAGAGCTGGAGGCAAGAGGCGGGGGTGGGGGAGGGGTTGCCGAGAAGGTCGTCTGAAGGTGTGTCTGAGGACGAGGATGACAGCAGCACTTGGTAGGGTGTTGTTTGGACCCCCAGGGTCTCTCCCAGAATGAGCCAGGGGGGTGATCGTCACGCCAGGTACCGGGGAGCAACGTCGAGCGAGTCCTGTCTTCTCGGGGTCAAGGAGGTGGGCGCCATGATGGAGCCGACTTTCCAGAGGGGAAACTGAGGCTCAGAGTTGTCCACAGACAGGTGGGGGGGAGAGAGAAACTGGGTCAGATTTGGTCTCTCACGCATTCATTCATCCATTCATTCATGGATCCGACTGCTCGTCTCACAGACGTGCGTGGCATAGAGTAGACAGACCCTCAAATAGTGAGCAAGAACAGATGTCTGCTCGGTGCCAAGCACGGCACTGGACACTAAGTACTGGACACCAGTCCAAAGAGTTCAGTGGGGAAGACAGACACACGGCGACCCCGGCCCGGGACAGGTGCTGGCAGAGGGGGTGGTGGGGTGGGGATGATTGGTCACTGTGCCACTGGACACTGAGCTGCTGGCTCCATCCCTGAGCCCAGACGGCCTGGGTAGGGGTCCCACGCAGGGCCACCGGCGGCCGGGAGGTTGCTCCTGGGCTGTCCGCCCGTGAACGACCCACATGGACAATGACAGGGCGGGGCTGTATAACCACGTCCAGAGGGCACAGGCTGACCTGAGAGGATACCCCAGTCCTGGGGACTGTCCCCCATCTGGGAGCATCTGTGCTGCGCTCGGGCAGGCGTGCGGATTCAGTGAGCACGTGCAGAAGGCACGTCTCTGAGCTTCCTGTCCACCGGCCCCACCTCCCTCGTGTTCTCGCCCTCACAGGCCATCCTGGGAGCAGCCCACGCCACAGGGCACGGCAGGTCAGCACCCAGGCTGCGGGAACGCGCCAGGAATAGAAAGGATTTCAAAACCACGGAGGAAGGTCAAGTCAGTCCGGCAGGGGCCGTGGGGTGTTCTCCAGGGAGAAGCCTCCACACAGGGACTTCTTCACCAGGACAGTGAAGGTGCAAACCAGGGTCTTTTCCGGGCAGGAGGCCAGGTGGCCTGCTGCCCGCCAGGCTAGGGGAAAGTGTCAGGGGTCCTTCTCTTTCAATCGACACAACAACAATCGAGCTTTTGGGAAGTCACTCCCCGCTGACCTAGCTGTCCCCGGATGCCACTCGGGGGTACACATCCCCTGGCAGGTGGCACCTGTGCCCTGCCCGAGTCTGTCTTTGTTCTGGTCGTGCCCTTGGGGAGCTGTCCGGCCTTTCTCCCGCCTCCGGATTTTGGGGTGGCTGCAGGGTGCACCCTAACAGGGTCAGTGTGAGGCAGGGACAGTCTTCACGAAGGTCAAGGCAGAGCTCTGAGGGACACACGTGGAATTCAGGCTTAACGCTGCCCCTCACGAACCCCGTGGGCCTGGAGTAACAGGGGGGTAAGCAGGGACGGCTGTGCGGAGGGAGGAGCCCATTCCTGCCATGTTGTCCCAGTCCTGTCCTCGCTGGGAGAGGCGGCTGCTCCCTCCAGGAAGCAGAGAGAACTCGGGGGTGGGGGTCACAATAACAATAACTGTTATGGCCCTGGACGTGCTGGTGGCAGGTGGCCGTGGGCAGGCTCGGGCAGGGCCGCGGACGCCCGGCTTCCATTCCCTCCTAAACAGCGCTCTGGCGCACAGACTTCCAGGAAGAAGAAACTGAAAACCCGCTTTTTTCCAGCGTCAGCTCCGGGAGGAGAGAAGGTTGCCATGGAAACAGCATCCGGCCTAGTCCTGGGCTTTTTAAAGACGAGAAAATGGGTAAGGTAGATCAGGAAACCCCCAAACGCGCCCACGAGGGGTCTCCGGCGTGGTGGGAGGGGCTGAGGGGGAGAGAGGGGTTACTCTATAAACTCGTGGGGACAAGCCACACCCCGCCGCCGAGACCGGCCCTGACCGCTCTGTGGCCACAAGGCAACCTCACACGTTTGGCCCTGGGGTGAGCAGGGCGGCCAGGAGCGGCCAAGCTCTCCTGTGCTGGGTTGCTAGCTCCCCTGGACCTCTGGCAGAGACAGGAGGGCGCCTTGGTAGCCAGGGCTCTGGGGCTCACGTGATGCCCACCCACCCACCCCACAGAGCACTGGGGGAGGGGACTTTGCAGTGAGAGTTCTCTTGTGCCCCCGTCACATAGGGGCATAGAACTTACTCAAAGTGCAGAACTTGTATCTGCTCAGCTCGTGTGTGCGCGTATGCACGGACACACGTACAGGAAGGAGTGTTTACTCAGCCACACTCACAGGTTCCTTGCAGGCCAGGCTCTGTGCCAGCTGCTGAGGGAGGGGCAGAGAAGCACCCAGGCAGTGAGTTCCTCAGGCAGGGCAAGCTCCAGAACTGGGCAGCTGCGGGCTGTGTGAGCCCAGGAGAAGAGGAGCACCTCATCATGTCCTGGGTGGCAAGGAGATGCCGGGGGGGCTTCCTGGAGGAGGCGTTTGAACTGCAAAGTTGTTGTGAAAAGGGGCAGGTCGAGCAGCAGGCAGCAGAAGGACCTCATAGGGAGGACCTGCGTGATGTGCGGCCTGGCTGAACCACGGGAAGAGAGCCAACGTGGCTGAGGGGCCGGAAGGCCTGTCCTCCGGCCTCCATGACAGGAAGGCCTTTGGGGGTAAGCCCATCCCTACCAGAGTGCACTGCCCTCCATGGGGACAGGGGGTGCTTTTCAGCAGGGAGAACCATCCCCGGCTGCCTGGTGGGGTCCAGGTGTCCCAGGGCTGGGATTGGAGCTGACACCAGGCGAAGGCGGCAGCTGGGACCCAGAAAGACCAGAGGATGTGAGGGCCTGTGCTCAGATGGCCTGGGCAGGGAGGCGGGGCTGTTGGCCACACTGGCCGTGGCCTGTGGAAGCCAGCGAGCTAAAGGGTTAGGGGGATAGAGGGGAACCAGGACAGCCAGAGGATGGACCTCCCCAGAAAGGTCAGGGGTGCACTGAGGTGCTCACACACAATTGGAAAGCTGGCAAAAGTCCTAGGGCCTTCGGAGGGAACGGGGTGGGGAGGGGGTCCTAAGGAAGCAGGAGGGCATGTGAACTGGGGCTTCCGGGTTCCCACTGGGCTGGCGGGAGGCTGAGGCCAAGGTCCCAGGGCACAGGGCGGGGGGGGGGGGGAACCTTGGAGGAAGAGTGAAATGACTCATGCTTTCTGCAGTGCACCCTTGTTTATATGGAAATGGAGCTGTATTAAGTTGCATTTATTTCCAAATCTAATTTGGTAAGCCATATATATATATATTGTATATATCCGTCACGGGACGTGTGCGTGGGAAACCCCCCAGTCCCACCCCGGCATGAGTGGCAGAGGTACTGTCTTCTCATCCAGATGGGACCGTGGGGTTCAGTGATCTGGGGCTGTTCTCTTCAGGACGTCTCCTGGGCATGCCAGGCACCCCAGGGGGCGAGGGGAGAACCAGGAAGCACCTGTCAAATAAATGGACGAGGAAGGGGCCTCTTCTCCTCATTCAACCTCACTTTCAGCCCGTTTTGGGGGCTGCCCGAGGCTGCGCGGTGTGAGCAGTCACAGAGGCCGGGGGCTGGCTCCCGACCCGGGGGGCGCGGAGAGGTCCCGTCCCCTACTGTCCTCAGAGACAGAACCGCAGACGCGGAAGGGGACGTGGGTGTCTGGACCGGACCTGCTTACCGACCTCGGGGTGGGACTAACCTAAGCAAGGTGCTCCCCAAGGGACCGGAACCGGCTTTAGTTCTGCACTAAATGGCCTCCCCAAAACCTTGTACCTATCTTTCATCTGGAATTCAAACGCTGGGTGCTCGAGGTCTGGTGCACCCCACCCCACCAGAGAGACGGTTTTCCTGCAGGAAAGCCGGGGAATAACTGTGGAGGAATGTTGTATACATGGTGCGGGAAACCGCCCCGTCCTGCTCATTCCTACCTGGGCATCCATGAGCCAAAGTCCACACCGCAGCTTTGAGTCCCCAGGCTTTTCCTGAGTCTAGGAACATACCTGTCACACATGCCAGACCTTGGATAAGGTATGCCCAAGGATCCGCAGCAAGAAGCATAAAAACAGACAGTCCCACCCTGGCTGGCTGGCTCAGCGGTAGAGCGTTGACCCGGCGTGTGAAAGTCCCGGGTTTGATTCCCAGCCAGGGCACACAGGAGAGGCGCCCATCTGCTTCTCCACCCTTCCCCCTCTCCTTTCTCTCTCTATCTCTCTCTTCTCCTCCCGCAGCCAAGGCTCCATTGGAGCAAAGCTGGTCTGGGCGCTGAGGACGGCTCCATGGCCTCCACCTCAGGTGCTAGAATGGCTCTGGTTGCAATGGAGCAACAGCCCAGATGGGCAGAGCATCGCCCCCTGGTGGGCATGCCGGGTGGATCCCGGTCAGGTACATGTGGGAGTCTGTCTGTCTGTCTGCCTCCCCACTTCTCACTTCAGAAAAATACCAAAAAAAAAAAACAAAACAGCCGCCCCCTCTGCAGAGGTTCAGAGACGGTCTCATTGTCCGCCCTCCCCCTCCCTGTCAGATCCGTCCTGCTGAAATCTTGACAGTCCTCCTGTCCTTCCACCGGCCGACTGGTCACAGAAAGCAGAGAGTCACCTAGAGCATCAGATCTGCCCCGGGGTTTCTCAGGCTTGGCGTTGAATTACTCTCTTTTTTTCCTTTGTGCCCGCCGGGCAAGCTGTCAGCGGGGCAAACCTCGGGTCAGAGGCCACAGATGAATGAGCGAGCGTCCAAAGGCAGTGGGCAGGTGGCCTGTCCTGGAGCCTGGGGTGGTCCTGGGGACCCTGCAGCGGCTGAGAGCCTGGGCAGCTGACCAAGGCCAGCTCTGCCTGTCTGCACAGCCTGTCGTACGTGATCAAAGGTGCCGTCTGCCTGACAGGCCCCCTCCCTCCACCTTCCTTCCAAAGACTCTAAAAAAATGCCTTTGATTGTGAACTATTTCAAGTCCTCAAGAACTGACATTAAAAAAAAAAACAGCAACCATGCTCCCACCACCCAGATTTCATAGAGCCTAACATTTTGCCTTATGTTCCAGAACAGTCTCTCTTTTGAAGAGAAGGGACGCTGGAGACAGTTCACGCCGTCCCTGGAGCCCCGCCCGGCCGGTGTTCTCCTTGCTCTCTGAACCGATGGCTCCCCTGGGACGGCGGCCTCTCGTCCCTCCGGTGGCTTCGTGTGTTCTCCACACGTGGGAGTGAGTCCATGGGGATGCACGGTGCTCCCTCGGGGACCGTGACGTGTGCACAAGTGGCATCTGACCTGTGGGAGTGGACCCCGTGGCTGTCCCACCGCACACACAGACCTCTACTTCCTAGTTCCCCTTCAGGGGCACGTGCAGTGCTGGCTGGGGGCAGGGGTCTCCTGAGCTGGCCTGGCCATGAAAGCACCAGTCAGGGATCCTTTTCCCAGAGGACTCCCCAAAGGGGTCGTGGTGGTACCCGTGCCCTGAACCTTGCCGTCATCGGAGGGCTCTGTTCTGGCGAACCGGCCGGCATCCTTTTAGCTGTTTCAGTTCCCCTCTGCACGGTTGGGGCGAGTCTCCGCACCCCCCTCGTGAGTCTCCTCGGGTCGTTCCCACCCCACCTCTGCGCATTTTCTGCTCCCGTGCCCACCACTCAGGTCCCCCAGCAGGAAGTGGACGCACAGTCAAACTGGGTGACCGAGGACAACTTATGGAACTGTGGGCAGGGCTTGGGAGGCCGCCAGGGAGGTTGTGCCGAAACCCAGATCCTCGAGTTCCAAAGTCGGAAGGGGCTCGGGGCACCGGGAGGTGACCCTGAACCAGATAGGGGTATAGACTTGGGATAGGACACAGCCGCCTGCATCCCCCCAACAGGAAAGAAGCCATGTGTGGCTCCCACTTGATCCCCTGCAGGGTCCCACTGGACAGTTCACTTCAAAGTATGGGGTGCAGGGGGCCCAAAGAAAGTGTTTCCAACAGACTGGCACCCCAGGACACAGACAGGGTATGCGGAGCAAGACAGGGCCCCTAACACCTACCCTGGTCTGCTTTCAGCAGAGGGGCCAGGCTGGAATGCCGGGGTCACAGAGAGCAGGGTCAAAGCCTTATGTCCCAGCTGCTACCTTGTGCTTACCTTTCCTGAGCCTCAGTTTTTTCATCTGTGAACTGGGGAGAATAACAGGACCGCCTGCCCAGTCTGAGGATAAGGAGTGAGGGCTAGGTGCGTGGACGGCTCTGAGCTAACCGAACACCAAAGAATACAGTTACAGATGCCAGCACCCACGCTCATGGGAGGGAAGACAGGGCACACGGGCCTCCAGGAGGCATTCAAGCAGAGTCAAACCCAGCAGCAAACGGACTAAATGTCCTGGGAAAAACACAGTTCCTGTCGGGCTGGATCACACATGGGCTGTTTATAAAACACAAGTCTCTAAAATGTAAAGATTTGGACAGGAAGCTGAGGTGTGGGGTGCAGGGGAGAGAGGACAGCGATCGCCGGACGATGTTTAGACAACACCGCGGCAGTGACACCCAAACCAGACACAACAGGCCTCCCAGCCGTGGCATTTCTGGAAGCACAAATGACCCTACATACGGCAAAAAGGTAATTTCATCAAGAAGAAGCTGGGACGCGTCCGACACTACAACCCGGGAAGTGAACACGGAGAGAGCGGAGTGCGCCGCCCATCTAACTGCTCGTGTAATTGACAGACCGAGTTCATCGAGAAATCGGTGAAGAACGCGGGAGGCTCGAATGAACCCAGTTAACATGCACCAGCTCACGGACAGTTAACCGGCACCCCAAAACATCGCCGTATGTATGGCGTTCCATTCCCGGCACAAAAGGAAACGTTTTTAAAAATTCATGACATGTTCGGATGAAAACAAGCTTCAGCAAACACACCGGCTTTAAAAACACCCAGACAACATTCTCTGTGCACAAAGCAATTAAGTTGAGAATTAGCAACCAAAAACAAAAGGAGGGAGGGAGGGAGGAAGGAAGGAAGGAAGGGGAGGAAAGGAAGGGAAGAAGGGAAGGAGGGAAGAAGGGAGGAAAAGAAAGAGAGAGGAAGGGAAGGAAGGAGGGAGGGAGGGAGGGAGGGAGAGAAGAAAAGGAAGGCTAGGAAAACAGTTGGGAAGAAATTGAGAGAAATAATTCTCAATCACTCAGGGTTCAAAGAAGGTATCAAAATGGAAATCAGAATATGTGTAGTCCCGGGAGGTAATAAAAATGCTATATGTCAACACTGGAGAGATGTAGCCAAAACAATCGTTACAAGGAAATTTACGACATTCAATGATTATTTTAGAAAAGCTGAAAATGTGCGAGTTGCCGCATCCATCTTAAAAAAAAAAAAAACTAACAAAATAACAACGGATGGAAACACAGTAGCACAAATTAAATAATGAATGAAGAGAGAAGCCTACATCAGAGAGCGCTCAGAAAAATAAATAAACGAATAAACAAAACCAGCTCAGGGAGGAGGAGGGGGAGAGGTAAAGAGATGTCTTTGGACACATCGATCAAGAATAAAAGGAGACAGGCAGCAAATAAAAAAAAGAAACATTCAGAATGAAAACGTAATTACACATGGAACCGCAGCACAGTAGTTCAGGGAATATTGTATCAATAAACAGAAGCTTCATGTCCACTCTAAGTGCAATTGACAGATTCCCTAGATTGAAACAAACTTTCCAAGAACTCTGCAATGAATAGAAAGCCTAAATAGTCTTATAGCTGTTCAAGGAAACTGCATCCATAATTTAACATCTTCCCCCAAAGAAAACACCAGGCCCCAGACATTTCATCCAGAGCCTTGACAAGTTGTCACACAAAGCGTCTGAGACTTAAATCAAGTCTGAGAGACAGACCAAGAGAGAGAAACAGCTGAGACCGGAGAGGAGGGGGGTGGCGGGTGGGGCATAGGGAGCAGGCATGGCAGCATGCCCGCCAGGCACGTCCCTCACCCTGTCCCCTGCTTCTCCCTGGAGGTGAAGCCGGACTAGCCAGCTGGACTTCATTCAGGCCTGCTGCATAGACATGGTGGTCAACCCCCACACCCCATCCTGCCCTGTCCAGCCCACTCAGGACAGCTCGCGGGCTGCCCTGTCCAGCCCACTCAGGACAGCTCGCGGGCTGCCTTGGTCTCAGGTCACTCACAGATGAGGAGGAGGAGACTTGGGGTTCCGCTATACCTCCAGGCCGGGGCTCAGCTCTCCCCTGTGTGTCATGCTGGCCCCCAACCTCCTTGCTTTCTCCTGCCCCATGCCTGCTGCCCGTCCCCAGAGAACCCCAGGCTGCCCCGAGTGAACAGGACACACCTCCAAGGGCCGGAGACACTGCAAGCCTGGGGCCCGTGGTAATCTCATCCCTGGAGGCCTCGGTCCTGTCCTGGGACCAGCCTCTGGGGGCACCCGGTACTGGGTCTCACCCGCCGCTGCCTGTGGGGATGCTGCCCACACCCCACCCTCCCTCTGTGCCCTGCAGCCACGAGCTTGTTCTGAGCAGTGAGGACAGAGGCTGGCATGAGGTTGATGGATTTACTGGCTTAATTTAATTTATTAATCAGCCAGAAGCCAGGCAAAGGGCGGATCCCTGGAAGCTGTGCGTGCCGTGCTGTGCCGTGCCATGTGTGGTCTGCCCACGGAGCCGCTACTATAAACTTGCTCAGCTGTGACAGACACAGGGCTGTCTGGCGGGGGGAAAAGATAAATAAACGTCTGGCCCATCACTTTCCTGCCGACAGAGCTAAGTGCTCTCCGGGGACAGCCTCCGGCAACTGGCACCAGGCTGCCTGTGCCCCCCTCTCCGGGGACCGTTGGTGGGCTGGGGGGAGGGGGGGTGTCTGGCTTCAATTTGAATCCAGCTGTGTTGCTCACTGGGCTAGTGACCTTGGAGCCGCGCTCAGGGCTGTGGCTTTCTCGCTTCAGACAGAGGGGAAGAGCCCTGCCCGCTCCCTCCTCCTGGGTGCTGGGGGTTAGATGAAGGAGGGAGAGGAGGGAGGTGGGGTCCGGGCCAAGGGAAGCGTGTACTTTCTTGCTCACCAGCGGGGCAGGACGGGCTGGGAAGGGCAGTGCCAGCCAGATCACCGGGGCTGAGCTCGCCAGGCTTTGGTCTTCATCCGGGCAGCCGTGGGGAGTCACCGCACAGCGGTTGGCCGCCGTATCTCTACCAGAAGTCTGGAGTGTTCTGGAGCGTGCTTCCTGAACTGTCCTGAAACCTCGGAAGCATGCAGAGTGCAATGCAGTCCACCCCGGAGGGGCTTCCTTCTAACCCAGGAGGGGCCGGGCCCTGCGTGAGGGTCCTCACTCCCCTTGGTGACCTGACCTGCCTCCACCCCCTCCGATGGGTCTGCTCTTCCCCATTATGACCGGAGGAAGTGAGGCCACATCCTCAGGTGCTGGCGGGCAGGGGACCGAGGACCCCTGTGCCTGCCCTCTGGCCTGGCCTGCCCTGGGTGCCGACAGGCTCAGAGCCAGCAGCACGACCCCCAGGGAGCGCACGGCGGTTTCCAACGTGCCCCAGTCGGACAAACCTTATTTATGTTTGTTTTTCTCCTTGCAGTGGTTTCTGTCGGCGGCGCTGATAGATGGGCCTGTGTTGATGGATTTTTCAATCTGCTAACCATAAAAAGATTGTATTTTGACTGGTTTAATGCTTTGTTGTAGAGTGTGCAATCCTGGCGTGATAATTACTGAATAAATATCTACAGCCCCGCGAGGCTGAGAACACGGAGCCCGCGACACCCTCGGGGTCACACCCTTCCCCCCTCCTGGGAACCCACAGCGCAGGAGTTAAGACACGGGAACCAGAGGGCAGGGGGCAGGGTGGCCTCGCCCGGTCATCAGAGCTGGTGCAGCACCGCCCTGGCCAAGGCCGTGGGACGAGAGGGGTGTGGGCTGGAGTGGGCAGAGATGGAAGAGATGCCCGGGCAAGGACCACGTGTCATCAGCATGCCCTTGGATCTGTCTGGTGGACAGAGTCTATGGTTCCCACCGGCCTAGAGGGAAGCCCTGCTCGCAGCACAGGGACGAGCCAGTCTGTGGTGGACATAAGGCCTGAATGATGACCACACACAGCCCTTACTCAGCCCCTAGCAGGCCTGGTGAAACGTGGGTGGCCAGGGGAGGGACAGGGCACATGCACACACACGTATGTGTGTGCAGAGACGTACCCACTGACACACCCATACACTAATACTTACACACGTGCTCATAGACACGTGCATGCAGACATATGTGCACACAGATATCCACACACACACACAGCCATGCCCATGCATGCGTGCAGACACACACATTAACACACGTGTGTACCGATACTCCCACAAATGCACACAGACTTGCACATTCAGTGCTGTGTGCACACAGACACACACACACATACACAGAGGCACACGCCAGGGGGCCCACCGAGGGTAGGTTCCGGGTGCCAGCTCATCTCGTCCTCTGGAGCCAAAGATGTGGGGCCACCCCAGGACCCCCCCCAGGCTCAGAGGGCTGAGCGGTGACTGTGCTGCCATGGCAGACCCTGGAGGGCTGGGACGGGAAAGAGCCAGTCCTGGCCGGGAGGTGGGCCCGAGCCCTGGAGGGGCTGGGCTGGGAATGGGGTGTCCTCCAGCCGGTGGGTAGGACGCACTGGTGGTTCCAGAATGCAGCTGGGGCCGGGCCAATAGAACTCAGGCTGGATCAGAGCCCAGGCTCAGGTCGCCCTGTACTGCCCGGTGACGAAGGTAACAATGGGGTGAATGACATCAGCTCCCCAGTGCCGTGCCGACTCCCACCCGGGGCCAGGCCGAGCATGGTACACAGATGACGTTTCTTAATCCTCACAACAACCCGAAGGGGTGTAGACCGGCATTACGATCATTCTCCTTTTGCAACAGAGAAAAAGGAGGCGCAGAGAGGGCAGGAACTTCCCCAAGAACACACAGCGTAAGAATCAGGGAACCGAATCCAGGAATCCATTAAATTCCTGCACCCGCAAATTGCTATAATGTCACAGGACTTTGGGAGTGGCCACATTGCCCCCGCAGAGGTGAAAGCGGGGACCCTCCTGAGCTCAGAGCCAGAAGCCCCTGAGGCAGGAGTCCTCCAAACCTTCCTCTGGCCCCACTGCCCAACTAACTGCCGCCAGGAAAAGCTCACATGGCCAGGCTTGCTTTCGTTCCTGAAAGCCTCGGGGGAGCTACCGATGACTAAGGGCTGGACCGTGTGTGGGTCGGGTCCAGCCCAGCGGGGAGCTCTCTCCCAGCGGAGGGCCACAGCTCCCCCATCCACACAGAAGCGCCCAGGCGCCCCTCCCCAACCCCTGGGTCCCAGATCCCGAGGCCCCTCTCTCCACCAGCCCGCCCCCACCAACCACTGGCACGCCAGCCTGCAGTGGGGCTGGTGTGAACCGCGGGTGAATAATTTATCTTCCGTTCAGGAGCCAGGGGAAGGGTACATAAAATACCTATAGCCATGGGCACGGGCGAGCAAAGCACGTGAGTGTGTGTGTGTGTGTATGTGTGTGTGTGCGCGCCTGTCTTTAAACCTTATAAAGTGCTCCTCTGATCTAATCTGGAATGAATTATCCATAATGAAGGTGGCAGGTTGGCTTGCCCACCCTTTCAATCCTACCATCGCCACTAGAAGGGGGGGCTGCTGGCTTCCTCCGTTGTCATTCTGAGCAGATTGCTCATGTTTTTAATGCAAAAAAAAAAACAAAAAAAGAAGAAAAAAATAGATTTATTTCTTTAGAAGAAAATCACAGTGTACAAGGGTCTGGGCGTCCTGGGGGGAGGGGCAGACTTACCTCGTGGCTGCGTTCTGGGGACTTCTCTGGACCACAGTGCTGTTGGCCAGAGACCGTGGCAGAGACGTGGGGCCATGCACTGAAGACCCCTCTCCCAACGTTGCCGGGTCCAGCAGCCCTGGGCTCCTACAGATCCTTCCGGCCATCCTGAGCCCTCATGCTGATACCTGGGGTCCTACTAGGACCCCCGACTCTAGACCCACAGATCAAATTCTGCTGTCCTAGTTCCCATGTCCACGGAGCCTTGTGCCTGGCCCCCGGACCCCCAGGAGGGAGGAGAAGGGGGGCTTTCCACTTCGTGCCCGTTCACCAGAAGCATCAGGAGGCAGAGGGTCCCAGACCGAGGGCTCCACATTAGTCAGGACTGGACAGGCTCTGCTCACGTCACCAGCAACCCAGGGAACCCCGTGGCTTATTCCCTAGCCGGCTTCCCAATCTCTTCTTCTTATAAGGACATCTGTCCGACTGGATTAGGATCCATGCAGGTGACCTCATTTTCACCCAATCCCAACTTTAAAGACCCTCTCTTGAAACACAGTCTAAGGTCCTGGGGTTGGGGACTTCCAACACGTGAATTTTTGAGGGGGCGTAATTCAGCCCGTAACGCACTGAGTACGCGTCTGCTGAATACGTGACGACAACGATGACGATGATGACAATGACGTTGAAGGATCCCCCGCTAGTGAACACTAAGTTGGTGCCTGACCCCCCAGGCTAAGCACCTTAAATACAGCACCTCGTTTGATTGTCTCACCGAGCCCTGACGAGGTGGAACTGGCCCTCCCTCCAAATAAAGAAACCGAAGTTCAAAGACCAAGAACTTACCACAGGTCACCAAGTAGGAGTCACACCCATGACACCCAGGCCCGCGTGACCCCAGTCGCGGCTCTTCCATGCTAGAATCCCAACACACTGGAACACCTCCCAAGAGTTACGCAAGCGGCCCCACCCACTACCATGGCCTAGCGCTGTCCCGGGTCATCCGTATCAGTGTGTCTCAGCCACCGGGTGAGTGGTTCACTCTTTCATGGACAGACACAGAATTTCTGGCAGACCGGCACTGGTCCGTGAACCGATGGGTGAAGACCCCTGATCTATACCCTTCAGAGCCCTTAATGTGATCATCATATCAATTGTGTGAGATCAGCACCTTTCTCTCTTTCTCACTCATGAGAAAATTAAGGACAGAGAGATGAAGTAACTCAATTAACTGCTTAAAAGATAGATGGTGGATGGATGGATGGATGGATGATGGATGGATGGATGGATGGATGATGGATGGATGGATGGTGGATGGATGGATGGATGGATGGTGGGAATGAATGAATGGTGAATGGATAGATGGATGATGGATGGATGATGGATGGATGATGGATGGATGATGGATGGATGGATGGATAGATGGATGGATGATGAATGGATGGATGAATGGATGAATGGATGGATGGATGGATGGATGGATGGATGATGGATGGATGATGGATGGATGGATGGATGGATGATGAATGGCTGGCTGGCTGGCTGGATGGATGATGAATGGATGGATGGATGGATGGATGGTGGGGATGGTGGATGGATGGATGGATGGATGGTGGGAATGAATGAATGGTGAATGGATAGATGGATGATGGATGGATGATGGATGGATGATGGATGGATATATGGATGGTGGGGATGGTGGATGGATGGATGGATGGATGGGAGGATGAATGGATGGATGGATGGGTGATGAATGAATGGTGAATGGATAGATGGATGATGGATGGATGATGGATGGATGATGGATGGATGAATGATGGATGGATGGATATATGGATGGTGGGGATGGTGGATGGATGGATGGATGGGTGGGAGGATGAATGAATGGTGAATGGATAGATAGATGATAGATGGACGATGGATGGATGATGGATGGATAGATGGCTAATGGATGATAGATGGATGGATGGATGGATGGTGGGTGGGTGGACAGATGGATGGATGGTGGATGGATCAATGGATAGGTAAATAATTGCCTCATCAGACCTACACCCTAGCCACAGAGGATGGCAGTGTAGGTGTACTGAGGTGAAGTTGATAGCACCCCTGACCAGCCTGAAAATACTCCTGGATCCAGGTTCCGGTTTGGTCGGCCAGTCCTAAATACCTGCCAGACAAATGGCCGGCCAGCCCTCTCCTCTGTGCGTCTCTTTCTTGGGCCCCTCCCTGTCACATCGTGGTGATGGGCTTACAGGACTCCCCTCCCCCCTCTGCCAGGATGGAATCACTGCACAGACAAGCTCCTCTTCAGTGTTGTTGCCCAGAGAGCCGAGAACAATTATAGGGGGCACGACAGCCAGCCTTGGGTGGCTGCCAGTAGGGATGGATCTGAGATCCCTTACCTGGTCCTGTGCCCGGGCCGAGGAAAAGAAGGTGCAGCCACTTGAGGACGTGGCCACTAGCTGGGGCGTGGCAACCTGTCGTTTCTTACCTCTGTCACTTGCACTGGGCCACATTCTGGGTGCGATAATTAAAAGAAGTGAGGGAGTGAACGTGTCGGCTTCAGGCTTTTCCTTTATTCGTACAAGTGACTCCAGTGCTCAGTTCAGCCAGGACATCTCTGCCCCAGGCTCTCAGCACTGGTAGGGGAGGCAATGCCTTCCATCCAGAAGAAACCCAGGACGGTCCATCAGTGCTGATGGGGGACAGCAGGGTGGCCTCTGGTCTCTTCCATTGGCCGCAGTTAGCAGCCCTGATGGATGACCTATGACCGGGCTGAGCAGGGGGTCAAGTGGGCGTGGAAGTCTTCCTAAAGCTGCCCGGCCAGGAAGGGTATGCGTTTCCTGTGGCTGAGCCCATTGGCTGTCACCCCCTTTCACAGATGATCCCGGCCAGAGATAGCGTGCTCAGTCGATACCTGGGGAAACAGCAGCAAGCTTGTGGTACCCAGGACTCTGCCTTCATGAACGGGTTTTTTGTTGTTGTTGTTTATTTTATTTTATTCATTTTAGAGAGGAGACGAGAGAGAGAGAGAGAGAGAGAGAGAGAAAGGGGGGAGGAGCTGGAAGCATCAACTCCCATATGTGCCTTGACCAGACCAGTGCAGGGTTTTGAACTGGTGACCTCAGTGTTCCCAGGTCGACGCTTTATCTACTGCGCCACCACAGGTCAGGCCATGAACGGGTTTTAATCACGTGGGCCTCGGCATGGGCACTGGTCACTTTCTGCAGGACTGAACAGCGGAGAGCCCTCTGCGTTCCCCTTTCCCACCCTGTCACCCGGGCAGCTGGCGCAGACCGGCCACTTAATAAATGTGTGATGCCCAGTGAGGAGACTATGAAGGTATAGGCGCCTTTCGTAGAATTCGCCACCACAACGTGAGCCCAAGGAGCAAATACTGGACGTTTTCCATCTCAAAATCACTGAAATTTGGTATATAGCATGTGAACACAGTAAATGTTGAAAATCTGAATTTCATTTTAGTTGAACAGACCAGCCTCTTAAAGGAAGGGAAGGAGGAAATATTATTCATGACGGAAAAATATATTTAAGAAAGAAATTTTTTTTTTTAATATAATCAGGAGCCCCCCCCCCGGGGGGGCAGCTGAGGGGACTCCGGAAAGGCAGGCTCTTCATAATTCATATCTTAAAAGCCTGACTCGCCGTCCCCCATGCCCTCGTGGTTAGTTAAGAATTTCCGTGAGGCACTGGCGTCCACTGCCTGACGTGCCTCCCAAGCCCTCATTCTGAAAACCAGGGACACTCAGCCAAACGTCCGTGGACCTGACGTGGCCGGGGATGAAGACCCTCCGGGCTGCCTCGCTGCTGCGGAAGGACCCTCGGGTGGAGGGGAGACGCCCAGGACCCCATGTAGAGATGGAGATCTGACCTTGCAGGGTGGACGCCACCTAACAGCATCCTATGGGGACCTGCCAGCTTCACACTGGGCTTTGTGTGTGCATGGGTGGGCATGTGGGGCATGCCATGTGTAAACGTGGTTGGGCATGTGTGCATCCATGTGCATGTGTGAGGGCACAGCTGTTGCGTGTGCATGCGTGTGCACGCAAGTCCAGCTCCACCGAAGCTGAGCTTTTCCCACACCTCATGCAGACAGCGTGGGTTGAGGCCCAGAGAGGACTCCCCCACTGACAAGCACAGGAGGGACAGGGCTAGAAGGGGTGGCGAGTGTGAGGCAGGCGGGAGAGGGGCGGGGTCAGGTTCACGAGCCGTGTCCCCAGCAACAGAGACTCAACTCGGCCAGAGAAGACCCTCACTCCTCATCCAGGACTTTCTGCTCCGACGGGGCCAGTGGCTTCCAGACCCGCGTCCACATCACCGAGGTGGGCAAAGCAAACCGAAAGCAAAACAGCCCGCGCAGGCAGGCAGGCAGCCAGCCAGCCAGCCAGCCGCCCCTGGGGCATGGGCGTGGTCCGCCCACACAGGCACCCTGCCTCTCCCAGGACGCAGGAACCTGGAGGTCCTCCCTGGCCAGCCCTGCCCAGCCCTGCCCAGCCGGGCCACCACCGTGCACAGCTCTGGGCGACACTGTCGTCGTGGAGAAACACCGTGTGTGCGACCCATGCATCTGCACGTGGGAGGCCTGGGACCAGCTTGTCCCGGCCCTGCAGCCCACCCTGGTCTGAGAAGCTCCTCGCCGGCCAGCCCCTCCCCCCTTCCCGATCTGAGCAGCTCCTGGCACCGCCCCCGCACCTCTGGAGACGCCGTGGGCCATCCGCCAGCTCGCCCACTTCTAAAAATGCAGAGGAAACTGGAAAGAACCTAGTCTTTGACAGCCGAAGAATGATCAATTGACTATGTGAGCAATGGTATGCAGGAAAAGTCCGGAAGGCTCTCTGCCTACCCTGTCCTGAGGCCCTTTCTGGGCAGGGGGGTTTCCAGATGACTTTCCTTCCTTTTTTCTTCCCCTCACCCGCATTTTCCACAATGAGCTGACTGGCAGTAGAAAACCACCAGCTTGAGCTACGTTTTAAGATTCCAGAATGAACTGTCGGCTTCTACTGAGCCTGCCTGGGAACAGCGGAGGAGCTCGGGCAGGAGGGGTACCAGGGCCCAGGTCCCGGCGTCCCGGGAACGCTTGCTTGTCAGGGGCTGGCCGGGTGGTAGGAAGCCTTTGGCAGGGACGGCCACATCTGTCACATGGATGACCAACCAGACATGCCAGGAAGCCGGTGCTGCCCGAGACTGCTGGCCAGCAAAAGGCAGGCGCTGGCTCACCCTGACCTGTCTCCCAGCCCCGACCTTGGGTCTCTCTGCCAGGTTCCCAGGGGGCTCTGGAAGCTGGAGCCGCCCCGGGAGCGAGGAGTAAAGACCATAAATGAGTCCTGCACTCACGCTGTTCACCCAGACACGCTCGTCCCCCCTGGGACAGGCCTGCCAGCCTGTCACCTCACTGCCCACCTGCCACGGCCGTGCATGGACGGCAAGGGGCCAAGCTGCCTAAAAGAAGGGGTTTATCTGAATGCCACCTGCTGTGTGGGACCCCAAGGGCCCCCTGACAGGCACACTCACACCTGAAAGCCGCACGGGTTCCAGACGTGTGACCCCACACAGCAGCTGGCATTGAACTTTCCCCTCACTGGGGCCCAGGGTCTTGCCCAGCCTCAGCCAGCTGCCCGGCAGACACCCTGCAAAAGACAGGGGCCATTTTGCCCAGAAGATGAAGGACTCAGCAAACACACCCTGGTGCTGCTTAAAGGAAGAGACCAGTTCCGCTGTGGGGTGTGCACAGCAGAGCGCCCAAGGGGGGCCGCCTTCCTCATTATTTCAGAACAAGTCCCTTCCTCCTACTCCCCCATCCCCAGGGACTGGAGGGGGGCTGCTCCTCCTGCACCTTCTCTCCGAGGTTCCCAACCAGAGGGACAGGACGTGCCCATTCCATTCCAATTTCAAAGGATACCCTGAGCCTGGGGGAATCTCCTGTCCCCTAGAAACCTTTGCCTCCTCCCAGTGAAAAAAGAAAAGAAAAGAAATCTCTGCTCTCACTGTGGCTCCGCTCTGCAAACACCACAGTAAATTCTGAAGATTAAGGAGAAAGCCCTGAGGCTCCTCCCCTGATGAGGCCAGCCATGGGTCTCCCGATGTCCCGATGTCCAGTTCCAGGCCCGCTGGCCAGCTGGTCCACAGCGCTGCCACCAAATGGGGCGGTGGATAAACTAAACATAAAATAGATGTCCGGATAAACATGGGTGCATCACTTTTTAAAAATTCATAACTCCCGCCTGACCTGTGGTGGCGCAGTGGATAAAGCGTTGACCTGGGAACACTGAGGTCGCCAGTTCAAAACCCTGCACTGGTCTGGTCAAGGCACATATGGGAGTTGATGCTTCCAGCTCCTCCCCCTTTATTTCTTTCTCTCTCTCTCTCTCTCTCTCTCTCTCTCACTCTGTGTCTCCTCTCTAAAATGAATAAAATAAAAATAAATTAAAGAAAAATTCGTAACTCCCTGGCCATGCATTTTGGTTTTACTAGCAAAAAGGCCCATCTAGGCCCTGGCTGGTTGGCTCAGGGGTAGAGCATCAGCCCAGCGTGTGGAAGCCCCAGGTTCAATTCCCGGCCAGGGCACACAGGAGAAGCGCCCATCTGCTTCTCCACCCTTCCCCCTCTCCTTCCTCTCTATCTCTCTCTTCTCCTCCCGCAGCCAAGGCTCCATTGGAGCAAAGTTGGCCCGGGCACTGAGGATGGCTCCATGGCCTCTGCCTCAGGTGCTAGAATGGCTCTGATTTCAATGGAGCAACACCCCAGATGGGCAGAGCATCACCCCCTGGTGGGCATGCTGGGCGGATCCCCGTTGGGCACATGCGGGAGTCTGTCTGCCTGCCTCCCCCACCCCCCAGCCCCACTTCTCACTTCAGAAAAATACAAAAAAAAAAGTGCATCTAACCCTCTGGAAGAGTCGCCTGAAATGGCGTGAAGAATTTCTGAGAAATCCCAGAGTCCCTGACAGGGCGGCAATGGCCAGCACGCACAGTGCAGCCTGGACCCTGCGGCCACACCTGGGCTCTGGGCACCAGCTCTGCCCTTTACACCTGGGCAACCCCCCCCCGAGTGCCCCCCACCCCAGGCCTCGTTTTCTCCCTCTGTGTGACCTAGTGGCCATCAGCAGAAAGCAGGGTGGGGGGGCGAGGTTGTAGGGGCCTTGACCATGTCCACCCGCCACAGTGCCAGACACACAACCTCACAGAGCGGCCACAGAGAAGGGAAGGTCCCCTGTGCACTGAGGACCAGTCATTGTCCAGGCCAGGCACATTGTTGCTGCTGCAGTTCTGGAAAAGTACTTCCTGTTTTGCAGAAAAAATAACAATAAAAGAATGAGGGCGCAGAAGGGAAGGCAGGGAGCCCACAGCAGCCCCTTTGGGGTACAGAGTGGGATGGAGAGTGGAGGGCCCCCCCCCCGGGGCCGGCGGGGAAGGCGGGTCGTCTCTGAGCTGAGTCAGTGAGTCACGCAGAGAAGCCAGATCCCAGGAGACCTGGCTCCACGGGAGAACGAGCCACCTGCTCGCAGAGGGAAGACCTTGTGTCTCCTCGGTCTCTTAACGCAGGCCAGCACGCGCAGGAAGCCCTGGCAGGGAGCGGTGGTTTTGTGTGGAAGGGCTCCTTACTTTTACAAAAGGCTCCAGAAGGTGGCTGCTGGCTGCAGGTAGGTGTGGGGCTGAAGGAGGCAGTGGGAGGCCCAGGACCCAGGCAGCAACGGGCACTGATGGACCCAGGCACAGACAGCCAGCCCAGGGTGCCCAACTGAGGACACCAAGACAGATGGCAGACTGGAGGGACAGAGGGGCAGGGGAGCCTGGCAGGGCCATCATTGGAGCTGCAGCCAGGTTGCTCTGGCATCCCACTGTGGTCCGTGATGAAGTCCCTGCTCCACCCACACGTTCCCAGAGTGTCACAGGCCAGGGCACAGGGGCCAGGCTACCGGCGGAACTGGTCTCATTTGCAGGGAAAACAGTGAGCCCGCCTTCTCCAGGAACCTGTCCCCCTACTCCCCTTTGCTGCTGCACCCACCCTCGGACCAGCACCCTTCTCGCAGGCTATTAGAACTTCCAAGTTTCTGCAAGAAATAAAACTCTGTCCCCTCCCACCCCTCCCGCCCTCCTCTCCGCTGTGAGACCAAGTGACAGCCTGCCTGAGAATGAGCCGTGGGCCGCCTTGTTCCTCGCCAAGCAGCTGCCTGGGGAGGTCCCGATTACACACCGCCCCGCCCCCCGCAGACACAGGCGATTCCAGGGATTCATCGGGGCGAGACTGCTCAGGCAGCACGGGGTTTGGACGGTTCACCGCACCCCACCCCCACCCCAGAGGGACACATTGCCACCTGCGCCCGTGCGGTGCCGGGGGCCTCGCCAGCTTGCGCACAACGGCTTGGTTCCTTGACAGTGATTGGTTGGAAGAACATGCCCACGGCTTATGTAAATAAACAGTCGAAGGACAAAAAAAAAAAAATACATTCCGAAGAGTTGGCGGCACCCTCCCTCCTGCTTCTCGCTTCCCACGCTCCCCCACGGCCCACTCCAATCTGGCTTCCAGACCCGAAGAGGTTCCTCCCACAACAGCGCTCCCCAGGACCTCCTCGCCCAGGGACGCGGCTCACTCAGCACCTCCCCAGCCGCCGGCCACTCCCTTCCGGAAGCACACCCAGCCCTGGGCACCTGGTGGGGGTCCCTGCACCTCTCCATCCCCTCCTTCTCCTTTCCAAGACCCAGGCAACCCGCCCCCTCATCCTGCTCCCTCCCTAGTCCCCCATCTGTCCTGTCCGTCTGGCTGGCTGTCCCAGCTGTCTCCTTCTCGCTCAGTTCTGTTCCCTCTCCTCAGCCTGCCTCTCTCTCCCTGCCCCCTCTGGTGTACCCAACCTGGGCACAGAGATCGTCACTGCACAAACCTTACGTGCCACAGAGATGGAAATCTAGACCCCAGTGCCCAGTCAGGGCAGGGCACCGCGGTGCTGGTGCCCAGACATTGTGCCTTTTAGGGTCCAAGATAATGCCTGTGCTCCTCCTCCCCAAAGGACCTGGACACCAGGTTGCATGTCTGCTGACTTCTGTCTCCAACCCTTCCTGCCTCCCACCCACCACCTCCCTGGGAGGGCTCAACCTAGCTGGTATAAACACCTTCCCGGGCTCAGCTGTTCCCTGCCACCACCACAGGGTCCGATTGAGTCTCTGACTCCCTGCAGTCCGGACCTTTGTGGCCAAAGTCAGGAATCGAGAGGGGAGGCTGGGAGGCACTGTGTCCAGGTCAGGGGCACACTGCTCTGCCTGTCTGGGTCTCCATCCCCTTGCTGGTCACAAGGGCCCTGCACCCTGTGCTCCCATCCTGCCAGCCAGAGTGTGGTTGAAGGATCGTGTCCCCTGGAGCGTACTGAAATGCATTTGGACAGCTGAGCCGCGTGCACACAGGGTTTGAGAAACACAGGTGTGAACGTTCATCTATTTATCTCTGTTTCTGGAGAGAACTTTGGCTGCAGCAAGAGAGAGTGGGGTTAGACTTCCAGAGACACGTTCCTACAGCCAGCTGGGCTGCCATGGTTCAGTCTCTGAATCAGAGACTGGGGGAGGCTGAGGGAGGCCTGGCTCTCCTGCCTCCTTGGGGCTCCCGGTCCCTCACAGCATACGGCATCCTCAGCCTCCCGCTGCAGGCAGGTTCCATTAAAGACAGCTGTCCTTCCATGGGATCTAAGGGTGGGAGGCTCCCAGCAGAGCCCGGAGGCCTGGCCTGGGGCCCAATATGCTCAGACCCCACCTGAGTCCAGGGTCATTCACCTCACCTGGGCAGTAGCACTTCTGCTCAGGTGTCTCCTGGAATATTGCCCTGAGAATCCACGGGGAGGTCACCCAGAGAAGGTAGAAGGCAGGCCTCCCCCAGCCTAACACCCAAGTGCCATGCCCAGAGTGCACCAGTCACAGCTGCTCTTCTATGCACGAGAAAAGGGGTGACGGGAGCAGCCAACCATCGCCACCCTCATAAGCTCATGGTCTGTGGGCAGATGTTCCTCCAGCTGCGGAGATCAGCTGCCTGGAACCATGACGCACTTGGAGCTGGACCTCTGGATTGCAGGTCACCCCGAAGAGGTTTGTGAAGCTGGAACAGTTCCCATTAAACCTACCACCCCCAGAAGCCATAGCATGACTTCATAAAAGAATTATCATGGGGACTGACCAGGCAGTAGCACAGTGGATAGAGCATTGGACTGGGATGCGGAGGACCCAGGTTCAAAACCCCAAGGTTGCTGGCTTGAGCGTGGGATCATAGACATGACCCTATGGTCACTGGCATGAGCCCAAAGGTCCCTGGCTTGAAGCCCAAGGCCTCTGGCTTGAGCAAGGGGTCACTTGCTCTGCTGGACCCCCCCCCCCGCTTCCCCCGCCCCATCAAGGTGTGTGTGTGTGTGTGTGTATATATGTATATATATGTGTGTGTGTGTATATATGTGTGTGTATATATATATGTATATGTGTGTGTATGTGTGTATATATGTGTGTGTGTGTATATATATGTATATATGTGTGTGTGTATGTGTGTATATATGTGTGTGTGTGTGTATATATATGTATATATATGTGTGTGTGTGTATATGTGTGTGTGTGTATATATATGTATATATATGTGTGTGTGTGTGTATATGAGAAAGCAGTCAATGAACAACTAAAGGTGCTGCAACGAAGAACTGATGCTTCTTGTCTCTCTCCCTTCCTGTCTGTCTGTCCCTATCTGTTTCTATCTCTCCTTCTGCCTCTCTCTGTCTCTGTCTCTGTCACACAAAAAAAAATTACTATGGACAGCTCAGGGCTGGGGCTGGGGCTGGACCAGGGGCTCAGCCTGGAAGAGGGTGTTCAGTCTGGAGCTCCCCTGGCTGGGAGGTGGGCTCTCTCGCCCAGAACAGCCAGACCCGGCGCCACCCACGTGACCCTCCGCGGTGCCCGGAGCAGTGAGATCTTTCCAACAGCTGCCCGACGACGGCACCATCCCCATAAGGCCATAAACCAGAAACTGACTTCGAAATGGCCCTTTTCTCCGCCTATGTCCTCAGACATAAATTTAAATAAAATGGCAATTTAAATGCCTGCAACACCGAGGAGGTGGCGTGGGGCTGTCTCTGCGGGCTGCGTGGGGAGACGGAATGGAGAACCTCAGCCTACCCTCCTGCGCCACGTGGGCGAAGGTCGGCACTGGGGCAGCGCGGAGGACTACCAGCCCCTGGCAGAGGGGAGGACACCCGGGACCTGCGTGGTCTGGCCGGTGGGGGGACAAGGGGTGAGGCTCCGGCACCCTAAGAAGGTGCTGCAGCTTCATTGCCCCGGGAAACGGACAACATCTATGTCGTGTGCTCTTGGGAGCCTGACACGGATGAGCGCGTTCCCCGCCCCCAGGAAGTGCTGGTCAACGCTGCGCGCGCGCGCGGATCCCAACCCGAGTGGGTGGCCGTGCCCAGGGTGCTGGGCCCACCCCAGGGTTTCTGACTCAGCAGGTCTGGGGTGGAAGCTGAGAATGTGCTGTTGGCTAGGGACCACGTTGTTTGCCCCCCTCCCACCGTGCTGAAGAAGGCAGACAAGGCGGAGGGTCTTGCTGTGGTCTATCCAAGTGGTGACCAGAGGGGAGAAGCCCGGGGACCCACCCCAGAGTTGACCATGTGGAACCACTTGGTCCTGGTGTCCCACAGCGCGGGCAGAGCACCCCTGTGGACGCTGCCTGGTCTTGGGGCCCCCTACCCACCCGGGTCTGTAGCACCTCACTTCTTCTTCATAGCAACAGCCTGGGCAGGCCGCTCCACCTACAAGCAGGCAAACCGAAGTTCAAGAACGTGGGGGCCCGTGATGTCGCCCCGTCCAGGGCATGGCAGCGGGCTCGCTAAACCCAAACCTCAGCTTCCTCCCCAAACCGGGGTCTCTGCCTAACCCGGTTTCCAGCCAGGTTCTCTGGTCCCAGAGGCTGAGAAGGTCTGCCACACTCAGGGTGCCCTTAATCCCGTCCCAGGCAACCCTGGGCCCGTGCCCCTCCCTGCAGCCTCCGTCCCTGGGCAGCCAGGCCACCCTCTCCCTATCTCCACGGTGCCGCCCCGGACGAGGAAGGGTGTCGGTGGCGACAAAAGGCAGATGCACATCAACAACAGGGTAGGAAGGGTACTGGTTACAGTGATAATAAGCTCCTCGGAGCCTCAGTGTCCCCAGCCCTGCCTATGGGTGACATCGGTGGGCGCTGAAGGCAGGAGCCAGTTGTCAGAGGGGCTTATCAAGCTGGCCTCGGGATGACGTGATTGGGGACCCTAATAAGCGCTGGAGGAGTAAGATGGCTCAGGGCTCCCCAAGGAGCAGTAAGCAGACGTGTGCTCACAGACACAGGAGGGAAGGTTTAGGGACTTCTAGAGGACTTCGCAAGTGGCACAGAGTCATTGGTCACCGAGAAAAGGACCGGCGGGGTCAAGAGCTCAGTTCCGAGCTGAGAGAAGGGTCAGAGACTAACTATATACACCAGTGTCAGGGGCTTCATCTGGATTGGGGAGCAGGTGGTGAGCTGGGGGTGTTGTTGGTCTGGGACCAAGGCCGTTCCCCAGGCTGGGTGGGGGCAGAGTTTTCAGTAGCTGGGGGCCAAGGTGGAGCTCACGTCAGGGCGGAGCCAATGCCATGGGCAGTGGGCACTGAGGAGCTGGGAGAACTCAGCAGCGACTTGTCGACTGTGTAGATGAAGCGCAGACCTGGCTGAGGGGCGTGGACGGAGAATAGATAGCATTCGCGGGCAGCGTGGGGCCGCACCTCCTTTTCCTCATCTGCAGCCTGAATAAGGTCACTGGGACCCCTCCCCGCCCAGGTGTCCTCTCTGAGGTTCTCGGCCATTGGCCAGGCTTCTCAGATGCCACGTCCTCCCACCAGCCCCCACCGGCCCTCTGTGAGCCAAGATAAGGCTCCATCTAGGTCCACACTCTGTCCTCACCTGCCCAGACCTGCCCCATTCTCTGCACCCACCCTGCCACCATGACCCCCTGGGACTGAGACACAGGGTAAGGACTGCCCCCTGGTGACCTGGGGTAACACCGAGCAGAGGAGGGGGCATTGGAAGTGGCACAGCAGAAGTTACATCTTCCTCTTCCAGAACCCCCCGAGGGTCCTTGGAAAACAGACAGGTTCTAGGGGTGGAACCCGGCGCATCCTGTGATGTAAGAGAGAAAAGATGCTCGTGCGTGGGCGGGAGGAAATGCTGAAAGGCCACGGAGCCAAACCCAGGGAGCCGCCTTGGCCTGAACCGGGACCACAGAGCAGGAGAGTAGGTCACGGGCGTGCATGTTTAACCCACAACAAAAATCAATGTCCTGAAGCCCACACCACACAAACAAGTAACTAACTGATAAATAACGAAACAGAGAAGAAGATGTCTAATTAACACACCGAGGCAGAATGAGGGAACGGAATGGAATGGGACGGAATGGAATGGAATGGAATGGAATGGAATGGAATGGAATGTCACAGTAATAGGCTCAGCCCTGAAACTGAATCTCAAAACAATGAAGGGGAGTCCGAGGAGAAACAATGTTATTCCGAGAGTCTCAAAGTAGCTCTCCAGAGAAATGTATTAATTGGAAGAGAAAAAAATAGTAACTTGATAGTAACGTTTCTTGTAAATAAAACAGTAGCTTTGCCTGACCAGGTGGTGGCGCAGTGGATAGAGCGTCGGATTGGGATGCGGAAGACCCAGGTTCGAGACCCCGAGCTCGCCAGCTTGAGTGCAGGGCCCATCTGGCTTGAGCAAAAAAAAAAAAGCTCGCCAGCTTGGACCCAAGGTCGCTGGCTCCAGCAAGGGGTTTCTCAGTCTGCTGAAGGCCCGCGGTCAAGGCACATGTGAGAAAGCAATCAATGAGCAACTAAGGTGTTGCAACGGCAACGAAAAACTAATGATTGATACTTCTCACCTCTCTCCATTCCTGTCTGTCTGTCCCTGTCTATCCCTCTCTCTGACTCTCTCTCTGTCCCTGTAAAAAACAAACAAACAAAAAAAAAAAACAGTAGCTTTGCTGTGGACACCAGTGTCGGGAAGGCACCCAGGCAGGCGATACCACGTCTTCCCAATGGGACGTGCCGGGAGGGGGGGGCACCGTGTTGCTCTCTTATTCCTGCCCAAATGCATAACCGCCGTATAATCGTAAAAAAAAAAAAAAAAAAATGTTTGACTAACCCAAATTGGGAGCATTCTCTGAAATAACTGGCCAGCACTGCCCCACAGGCAGAGACCAGGACAGAACGAGGAACCGGCTCAGACGAGATAGACTACACTTGACAACAAAACACAAGAGGGGCCCTGGCCGGTCGGCTCAGTGGTAGAGCGTTAGCCTGGCGTGTGGAAGTCCTGGGTTCAATTCCCAGTCCGGGCAGACAGGAGAAGCACCCATCTGCTCCTCTAACCCTCCTCCCTCCTATCTCTCTCTCTCTCTCTCTCTTTCTCTCTCTCTTTCTTCTCTTCATGCAGCCATGCTCAAATGATTCGAGCGAGTTGGCCCCAGGCTCTGGGGATGGCTCCATGACCTCCACTTCAGGCACTGAAATAGCTCGGTTGCTGAGCAATGGAACGGAGGTCCCAGATGGGCAGAGCATCGTCCCTGTAGGGGGCATGCCGGGTGGATCCCAGTCAGGGCGCATGTGGGAGTCTGTCTCTCAGCCTCCCCTCCTCTCATTTAACAAACAAACAAACGAACACAAGAGGGCTTCTGAGGATGGGTCCTGGGGTGAGATCCTTGATCAGATCCTGGAACAGGGGAAGGGCATCAGCAGAGAACTGTGGGAGCCAGTGAGGTCTGTGGTGTGGTGAATAGCATCACGCCCATGCTAACACCCCACTATTGCTGCTTGAGTTCCGATTATGTGAAACAGGAACATCAGGGCTAGCTAGGTGGGAGAGACACAGAAACTCTCGGTCCTGTTGTGTGACCCTTCTTTTTATTTTGAAATTATTTTGAATGAATAAAAGCATCTCCTTGGCCACATTTGGGTGTTTGAACTCCCAGCCAGGCCGGGTGGCTCTTGCCTCTCTCCTCCTTCCCCTACCCCAACAAACAACTCATTTCAATGGATCCCGAATACAGACGGTTCCTTCCCCAAGCGGGGCTCTGACACTAGCCGCAAAGAAGCCTTTCTCAACCTGCAACCTCCCCAGAGGGACCAGTTTCTGGCCCTCCATGCTGTGTCCCCATATTGACAATGTCTGCAGTGGGCGGGCCAGCCCTGAGCAGGCAGTATTATAGCAAGAGGCCAACTCATAGCCACTGGTAATTCTATCTGTGCCTGCTTTGGGGTCATATGCCCATCCCTGACCAGGGAAAAATAAAAATCCTTTCCAAAAAATCACCCACTCAAATGATTCTACCATCTCCCATCTCCCCTTCTAGCTAACCTCATCTCCAATATTCTATCTAGAAATTCTTTCAAAGATTTTTTTTCCCCACATACTCTGCCCCCTACCACCACCATCAGGGGAGTTGGGTCAAGAGAAGACGTCACCAGCCAGGGGCAGGAAAGAGGAAAACAGACCGCTGCCTGTGGTCTCCTGTCCCCGTGCTCCTTCCAGAAGGGTCCTCACAGCCTCTGGGGAACACAGAAATTCCCCAGAACAGCCAGCCCATTCCCCACCCCAATCTTTTAAGAACGGAAGCCCCTAAGGAGCCAACGCAGAGCCTGAGTCGTTTGGAGCCAATCAAGGCAGCCGCGGGAGGCTTTTGTGCAGCACTCTGTGCCTTCACACTGGGAAATAGATTAATAAGCCATTATGATAAGCAGGCTGATCATTAGCATGAGAAGGAGGCTCTGGACCTAATTGAAGCCATCCAGCAAAATGTCAGCGCCTTCTTGGGGTATGAAATATTCATTGCACCCCAGCCTCAATGGGAGACGGAGGTTTGTCTGCACCTTCCTTTGTCTGGCCAAATGTCAGCAACACGAACGGGGGGGGGGGGGGGGGGGGGGGGTCACCCACTGACTGGAGCAGTGGCCTTCGCCAGAGGGACAGGGCGTTTGGTTACAGATGTCACCATTTCTTGGTCCATTTCATGATAAGAAAGAAATCCTTGTGAGTGTCCAGAGGTGCAGCCTGGATTCTTACTGGGTCTCTCAGTAGGGAGAGGGTCCGGTGTCCCTGGGAGGTAAGCTTTAGAGCTGTGTGAGATGCCTGCCCCAAGGACCGTGCACCAACCTGGGGGCAATTTGCTTGTTCTACAGCCTGGAGCAGAGCTACGCCAGACCCTAAAAGTGGCCTTTCGCCACCTGAATCTTCTCCCCATCCCTTGGCCAGAAGCCCCAGAGCTCCCTCCTCCACCCAGAGGTCCTTCAGCCAGTTTCGGTCACGGTGAACATGCGGGATGGGATGGTGCCCTCCGGAGTGACTGGTCCCGTGGCTGATAACGGCCTGTCTCCTGTAAGCCACGCGCGCGTAAGAGGCCGTGAGCCTGTCTGTCTCTCTAGGAGAGGACAGCTCCAGGCAGAAGGACTCCAGGCGATGTCGGAGTTATGGGGTGAGAACAGGAATGCACTTCCCCAGACCTTGCTTCTTGTCTGGGGACCAGGTGGCCTGACAATAGAAGAGCTTCCTCCCGCCCGACCTGTGGTGGCGCAGTGGATAAAGCGTCGACCTGGGAACACTGAGGTCACCAGTTCAAAACCCTGCACTGGTCCGGTCAAGGTGCGTATGGGAGTTGATGCTTCCAGCTCCTCCCCCTTTCTCTCTCTCTCTCTCTCTCACTCTGTGTCTCCTCTCTAAAATGAATAAAATTTAAAAAAAAATCTCTGCTCTGCTTTAAAAAAAAAAAAAGAAGAGCTTCCTCCCATTGCCAGAAGAAGGCTGGCTAAGGGGAACACCTGAGGCAGAGAGTCAGGTTAAAGATGGGGTCCGCATCAGTCCGGGTGTGGCGCTTACTGTGGGTCCAGAGGAGGCCGTCCCACCTACCCTAAACCAGGGGGCACAGCGCGGCTCCCAAGGAGAGAGGGCAGTCTCCCAGCCCCCCACACACACACACCCCCAGTGCGGTAGATAAGAATGGCCTCTTCCCATCTGTCATAGCAACCACACTTTCTAAACCCATCAAACCCTCTGCTGTGTTTAGATGTCTTGAGATTGACGTTGTTTTTTTTTCCAATACCACAACCACAACAACAAAATCTTCTCTGCACCTTGGCATTTTCAAGTTCAGGTGAATGAAAATTCCTCTGTTTTGAAGTTATTTTTAAAGACTGCTGTGAGGACATCGCCAACATCTGGGGTCCTGTCTGACCCCCCCAGCTGTGACGCCATCTCAACTCAACCCGCCCCCCAACGAGACCCCAGGGCTGATGACTCCAACCAGGGGTGCGGACGGGATACCCCGAGACGTGGACACTCACGTCTCCTGTTGGGGTCTGAACGGGTGCCGCCTTTCCGCGCTTCCCAAAAGCCTGAACAGGCCACACACACCATCTCCAGGGGACATTATCAGGGAATGCCAAGGGATAGAGTCTGGTCCATCTTACAACACAGATGACCTCAAAAGCAGTATGCCAGTGGAGGAAGCCAACTGTCTCCTCAGTGCACTAGGATTCCACGAATGCCCAGAGAGGCAGATCCGTGGAGACAGAAAGCAGATTCGTGGTCGCCAGGGGTGGGGATAAGAGAACAGATGGGAGTGCTGTCAAGGATGGAGACGGGCTCCTTTTGAAAGGGGTGAAAATGTGGTGGTCCCACAATGCTGTGAATATACTAGTCGTCACTGGATTGTATGCAATGTGAATTGTAGATCAATGAAACTGGTTTTTAAAAAACAAAACAGCCTGACCTGTGGTGGCACAGTGGATAAAGTGTCAACCTGGGAACACTGAGGTCGCCAGTTCAAAACCCTGCACTGGTCTGGTCAAGGCACATATGGGAGTTGATGCTTCCAGCTCCTCCCCCCTTTCTCTCTCACTCTGTGTCTCCTCTCTAAAATGAATAAAATAAAAAGAAGTGTTTTTTAAAAAAAATCAAAACAAAACACTGCACAATAATATGTTCATGCTGAAAACATTATAAACACACACACACACACACACACACACATATATATATATATACTCTGTCCTAAAAATTTCACTTCTGGGAATTTTCCTAAGGAAATAATTCAGGATGGGCACACATTCTCATACTTTGAATACTTTCACCGTCCAGTGAGTGGACTCTAAATACATTCTGGTGCATGCACTCGCTAGAATCCTGCGTGAATGGTCACCCACTGTGATGTGGGAGCACTGTTCTTACTGGCATAGGTATGTGTTTGCGGTACACTGCCGACTGAACTGTGGAATGAAACAAACAGGCTGCAGGCAGCCACCATATGATACTGTAACATCCGTCGTATGATACTGTAGCGTCCACCGTATGATACTGTAGCGTCCGCCATATGATACTGTAGCGTCCGCCGTATGATACTGTAGCGTCCGCCGTATGATACTGTAGCATCTGCCGTATGCCTCACAGGCATGGAAGAAGGTCCCTAAACCATACGGGGACTATTTCTAGATAAGGGGCTGGGGGATGCTCCCTCCTTTTTTTCTGTTCTCAGGATGGTCTAGGTGTCCATTGTGACGGGCATCTGGTGTCATAAACCCATACGAGTTATTCTTTGGAGAGGGTGGAAGGAAGGACAAGAGCCCAATTTCCGAGAAGAATGGTTTTTCTTTGAGCAGACTGGGGGGAGGGGAGGGGAGCAGAGCTGTGCCCACCTCCCAGCACAGCGAGAGGGCTCTTGCAGCACCAAGGACCTGGGTGAGCCCTGCAAGTGACAGATCCATCCAGAATTCCAGCTCCCAGGGGGACGGAAGGGGCCAGCTGTGGGTAAAGCCAGCTCCACGGGGTCCTCAGCCTCCCAGGCACCCCAGCCTGGATGCCATGCTCCTCTTGGGGCCAGCCCATCTGCGCTAGGTCTGCTCCCCTTTCCTTCACGTTACTTCCTATGAACCAGCATCCCTGGGCCCCGAGAGATGCCAGCCCGGAACCCCACCAGCTGCTCGGGGAGCCACTCCCCTGTTCCAGGCACGCTTGGTTGGGTTTGGGAACGCCGAGCATAAGCAGAGCTGACAGCCCCATCTGCTTCCTCCGGGTACAGGGCACCACTCAACCCCCGGGACCCACCTGAGGTGGGCAGCCTGCCCAGGTGCCAGAGACAGAGTCAGGACCCACCTAGACACCAGCCTGGGGGAGGGAAAAGGCTGATGTTCCCGTCCAGGTGGTGGCACAGGCTAGTGCAGAGGGACAGTGACACCTGGAAGGCTAGAACAACAGCTGTTGGTGTTCATGGAATGCTCGCTCAATAAATACTCCGATGGGCTGTATCTCTCAGCCCTCACCCCAGCCGGGCACCCCCTTTACAGATGAGGAGACTGAGGCTTAGGAAGGGTGGTCGAGCTAGTCATCTGCAGAGCTGGGCTCAGACTCCAGTGGGCCAGAGTTGGGAACCTATGCTCTCAGATGTGCAAACAGTCCTGGATGCCTGAGTCCAGGGTATCACCGTGAGCCCACGGGCTTCCGGACACTCTGGAAGACACGTGACTCCTTCCCCACGGGACGCAGGGGGAAGAGGCTCCACGTGAAAATCTACAGAGCCTGGAGTACAGGGCAGCCCCTGTGGGAGTGTCAGGGGCCTGGTGTGGGCGGGAGCTGGGAGCCTGGGCCGTGCCTGTCCTTGAAGGATGAGAGGAAAGACCTGCCTGTCCCAGCTCGGGCTCCTGGGAAACACTCCTTCTGAGACAGAGGGCAGCATTCAGGTTTTATGGGAGGGGCCCTGGCATGGAAGGAGCTGGGGAAGGCAGGGTGGGCAGAGGTCAGATCTGGGCTGCGATATGAGGTCAGCCTCTGAGGCCTCAGCTATCACACAGGGCGGGGGGTGTCATGTTCTCTGCAGCTAAGTGGTCCCTAAGAGTTGCCCCGAATTGAGGGGTGGGGGACTGGCCTCTGCAGCCCCTACATCAGATCATCACTGGCACAGGCCGCCGGGCCCCGATCTGAAGAGGGAGACAATCTTGGACTAAGAGGACCAGTGACTGAGGGTGGAGGGTGACAGCTGTGAGCAGGAGTAGCCAGCTGCTGGGGGTGGGTGCTGGGGCTGGAAACAGGGACCCCAGGGGGGCACCGCAGCTTCCCGCGGGACTGTGCAAAGCACAGTCCTGCCCAGAGAGGGCAGGGGTCAAGGCGAGAGCCCCAGGCCTCCCATCTACAGAGGGCCTGAGACAGGCTGCTGGCTCAGGGGCTCTCCCCCGGGGGCAGTGGTGCCTCCCTGGTCAGGGGAAGCTGATGCCGGCTGCAGGGGCGGCCAGAGGGGCTTGTACCCTTCCTTCCCTGCCCTACAGCCAGAGCCCACTGCCCTCAACCCAGCACCCCTCTGCTTCCCCGCCCAGCCTGGGCCAGCCTGTCTGGAGGAGCAGGCTTTTTCCTCTTTGTGAGAATAATGGGGCTTGGTTGGGGTGGGGGGGGAGGGGATCCAACCCACCATACTGAGCAGAAAGCGAGTCTCCCCAGACCCCCACCGCAGGGAACCTGCAGAAACCTGCCCTAACCCCCGCTGGCCCTGGGAGCACCCAGAGGATTTTACAGGACGGTTCATGGGCCACCCTGGCAGGAGGACAGGTGGACGCCCGGTGGAGCAGACAAGAGGCCCCAAGCCTTGGTTTGCTGGCCCCGGGAAGCAGGGTCGGCCCTGCGTCTTTGACCACACGCCATGACCTCGTCCTGAAAGGAAAACCCCTTGCGAACATGAAGGGCTGGAGACGGCCCGGCTGCGGTCACTTCTTGCCTCAATCAATAGCTATTTCTCTGCCCCAGATTAGTTTCTGTCCCCTCCTAGAGCCATCAGACGCACCTGCTGCCCATCAGCTATGACACTTAAGAGAAATGCTATTGGAATTTCCGGACTCGGGAGGGTTCTGCCATCCACAGTTTGCTCAGCCCACTGGGCAGTGCCAGCAGAGAGGGAAATAGCAGAGGAAGGGTTCGTACCTGCTGAGCGGCCAGGCTCCAACCATGGCAGGGCGGCCACGGCATGCACAGGGCCGCAGGCCCCCAGAGCGGCCCTGACGGGGCCTTCACACAACACCTGTCGCCCTACAATTCTGAAAACCCATACAGTGTACAACACGAAGAGTTCCTCTTCCCTCAACCCCGCTGAACTTTTCTGTAAACCCAAAACTGCTTCACAAACACACAGTAAACGTCTATTGACTTTGATTATAAAAAGAGGAACTCAAAAGAAAGAAGCCGGAAGGTGCCATTTCAGCCAACAGGACGGCCTTCCTCACATCCTGGCTGTAGGAGGGTGACCTGGCTCTCTGCTTAAGACCAGCGTCACCAACTTGGGTCTACATTGGTTGATTGGCCTGGAATGTTTTCAGTCAAATGATCTCCATCCGGGACCACAACAGGACAGAGAGACCTGGAGGTGACAGGTCCTGAGAGTCACCACACAGGTTTCCAAGGACCTTGGCTCTAAGTCAGCATCCATCCATCCATCCCCCCACCTACCCATCCATTCTTCCTTCCATCCATCCATCCATCCATCCATCTATCCTTCCTCCCGTCCTTCCTTCCATCCATCCATCCATCCATTCATCCATCCATTCTTCCATCCATCCATCCATTCTTCCTTCCACCCATCCATCCACCCATCCACCCACCCACCCTTCCATTCTTCTTTCCATCCATCCATCCATCCTTCCCTCCATCCTCCCACCCACCCATCCATTCTTCCTTCCATCCATCCATCCATCCATCCATCCATCCATCCATCCATCCATACGTTCTTCCTTCCACCCATCCACCCATCCATTCTTCTTTCCATCCATCTATCCATCCACCCATTTATCATCCATCTTTCCATCCATCTTTCCATCCTTCCATCCATCCATCCTTCCTTCCATCCATCCTTCCATCCATCCATCGTCCATCCATCCATCCATCCTTCCATCCTTCCTTCCACCATCCTCCATTCATAATGCTGATGGCACATAACAGAGTGTCTGGCACGTCGCACCACCACGTGCCTATTCATTCACAGACCCATCCCTCCATTCACTTAGTCCTTTTCTTTGTCAAGAAAGAAAGCA
Organism: Rhynchonycteris naso; assembly: GCA_037038555.1. Classification (NCBI taxonomy): domain Eukaryota; kingdom Metazoa; phylum Chordata; class Mammalia; order Chiroptera; family Emballonuridae; genus Rhynchonycteris; species Rhynchonycteris naso. The sequence goes on along the minus strand of CM072996.1, from coordinate 2,173,130 downwards.
AATAACCCCTGCCAGTCCTGGACAAAGTGGCCGTGAACCCTGATTAGGACTGCCAGGTTTACTGAGAGTTCCTGATTCTCATTATGGGATGTCATTTCAGAAGAGCTGTCTGGAGTCCCGTGGTCAGGGGCATGGGGGTGGGCAGCCCACTCGAGGAAGGCTCCTCTTACCAGATGCAGCTGAGAGAAGGTCAGTTGGCAAAGAGCCTCGGGAAGGGGAAGCTCCCTGACTCCCCCGGACCCTGGGGCATCCGTGCTGAGCCGAGCAGCTGGAAACAGGTCTGCCTGCTAGAGCAAGGGGTGACAGGGCAACAGGGAGGGTACAGCGCCCTGGTCAATTGACATGCGTCCAGGCTATTAACAGTTTCCTACAAAGGACATATTGACATCCGATTACTCATCTGTGCATTTTAACTAACTCGTTCGCATTTCGCACACCCCTCCTCTGGCCGTGTGTGCATTTTCCTGGTGTCTAATGAACATCGGCTCCGAGCCAGCCACATGCGTTAATGAGTCTGCACGGACACAGGACTCGAGGCGTCCACACAGCTGTTCAACCCCGCAGGTCGCTCGGGGCCTGCAGGGCCAGAGTGCCTGGAGGTTCAGGGGCACAGGGCGAGCAGGAAGTGTTTCCTGAGCCAGGGGTGTCCGAGCTCCGGGTGGGGGCAACGTAGAGCTGCCCAGAGTCGTGTGGGTACAAGCGAGTTCCAGGCACTGCAACAGGGAGCTGTCCAGGCGGCTGAGGTCACAAGGTCATCCAAAAAGTCAGCAGGCTTGCAGCCGGTCTCTTAGCCACGGGGGTCCAAATTGTGCGGGCTGTGGGGCCCACACGTGGTCAGGACCTGCCTGGCCCGGGCTCACAGTGCCCAGCGACGTGCACGCTGTCAGGGCGGCTGGCCGGAGCGAATTGAGAATGAACTGTCAATTGCTCCTGGCAAAGCTGAGCCCTGACCTCTCAGTCTGGAGGGAGAGAGTCATGGGGAACTTAACCGTCGTACAATCAGTGCTTTACTCGGAAGTGAATTCTATTTGATGGTGTCCCCGCCCGGAAGCCAGTCAGGGCCCGGCCAGCTTGGCCTGATGGCTACCGGACCACCTCTCGTTGCCATGATGTCGGGGAGACAGCTGCTAACGAGGGCGGGAGTGGGGGCTCCCGGGCAAGGCATCAACGCTGAGCTGGGTTATGGCCGCCGGTCCTCTGCTGGAGGGGAGCCCATGAAATTTTAACGACATCCTCAGGTTTGCCAAAGAGCATCATCCTCTCAAGTGGAGAAGGAGAAGGGGGCCCCTGAGTGGATCCTCACGACAAGCCTGGCCGAGCAGCGGGGGGAGGGGGCAACTCTTCCTTCTTCCCAACCAGCACCCAGCTCTGTCTCCCCACAGGGCTGCCCAGGCACCCCCAGGTCACTGCCTACCAAGGTGGGGCGACCACAGGGGATCTCCCAGACTTGGGCTTCCCTCAACTTCTCCAGCTCGGTCCCTGTCTCCAGCTTCATTCTCCTCCCCGGGGCAAAGGCACCCCCCCATACCCCTTCCTGAGGGCCCAGAACCACCACGCAGGGAGGCTTCCTGCCAGAGCCTGTCCTCCTAGGCAGTGCTCTGGGCCACTCGTCCCAAGGACGAATGTCCCTCCAGAGAGGGCCGTCTCCTGCCCCGCCTGCCCCTCTGAGTTGCTTTCCGGAAGTAATTTCCGTGTAATGAGAAAACAGAGAAACCTCATTATTCGAGACACCGCTAATTAGGGGTATGCGATCAGGCTGGCCAGGCGGCACAAGGTGACATTTGCTTTCTCTGCAGACACTGCAAATTAACAACCAGCCTAGATTGGGTACGGGGACCTTTAAAAAGCAAAAGAGGCTCCCTGGCCAGCGACTGTCAGCCACCAGGGCACTAATGACGGTCTTTCATCCCGTGTCAGTAGGAGAAGGTCCTCAAAGGGTGGCCCGGGGCACTGCTGTCCCCTGCCCTTCAGAGGGGCTCCTGCATGTTCCCATCCCCTCCCTCCCTGGGAGGGCAACATGGCTGTTACTCCCATTTCACAGAGAAGGAGACGGAGGGAGGGCTCCCCCAGCTCCGGCTCCCATGGCGAGGACCCTCCAGAGACCATCAGGCTCCACTGCCTCAGGGGCCAGTCCACTCCCTCAGGACAGCGGGTGGACAGGAGATGCTCAGGCCACAAATCAGACCCCCCCCCATTCTCTAGCTCTGCCAAATCCAACTCCTGCCCCCTGTGGGAGACTGGGAGGCCAGGGGGAAAGGACCCCTTCTCCTCTGTGAATTGGGAGGTCCTGAGGGTCAACAGAGAGGCAAGGTGGGAGGGGAGAGTTGTGTGAGCAAAGAGGGTGGGGTGGTGGGAGCCAGGGGGCGCCCCCCCTCACTGAACCCCACACTGTTCCCGAGGCGGGACACCGACAGGTGCTGTGCAGACCTGTCCCATCCAGCCAGGCCCGCAGGGAAGGGGTCTTGATGGGGGTGGAGGGGGTGATGAGGGACCGGGGAAATGTCCCATCAGCCCCAAGCGGTGGGGTACCTGCTCTGATGGGCTGCTGTGGCCGGGAGACGCCGACCACCCGCGGTGCAGGCGCCGTGGGACCAGCCCAGAGCTGGATTTAACCCGGTTGGGGTTTCGTCAGGAGCGGGTACTGAAGAGAAGGAAGGGCAGGGGGCCGGCTCTGAGGAGAGTGACCGGGAAGTTGGGGCCGTGGTGGGACAGACAGTTGAGGGAGGCCCTCAGCGGCGGCCCAGAGCTAGACGAAAACGCCGGTCCCCCCGCTCAGAAAAGCAGGCAGAGGGGACGGAGCGCAGTGTGGACGCCGCAAAGCGTGGCGCTTTCTTCCACCGTCTTTCTCTTGTGCTCTTTGTCACGTCCTGTCATTCTGAGTGGGGAAAAAAAGTGAATTGAAATTATTAGCATGAATTTTTTCCGCTCAGCCCCATTTGTTACCGGATGATTCTATCAGGATACCTCACGCAGACGTGAAATAGCTGAAATCACACAATTTGTGCCTTCTGGGCTGGTTCTCCCCCGGAACGTGGCAGAGGAGAAGCCACAAGCCAGACTCGGGAAGGCTGGGAGGAGGAAGACGCCCCAAGATAGGAGCCACCTGGGCGGTGTTCCCGCGGAGTCTCAGGGTGAGGGCAGACCTGCGGCGGGCTGCACAGGTGACTGGGGGGGGGGGGGGAGCTGCATGAGCCCCCCCCCAAAGGAAGGGCGGCACGCTGCTGCTCAGCCTGACTCCGCCAGGACCCCGGGAAGGCTGCGTCTCAGATTCCAGATGTGTGCGGACACGGGCCTCGCTCACCCCTGGTGTCTCTCTCCCCACCCCACACCCCACACCCCACAGCCCTGCGCACCTTCTCTAACCTGGAACTCACAAGGACAGGGAGCTGGGCGTGCCCGCCGCCCACACGGAGGGGAGGGCGATCATGGGATTGATTTGACTCAGCCCCGCAGGCCCAAGGCCCTTTAATCAAGTCTGGGCGGCACCAGCTTCTGGGCTCATCCTGTTGCTAGGAAACCCAGCTGCTGCAGGTCCCGCCCCATCCCGAGTCGGAAAGATGGTGGATAGACTCTCTGGTGCCTTCATGGTCAGCCAAAGCCAAGGCTGGGGACGGCTGGGGACTGAGGGGGGCCTTTTAGTCAGCTGAGTCCCTGGGGAAAGTGCAGGGCTGATGGAGCTCCCACTGGTGGGGTGAGGTGGGGTGTGGTGGGGGGCTGTCCATCACCCCACATCACCTCCCTGCCCCTCCCCCCCACCGCCGCCGCCGCCTCTGCCCCCGGCACTGCAGACCTGGCCCTTCATACCCACTGAGGCCTCCATTTCCACACAGGCTGGGTTTGCCCCCACCCATAGCACACGGTGCCAGGTGGCCTAGTGACCTCTGTATCTCTCCACCTATAAGCTGATGTGTGTCCTGAAAGCAGTCCATGACCCCCTCATCCGGGCTCCCCAACACCCTTCAGGCTCCAGCACTCACACAGCCACATGCTCAGGGGAGGGAGAGAAGGGTGCTGGTGGACATGAGCAGGCAGACCCTGGAGGGCGGAGGGTGGCGGGCAGCCTCACGGCAGGAGAGGGCCTGACCCGTGGCCCTGCTGCCCTCACCGAGCCATGCGGGCGTACCTGCTGGGGTCACCGCTCACTGCCTGGTGTGGCAGGGCTGTGAGGGAGACCCCTGGCCCTTCCAGGCCCGGACACCCAAGACCACAGAGCCCCCTTCCTTGGGAACGGTCCATCTCTGCTGGTCCCATTCTTCTCCTTCCAATAATCCTTGCAGCCCATATTGTATAAATAAAGTTATTCTTCTCCCCTCGGTGTGCCCCACCCCACCCCGCCCCCCAAGAAAAGAAAAAAAAGATCATTCTCTGGGCTCGACATTAATTTCCCCGCAATCTGTGGTGTGATTAGCTGCATGTAACACGGGGCATTAACGGATCTGCCAGCTAATCACCAGTCCTCGGCTCCGGGCTCCTAATTAAATCTACTTCCTGTTTACCCACTTATAGGCTACCCGCGCACCACTGTAATAAATCATCTTTTGTAATTTCCAGAGGGCGCAGTTCCACGCTGGTGTTTGCATCCCTCCCCCCATCCCCTGCGGGACCCCGAGGTGGGTGGGCGCAAGGCGCTTTCAGGGGATCCCAGTGAGCGCCCTGCCAGCGGCCCCCACCCTCAGGTTTGAGGCCGTTGCCACTGACGCCGGTTCCGTGAAAACACACTCAGGCTGTGCCAGCTGCCAGCCCCCATTAGAGCGGCTCAGGGTCCCCTGTCCCTCCTGCTTGTCCAGGTCCCCTTTGACAGAGTGGCTGGCTCCTGGGACCCTGGGGAGTGATTTTGTCACTTCACGAATGGGCCCCAGGGGAGCAGGGGAGCGGGTGCGTGGAGAGGAGGCATCAGGGACACAGGTGAAGCCTAGAGGCACTCCTCTGTGACTCTGGGAGACGTGTGAACACCCCACACTCCCGCCCCCCGGGGTGGACGGGTCTGCAGCAAGCACAGGATGATCACCGGGCAGTGGGAGGAAGTGGCTGCCCTGCCCAGGGCCGGCTGATGGGCACTGAGTGCTGCTATCTGCCAGCACCTGCCACCCTGCAGGACAGGGCCTGTCACCCGGTCCTGCTGTGAGCACGCACAGAGGCCAAAGGTCCAGCTGCTTGTCCAGATTCCCGGGGACTACCTGGCACCAGCAGGCCAATGTGTATACAAACGCAGTCTGAGAAAGCAGATGAGCAGGGGATGGGGGCGCACGGGAAGGGGGGAGGCTGGAGTGACAGCTGATGGGGACAGGTTTCTTTTGGGGTAATAGTCACACAACTCTAGAAACCGTGGAATTGCGCATCTGAAACGGTGACCTTTACGGTGTGCGGATGACGTCACCCGTGAAACACCATCTTCGGAAGCCGGGTGCGTGACAGCGGGTTGACCATTGTGCGGGGCGCGGGCCCCGCCGCCGTAGGGTGCCGTTCTCTTCAGAGCAGCAGATGATGGTGGAGAGAGAAAGGACTCGATGGACTCAGGTTTCACGGGAGGGGACAGGAACAGGAAAGCGCAGATTCTAGAAAGCCCCTGTGCATCCAGGACCCAGCCGCCCCCCTCCCCCAGCAGAAGCTGAAGCTCAGAGGCCCTGCCCCCGGTAGGCGGGGATTGGGGGGGGGGGGTTCTGTCCAAACGCTCCCAGGAACCTTCTGGGCCTGACCATGGCAGTGAGGGTCTCATCAGCCACTGCCCCAGGGGTCTCTCATCAGAAGCACCCGCCTCTCCCAGGGGCTTATTCGACATGGAGGGTGTGGGTACATTGTGCTGGGAACACAGACAGCGCAGGTGCTGTGGGAGACAGTATGTGCAGGGCCCCCTCAGAAAATTACAAATGAACTACCTGGTGACCCAGCGATCCCACTTCGGAGCATGTATCCAAAGAAATGCAGAGCACTCAGTCTGGAAAGCTATGTGCACCCCTCTGTTCATCGCAGCGTGACTGACAAATAGCCAGGATCTGGAAGCTACCCAAGTGTCCGTCAGCAGAGGAGTAGACAAGAAAAAGCGGAGGCACATTTCACAGTGAACTACTACTATTCCACCGTAAGGGGAAAAAGAAAAAGAATTGAATCCTGTCGTTTGTCACAGAAGGGATTGTGCTGAGCAGAAAGAGTCAGTCAGAGAAAGACAAGTACCATGCGACCTCACGGAGATGGGTAACTAAAGAACACAATAAACACAGAAACGGACTCGGATACAGAGAACGGGCTGACGGTTGCCAGAGTGGAGGGGTGCTGGGGGTTGGGGGGGGGGAGGGAGCGAAGGGATTAAGAAAGACAGAATGGCCTGACCAGGTGGTGGTGCAGCGGATAGAGCATCGGACTGGGATGCAGAGGACCCAGGTTCGAGACCCCGAAGTCGCCGGCTTGAGCGCGAGGTTGCTGGCTTGAGCATGGGATCGCAGACCTGACCCCATGGAAGCTGGCTTGAGCTCAAGGTCGCTGGTTTGAAGCCCAAGGGGTCGCTTGGTCTGCTATAGCCCACCGGTCAAGGCACATATGAGAACAGCTAAGATGCCACAACAAAACACTGATGCTTCTCATCATCTCTCTCCCTTTCTGTCTATCTGTCTCTCTTACACACAAAAAAAATAAAGTACAGATAGGCAGTTACAGAATAGTCAAAGTACAGCGCAGGGAATCTAGTCAGTGACATTGTTACAACTGTGGATGGTGTCAGATGGGTACTAGACTTAGGAAGCAATCACTTCCTAAGTCACGTAGCTGTCTAACCACTATGCCCGTGATGGCGAACCTATGACACATGCATCAGCACTGACACGCGTAGCCATTTTCGATGACACATGGCCGCATGCGGCCGCATACCAGAGAAGTATGGGGCCGCATGCCGAGAAGGACGTTTCATCCTCGGCTCCTGCCCGGCCAGGTGCAGTAGCCGAGGATAAAACACTTGCTGTAGTGTAGACACTCTGTGCCGGAGGTCTGGAGGCCAAAACAACAGAACTCCGGCACAGAGCGTCCAGTTCTGGGACTTCCGGTGAGGCTGTTTTTCTCCAAGTGACACACCACCCGAGTGATGCTCGGTTTTTTGGCGAATTTTGACACACCAAGCTCAAAAGATTGCCCATCACTGCACTATGCTGTACAGCTACCATTAACATAATGTTCGATGTCAACTGTAATAATAAAAAGGTTTTTTTAAAATCACATTGGATAAGAAAATAAAGAAGAAATGGGCAGTGGCGGTTCCCCCCCACCCCCCCCGCCCACGCATGCCCGAAACCATCTGGGATCAGCTGCATGACGGCCCTAAGACACCCATGTCCCCCCCTGGGACCCGTGAACGCGACCTTGTGTGCGAAAAATAAAATACAATGTCTTTGCAGGTGTGATTTCGGAGATGGGGCAATCACCCTGTCCTAAATGCCACCACGGGTATCCTGCTAGGAGGGAAGCACACCACAGAGGAGCCACGTGAGGACAGAGGCAGAGACACGCTGATGCCCAGGGCCGTGATGGGCCCGCCAGCAGCCAAAAGGCTCCAGGACGGGCTCTTCCCCTGCTGACCTTGAACTTCCGTCGTTTGCAGCCCTCCACCCAGCCACCTCCAGGCTGTGGCTCCTGTCACAGCAGCCCTGGGAAGCTACTACCCGTCCCGAATCACAATCTGGACTTGAACAAGATCCCTGGTGACCGGAGCCTCTTCACGAGCCTGGGCAGGGCTGGGCAAGTGGCCCTTGGGTCTGAGCTCATACTAGGAGGCCAGCACCTGACGCCGCACCGACGATGTGTCGCCTTTGTCTGTACAAACTTTTTAACCCTCGCCCCGGAGCCCCGGAAGAGACTTCGTGCCGGCGCTCAGACGGGGAACAGGCCAGCAGTGAGGTAACAGGGCCGGGAGCACAGGACCAGCAAGCGACTGAGCCAGGATTTGAACCTGGGACTCCAGCTCTATTTAGAATCCTACGCAGTTGGCCACAGGGCCAAGTCCGCGCCTTCCTCCCCGCCCACCAGGATCCTAGTCCACACGGCTGTGAGGGTGGTGAGGACTCTAGTGTCCACCTCAGTCGGCCATGTCCACTCAGACCTCAGTGGACGGGACGGGGACGTGGAAAGCCCGCGGCCAGGCTGAAGCTGTTAGAAGAGACTCAGGAGCCACAGGGTGGCCAATCTCTGTGCTTCTTTGTGCACCGCTGCCGTTGTAGGGGGAAGGGCTGGGAGAAGTGGCCGCCCGGGTGGCGAGGGAGGCCATGCCCTGGGCATGTTCCGCCAGCCGCCCCCGCAGTGCCGCCCACACGCTTGTGCTGCTCCACTAGTGAGGCCCCCAATGGCTTGATCCCCTGTAGCAGGTCAGTTCTCTGGACGCTGTCCCTGGGACTGAGACAGGCTGCAGGAGGCTCACTGGGGTCCCTTTCAGGGTGAGCGGCCTGGGGCGCAGGAAGCAGCATCCAGCAGGGGAGACCCTGAGCTGTAACAAGCTTCCCAAAGGCCTCCGCCCACCCCGCAGGTGCTTGGGGCCAGCCCAGATTGCCCACACCCCACACCCACCGCCAGTCCTGGATGCTGGCTGCCGGCTGCCCTCAGAAGAAGCCACAGACTGACGGGGAGCCAGGCTGCTCTCGGAGGCCGAGGGCACGTCTGTCCCGAGAGGGTTCCACCGAGAGCCAGCGTGGACCACTGACACGCAGCAGCAGGGAGGCACGGTGCAGCTCCAGACTGGAGCTTCTGGGTGCTGTTCCCTGTCTAGCACACACACGGCCAGGTGCCGGCCCAGCCCAGACACCACCCCCACCTCCCCTACCTTCCTCTGAGTCCGCTCACCCCCACACAGCTGCCCACGCCCCACTCTCCAACATGGAACACTCATTTCCCCATCAGCACCGAGCGCCTCAGGGAGCCCCCCACCCCAGCATGGGGACCCAGGCAGAGCTCGGGGATCAGAGCCATTACTCCATTCCTCTCTGCCTTGATTTGGGGGTCAGTGGCGTTAATCACTGAGGACCCTGCAGCCCTCCACACGCCTACTTAAGCCGGGCACCCTGCCAAGCCTGTCTCCTGCAATTTCCTCGTGTTAATAACGCCTCCATGAGCCCCCCCTCCCCCCCCCCCCCGCTCCCGTGCAGCAAATCTGTCCCAACCAGCCCCCTTCTAGCCCATATATATATATATATATATATATATATATATATATATATATATTTTACTTTTAATTACGGTCAGATGTGGAATATTGAGCAGTATGATGCATTTGAGACGTCCATGGAGATTTCTTTTTAATTATGCGATGGTGAGTTTCTAATGGCTCATAGCTCCCTGGGTCATTACTGAAATATGTACTTGGGGGGAGGGGTGCCCCAGGTTGGAGATTTCTCCCCTCAGAGGACAGGGAGTGGTGGGGGAGGGGAGGCGAGGGTTGTGGATGACCCTTCCTCCAGCCAGCCTCTGTCTGCAAGTAGCTGCAGGGAAGCTCTTTGTAACACTTGCACCTGACCATAAAGTCCCCTGCAGAACAGCTGTCCATTCCCTCCCCCACCCCCCACCAGGAAGGAGAGGCAACTCACCCACACAGGCCGGTGCACCCACCTTTGCTGCAGCGGGACGCTGAGGGTTGTGGGGGGCGCAGAGGGTTACGAGGGGCGGGGCGGGCGGGGCTCAAGGTCAGGCAGATGTTTGGGGCCTACCACGCTCCTCCCTAAAGGGGAGCACCAGGGAATCAGGGAGGGGATCCAGCACCACCAGGAACCCTGAGGTCTGCTCTCTTGCTTAGGAGGGCGTGTCCTCTGACCACGGGATCCCTAAAAACGATCACAGACAGACCTGGCAGGTCCCTGCGTCTCTGCAGGGGTGTCCGCTCCCTGACCCCCTACTCTGGCTGTGCATTTGTCTTACCAAAGCCCCCCGCTGTGTGGGTTGCCTCCTGCACACCGCGTCATCGATTTGGGGGTCCATACGATACTCTGTCGGGTGTCAGTGTGACGCTGGTGCCTTCACAGTCTATTGTGACAAAGGACAGAGCAGTGAGCACCACCCTGGGAAGACATGGAAGTCTGTCTTGTTGCTGCCCCAGGGGAGAGGGGACCACGGGCTGGGCCTCAGCGGGGTGTCTCTCCGCCATGTCCTCCCGACCACAGGGCGGTCGGACGTCTCACAGGGCAGCCCAGACCACCCAAGCCAGGACCCCAGAGGCCCAGGTGGAACTCTGAAGTCACAGCCTCACCTCCACTGTGCTCGGTGGGTCAGGGGGTCAGGAAGTCGTGAGGATGACCCAGATCCAATGGGCAGAGGCGGAGGAGGCAGGGAGAGGGGGGACTTGATGGGACGTCTCAGTGGGGGAGAACTGGCCTCATTCTTTGACCACAAGGAACTTGGCCAGGCCAGGGTCAGCAGAGCACTCAGGGTCACTGATGAGTCAGGACCCCCCCAACACACCGGGGACCCCCTGCCCCTGGGCCTGCATGCACACTCCTGGGGCTGAGATCTCCCCATCCCCAGGGATGGTGGCCCCTGTCACCTTCAGCGCCACACAGAGGCAGGAGGGCCTGCTTCCCCCATTCGGCCGAGACCACGCATGTGTTCCATTCTACCTCACCTGGAAGGCAGCTGGAACCACGCAGCACCCGGCTGGGGCGGGCGCAGCCGCCGCCCCGCCCCCGCCCCGCCCACACACGTCCACTAGAGCATCGTGTTAGGCGCTAATAGCGCTCAACTACCAGCCTGATTTATGGTTCTTTCTTTGCTGGGTTCCCTGAAGACCCCTAACTTCCCTTCTGCAGATCTATTCATCACTCTGCTCCTCCGCGCAGCGCTGGGCAAGCCCCTCCTTCCAGAGCTGGGCTGCCGCAGGGGCCAGAGGAGCCCAGCCTCCCGGCTGTGGGGGCACAGAACCAGGCACCCGGCCTCCTGCTTCCTGACATCTACTAAAATCAGGCAGTGTCCCCACAGCCACTGTCCTCAGCTGATCCGTTGACCCTGGAGGCATCTTTAGCCGTTTGGCTGGACGTTGGCTGCCCCTGAAATACTACCCTGTTCACCCTTCCCCTGTCTGGGGACGGTTCTCTGAGCCCCCCCCCCCAGTCCCCTAAACACAGCACTGCCTCCACTCGGCCCCCTGGAGCCCTGCCTACTCTGTGGACGGGGCTCCCGCTGAGGCAGATGAGTGCCTGTGTCCCCCTTCCCGACTGAATGCAACTTCCTTAAGGCTGGTGGCTCCAACGTGCGCCAAAGGTGAGGACCACAGCCTCTGTGATCGTCCCAGACCCCCATACAGCAGAGTCTGAGTGACCTGCACATCCTTGAGCCAGGGGCCTGACCACCTGTGCAGGGACTGACCAGAGGCTGGGAGACGACCCGCCAACACCCGCCCCTACACCTCCCGACCCTGTAAGAGAACGTGGAGGACCCACCAAAGACCAGAAAGCAGGGTGGGCAGCTCCCTGCAGAAAATGCAGCCGTGTGCTGGGTCTTGCCCCAGATAGCCGGTGCTCCTCTGTCCCTGCAAGTCAGGCGAGAGGACCTGGGGATGGGCACCCCCACCTGACACGTCCATGGTGAGGGGCTATGACAGGAGCACCACGTGACAGACGGTGAGGAGTCAGGGCCACGTCACCACGTTTGAAGGCAAGGACTCCAGTGAGCTTCTGTAGGAGGGAGCTGGGCTCAGGTCATCTCGAAAGATCCCTCCCATGAGGACCACCTGGAGTGTCCAGGTGACCCCAGGAGAGGGGACAATGGTGGGCTGCCAGTCAGCACGCACCCATCCACAGACGGATGAATAACAAACAAAATGTGGTTGACCCAGACGGTGGAATATTATGCAGCCTTAAAAAGGAAGGAAACCCTGGCCCTTGGCTAAGTGGCTCAGTGCATAAGGCGTTGTCCTCGTGCACTGAGGTTGTGAGTTCAATCCCCGGGCGGGGCACATAGGAGAAGCACTCAACAAGGGCACAGCTTAAATATCCTGCTCACAAAGACGAGGGGATATTTCAAAATGAACACAAATCCCCTGGGTTTTGCGAGCAGTATAGAACAACAAGTGGATGCCCCTCTCTCTCTCCCAACCCCCTTCTCTCAAATCAGTAGAACAATTTAAAATAAGAAAGAGAAACAGGAAGGAACTGGTCAACGTGGAGGAACCTTGAGAACGTTGTGCTGAGCGAAATGAGCGGGTCACCAAGGACAAATCCGTAGGATCCCGTTCAGATGAATAGTGGAATCCACGGAGATGGAGACGACTGAAAGGAGGGGAAGGAGAAGGTGGGGGTGGGGGCGGGTGGAGGGAGGGAATGAGCCTTTAATGGGGAGGAAGTTTGGGAAGATGAGAAAGTCCCGGAGAGGACAGTGGTGGTGGTCACACAACAGTGTGAACAGGAGGACCTCACACCGCTGAGCCGTACACTCAGACGTGGTAAAAACGGTATGTATACTTTGTGTATTTTACCACATGTTTTTTAAATTTTTTTTTTAATTTTTTTAAAATTTATTTTATTTATTCATTTTAGAGAGGAGACAGAGAGAGAGAGAAAGGGGGGAGGAGCTGGAAGCATCAACTCCCATATGTGCCTTGACCAGACCAGTGCAGGGTTTTGAACTGGCGACCTCAGTGTTCCCAGGTCGACACTTTATCCACTGCGCCACCACAGGTCAGGCCATTTTTTTAAAATTTAAAATACATGCATGACACATGTATTTATTTTTATCAGAATTTCTCTGGAAGCAGGGGCACCGAATGCGGGCAGGCGCACGGCTGGTCCGGGCTGACGACTGGCCGCTGCTGTTCCTAACTTCTCCGCGTGAGCACACGCACCGCTGTGCGTGGAAACAACAGCAGGCGGCCAATCCGCTGAGCCGAGCCGAAGGCGGACAGCAGCCCGGCCGGCCCGACTGTCTGCCCCGCTGGCTGGCCTCGGACATGCAAGCTGGTGGACTGACCGCAGCCAGGCCCACAGGAAGGGGTCGGTCGGCCCTGCATGACCCCATGCTTCAGGGATAGAGCACCAGAAGCAGCAGCAGGAAAGGCCGTCTCTGATTCTAGAGAAGATGGTAAAGGGCCAGAAGGCGTAGGGTCCTCCGGTCTGCCCCCAGCACTTCCTCCATCCTGTCCCTCCCCCACCCTGACCCAAAGCAAGAACGGCCTGTGGGCAGAGCCGGCTGTTCAGCGAAGGGGACCGGAGGGAACCGGCACCGGCAAATCACTCCTGGCCGGCTGAGCAAGTGGGTTCTCAGGCCATCAATAAATGATGAGTGGTTGCTGCGGCAACCGCCCGGTGCCCATATTTCATCTCCCGGAGACTGGGGAATGCTCGCCGGCTGCCCTGTGAAGCCAGGCTGAATGGGAAGGGGCTCTCGCCTCCGGCCCGCCTTGGCCCTGGCCGGACCCCGGGAGGGGGCGCTGAGCAGGGGGTGGATGTTCCCCGGGTGGGTGGAGTTCCCCCAAGAGACAGAAGGAATGGGTTTGAGGCCAGGAGAGCAGAGGACAGCGCTGCTTGGGGTGTGAACGGGAGCGGAATTCAACCCGGAGCTGACCCTTGCTCTCCACTAGATCGTCCAGGTCCTGTGACTCCTCTAAGCCTCAGTTTCCCCTTCTGTAAAAACGAGGTAGAAGCTGTTCTTGCCCCCATCCAGGGGTGCGGAGAGGGTCTATGGGAACATGCACAGTGCTTGGCACATATCAGCACTCAGTAGACCCATGATGGCGAACCTATGACACACGTGTCAGCACTGACACGCGTAGCCATTTTCGATGACACGCGGCCGCATACCAGAGAAGTACGGGGCCGCATGCCGAGAAGGACATTTCATCCTCGGCTCCTGCACGGCCAGGTGCAGTAGCTGAGGATAAAACATTTGCTGCAGTGTAGACACTCTGTGCTGGATGGAGGTCTGGAGGCCAAAACAACAGAACTCCGGCACAGAGCGTCTAGTTCTGGGACTTCCGGTGAGGCCGTTTTTCTCGAAGTGACACACCACCCGAGTGATGCTCGGACTTTTGACGAATTTTGACACACCAAGCTCAAAAGATTGCCCATCACTACAGTAGACATTATCTAAGGTTATGGCTGTGGGTCAGGAAGCTCACATTCTAAGACTATACATTTATTTATATCTAGCCACATGGGTCCATTTGGTGGTCTGTATTCTGGGCGTAAACCCATCATTCCTACAGCGTTCCTTCCCTTCTCACCCGAAAGGTACCTTTCCACATTCCTTGTGCCGTCCACGGTGCTGGTGATCAAGTCTCCCCGCGCCGTGTGTCTGAAAAGGAAGATGTGTTCGCTGGGTGTAGAATTCTGGATTGACCACTCTTTCTCCCGTGCAGCCCTTCAGAGACCGTGCCCCCAGCTCCCTGACCTCTCTCGTTCCCGATGAGGAGTCTGCTACTTCCCTCGTCCCCGCTCTCCCAGCCAGGGTGTCTTCTTCTGTTAGCTGCTTCTAAGGCTGTTTCCCCTTACACTGGGGTGGGGCAATTAGATCACAGTGCCCCCAGCTGTAATTTCCTTTTCTCTTTCTTTTTATTTTAAAGGAGGGGAGAGAGAGAGAGAGAGAGAGAGAGAGACGAGAAGTATCAACTCATAGTGGCGGCACTAGTTGTTCATTGATTGTTTTCTCATATGTACCTTGACTGGGGTCCAGTTGAGTCAGTGACCCCTTGTTCCAGCCATCGACCTTGGGCTTCGAGCCAGCGGCCTTGGGCTCAAGCCAGCAACCTTGGGCTCGAGTCAGTGACCACAGGGTCATATCTATGATCCGGTGCTCAAGATGCCGACCCTGCGCTCAAGCCGGTGACCTGGGGGTTTTGAACCTGGGTCCTCAGCATCCCAGGTCTATGCTCCATCCACTGTGCCACCTCCTGGTCAGGCTGCAGTTTTCTACCCTCTTCTTGTGCCTGGGGTTCACTGAGCATCCTGAATGTGTGGGTTTATGGGGGCTTTTAAAATCAAATTTGGACAGTTAGAAGCTATGACATCTTCACACATTCTTCCGCTCCTCTCTCCCTTTCAGGGGCCCCAAGTGCACTGTGGCGGGGGGTGGAGGGAGGCCCCTGAAATGCTCCCACAGCTCCCTGGTGGGCTGTTCATACTTCTGCAGGGTTTCCTTGTCTTCTCCCTCTGGATGCCTCGCCCATGGTCATGTCTCCAAGCATCTTTCTTTCCTGCGACGGTTCATCCTCCTTGGTGCATTTTCCACCTCTGGCTCTAGCAGTGTGACGGGGGGGGGTCTCTTTTGCAGTGTCTGTGTTTCTACCCAACACACGGTTTTTCCTCTGGCGTGTCTGAGCCCGTGGTGACTGTTTCCACGTCCTCGCCGGCCGGTCCCGACATCCAGGGCAAGCGCTGGGTCCGTTTCATGGGTTGGTTTCTCTCCTCGTTGAGGGGAGGTCATCGTCTCCTGCTGATTGTGTGCCTGGCGGTTTCTGATGGAATGCCGGACCATTCTGCAAGTTCACTTTGTCGGGTGCCGAATATTTCTCAGGCGTGCGTGTACGCAGTTTATTGAGCTTCGCTTTGGGACACATTTATTTTGAACAGTTTGGACCTTTCGGGTCTTGCGTTTAAGCTTTTTCTTAGGCAGGACCTGCCGGTGGGTAACGTGGGTTCATTATTCCCCCCCAACAGAGGTAGACCTTCTGTACTCCCTCCCCAGTGGCCCCCAAATCACGATGTCTCCTGTGTGCCCCGTAGGGACAAGCAGACGCCCAGCCCCAGGTCAGTCCCGAGGGCTGTCTCCTCTGGTCCTTTGGGGGAGTCGGTCCTCGCCAGGCCTCAGGAACTTAGCTACATGCACACAGAGAGGGGCATGCCGGGGAGGGACCCCTCCAAACCTCCCCGCCCACTTGTTTTCTGGAACAGCTCCTTCCTCCTCTCTGCCTCAGGCCTCCCCACCCCAGGCTCCTCCTGCACCCCCTCCCTGCCTCTGCCTGGGAGCTCCCTCCAGGCTATGAGCTGGTGCCTTCATGGGGATCACTCCCATTTTTTTGTACCCCTCTGCAATCACTGTCCTTCTCTGCCCATGGTCCATTGCCTTGAAAACCGCGGTTTCTGAGATGATGTCTGGATGTGGGAGGCTGGGGAGGAAGCTCACTGAAGGCTTTGAGCAGATTCCTGCTGGGGTCACAAGCTAGTCCCAAGCCCC
Organism: Rhynchonycteris naso; assembly: GCA_037038555.1. NCBI lineage: Eukaryota > Metazoa > Chordata > Mammalia > Chiroptera > Emballonuridae > Rhynchonycteris > Rhynchonycteris naso. The sequence continues at coordinate 2,157,005 of CM072996.1, read as the reverse complement.
GAGCACGGGGGCCACCAGGTCCAGCATTGCGGTCCCTGTCACCCCCACGTCAAGGGGAGACAAGGGAAAGGGGAGAGTCCCATGTCCCCTGGGCCCGTCTTTCCTCCTGTCTTTATCCGTCTATTCGAAAGGACCTTCCTTATCGCCCGATGCTCTCGGGAGACGGTGAGTGACAAACTTGGGAGACCACGCGAGGGAGGCGCCACAGCCAGGCGGGCAGAGAGCGCAGGAATGTGCGGGCCCTTTGGGAGGATGGAGCCCCACAGGGAAGCTGGGCATCTGCCCCCCCCCAGCAGGGGCCAGGAGGAGGGTCTGGAAGCCCCAGAGGGGACATATGCCCAGGTGGCAATGAGTCTGAGATGCCTACAGGGCATGGTTCTCACAAATACTCTCCTGTCTTCCTCAGATACAGCCGGCCTGCTCTCCGCCTTCCTGCCCGGCCTCCACTTCTGCAGGGCCATGGCACTGGGACCCTATCTCTGGACAAGGGTCCAGGACGCGCTCCTGGCTCCGCCGTTCCAGCCTCCTGGGCGACCCTGAGCCGCGCCGCTGACCTCCAACCAGTGGGTCTCCCTAATAAAAATTTACCGCCACTTCATGAGATGTTTAAACTCCATATTTCACTATGAAAAGGTGAGATAGAGCCAGCACCTTCTGAGAAAGGATTTTCCTGGGTACAGACAGGCGTTTTATAGATCAAAGCCATAGAAATAAAATAAATATGACCAGAGAGCGGGAAGGAGCAGGTGGTCCTGTCCAGGGAGCTCCTGGGGAGCGCTGGGCAGGTGCGTGCGGGGGCGGGGGAGGGGGGGGGAGGGTGCAGCACAGGCTGGAGGGGGCGGGGACGCCATCCAACCGCATGCACGCTCCGTCTGGGGCAGCTTCCCTGCTGGCCTCTCCTCCCCACAGAGTCCATCACTGTCCAGATTCAGAGCCTCAGAGAACCGCTGCAAACTTCTGTGCCCACGTTTCCACCCGACCCCCCGGCAGCGTCTCAGAGAAACTTCTGGAAACAGGCGCCCGGTGACCATTCTCCGTGTGCTGCGTGCGAACTTGTCATGAAAGTACGCGCCCCCCCCAACACAATCCGGGGCTCCAGGGAGCGCCGTCTCCGCCGGGGTCACCTTCAAAGACTCAAGAGTCCGAAAGCCGAAATGTACAAACACAAGAGGTCCAGGCCTTTACTCAAATGATTGTAGAAAAGATCGAAGTGATGGGATCAGAGAGCGCGGCCCCTGACCAAGTCCTTCACCTTCTGTTCCTCCCACAGCCACTGACACTCCTGGTCCCTGCGCTGCCGGGGTCTGCCTGATCGCGCCCCCCTGAAGGAGAAGGCTCAGTCCTAATCCTGGGGCTGAGGACAAGTCCCTGAGTCCCCAGGTCCCACTTCCACGAAGCAAGAGTGGTCACAGCACCACCACCTCCCAGGAAGTCACGCGTATGAAACCGAACACAGGTAGCGAACCACCTGGCAAAAGTGTAAAATGGGGCACCCCCTGGGAAGAGCGTCCTCTGGTCCAATGGGGCTCTCTAGACAACAACCCCTTCTCTGCTAGGGCACCGGACCCCCCGGGGCGTCCAGTGGGCGGGATTCAGAGCCCTCCTGTGCCACTGGTGACTGTGCGGGCAGCCAGGAAGCGCAGGGCTCTGGCGTGCTGGCTGGGAGAGGAAGGAACCGGGCAGATGGCTCATGGGCAGGCTGGTGGCACCGCCCACGTGGGCAGGCGTCACAGAATGCCGTGTGCTGCCTCCTCTGTTCCACATCAGGGGACGCCCTGGGCCCAGGAGACAGGCCTCCAGAGTCTCGGCCTTGCTGCCTGTCCTCCGGGAAGCCTTCCTTGGTCGCCTCCACAAGGCATGGCTTCTCTCGCTCCCAGAGCACTTGAGCTGCCCTCATCCAGAGAGACAGCTGTTCATGCACCTGTCACCCCACCAGACTGTGGCTCTGTGGGGGCAGAAATGGAGCCTGGTTTTCCATTTCTTTGGATCGCTCCCAGTTTCCTCAACTGGCACGTCGACTGACTCGGGAGAAACATTTATAGAGCGAAGGATGCATGGATGGTGGATGGATGGATGGTGGATGCATGGATGGTGGATGCATGGTGGATGCATGGATGGTGGATGCATGGTGGATGCATGGATGGTGGATGCATGGTGGATGCATGGGTGGTGGATGGATGGTGGATGCATGGATGATGGATGGATGGATGGATGGATGGTGGATGGATGGTGGATGCATGGATGATGGATGGATGGATGGATGGATGGATGGTGGATGCATGGATGATGGATGGATGGATGGTGGATGCATGGATGGGGGATGCATGGATGGGGGATGCATGGATGGGGGATGCATGGATGGGGGATGCATGGATGGGGGATGCATGGATTGTGGATGGATGGTGGATGCATGGTGGATGCATGGATGGGGGATGCATGGATGTTGGGTGGATGGTGGATGGATGATGGATGCATGGATGGTGGATGGATGGATGGTGGATGCATGGATGGTGGATGCATGGATGCATGGATGGTGGGTGGATGGTGGATGGATGGTGGATGCATGGATGGTGGATGGATAGATGGTGGATGGATGATGATTGGATGGTGTATGAAAGAACAGACAGAAAAATGGACAGAAGAATGGATGGGAGGATGGACGGACACATGGACAAACTTATAATCAGCATATAAGTAGAGGAATAATGTATGGTGCAGAAAAGCGAGAGGGAGGCAGACGCAGGGCCTGGGCCTGGATCCGAGGCAGGAGGCCCGAGGACAGCAGCCCAGGGACGCAGGACCAAGGCAGCAGAGCCAGGAGCCGGGAATAAGGAAGCCTGCACGCCCACCCCTAGAGCCCAGGAGCCCATCTTCATGAAGGAGCTGACTTGGGGCAGGGGTCCCATCAGAGATAGAAACTGAGGTCTCAGCTGCTCCGTCCCTGGCACTGCCACCCTCCTGATAGGGTGTCGCTTGCAGTCCTGCGGCCACCATGCCCACAAAGAGAGAGTCCCCAAGAACAAAGAGATCCTGGAACCCAGAGCAGGAGCAGGGTCCCTCCTTGCCCAGGTGATTCGAATGACCCTCTGAGGCTCCCCTTGTCCCCTCCTCCTTCCACCAGGTAAAACACACAGATCCAGATACCCAGAACTTTAAAAACCACCCAGCTCGGGCTGCCCCGAAACACCCTCAGGGCGCTGCCAGTCACCCGTGGCCCCGCCCCCAGCCTTTCCCACGGGTTCCTCTTGGGGCAGGACCCCACTCTTCCATCCCTACACAATGCTGCTCATTGGATCTCCACTCCTCAAGTTCTGGGTGGGGAAACTGAGGCTCAGTAACAAGAGGTAAGTTGCCTCTGGCCAAAGGTGCGCAGGGCCGGAGAGGCCAAGCTGACCCCAGACCCAGGTCTGCTGTAGGCCACTGGACAAAATCCCCCTGCCGACTATACCAGCTTTGTGGGGGTCTGCCCCATCCCCAGCTGACCCGGAGGGGCTTGAAAACATCCACCTGGAAGCCCCTGGCATCTGGAAGGCCGAAGGGAGGTGTGGGGACCTGCCAAGCACCAAGAGCCCATCCCCAGAATCCTCTGGGCACCCGGGACACATGCCCCCCCCAACCCTCGGACACCTAAGGAGCAGGTGTGGTCACCTATTCACCGGTGAGGGAGCCAAGCCCAGAAAGGTTCAGTACTGGTACCGGGCACAGGGCGAGGGAGGGGCACCGGTCGCCGACCCTGATGCCCACCGCACTGAGAGGTGCTACACCCCACTTCTCCTCCCCTAAAGCGCAGGCGTGGAAGTGAAGCCCCCTCCTGGGCCTCCTTCAGCTCCGGGGGCGGAGGCTGCTCTTCCTACACTGCCCCACAGCTGCCCAGGCCCTGTCCACTTCAGGAACTCTCTGAGCACGGGGCCAGGCGTCCAGAGGGACAGTCCCCTGGGAGCCTCCCGTGCTATAAAAGAACAAGGGGCATTTTATGGGAAACGGTTGTGAGTCTGAGCCAAGGAAGGCTTTCTGTGCTTGGTGACCTGATTTCTCCGGGGGGGTGGGGGGTGCGGTGGGGATTCTGTGTCCTGTTGGAACAGATGAAAATGAATTTGTCTTCCATTCAGAAGGAGCCTGGCCCAGCCCAGCGGGGAAGCTCAGTGCTGTCTTCTGCCAGCGCGCCCGCCCGGTGCCAAGGCCGTTTGTGGGGAGCAGTGCGCCCCTGGCTCGGGAACAGAGCGGAGCATGCTCGGTGCCTCCACGCACAAGCCCCAAGCACAGACACAGGTGTGCCAGGGTCCGGGCACCTGGTCGTTCCCACGAGTCAGGGCTGAGGGTTTCTGGGGGGGGGGGAGGCAGCCCCCAGGGGATTCAGATCCAGGGAGGCGGGGTCCCAGCCTGAAGCCACGCCGAGGTTAGCACCAAGCTGGGCCGCAGACCCTGGCTTGCCCCGCTCCTGCCCTGGCCCACAGGGACTCTGCCCACACCACTGGCCACCTTCCGGCCCTGGCCCACTGCCTTCCAGGCGCCAGTGCCCGCTCCACCGCCCGCTCCCAGACCAGCACACGTCTGCACACACCGACTCCTGGCATGTGTGTGCGCCCAGGCAGGTGTGCACAGCCCAGTCCCCCCCACCCCCACCTCCAGCAGCCCCTCACTCTCTTCTCCACTCTTCCCAGGTCTCCCAAACTCCTTGAGTGGGCTTCCAGCGCCCTCTCGTGGTCAGTCGAGAGCTGGCCACCACCTTCTGTCCTGGACAGCAGCAGGGCCCCCTCCCTGCCTCACACAGAGGATGGGGGGCTCAGGCAGCAGACTCTGAAGGCAGGAGGACAGAGGGAGGTGTGAAAGGGACCGCCACAGAGGCCAAGCATGGCCTGAGGTGATGAGCTCCTGCAGTCTGGGCTGGGATGGCCTCAAGGGGACCAGAGGGCGGACTGAGCCGAAGGAGTGACATCCAAGGTCCCCTCTGTGAGCAGCCGTGATTTCGATGTTTTAGGGCCCACGGTCATCATATTGAACCCACATTTACCTGACTGCCGAGGACCCCGCCCGGAACCAGGCTGGGTGGCTTTACCCTCAGAGCACCCAGTCTGGGGGGCAGGTAAGTAGACTGAGCCATGTGGTCAGCCACCAGAGAGAGGTGCAGGGTCTCATGGGAGCTCCCAGGAGGAGTCTGTGGTACCCTAGTCTGCAGGCTGGGCAGGCTGCAGGGGCTGGGGAAGGGGCAAGAGAGGTGGCCAGAATTACAGGAGAGAGCCTGACCAGGCGGTGGCGCAGTGGATAGAGAGTCGGACTGGGATGCGGAAGACCCAGGTTCGAGACCCCGAGCTTGGCAGCTTGAGCGCGGGCCCATCTGGCTTGAGCAAAAGCTCGCCAGCTTGGACCCAAGGTCGCTGGCCCCAGCAAGGGGTGGCTCGGTCTGCTGAAGACCCGCGGTCAAGGCACATGTGAGAGAGCAATCAATGAACAACTAAGGTGTCGCAACAAGAAACTGATGACTGATGCTTTTCACCTCTCTCCGTTCCTGTCTGTCTATCCCTATCTATCCCTCTCTCTGACTCTCTCTCTGTCCCTGTAAATTTTAATTAATTAATTACAGGAGGGAACAGGAAGGGTCCGTAGGGACTACTCTGGGAGCAAGGGGGGTCCTGAGCAGAGCATGGGTGTGGACAGATGGGTGAGTTAGGAGGACGACTCTGGTGGCTTGGCATAGAGCCCTGCCTGGGAAATAGTTGGGGACAACCTGGGGCCATAAGGGTGGGAAAGAGGGGACAGCTGGGGACCCCAGGCCAGGGCGGGAACTCCCGGAGAGGCTTCCTGAGGGAGATGGAGGCTGCAGGTGGCTCCACAGGCTCCGGCCAGGACTGGGGTGTCCAGCACAAGGACAACAGTAGATCAGGGGCCTGGGGGGGTGGGGGGGGCACACAGCCTCACAGCCCCTTCCCATCTTCCAGGTGACTGTGGTGGAACTACCGAGTTAGGAGGAAACGCCGCTCCCCGGGCTCAGCCTGGCAAAGGGAAGAAGGACAGTTTCCCGTAAAACAATGTTACGAAGCCTGGTGGGTGCGAGCCCGTCTTCAGAAGGCCGCCTGGTGGCACGCAGGGTCTGCGGGTCTGCGCTGAGGAAACGTCAGGAGGAGCTGCCCAGGCAAACCTCAGACGATGGCAGAATCCAGCTCTGTGTGGGGGTCTACCTGCAGTAAGTGGACACCTCCATGTCCGTGGGCTGGGAACAGAGGACAGAGCGGCCCCACAGCCAGGGGCGTCTGCTTGCAGGGCTGGGCTCACTCTCCCCTCTCAATTTACTGACGTCACTTCACGTGCTGGTTCTGGCACTCAGCCTTCAATGTAAGATTCCCGATCAATCATGGGACGGTTGCTTTTACATGGCAATCTGACCTGGGCAACGGGACACTCAAACGTTATCCCGGTGTGCCTGTGAAGGTGTTTCCGAGTGGGATTAACATGTGGGTCCGTAACTGAGCAAAGCAGATGGCCCTCCCACTGTGGGTGGGCCACAACTCATCAGTTGAAGAACTGGGTAGAATCAAAAGGCTCCACCTTCCTGTAAGTTCAGGGGGAATTTGCTCTTGCTGCCTGGCTGGCACGGGCTGGTGCTCTTTGCTGCTCGGAGAGAAACTGCAGCAGCTCTTTGCTGTCCTGCTGCTGATCTCGGAACCATCAGCTTCCACAATCACGGAAGCCCACCCCTCCCGGGAACTCTCTTCCCGTTAGACGCACATCTGATTGGTGCTGTTTCCCTAGAGACCCTGGCTAATAAGTAAGGAAATGCCGAGTGTCCCCTGAAAGGGGCCCTGACCCTGTCCTGGTCTGAGTGTCAGCCATGGTCACTCCTGCCTGTGAGTCCCACTCCCTCCAAAGCCACTGCCCCCAGAGGTTGCTCACCATGTGTAAGGGCAGCTGAACGAGCTCCAGAGGCCGACCCAGAAGTGCAGAGGCCACCAGCTTTTGCCAGAACTCACACAGGTGACAGGGCTGCCCTGAGCCCAGGATGAGCCAATGTCCCGGGACCAGCGTCCTGTCCCCAGAGGAGCCATGCTGCTGCCCACTCTGCCACGGCTCATTGGCGGTCCAGAGAGCTTTCCCGCCTGGATGCACGACTTTGCTGACTGGTACTGAGGAGCAATCAATCGACCCGATTCTGCACTTGGCCCAGTGCCAGGCCTGGCTTGCAGGCTCCAGGACCCAGACCACAGAGCTCTGCACTCCGAGGGGGCTGGAGGGAGCCCACTGCCAGAACTCGGCCCTGTGTCTGCCCCCAGGCCCACGGGGGAAGCAGGGCCCTGGCACCCCGTCTCCGCCTCTGGGGAGTGGCCTGCATCATCAACAGCCTGTGGAGGAACAGGGACTTCAGAGCTGAAGAGAATCTATTCCTGTGCACAGGTGACTCCCCGTGTGACCTTACACAGGCCTTGCTCGTCTGGGCCTGCGTGTCCTCCTCAGAAAGTCGGGTGACGCCATGCACGCTAAGTGCCGAGACAGGAGCTCTGACTCCTGGTCAGTTCTCAAAACCTGGTGGAGCCAGAGTGGCGCCCGTCTGAAGAGACAGTGTTGGCGGGAGGGGCACCTGTCGGGAAATGGCCCTGGAGACCACCTGCTGAAGGCCAGCTCCTCAGCCGGGCGGGGAGAGCAGGGTCCCATCACAAGGCAGGCAAGGGACCACCCCGGGCAGCATTTCCACAGTGGGCTCCTTCACGAGTCTTCCCAGCGAACATCCGCTGAGTCACGTGAATCTGAGGAAGTCCATGCCTGCCCGGCCTGTGGCAGCTCACGGAGCACAGCAGTGTGATGACGGCGGGCTTCACCTACGGCGACGCTGCCCACATTGACCTTCACGCCTGTAACAGCTCGCAGGACGGGCGTTCCGAGCAGCACGCAGGAAATTCTGTCAAAATGTGTTTTGGAGTAAGTCGAAGAGTGTGACCTCTGGCCCCTGCGCTGTGACATCCTGTCCCTGTCCCCACGCAGTGCTGAGCCCTGCCATCCCTGGTTCTCAGAATGGCTTCTCTGCAGCCCGGTCAGGACAGGAAATCGTTACCCTAATGAAGCGGCTGGTACCCGTGTCCACGATGGGTCAGAACCAGGCACTCCGCAAACGGGCTTCTCAGCCACACAGATGTGGACAGTCTTCGCTCCTGCGAGCCCCTGGCAGTCAGCTGCCCAGAGCAGAGAGGACAAGAGACCTTCCCCACCAGGATGGATGAGACTTAAAAGAGCTGCTATATGGCCCCGGGCGCTGAGGATGGCTCCATGGCCTCCGCCTCAGGTGCTAGAATGGCTCTGATTACAACAGAACAATGCCCCAGATGGACAGAGCATCACCCCCTGGTGGGCATGCCGGGTGGATCCTGGTCAGGCGCATGCGGGAGTCTGTCTGTCTGCCTCCCCCCACTCCTTCTCACTTTGGAAAAATACAAATAAATAAATAAAATTGAAAAAATAAATAAATAAAAAGAAAGCTGCTATAGCCTTGGCCAGCTGGCTCAGCGGTAGAGCATTGGCTTGGTGTGTGGAAGTCCCGGGTTCGATTCCTGACCAGGGCACACAGGAGAAGCACCCTTCCCCCTCTCCTTTCTCTCTGTCTCTCTCTTCCCCTCCCACAGCCAAGGCGCCATTGGAGCAAAGTTGTCCCGGGCACTGAGGATGGCTCCATGGCCTCTGCCTCAGGTGCTAGAATGGCTCTGGTTGCAACAGAGCATCGCCACAGATGGGCAGAGCATCACCCCCTGGTGGGCATGCCGGGTGGATCCCGGTCAGGTGCTTCTGGACTGCCTCCCGCTTCTAACTTTGAAAAAACACACACAAAAAAAGCAGCTAAAGCACCTCCTTAAGAGAAGCAGGGCCTGACCTGTGGTGGCGCAGTGGATAAAGCGTCGACCTGGGAACACTGAGGTCGCCAGTTCAAAACCCTGCACTGGTCTGGTCAAGGCACATATGGGAGTTGATGCTTCCAGCTCCTCCCCCCTTTCTCTCTCTCTCTCTCTCTCTCTCTCTCACTCTATGTCTCCTCTCTAAAATGAATTTTAAAAAATTATTTTTAAAAAAAGAAGCAGGAGGTCAGTGCCAGGAATTGCCGGGAAAGGGACATCTCTGTGCTCCGTGGCTTTGCCCCCTCCATCCCCCAGGGCACACTGAGGGTGTTCACACTGGTGTTTCCAGCATTTAAGAGACAGCATTGGTCACCCTTGGCGCTAATCCACGGCAAGGCGTGACTGCCCCCTGCTGGACACTCTCCTGCCTGCTCCCAACCTCTCCAGTGGGCGAATCCTGGCACCCAGCGGCCAGAGCGGGCATCTCTGCACCCTAGGTACCAAAACCATCAGAAACGGGGGCTGGGAACTGGGTCAGGAGAGGGGGACGCTCGCCCCGAGCGCCGAATGATTTGAGGCGACGCCAGGAAACTCAACTGTCGAGATTTTTTTCAAGTATTTCATGCAACTTTTAAAATCAAAACGAATGCAAATAATACCCAGAATGAGCAAAATAGCGAATGTTAAATAAAATAAACACAGGATCTGACCCCACCTCCCCTTGCCCGGGCCCAAAGGTGGTGTGGAGTCCTTCTCGGCTGCAGGGAAACTGACCTACCTACGTCAGCTCAGGGCTTTCCCTGGAGAGAGGGGGTTATAGAAGTCTGCTCAGCGGCCACCACGGAACACCATAGGCTGGGGGAGTGTAGGGGGGAGGCTTAAACAGAGTTTGTTTTCCTGCAGGCCGGAGGCCAGGGTCCCAGGTCAAGGGGCCGGCCGGTTAGGTCCCTGGTGAGGCCTCTCTTCCTGGGGTATAGCAATCATCTCGCTGTGACCTGCGAGGCTCACCCCTGTGACCTGTCCAACCCTAACCACTTCCCCACGGGCCCTGTCTCCAAACACCACCATGCCGGGGGTTAGGGCTTTTCAGGGATGGAATTTGGGGGCGCAGATCAGTCCATCACCACGAGATACAAACACGAGAAGCAGAGAAAGCCTCCTGGCCCCTCCGCCTCCTCCCTGGCTCCCCTTGACACCTACCTGGGAGAATACAGACCAGCGGTGTGGACCTCCGGCCTGCCCAGAGCCCCCAGCCCTTGGCAAAGGGGCTAAGTGGGGCCCCAACACGGCACAGGCTCCCCCTGCCTGCACCAGCCTTGGCGTCCCCACAATGAGGACCAGACTCCCCTGTCCCTCTTCAATAGCTAGCTATGGGGCTGCTGGCATGACCATGTCCCAGCCCATGGGGCCTAGTGGATCCAGGGCTAAAAGTAGGAGGAGCAGGAGGACCCTCCTCATGATGACCCTCTGTCCCGTGAGGACCCTCTACCCTGTGAGGACCCTCTGCCCCGTGAGTACCCTCTGCCCTGTGAGGACCCTCTGCCCCGTGAGGACCCTCTGCCCCGTGAGGACCCTCTGCCCCGTGAGGACTCTCTGCCCCATGAGGACCCTCTGCCCCGTGAGGACTCTCTGCCCCGTGGGGACCCCGAGCTGACAGATGCTTAGTCTCCAAGACTCCCCACAGAGGGCCCGTGGTCACGCAGTGACAACCAGATTGTACAGACTGGCAGCCTTGGTCCATGCCCGTCCGGGCCCTGCCACCCAGGACCAGGCCACTACAGAGATGGACCGGGGTTTCTCTGGGCATCTCCAACCAAACAGAACTGATTCCTTGGGCAATTCTACAAGAGGTCCTAAGTTTCCTTTCCCACCAAAGGAACGCCTAGTGGTGCAAGGAGCACTCTACCTAGAACTCTGTGCCTGGGAGGCCCGGCCAGCGCTGGACACCGGGCCGCACAGGGGTGTTCCTGTGCACGACCACTCCCTGCACTGACCACCAGCTCCTTTCTTTGTTTTTTATTTTAAGTGCTTTCCCAAAAGAGCGGGAAAGCAGATATTCAAACAAACACATCTATGCAAATGTCCAGAGCAGCACAGCTCACAAGCGGAACATGGGAAAAACAACCCGTGTGTCCCTCTGGGGATGATGGGTGAATAGATGTGGTCCGTCCACACCACCACGGGTCAGCCTGGGAGAGGAATCTGACGTTCTAGCACATGCTATAAGGATGAACCTCAAAAACGTTACGCTGCCTGACCAGGCGGTGGCGCAGTGGATAGAGCGTCGGACTGGGATGCGGAAGGACGCAGGTTCGAGACCCCGAGCTCGCCAGCTTGAGCGCAGGCCCATCTGGCTTGAGCAAAAGCTCATCAGCTTGGACCCAAGGTTGCTGGCTCCAGCAAGGGGTGGCTCGGTCTGCTGAAGGCCCGTGGTCAAGGCACATGTGAGAAAGCAATCAATGAGCAACTAAGGTGTCGCAACGGCAATGAAAAACTAATGATTGATGCTTTTCACCTCTCTCCGTCCCTGTCTGTCTGTCCCCGTCTGTCCCTCTCTCTGACTCTCTCTCTGTCCCTGTCACGTGAGTGTTTGGGCTTCCTCCGTTAGCGTCGTAGTTACGGACTCCGTGGGCGGACTACGAGTTTGATTGCCGTGTGAAAAGGGATCAGCCCCTACGACCCAGTATCTCCAGCACCTGCTGCAGGTTCTCCTGCCTCTCCAGCTTGCTCCTCCCCTAAGGTCTCTCTCCCACCTCGCAATGCCCCCTTCCAGGGTGCAAGCCAACCACAGGAATAAGGGTCAGCGACTGTTTCTTACTCTCCTGTTCTGTCATTTCTTCCTGTGACTACGGGAGGACAGTATATTCATGTCCTTCTCCCTTTTCTGTGGCTTCGTTGTTTACATTCTAGATGATGACTTTACAGCTGGGTCAGGATAGGCGCGTGACGTAGGCTAGGGTGTGTTTCGGCTTAAAACACCGAAATTCGGGTCACGTCATTGTCGTAGGGACGGAGCTGTGTCGTAACCCGAAGACTGCCAACTCCTTCTGCGTCAAATACCCAGTCAGCCAATCGACAGAGACGGACAGCAGACGGGTGGATCCCAGAGCAGGTTGGACCGGGATGGGAAGTGACCGCCCACCAGGACAGGTTTCCACTGTGGTGAGAAAAACGTTGCAGAATTAGACAGGGAAAGTTAGCTGTACAACGCTGTAAAATGGTTCACGTGCTGGCCCTCCGAGTTCCAGCGGGGATATTCTGGGGCCTCTAGACCACCCCATTCTCCTAGCATCTGGGAGCTGGTCCTTTCTGTCCCCAAGCACAAGAACAGAGGTGCGTTCCTTCATTCAAGATTCCCGCGTGAGGCTATAACCCCAGCCTTGCGGAGGCCTGAGGGACTCTGGCATAGAGCTAACCACAGGGTCCCAAAGCCACCGACCCACTTCCCATTGAGAGGTGGGGTCTCTGTCCCTCTCCTTGAAGCTGGGTGCACTGGGACACTGCTTCTAACAGAAGACAGGGGGCGGGAGGCACACGGGTTCGCAGGCTGGTCAGCACATGCCAGGTAACTATTCCTGGTACCCTAGCTCCCTGGACGCTCCGTCTGGGGTGCTCCCTCTCGGAAACTGACCACTGTCCTGGGAGAAGCCCAAGCCAGGTGGAGTGGCCATGAGCAGGTGCTCTGGTCAGCAGCTGCTGCTGAGCCCAGCGTCATGTTCCAGGCCCGGGTCACCCCCGGCATAGGGCGGAACAGAGGCAAAGCCACCCCATTGCACCGGCCCGAAGTCCTGACCCCCAGGCCCCATGCGCGTCCTAAGAGCATGCTGTTTCACCTGGAGGTGGGGGTGCTGTGTTCCACAGAGACAGAGAACCGGGCGTCAGGGAAGGTTTATTTGATTGATGCTGTTCCACTGCTTCCAATGGGAACAACCCAAAATGGACATCGTTTTCTGTCTAACATTCGTGTTTTGCAAACATCCGAGCCTGCCGTGAAGACCTGGTGACCAGCAGTGTTCTCAGGACGTAGGGAACCTGCTGGACAACTCGGCCGCTCACAACTTTCCATCCCGGGGGGGCAGAGACATGGCCCCAACCAGCTTATCCCAGAAAGGAGGGTACCAGCGGTGGAGGCGGCCCCAGCCTGAGTCCAGACTCCAGGGAGAGCCCGTCGGGTCGGGAGATTCTGCCTCTCCCTCCCTCCCTCTCTCCCCTCCCTCCCTCCCTCTCTCCCTCTCCCTCCCTCCCTCTCTCCCTCTCCCTCCCTCCCTCTCTCCCTCTCCCTCCCTCCCTCTCCCTCCCTCCCTCTCTCCCTCTCCCTCCCTCCCTCTCTCCCTCTCCCTCTCTCTCTTTCTCTCTTGCCCTCTTCTGCAAATAAACCTTCCCCACATGGCCAGGGGAAGGAAAGATGTGGCTGCAGGGGTCCAGGCTGACAATGTCCCAGGTCAGCGACCTGGATGGAAGGTCTCCCCCCTCAGAGCATGTCCCATGTGCAGACGTACATCCACACTCACACCTGCACACATGCATGCACACGTATACCCATGCACACACAGGTAGCACTCAGTCTATACAGTCAGCCTCTGGGTCATCATTTCTATTTCTGTATAAGCAGCATGCAACAGGAGTACACACATGTGCACACGTGCACAGATGTACACACATGTGCACATGCACAGGAGCACACACATGTGTACTGTGCACAGCTATGCACATATGTGCGCGTGCATAGGTGTGTGTGCACATGCATGTGTGCGCAGACCTGCGCAGGTGCATGCATGACGCATGCACCTGTTTACACACATGTGCACTCATGTACACGTGTGCGGTGTGTTGGTGTACATGCATGTTCACAGGTACACACATTACTGTACACAGCTGTGCACGTGTGTGCACAGGTGTGTGTGCACATGCGTGTGTGCACAGACATGCGGAGGTGCACGCATGACACGTGCACCTGTTTGCACACATATGCACTCATGTACACATGTGTGCTGTGTTGGTGTACATGCATGTTTACAGGTGCATAGATGGGTGCACACGTATGCGCCTGTACAGAGATGTCCCCATATATGCACATGTGCATGCACACAAGCATATACGTGCACGCATGTGTGCAGACACACACACACTGGCTTTTATGACCTCCCCTCACAGCCTCGACCACCCCCCGCCCTGTGAGGTGTTACGGCCCCAGGCCGACCACCTACTGTCGTTTCCTAGCGACACCTTCTGTGAGAAAGGCAGACGGACCTTTAGAAAGCAGGGAAATGTTTGCACTGAAATATAAAAGTTGTGGCTCCAAAGAGCATTTGTAATTACTGCTCTGAAGGGGGACAGTGCGTGTCCCCACCCCCAGCTGCGCCACCCGTTCTGTGGGAGGCACCCTGAGGGGCGGCACCCGTGACAGGCGCTCTGAGGCAACCGGCTACCACGGCAGACACCCTCCCATCTCCGGGCCCTCTCCACTTCGGAAGGAAGAGACAGACCCCTGGTTCCGAGGGCTGGACTTCCGCTCCCTCGTGCTTCCTCCCACCCAGCCGGCATCCTTATTGATCCTACGAGAGGTTCCCGAGTGCTGACCCCACTGGCATCCATCAAGGCAGCCTGCCTTCAGGTTGGAACATTTAAGCCAGTTAACTCTCCCGGTGCCATAAAGCAATCACGATGCACAGGAGGAGCATGATGGAGTCACAGGTGCTCTGGGGGCGGTGGTCGGGGGCGGTGGTGAGGGGAGCCCGTCCCCTTAGAACAGAGGTGCCCGTACACCAGATTCCTGCACGATGTGTGCCACAGTCCAGCCTACCACCACCCTTCCCCTGGGGGACGGGCAAGCAGCAGGGCTCGCCAAGCGTGTGTCGTGTCCCAGACGGGGACAGGGCACAGCAGCACCTGCCCAACTGCCCCTAGCAGCGGTTTCTCCAGACACGGCCACGGTCCCCCGGATGCTGTGTCACTCGCGGTCGAGAACCACAGACCTGGACAGAATACATTCCTAGATGTGGGGTTCTTTTTTTTTTTTTTTTTGAGCCTGGCTGAAGAAATCAACGTTCTCATGTCCACGCCGTGGGGAAAGTCGTTGAAAGTCATTTGAGCTAGACCGTCCCACGGACACTCGCTAGGTTGTCACAGACACCTTCCCCTGTGACATCCAGCCCCGCGCCTCCCCAGGGCCGCTGCTAGGTGTCCCTCCGAGTTTGTACCTGTGACTGAGCTCTTGCCATCCGTTCTCCCGCCGACCGGGGCTGGCGGGAGCTCCCTGCGAGGGAGACGTCAACGCGGGCCTTTCATCTGCAGGACAGACAGCCAGGCGGGTTGGGTCACAGCGGAGCTGGGAGGACTGCGCACGCGTAACTGCCTCGGAGAGGTGGGGTTCCCGGAGAGCCCCCCATCGTCGTGGGGAGCGGGCTCGTTCCGGAGACATCCTGGTTTGGCTCTTCTCAGTTCTGAGGTGTGGCGGCTCTTTGTGGGTCCCGCTGTCCCTGCGGAGCTGGGGGGCCACCGCTCCCGCCCCTTTCTCCGTGGAACTTCCTCCAGCCCATCTGCGCGCGCGCGCGTGCGTCCGGAGCGAGCCAGGCACCCAGAGCCTCTGACGGATGGACGGACAGGTGACCGGCTTTCTTTGTCTTCTGGGAAGTGCCAGAAAGGGGAAAAAATATATATATATATATATATATCATTCCTTTTCCCTCGAGGCTTTTATACAAATAAGCCTGAAGTTCAGTAGCGGCAGAGAGAAGTGCCTGTTTGTTCTCTTTCCTTCTTTTTAAGATAAAATTGAGTGAAAAGGGTCCTTTTAGTTTACCCTATTGGGGGTGGGGGGGGTGTAAATTATTTCAAACGTACATCTTCACAATGTGCACTTTCCTCTTAAAGCTCACACGCTATATAAAAGGTATTCCTAAAACCAAGATGACTCTGAGCCTTCCTCTCAGGAGAAACGACTCTTGTCTTTGGCTGGAAAAATAAACCTCGCCCGAGTCTCCCAATGGAGGACGTTGTCTTGTTTTTTTTCTTTCTTTTTCCTTAAACCTTAAATATTTGCTTGAAAAAGCGTGATCCTGGGCCTCCTGCTATGCACAAGGCAATGGAACTCAGAGTCTCTACCCCCATCCGCCTAGACCAGGGATGCTCAATACGTCGATCGCGAAGGAAGTGTGGGTAGATCGTATGACATTAAAAAGACATTTGTCTTTTGATTGGCATACAGGGTAGCCAATCTGACGTCTGAACTTTTGACACCCTACGCATGCGCGTTAAACCGCGCTAACTTGTTCAGTTACATTGCTGTGTAGTTAGCCTTCAATTTATTTAAACTAAATACAACAAAGGGTATAAAAATGAGTGCCGTAGCTGGTCCGAGTAAGAAGCCTAAAACCTACCACTTTCATACAGAATGGGAGGGGATTTTTTTCACTCTGTCATATTCTAAGTGCGTTTGCCTCATCTGTGTGTGCCATTGCTATTCCAAAGAAGGGAAATGTGGAGCGGCTTTTTCGGACTGTTCATAAAAACTATGACATTGACTTTCCTCCGAAAAGAGAGCTGAGAAGGAGAAAGGTGAAAGAAGAATACACAATATTAAATAGTAATAATAGAAACTTAAATAATGACAATATAGAAGAAATAGATTTATGTTTTGCATTTTTATTGTAGGTAGATCATTTTGACTTGGTCATCTTATAAGTAGCTTGCAAGCTGAAAAAGTGTGGGCACCCCTGGCCTAAACAGACGTCACGTAGAAACAGCAGGAGAATCGCTGAAACTCCCATTTTCAGAGAAACTGGCAGATTAGTATAAATGGCGGGCTGGCCTGGCCTGTGGTGGCGCGGTGGATAAAGCGTCGACCTAGAAACGCTGAGGTCGCCGGTTTGAAACCCCAGCTTGCCTGGTCAAGGCACATATGGGAGTTGATGCTTCCTGCTCCTCCCCCCCTTCTCTCTCTCTCTCTCTCTCTCTCTTAAAAAAAATGAATAAATAAAATATATAAACGACGGGCTGGAAATGCAGGTGAGGGTGGGCCTCAGGCTGAGCAGGAGCTGGAGCTGGACAGACGGGAGGCTCGTGGGGACAGAGGGCAGCGGTGGGAGTCAGCAGCGGACCCAGCACCCACAGGACACGGCGCCAGGAGGCCCGGGAACACATGGTGTGACGATCAGGGAGCAGCCAGAGGAAGAGGAGGGTGTCACACTCCCTGCGAAGTCGCCCCCACTGCCCAGTTTGGTTCAGGGTCCGGAGGAAAAGGCCGCGGAAGGGGGTCCAGGCTCAGCTCCATGGCGCCCTGAGGATGGAGATTTAGAGGTGGGGAGCAGAGGGTGGGCACCGACTGAAGGGTGGCTGTCTGTCACTGCGTCACGGGGCTGCCGGTCCTCCTTGCTTACCCGCAACCCCCCCCCCCCACGCACACACCGCACAGCACGGCTGTGATCTGAACCCAGGACCGGCTGTGCGGAGCCCGGGGCCAGTCCCAGAAATGCCACTGCGCTGTGTCCCCACACCCCAGGCCTGTCCGGAGTCACTTTCTCCCAACATCCAGAAATGTGCAGCCCTCTGGGGAATACAACTGGATTATGGGTGCTTTAAAATTGTATCTGTACAGATATCCTGTCTCCCAAAAGTTCCACACAAAGTTTAAGCCTCGGTGACTCTGATCACTCCAGAAAAGCAATAACAAATGTTTTAACAGACTAGAAGGAGGCCAGCTGTGGAGAAGGCCCTCCCTCTGGACACCTGAGAGATCTCCAGGGGAGGCCCGCTGCCAGGGTTTAATTTTTGCAGATACGAGAAGTAATCCCGGGGAGAATTAGAGAGGGCAGAGTGAGTCATCGGGCGGGTCATGGGTGTTGAATGCCAGGCTCGATGCAATCACCCAAGACGGGTTTTCCTGAGTGGGCAGGTCCCCCTGGACCCGGGGCTGTTCTCACTGCAGGAGAACACAATCTCCATGACTGTCAGCGGGGGTCTGGTCCCCCGTTCTTTTGACTCCCCTGCTCAGTGAGTGCTGGCAGTGCCCCCCACCACTGCGGGCACTTCACCAAATGCCAGGAATCTTCTTGCCCAGTCGTTTCCGAGAGCCCCAGGACAGGTGCCTCCAGGTGAACAGCCCCACCCCTCTGCACCTGCCGGGTCCTCTTATCTTCCTTGTCTGTCCCGGTTTTTTTTTTAATTTTTATTTTATTCATTTTAGAGAGGAGACACAGAGTGAGAGAGAGAGAGAGAGAGAGAGAGAGAGAGAGAAAGAAAGAGAGAAAGGGGGGAGGAGCTGGAAGCATCAACTCCCATATGTGCCTTGACCAGACCAGTACAGGGTTTTGAACTGGCGACCTCAGTGTTCCCAGGTCGACGCTTTATCCACTGCACCACCACAGGTCAGGCCTTGTTTGTCCCTTTTTTTTTTTTTTTTTTTTAATTTTTTTTAAATTTATTTATTCATTTTAGAGAGGAGACACGGAGTGAGAGAGAGAGAGAAAGAGAGAGAGAAAGGGGGGAGGAGCTGGAAGCATCAACTCCCATATGTGCCTTGACCAGACCAGTGCAGGGTTTTGAACTGACGACCTCAGTGTTCCCAGGTCGACGCTTTACCCACTGCGCCACCACAGGTCAGGCTGTCCCTTTTTAACAGCGTCACGTCACAGAGATATCATTCCAAGGCAGTCAAACACGCCCACTTAAAAGAGCACAGCCTGGTGGTTTCTTAGGATTCTTGCCACAAGGGCACCTCCTCACGAGGAGAAACCCACACTCCTTTTAGCATCGCCTCCTGCCAAGGCCCCTAGCAACATTCTGCTACTTTCTTCTCTCTCCATTCCCTACCAGCAGGCTGCAGCTCTGGCTTCTCGTGCTTTGCCCTGGGAGGGGGGGGGTTCTCCTGGGTGAGGTGAGCTCTGTCCCCGCCCCCCGAGAGCCTGAGTGCCCCTCTCTCCCGTGGCCCCCCATGCAGCAGCACGTTCTGATCCCTGACCCCAGCTGATGGCCAGGAGTCCCATTGGTCATCTCTTCTAGGAGGAAGCCTGACAGTGGTTCATGGTGCAGTCACTGCAGGGGAGGGCTGTTTCCAGACAGAGGGCAGGTGGAGATAACTCCAGCCTCGCCCCCACCCCCAGAGTACAGACTGCTCACGACTTAGCAACTTTGTAACCATGGCTGCAAACATCCACAGCAGAGGAGCCAAGATGGGACACACTGGGTCTAAGTAGCGGCCTGATCTGATAAAAGGCTTTGGCCCAGCAGCGGGAGCGGGAGGCCAAGGCCCCGGGTGGGATCTGCAGAGCACTGCCCGCCAGCAATCCCCCGGTCACCTCACACCCGGGCATCCGGCCAGCCCAGCGTGTGAAATTCTCCCAAGTAAGGGAATCTCGCCCCTTGAAATATCAATTGCCCTTGGGACTGTTTCTTCTTCACTTTTCCTGCTTTTAGAGGAAATCCAATTATTCCCAATTGGCACACTGGCTATAAAAATGCAAGTCACAATTTTGTGGATGGGGCGTGTGGTTCTGAATGTCAAGGGCTTGAGCGAGGACACTTGCCCAGCCTGACGACAACGTAGCGGCCGGCTGGCACGCGCCCCGGCCAGAGGAGGGGCTTCTAGATGGTCTGTGCCGCCCTCCCTAGAAGCTAAGCCTCCCCTTCAACACGCGGCCAGCCCCGTACTTTGCACTTTGCCTCGGTGGGCATGAAAATGCCGCTGGTGGAGTCCAGGAGGGGTGAGGGGCTGGTGGAACGCCTGGGCTCAGAGCCCCGTGGGGTCTTATAAAGCTACCACGGAAGAGCAAAGGGAGCCCGAGGGAAGTGGAAGAAAGGAAGCAGCGAACAGCTGGGGAACAAGAGAGGAAACGTTAAACGGGGAGACCCAGCAGGAAGGGGCATCAGCGGAGAGACCCTTGTGGTCCCCGGCACCCAGAGGGCCCGCACGCTTTAAACGTGTCTCTCGGGTCAAGGTCTCAGGTTCAGTGTTACTCTGTCCATCTGAGGTCTTGAGCCTCGACACCAGTGGGTAAGAAACTAGAACACACTGTAACATATGCACTCAAGTTTTACCACTTTTATCAACAAAGCGTGCGTCCTGGGCGTGGGGCAGGACATTCTGAGTGAGGCTCTCTCTGCCGTTGGCTGGTCCCTAATGACCAGGGTCCCGGGACCCCCAGAGAGGGCAGCCCGAGCTCCAGCGTCTCCTGGGCAGCCCCTGCAAGCTAGGGACGGAGATGTGACCGTCCCCACCCGGTTTCTCCGCCGGCTCTGGCTTCTTCAGAAAAATGTGTGTCTCTCCCTCTTCGGTCACCAAGGCTCTGTCCCGGGTCCCTCTTCCTCCTCAGTGCCGCCGCTGGCCTGAGGCTGGGGTCTTCCGGTGATGGCTGATGTGACCCTCCGCAGCCCAGACATCAAGACCCGCTGTAGGTGTCTCAGGACAATCGAGCAACTCACATCAAAGAGATTTTTTTTTTCTTCTCTAGAAACAAAGCTTTGTTCTTTCCCAGAAGTTCAGCCAGAGACATCAGGGAAGAGTCACAGAGCGGAAATGCTCTCTGTCCGGTGTCACCTCCACGGGTCCTGGGTTCCTTCTTCGAGGTTCTAGATGGAGTCACTTCTCCAGGGGGCCGGGGCCCCGGGTGGCTTCCACCGCAGGGGAGGTGTACGAAGGAGCGTCTCGGCCGTCACAGTGGTGCTGTGTGGCAGCCAGCCCTTCACCCCCGAACACGTCAGGTTGTGTTGACTCGTTGTCCCAGGCTCTCAGAGCAGGAGCTGCTTCTTAGCCTGAGTTGGCAGGGCACTCCTGTCCCTTCTCGTCCTTGGTGACAGAGGCTGCAGATATTCATAACGACTTGGGGACCCAACAAGGCCTGAGAGCCGCTGCTGCCTGAGCCTGCCTTCCGCGGTAAACCTCCTTCACCTGAACACCTTCATCTGGTGGTCAGCAACCCCGAAAAGGGTCTCGTTTGTTTGTCTGCACGAACGATGGAACTGGGCACGACATCCTGCGAGCATCCACGGGTCAGCGGAACACCAGAGAAGAAGTGGCTGTTTGGCCACTTCCACCCAAGTCGTCGGCCAAACCAGCAGGCACTCGGTGTGGTGGTAGCAGCTGAATGCCTCAGTGGTGACACGTGGCCCGGGCCGAAGTTTCTTCCTCTCTCTACGGCTTCTGTGCCAAGAATCACGGCTAGGTTCCAGATCTGTCCTGCTGGTCAACCACCCTCTGCCTTTTGCCATCTCACTGTAACAGGAGGGAGACCACGGCTTCAGGACGTGGGGGGTGCTCGGCTTTGCAGCTGGTTTCTATCAATGGGGCTCGCCCCGCCCACCGTGCAGAGCAGAAGGGGGCCGGCTGAGCAGGGATTTCACCTCCAAGGCTTTCCACCTCCGTGTCCCGCCGGATCGCCGTGACCACGCCACCTGGTCCTTCCCTCCCTCCTGGGCACCTGCCTGGGTCGGGCACATGCATGATCACCCCGGATCACCCGAGTCTGGAGAAATGAGTGCGGTCACTTGTGACATTCAGGGGAGGGAGTGAGTAAGTCAACTGAAAACTAAGAAAGTATCACCCGGATTCCAGGAAGAAGCGGTGTCTGTGTCTAGCTTTCTTTTTTTTCAATTTATTGAGTTTTTTAGAGGGGAACATCAATGTGCTGTTCCACCCATTCACGCACCCACTGGTTGATTCCCACGTGGGCCCCAACTGGGGGGTCAAAGCCACAACCGTGACCCATCAGAACTAGCCTCCCACCAACTGAGCTACCCAGCCAGGGCTCTGTCTGACTTCCTGACTTAAGGGTGGGGAATAAAAAACACCCGGCTCATGCCTGACCTGTGGTGGCGCCGTGGATAAAGCCTCGACCTGGAACACTGAGGTCGCAGGTTCGAAACCCTGCACTTGTCTGGTTAAGGCATGTGTGGAAGTTGATACTTCCTGCTCCTCCCCGCTTTCTCTCTCTCTCACTCACTCATTCTCCTCTTTAAAAAAATGAATAAAAAGTAAAAAAAAAAACCCACCCAGCTCATGGCTCTGCAGCCACTCAGGCCCTTCCTCACGCTCAGCTCTGGCTGTCTCTGCAGCCCAGGGGCCTCCTCGGGAGGGCGGTCCCCCCCACCCCCATCTAGGAGGCTGGGTCCTGAGAGCCAGCAGACGTGACAAGGACAGTTACCCCAAGATGAGCCTGACTTACACCCACATCAGTGCCTCCCAGGGCCTCCCTCCCTCTGTAAAGGGCCCAGCGGGTCACCATCAACCAGCAAGGACCTCTCTTCCCTTCTCGGGTCTACAAGGTCACGACTTGGCTGAGAGAAAAGCAAGTGGTGCCCCCCCCCCAGTCGTGAGCATGTTTGAGGCCGACGTGTGAATACTTTTTATTACCCCCCTCCAACCCCGCAATGTGCCACGCTCCCTGCCCAGAGCACGACACTTCCCCGGGACAGGTTTCACCAGAATTCAATTCCTTCCTCTCATCTCCATGGTTTCCATCCTGATGGTCACATACGCCTAAGTCATGACCTTATACTTTCTTGATACATTTTCAGCGCCCTGTCCCACTGAGGGTAGCCAGGGCAACGTCTCTGAGAGTGACTTAACTCTTTGCCTGAAATACGAGGACAGAGAGCTTCCAGCAGACTTTCTGATGACAAGACTCAAGCATCGGCTGCCAAAGGAATCAAGTCCTGGATGGTCAGCAAGGGACGTCGGCCAGCTGCCTGACCCGCTTTCCAGGCAGAGCCACCAGCTGTGCAACCTGTTCCGGCCACGCTGAGACCCCTGGGGCCACACCAGAGACCACGGGACACTTCTGGGCCGAGGTCACTCTTTTTCTGGAGGGCAGCCCACACCCAGAGGCCTCTGCGCAGGGGTGCAAAAGCCCAGGCACTTCCCTGGACTGGGACCGTCTGAAGGGCCATCGGCGGTGGCCTCCATCGTCCCCACGTCACAGTCAACTCCTCTGCCCAGCCCCACGTCCCAAGGGTGCTGCTGCCCACTGACCCCGCACACTCCCCTCCCCGTCTGTCTGGGGTGGACCTGCGCAGACTCTCGTCACAGAGCGTGGCCGGAGCAAAGGGGTCTGGGTTCCTTTGGCTTTGCTGCTTTTGCCTTTGCTGGACACATTTTCCCCGGCCTTCTAGTGGGGACCCCATCCTAGCCGCCTCTCAGTGTCCACCAGACTCTCTAGAGACAGGAGCAAACTTCCCAAAATTGCCTAATAAGATAAAGGGACTTTGTCCAATTTGTTTTCTGCCAAGAATCAGAGCATGGAAATAGTTCTTTCTCTCTCAAATCTCAAATTACCAAATGCCCTGCTTTCTCGAATTAGACCCAGGGTGACGTGGCCTCGGTTTATAGGGATGATGTGCCCCTGGGGCCCTCCCCACTAATTTTCATCTCGAGAGACTTGTCTTCTGCTTTTGTTTAGAACGCTGCCTTCCTTGACATCAACCTCACCCTTGCAGTGTGCCGGACGCACTCAGAAATAAAATAAACCGGGTGAAATTCAGCCGAGGAGAATTCTAAGAACCGGACACTTAAGAAATAAAACTGAGGCCTGACCTGTGGTGGCTCAGTGGATAAAGTGACGACCTGGGAACACTGAGGTCGCCAGTTCAAAACCCTGCACTGGTCTGGTTAAGGCACATATGGGAGTTGATGCTTCCAGCTCCTCCCTCCTTTCTCTCTCTCTCTCTCTCTCACTCTGTGTCTCCTCTCTAAAATGAATAAAAAAATTAAAAAAAAAGAAATTAAAAAAATATTAAAAAAAAAAAAGAAAGAAAACTGAATAAAGCTAGCCTGACCTGTGGTGGCGCAGTGGATAAAGCATCAAACTGGAATGCTGAGGTCGCCGGTTCAAAACCCCGGGCTTGCCTGGTCAAGGCACATATGGGAGTTGATGCTTCCTGCTCCTCCCCCTTCTCTCTCTCTCTCTCTTTCTCTCTCCCTCTCTCTCCTCTCTAAAATGAGTAAATAAAATCGTTTTTAAAAAACTGAATAAAGCTGCTAGAAGCCGCTTCCAAGGTAAAAAATAAATAAATAAATAAATAGATAAAATAAAATAATAAAAATACAAAGATTTTAAAACTCAGGTGGAAACAGAATTTCCAAAGACTGAATCGAGTAGCTGTCTCTGTGGACCTGAGCTCTGCGTACAATATGCAGATGATGTCATTTGCATACATTATCATTCGTGCGTTCCCATTAGATAATGTCGTGAGGCAGGAGGAGCCTTCATATTTTCCTATAGGAGAGCAATACTCACCATTTTAAAAATGGAAACAGTGTCAAAGAAGCGAGAACTGTCTCCTGCCTGGCCCCACCCCCACCCCCTGAGCCCAGGCCACTCCCCAGAGGAAACGTCAGTAATGGGGGTGCTCGGTCCCAAGCAGGACAAGGTGAGACTGCATCCCTGGGCGAGGCAATGGGTCGCCTGCCCCACCACACCCTCGAACCCGCTGTGGTAAGCACACCTGGATGCGGCTCCAGGGGACACGGGCCAACCGCGTTCTCTCCCTGAGGCTCAGCAGCTCATGGACACACCATCACGTTTCACTGGACCCTCGTGTTGGTCGTTTGGGGGGAGGGGGGAGTTGCTTTGTTAAACGAGAAACAGTCTTTGTAGAGATCCCCCCTGGACAGAACGTGAGCAGGACCTCACGCTGGACTCCTCACAGTGTGGTCGAGCCTTCCCTGTTCCACAGACGGGCCAGGGTGCACCTGTGACCCTCACCCCCTTCCCACCGGAGATGGTCCGACTTCCTCCAGCAAAACAAAAATAGTGCCTTCGGCCGCCTGTGTCTTCCACCGCGAGCATCAGCAACGCCTCCAAGGGAAACGGACGAGTCATTCCCTCAAGTTTGAAATCTGGCCATCAAATCAGTGAACACACGTGAGATCTCAGAGTGGTGAAAGGTACCCTGGGCCGTACCTCCCGAAGCCAGAAACCACAGGAGAAAAAAACCTGACGGGCTTGGCTACACAACAGACTTGTCGCCTGCACATTCCAAAAAAAAAAGAAAAGAAAACAAGCAAAGAACTAAATCCCAAACGGAAAGAGAAAATGAGAGATTAAAAAAAAAATCAATGGTGAGCACCGAGCAGGTAGTGGAGAGGGCTAAAACCCCAACGGGTAAAGCTCCGGGACAAGAAGGACACACAGCCCAAAGGAAGAAGAAGGGGACGCTACACACACAGAAAGAACACTTACAGGCAACTTTCCAAGTGGCCAATGATAAAATGAAAAGGCACTCAGCGTCACCAGCAGCCCGAGAAGTTAAAAAGCACAGTGTCCAAAAGCCCGTTTTACCTACGAGAGTGACAGACAGAGACATGGAATGCAATGGCCAGTCCAGGCCCGCTCACCCACTGCAGGTGGACTGCACGTGGCCAGGCGTTGCCGGAGGACATTCTGGCAAAAAAAAAAAAAAAATGCATCCTAGTCTTCGGCCCCAAGTGTGTCTTCCCCGCATTTACCCAGAGGAAACACTCCACTGCTTCTGTGGACAGAGCTGCAAAGCTGTGAAAGCACACGCCAAAATATTTATAGTCCGTATTTCTGGGTTGTTAGGTGGTTAGTTAAGATACACGTCTCCCAGATTTCTGATACAGAACGGTACTCCTATGGTGAGAAAAAATGGTGTTTTTGTTTTTTGTTTTTTTAACAGGGACAGAGAGAGGGACAGACAGACAGGAATGGAGAGAGGTGAGAAGCATCAATCATTAGTTTTTTGTTGCCATTGCGACACCTTAGTTGTTCATTGATTGCTTTCTCACATGTGCCTTGACCGCGGGCCTTCAGCAGACCGAGTAACCCCTTGCTGGAGCCAGCGACCTTGGGTCCAAGCTGGCGAGCCTTCGCCCAAGCCAGATGGGCCCGCGCTCAAGCTGGCGAGCTCGGGGTCTCGAACCGGGGTCCTCCGCATCCCAGTCCAACGCTCTATCTACTGCGCCACTGCCTGGTCAGGCAGAAAAAAATGGTGTTGACTAAAACAATTCATGGAAGCGTTACAACCAAGTTTTAATGAGTTTCTTGACACTTGACCCCCAAATTTCCCGGGATGGTTAACACTCAAAATATCCCCCTCCTCGAACCCTGTGGAGAAAGCCTCTGGTTTTTATTACTATCAAAGCTCTAGCATTTCCTTGCTTGCTTTCTTTTTCTTTCTTTCTTTCTCTCTTTCTTTCATGTTCATTGTATTGATTTTAGAGAGAGAAGAAGGGAGAAAGGGAGACAAGAAGACCGGTCTGCTCCTGTATGTGCCCTGATTGAGGATCGAACTGGCAACCTCAGGGCTTGGGGACGATGTTCTAACCAACTGAGCTATCTGGCCCAGGCACACCTCCCGCATTTTCAGGACAGGAAATGAACAGCCTGTTTCCCTGCAAATATATCTACCAGGGCCACAGGAGCAGGCCAGCAGGGATGAACAGATGGACAGACAGACCGAGCCTTGCTCTTGATGTGTCCCTTCCCCTGGTAGAAGCTGGGCCCCACCCACCCGGGCCCCACCCACCCCGGCCTCCCTGAGCAGCGCCGGCAACACCGGGGGGCCTAGGCCAAAGATCTCTGAACTGTCTGAAAGATAAGATTGGAAAGGCATTCCGCGAGTCACACGTTCAGAGAACAGACCAGAAACAAAACAGGACCTGGCTTCAGTCTACCGTGGGGTCTCCAACTGTTGCTCTCTGTCCCTCCCTCTTCCCAGGCAGACCAGATGCCCAGGACAGGGGGGATGTTGGAACCAGGCTGCAGGTGTGCCCACCCAGAGGAGTCAGTCACCCAATTCCCCAGGCCCTACTCAGTCCTTCATTGCCCACACCCTCTCCGAGGCCCAGTGAACAATTCCTGAGCGACTGAGGGAAGCTTCCCCAGGTCACGTTCTGGGCTTCTATCAAAATGAGGGCTGGCACCCTGCTGTCCTTGCTTCCAGGCAGCTGGAGGCCTGCATGGAGAGCTGGCCCCCTCCGCAGCACGCAGTTGGGGGCACCTAGGGGGACCGGGGTGGGGGGCGGTCTGGGAGGGGAGCACAGGGGTCGCTGCTTCCAGGCCTGGGGAGGCCAGGCTCAACCCGCTCTGTGCAGAGACCTTCACCCAGGGAGGCCGGAGATGCAGGCGCGGGGCGGGACACACCGGACATTCAGGGGCGTCTAGGGACACAGCAG
Source organism: Rhynchonycteris naso (assembly GCA_037038555.1). Classification (NCBI taxonomy): domain Eukaryota; kingdom Metazoa; phylum Chordata; class Mammalia; order Chiroptera; family Emballonuridae; genus Rhynchonycteris; species Rhynchonycteris naso. Next base: position 2,130,065 of record CM072996.1, on the reverse strand, counting down.
CTTCGAGTCACAGTTAAAGACCTCCAGAATCAAACAGCGAGCAGCGCGCCAGCCTGCAGCCCACCCTCCCAGTCTACATTCCCACCTCCCGGCGGAGGGGAGGGCGGGCCTTCGCACACTCGCAGCACTTAGCGCGGGACCTAGGGTCGGGGTCAGGGCGGTCGACAGCCCTCGGGGGTCCCCGCCTCTACAGGGGCGGGTACAGGTCAAACAACACACCAGCAATTAATTCACCAAGGGCGCCAGGACATATCTAGGACCCTGTACGAGCCAAGGAGGGTGAGGCTTCCCCGGGCCTCCGCAGCGGCCGGCAGGTGGGCGCGCGCTCGCCGGGCGGGGGTCCGGCCGGGCCGCGCGCCTCCCCCGGAACTCGGCCGTGCCATTCCCATGATGCCCAGCCACCGGGCACGGCTTCCGGAGCGCGGCCGCCGCTCCCGCCGTCGCCGGTAGGTCCGGGGAGGGGGCGCCGGGGGTCGCCCCGCCCCGCGCGCCCCGCCCTCCGCGCGTCCCCGGGCGCCGGGCGGGGGTGGGGAGCGGCGGCGGGGAGAAGGCGGCCCCAGTCCCCTCCGCTCAGCCCGAGGGGCGGGACGCCTGGACCCCGCCGCCCCCGCGCGCCCCCCGCGCGCCGCTCCTCCCTCGGGACGCGGGGCTGGCGGGCGGGCTGGCGGGCGGGCGGGCCGACGCCTGGCGAAGGGGGTGGCGGCGAGGGGCCAGGCGGCCAGGCGGCCGGGCGGAGGTGAGCGCTGGGGCTGGGGCCGGAGGGCGGCGGGGCAGGCCGCGGACGGAGGCGCCGGGCCCCCGGGGAGGACGCGCGGGGTGGGGGCGCACTCGCCAGGCGCCGGGGGGGCTGGTACTGCCCCGGGCGGGGATCGCGGCCCCGGAGGCCAACCTTGGCCCGGCCTCCGCGCCGCCGGTTCCCGCGCACGCCGCCCCCTCCCCCGTTCCTGGAAGCCCGCCGGGCGCGGGACGAAGGGCGCACCCAGGTGAAGCGCAGGTGAGGGCCCCGCGGGGCAGCTTCCGGCCGGCGGGGCTCTCCCGCCCTCGGAGCGCGGCCGGCCGCCCGCCCGCCACCCTCCCCGCGGAAGGACAGTCATGCCTGGCGCAGCTTCCGGGAGGTCACCGGCGCCTCGCCGGCCCCTAGCCTCCAGCCCGGGGACCCCAGAAACGTCCCTGGGGGTGCAGACTGCGTGGAGGCCTGCCCCCGTTCCCTGCGGGAGGTGCTCGCACTTACGGGGCTGAGAACCTGGAAACTGCCCGGGGTGCAAGCATCTTCCCGCTGAGGCAGCGCGGGGATCAGCGCCCCTAGGCGGGGAGCCCCTGTGCTTAGAGTGAAAGGGCAGGGCGGGGTCAGCGGCGAGGGCCTCTCCCGGCCTGGGTCCCCAGGCACACGAGGTGGCATTGCAGCTGTGTTTGGGGAGACCGTGCTGCAGTCATTTTGAGGTCTGCCCTTCTAGCCAGCGGACCAGGATTCTGGCCCAGGTCCACTTCAGGTTGACTGCTGAGCCCTCCCCTTCTCTAACCACGCGGGGGGCAAGCCCCACCTGAGAGGTGACCACAGGGGCTTGACCGTTTTTTGGTGATGTATTTGGAACCGGCAGGGAGCCAAACTACTCAGAATAAATAAACTAAGCCAGAATTTTGTTCTCTCTGGAGGAGGGTGTCTACCCTGAGAAGATGTCTCCGGGTTCCCCATCACTTTTTGAATTACGGCAACACGTGATTTGGGGGTACGGGTCTGGGTGTCCTCACGTCCATACTCTGACCTGGCTGCGGAGCCAACAGGGTGCAGGGAGGCAGGCTGAGACGGCTCACAGCTCTCTCCAAGTACAGTCTGGAGGAGTTGTCCAGAGTGATTCATCCGGTGCCCTTGGATTGTTTGAAAGCCACAGGCTGTCGACGGAGACGCCCTCTGAGTTTTTAACCTCGTTCTTGCGCAGGGTAGTTTGACAATTCAGAAAACTGTTTACTGGGAGTCCAAGCTCTAGCTATTCCATTAAGAGTGGTGAGCTCAGTAAACACCGGTTGGCACCGACCTCGGGTTATGTCCCCGAGCTTTGCTTCCTGGTTAGAAGCTACGGCAGCCTGGTGCAATTGGGTCGTCCCTGGGCCCAGTTTTAAGGTAGTGTTTCTGTTTTTAAGGAGTTAATAATCTTGATCTAAACACTTCACACCCCAGGCCTACGGGATGCGAATGTCTTGTGGTCTCTTTAATTTTGAATAATAACCACCACAGGAAGGTGCCCACGGGTCCCCAGCTAGTGAAAGAGTTTCTCCCCTCCACGCCTGCTCCGTGGCTGTGATGTTACGAGATGTTATGTGGGCTGTTGTGGGTGTCAGGGCCCGAAGACGGGCGGCTACTTAGCTTCCTGTCCTTCCATCTCCGCCCCATGGTGTCAGATCAGTGGCCCAGACAGGTGGTCAACTAGTTGTGATTAACTCTTACTTGGTCTTAGAATTAGTTCTTCCGAAATTTAACCCTTTGCCCAGAAACTGGTACGGGCTCTTCCCATGAATGCACACGTGTTTTGCTTGCTGTGGCTTCAGCCTGTGCACTGGGTGTCTTCTTTCTCCTGACGGTACAGAGTCCATGTGGAAAGTGGGCGCCAAGGGTACCTCAGAGTACCGGGTGGGGCGGTGACGGCCTCGTACCCACGATGTGCCAGCGCTGGCCACTCTCTCGAAACTCCAAACCCGAACTTGAAGAGGATTTCCAGTAAATGCGAGAAATTCTTTAACGTTGTAGCTTTGCCTATTGAGCGGTGGGGTGGTCACAGCCAGCGGCCCTCTGGTTTAGTGCCGGCCACGCCTGTTTGGGCAAGTCTCTGCCTAGGTGGCCGGGCCACGCTTCCCTGGAGCGGACTCTGGTCTGCTGACAAGATCGTGCGTCCATCAGAAAAGGGGCTTTCTGGTAGAGCAGGGTCCGTGTCAGAAGCAAGGCTGGTTCCAGCCCACCCCTCGGGCCCCCAGGGTGGCGACAGACAGCTTCTGCGAGGCACCATTTTTGGAAGGGGGGGGACGACTCAGTGTGCTGTTTCTGTAAGTGCTGCTGTGCTGTCCTCTTGCATTCGGTGGCTTTTTAGACTTGTTATTAGTAGTATTAGTGCTGATTTTAAAGAGAGAGAAGAAAGGAGAGAGGGACAGAGAGGTAAGCAATTCATTTGCGGTTCCACTTAGCTGTGTGTTCATTGGTCACTTCCCCGATGGGCCCTGACGGGAGATCGAACCCCCAACCCTTGGTGTTTCAGGATGACGCTCTTAAATAACTGCGCTAACCGGTCGGTTCAGGGCCTTGTTCAGTGTTCCCCGTTCTCGGGGGGGGGGGGGTCGCAAGAGGTCAGAGACACATGAGAAGAATTCACAGTTACCCCGCTGCCTTGGGTTTCCTTCGATGACCATGCGCAGTCCTCGCCACCGCCTGTGCTGAGCAGTGCCCCCCCCGCCCCCCCACCCCCCGTCCAGACCTCAGGGGTGGAAGCTGCTTTCCAGCCGGTCACCCAAGTCCCCAGGACCCGCCTGGGTCTGAGACACAGAAACTGGGATCACGGCGCAGGATGAAACAGGGGCACGTGACAGGTTTGGGGCAATGTTTATGCTCGTTAGCCAGAAAACAACGTAGTACATCTCTGTGAGGCCATCGGGTAAATATAGGCGTGGCGTTTTTACATGAAAAGTGACTCCTTCAAGACGACCGGGGAAGTTAACGGTGGGGTTGATCACGGCGCGTCACGTTTACGTTTTTCTCTTCAGGGGCTCGCTGCTCCCGGCGAGAATGGACCGACCCGCGACTCCCGGCTCACCCACCCGGCGTCCACATTCTCCTGCCCTTTAACCTGCAGACGAGCGTGTGCGGCCTGTACCTGATTGGCACCCTGGGCAGCTTGTTGGAGGTAAATACGACATGTTCTCTTGCAGAGAAGATGGGAGCCCCGCATCGGAGCTGGGCGTGGGAAACGACGCCAGTGCTCGCGTGTGCTCCCGTGAGCCCGGGCGGGCGGCACAGAGACGTTTTCCCGTGGAGCCCGCACAGCCGTCCTCCCCGCACGACTCAGGACGCTGAGACTGACGCGGCTCAAGCCAGGCAGCTCCCCCCGCTGGCTGGACGCTGACGGGTGGCTGTGGGTGATGCTGTCCCCGTGGCACGGTGCCGTCTCACCGGTGTGTCTTCCTCCCTGCAGGATGTGAAGCGAGCGAGCGAGCGGGCGGACGAGACGGGCCTCTGTTGCCTTCCCATCGCTGCTAGAATGTTCCTCATGAACGCCCCTCCTGTGCTCACTCTCCAGTCCACCTGGGAGGCCTTCGGGCCGCCAGGGAGCTGTAGGTTTCCTGGCCGCTGCTCGGAGCCGGAGGGCGCAGACAGCGCGGCCGTGAGCGCCAGGGTGCAGAGGATCATCAGCACGCTGCAGGGCGACCAGGCGGCGCGGGGCAGGAGCCAGGAGCGCGCCCCGCACCACGGGGGCCGGAGGAGCCGGGACGCCCCGCAGGCCGCCCGCCCCGCCTTGGCGGCCTATGGTTTTGCTACCGGTTTTGACTCCAAGCAAGGGGAGGAGGAGGAGGAGGCCACCGACTTCGGCCCCTCGGGGCTGGATTCGGACAGCGACGATTCGGTGGACCGGGACATCGAGGAGGCCATCCAGCAGTACCTGAAGGCAAAGAGTGGGGCTGCCCAGCCCACGGCCACCGCCGACGAGGACAGTCGGCACCCACCCCAGCCTCCTCCGGGCAGCGCCCCAACTCTCCTGGGTCCCCCAAAACCCGCCCCCGGCTCAGCTGGCAGCCGTGTGGCAGCTGGCGAGGCCCCCGGCTCCAGCTCCCCGGTCAGCGTCAGCAGCGAGGACTCCTTCGAGCGGAGCATCCAGGCAGAAATAGAGCAGTTTCTGAATGAGAAGAGACAGCACGGGGCCCCCCGATGCGAGGCGTCTGTGGAGAGAAAACGGGACCCCAGCGACAGCTTGGTCAGAGCGGCCCTCAGGTCCGGCAAAGCGCTGGCCGTCAAGGCGCAGGGGCGAGACCTGGCGGGCGCTTGTCAGGACTTTGTCTTCCGGAAACCTCCCAGGTTGGGGAAGGCGACCACGGCACAGCCCCGGAACCTGAGGTCTAAAGTCGCCGCTGAGCCGGAGAGCTCGGGCGGCACAAAGCCAACAGCTCCCAGGCCAGCTGCCCCCACCACCGGCCGCACCGCAGAGGCCCAGGGAAAGGGTGGGGCCAAGAGGAACCTGGGCCCCGGGAAGCGGGGACAGGGTCTCCGGAACGCGGTCCGGGTGCACGAGGCGTCTGACTCCAGCAGCAGCGACGACGGCATCGAGGAGGCCATCCAGCTGTATCAGCTGGAGAAGAGAAAGGAGGTGAGTGTGGACCCGCCGGGGGAGCAGCCCCCCGACCCCGCTTCCCACGGCACGAACCACGTCCCAAAGAGTGCCTTGCCCGAAGCCCACAGGAGAACACCAGGCAAGAGGAAGCCGGTGGCCTCGAAGGCCATGGACCTCGGCCCCGGTGGCCTTGACCCTGACCGTCCTCCCAAGTCTCCAAAGGAAACCAAAGTCCCTGCACCCCTGGGAAACACGGCAGCCAAGAGCGAGTGTGTGGACCTGTCCTCGTGCCGGGCGGACACATCCGCCGAGCTAATGTGTGCGGAAGCGATCCTGGACATTTCCAAGACGATCCTGCCGGCCCCCGGGGAGGGCGGTGAGAGACCCCTGTCCGCCAGCCCGCTCCCTGGTCCCCCCAACCGGCCCTCCCACCTGGACGGGGACGGCAGCTCCGTGGACAGTGATGACAGCATAGAGCAGGAGATCCGGACGTTTTTGGCGCTGAAGGCGCAGTCGGGGAGTTTGCTGACCAGAACGGACACCTGTCCACAGCCTGCACAGAGCCCACTGCTGTCGCCTGGCCCCCACAGGCCGGCTGGTGGCCCCAGGGCCCCCGTGTCTAAAACACTAGACCCGTCGTTGGGCTGCAAAAGGAAACACAGAGGAGGAGGCAATGCCATGTGGGCGTCCACACCCAAGAAGACGAGGGAGGGGGTGAAGGAGGGTGCCCTGGACGCTGACCTCGGCCAGGGAAGAGCCAGCGAGGTCCCTGGAAGGGAGGGCGAGGCCAGGGGGCAGCTGTTCCCCTGCAGGACAGTCGGTCCGGGTGATGAGCACATGGCCCCAGACACGAGAGACACGAGAGACAGTCTGTTGCCGAGCCACGGGAAGGCCGTCGTGGCGAGGAACGTGGGCGAGAGGGACAGCTCCGAGGACAAGAGCAGCTCGTTGGACAGCGACGAGGACCTGGACAGCGCCATTAAGGACCTGTTACGGTCCAAGCGGAAGGTCAAGAAGCGCAGTAGGGACCCCACAGCCGTGTGCAGGAAGAAGGTCAGGTTCAGCACTGCTGAGACGCGGGGCCCAGCTCAGCAGAGCTGCTTCCGGAGAGGCTGGAAGGACAGAGGCCCGCACTTGTTGAAAAGCTGCCTCTCAAAGTCCAAAAGGGACAGCAGGGAGGACCCGCGGGGGAAACCTCCCGGCGTGTTCTGCAGCCGGGCGGAGAGAGCGCAGCCGGGCAGCCCTGAGCTGGCGGACGTGCCCCTGGCCCTCCCGTCTGGGCGAGGAAGAGCCGGCGAGGGGCGTCTGTTCCCCAGCGAGACGGAGCCCGGCCACCCCCACAGCTCAGCCACCAGCCCCAGCTCGGGGTCTGATGACAGCAGCTCCGTGGACAGTGACGACAGCATCGAGCTGGAGATCAGGAAGTTTTTGGCGGAAAAGGCCAAGGAGTCCGTGAGTGGTTCAGAAGTTCAAGGCGGGGGCCCCACCACGCCCAGGACGGAGCCGCTGTGCCGAAAGGTGGCGGCAGCTCCAGCCTTGGCCCTTCAGCCCGGTGTGTGCACCCGGAGCCAGAGGGGCAGGGGGACCCCTCAACCAGCTGCAGGACCGAGGGCCGGCCCCCGGGCCGAGCAGGCCTATCCCCCGGCCGCTCTGTCCAGAGGCCAGCTGCTGCCACCCCGGAGCACCACTGAGACTGTGTCTGCGGGCGGGTCACCCGCACGGAGGAGAAACCTTTGTCCTCACAGGGACCAGAGCCCACGCGGGGCCGTGCCCACCACGGGAGACAGTACTTTCCGTCAGCTGGCCGTGTGTGCGGAAGCCGGCGCGCAGGCAGGGAGCCCCGGTGGGGCCCTGCCCGTGACCTCTCGGGGCCGGAGCTCACTGACTCAGAGCCCGGGAGCTGACCGGGACGGGGCGCCCCAGGCCGGCCTCGGTCTCCCGTGGGGCGACTTTGCCCACCAGAGTCGTCTACAGAGCACGTGGGCACTGAGCTCTGAGGGCAGGGAGGCCGCGGCATGGAAAGGGGTCCTGGGGACTGAGAGGGAGAAGGGGCCGGAGAGCCAGGCCCAGGGCACCCCCAGCCTCGCCACAGACCCCAAGAAGAGCCTGCCCTTCGCCAGCTTCTCCCCGCTGCTGTCCACACACTTATTCCACTTTGGGAACAGTGTGTCCTGGGGGGCCAAGCCAGCCGGCCTCTTCGGCCACGGCCTGAGCCTGCCTCTGCAGGGCCCATCCTTCTCGGCCTTCCGAGAGGCCCCGGCCAGCCGCGGCCCCGTGTTCGGAAGGTCCCACTTGCTCGTGAAGGAGGGCGGGCGCTGGTCCAGGAGGAAGGCCGCGCTCGCACTCGGCCCACACGACAGCAGGGACTCGGGTTCAGACGAGGACATTTTAAACCTGAGGTGTAGGCGGAGGGTGGAGGGGGCCGAGGACCGAGAGGCCTGGGGCAGCGATGCCAGTGAGCTGAGCGACACGTCTGTGGAGGACGGCGGCCCCGTGGCCAAGGGCAAGGTCCTCAAGCTGTGAGGACGCGTCCTGGGCCGGCCTGTTCGCGGACAGTGCGTGGATGTGTGTGTGTGTGTATCTGTGCGTGTGTAGGTGACACTGGATAGAGGTCACTGGCTGGGGGGAGGGGCGGGGGGGAGGCAGGAGCCCCCTGTTCTCACCCTGTACATATATGTACACTAACAGGGAATGACGCCCTTATTTAACACACGTGTGTCCTGGTAAATAATGATGTTTGCAGCTTTTTTTTTTGTAAATTATTTAAAAGCGCTGTAAAAACTATTTTTGGAAAACCTAGCTGTTTGATGTTGTAGGGCGTCCCTGACGGCGGTTCCTGTGGCCTCCACCGGCTCTCACGGGAGGGGGCCTGCCCATCGCGGCCAGGTGTAAGTTGGCTCTGAGACCGGTACCTTGGGGTGACTGCTGTGGAAATGTCCAGCTATGACCGAGGGGGGCAGCAGCAGCACCTCCAGGAGTGCCCCCCCCCAGGCCAAGAGGCTGGAGCGTGTCCCCTGAACACTGTAGCCATCTGCAGCCTTCGACCTTGGAAATGTCAAAGCACAAACACCCAGTCAGCACACTGGCCGTCCCAGCTCACGTGGAAGTCCCAGGGGGACTCATGCAGGTCACCCCGTACACCCCCCGCCCCCGGGGGGGCCTGTACTGTCTCATGTCCAGTCCTGTTCAGTGACTCCCTGGTCCTAACAGCTCAATAAACCTTTGTACACGGGAGCCGCTGTTCCTCGTGTTTAAGCCACTGCCCTACAAGGTAACGGCAGGCAGCCTGTGTGTCTTACATGTCTGTAGTCCAGACACCTGGAGCCAAAAAAAAGAGAAGCCAGGACCTTCTGGGGGGCAGCTAGCTGAGCGGACACTTTAGATGGCTTGTGGGGGCCTGCCCCAGGTGTTAGGACTCTCCGTGGCCGGCTGGCTGCGAGGGCCGGCTGGGGAGTACGGTTTACTCTACAGCTGAGTGTCGTTGATGGTCTGACATGACCGTTTTCTGTGGGTCCCACACCCTGGGTTTTGGTGGTGACTCACTCCAATGCCCAGATGCGGACCTATGCCGGCCCCCACAGTCAGCGCCTGCCCGGTCACATGCCGTGACGAGCAGGCCCAGGGAGTCCCAACTGTCCAGTACCCGTGTGACGGGCACTTGAGATTTCTGTTGTCAAAATGCTCAAGGTCTCCCAGGAAGAAAGCAATTCACGTAATCCGTGCTTTAAACTTGACTTCATTTTTAAGGAGTGTGTCGAACCCTCGCAAACAAAAATCAGCTTGTTTTAGCTAGGAGAACTGGTTTATTAATGCTATTAAGTCAGGCGAGACTCACCAATCTATGTGGTCGGTCCCCTGCGGGGCGTCCCGCCGGCGCAAAGCCGCCTTGCACCCTGAGCACCATACTCCCTCCGCCTGCCACCTGTGTGACCCGGAGTCCCGTCCTGTGTGCTCACTTATCACTCCGTCCACGATGTGCCTTTCCCACAAACCAGATGTGACCCTGGCTGGGCCGGCCCGTCCTGCTGACAGGCCCGTGTGTGAGCTCCAGCTCGGCACCCTGCTTGGGGACGAGGTCAGAGGGCCCCCCCCCCCCCCGTCTGGGAAGGGGGCTGCAGTGGGGCAGATGGGAGGGCTGTCCTGGGGTGATGACTAGCCACCTGTTTGGAGACTGTTTCCTCCCCCCCACACCACCTGGGGCTATAGTCCTAACCACGTCATCACGTTTGGCAATGTCATGGGAACGGCTCCCTGAGACACTTAATGCACACCCACGGGTGAGAGAGGGTCCTGGGTGGACGATGTTACTGTTTCTCAATCCAGCTGTGACCGTGGAGACTTGCAGACGGGTCACACCAAGGAGCCTGGTGGGTCCACGTGCCCGCCCGGCTTCACTTTCTTCCGGGGCGAGGAAGCGGGAGAGGCCCCGGATTGAAGAGATGTCCAGCACTCCAAGGGTCCGTTGTGGGGTCACCCACCCTGGCTGCTGGGACCGCTCCCCCCCCCGCCCCCCAGTCACAAGTTTGCAAAACCAGAGTGGGAAGGGGAACGAGAGAAGATGTCCCAGGTGGTTGATATTGAGGGGGCTCACCACCCACGTCCCGCGTGGAGGGTCTTCTGCAGAGAAACGTCACTCTTAACCTGTTGCTCAGAATCTGAATAGGTGGGGGGCAGGTTTTCCCAGCCTGAGACATGTGTGCGTCGGGAAATGGGGCCCCTTGTCAACCCCCCTAGGAAACTGTCAAGGGAGTTGCCTCCTTGATTCCCGCACCCTCGGAGTTCATTGACGTGTCTGCTTAGAGGGTGAAGTGGGACAAATGCCCCCCCCCCCCGCTTGCCAACCACAGCCAGGCTGCTGCAGGGGCAGAGAGCACGCAGGGCAGGACATTATGTGCAGAAACCTGGCGGCTCCCGGCATCACGTGTGCAGGATGGGCTTCTTCCCATCGGTATGTTCAAAACCTCTGATTCTAATTGACTAGAGCAGTGGTTCTTAACCTGGGTTCTGTCGAACCCTAGGGGTTCAATGAGTCGGTCTCGGGTTCGGAGAAGCCTCTGCCGCGGAGGCCAGAATAAAGTAATACCGTCATTTGTTGTGAGTTCATGCACTTGGTTGGTTTTGTTCTTTGAGCAAGGGGATGTTCATGCACGGCTCATTTTGTGCACCAGTAAGAAAACATATACCTATGTCTCGAATTTGGGGGAAAAAATCATATTTTATTTATCACTAAAGAAGGGTTCGGTGCCTGACCAGGCGGTGGCGCAGTGGAGAGAGTGTCGGACTGGGATGCCAGAAGACCCAGGTTCGAGACCCCGAGCTCGCCAGCTTGAGCGCGGGCCCATCTGGCTTGAGCAAAAGCTCGTCAGCTTGCCTGACCTGTGGTGGCGCAGTGGATAAAGCGTCAACCTGGGAACACTGAGGTTGACAGTTCAAAACCCTGCACTGGTCTGGTCAAGGCACATATGGGAGTTGATGCTTCCAGCTCCTCCCCCCTTTCTCTCTTTCTCTCTCTCTCACTCTGTGTCTCCTCTCTAAAATAAAAAATTAAAAAAAAAAAAAAAAAAAAAAAGCTCGTCAGCTTGGACCCAAGGTCGCTGGCTCCAGCAAGGGGTGGCTCGGTCTGCTGAAGGCCCGCGGTCAAGGCACATGTGAGAAAGCAATCAATGAACAACTATGGTGTCACAACGGCAATGAGAAACTAATGATTGATGCTTCTCACCTCTCTCTGTTCCTGTCTGTCTGTCCCTCTCTCTGCCTCTCTCTGTCCTTGTAAAAAAAAAAAAAGAAGAAGAAGAAGGGTTTGGTGAATGCGCATATGAAACAGGTGGGTTCGGTACCTCAGAAAAGGTTAAGAACCACTGGGCTAGAAGGATGAAAGGTAACTGAAAGAAGATACACAAATGTCGAGGAAGACAGGCTCTGAGAGTAGAGGAGTCCCTGGTCTGAAGCCAAGCCGGCCACTACACTAAGTGACCGGTCAAGTGTCCTGAAACTCCCATTTTTCAAAAGGGTTTCCCTTCAAAGCAGAACAAAGGCAGATAAAGAAAACACCTGGGGGTGGGGGTGGGGGCCATTCCAGAAATAGCCATGAAGTCTCTGATCAGGGGAATCCGAGTTCTGTCACCTTCAATGTTTGGGTCACCTTTCCTATAATCGTTCTGATTGGGTTTAAGCTTCTGAAAGAACTCCGTAGAAAGTCAAAAGAGAAATGGGGTGTTGCTCTCTTTTTTATTTTTTTATTTTAGTGAGAGAGGGCAGACAGACAGACTTCCACATGCGCCCAACCAGGATCCACCCGGCATGCCCACCAGGGGGCGATGCTCTGTCCATCTGGGGTGTTGCTCCATTGCAACTGGAGCCATTCTAGCGCCTGAGGTGGAGGCCATGGAGCCGTCCTCAGTGCCTGGACCAACTTTGCTCCAATGGAGCCTTGGCTGTGGGAGGGGAAGAGAGAGACAGAGAGAAAGGAGAGGGGGAGGGGTGGAGAAACAGATGGGCGCTTCTCCTGTGTGCCCTGGCCTGGAATCGAACCCGGGACTTCCACACACCGGGCCACGCTCCACCACCGAGCCAACCAGCCAGGGCTGGGGTGTTGCTTTCCTTTCGGTACCCTCAACTGTCCCTTCTGAATGTGATCGCCCCAACAGGACGAGTCCCCAGTAGCATTCAGTTAGACCTGCAGATCTACGCTCCTTCCCCCCACCTCAACACACAGACGTCCCAGAGTGAAAATATGTTTAAAAGATTAAACCTTGCCTGACCAGTGGTGGCACAGTGGACAGAGCATTGGCCCAGAATGTTGAGGGCCCCGGTTCGAAACCCTGAGGTCATTGGCTAGAGCACAGGCTCGTCGACTTGAGCACGGGCTCAGCAGCTTGAGCATGGAGAGGGATCGTCCACAGGATCGCAAGGTCGCTGGCTGGAGCCCAAGGTCGCTGGCTTACGCAAGGAATCACTAGCTCGGCCTGATTCCTCCCCAGGCCAAGGCACATAGGAGAAGCAACTATGAGTTGATACTTCTCATCTGTCTCCTTCCCCCAATTCCTTCCTGTCTCTCTCTCTCTCTCTCTAAAAAGAAAAAAGATGAAAGTTTCTTGAACTTGGTAGTCGCTGGAGTTTCTATGTGACTCGTATGACATGCAAATAGGTAGAAAGTCAGGGCCAGGATGCTCGTGTCCTCACCCCTCCCAGGACACCCCCAAGGTGGCTTCAGGCCCAGGACCACCGCCTTCGGACCCTAATTATCCCATCCAGAAATGGAAGTGTAAGGGTAAGGCCAGGTGTGCCTGTCAGAGGTGATGGCGTCAAAGCCCTTGGAAGACCTTAGACGTCAGGCAGATGGGCAGGGACAGGCACCTCCTGCTTGCTGGGACCAGGTGGCAGAACACGGGGACCGGGAGCCAGAGCTGGCGCGGGTGGCTAGTCTGGGGAGATGGGCATATATACCAAGGGCGCTTGTTCTCCACCCTTCCAGACGGTTTTCCTACTTAGAATAAATCTAAGGAATCTAACCGTCACCTTAACTCACCTTAACTCATTAGCAACTGTTAGAGAAACGTAGTTATTGGCTACAACCAATCAAAGCACGTCGGTGCCTAATTAGGATGCCAGCCTTCACTTTGTGATGCCCACTGGTGAGCCTGGCACCCACCCCCCCTTTTTTTTTTTTTTTGGAAAATAGATCTCCATTGGAATCAAGTTGAACTCATCAGTCTCCTTTAAGAAAAACTTGGCCTGACCGTTTTCTGTGCTTCCTCCTAGAAGCTGTATTGTTTGACTTTCTTTGCAGGTGGGTCACTAGCACCTCTCCTGTCTGTGGGTGTCAGCTTGGTGAAACACTCAGCCAGAGTCCTGGAGCCGTCCGTCCACTGGGACCGGGGGAACTTGTCCGGGGCAAGGGGTCTCTCCTACCACATGCTTGGCTTCAGGGAAGCTGCCTTCTGACATGTGTGTCGCTCGGAAGCGCTCACCACTTCTAAGGTAGCGGGAAAAGCTATGTTGCTGCTGGCTTTGTACTCCCCAAACACACACACACACACACACACACGCCACAAACCAGCGCGGCTAGTAATTCCAGGTCCTGAGTGGGAACGGGCGCGGAATTAAGAAAATAGGCTTAGAGAAAGAAAAGGCTGGTGTCGGGAGCCTCTGCACTGCTGATGGCAATAACGGAGCGCCCTCCACCCCCGCTTCCTGCTTTACTTATAGGGCAAAGTGAGGCCATTTGCAAATCAAAGAGATCTCTGATCACATTTCCAAGGCATCCCAAGAATTCTACCAAGTGCAGAAAGCCCCCACCATACATAACATCTTCACTTCACAAAACAAAGGATAAAAAGAAACTTGCCTCCAGTCTTTCCGAGGGACCTGGGGAGGAATTGGATGAGGGTAAACAACCCAGCCCCGCAGCTAACATGGAGCTGCGGGGGGTGGGGAATGGGGGGGGGGTCGGAATAGCCTTTAGCAAGTTCACAGAACAAGTGAGGTGGGGGGTTGGGCAGACTGTCAGCTAGCTTACTGCCAGTTCCCCACACCTCTGTCCCCCAAAAATCTAAACTGCAAAGACCCTGTTGGCTTGTGGTCTCCAAAGCACACACACTCACCCATCACGGAGCTGCTAACCTGCTCTCCAGTCAGCAGCCAAGGGAAGATTCATCCTTTCCGGTGAGCTTAGAAACTAGGTTGATTCTTTCTCCTTTTCTATTTCATCAGAGGCTAAACACAGCAGAGTTCTTAGCACTCTGGTGTTTTTAATAACTGTTGTAAAAAGTGATTTTTCATTGTAACCCCCCCCCCCCCGAGTCTCCGCTGGTCTGCACGCAGCTCAGGGGACCTGGCTTCTGACTCACACCTTTGTGTCTTGTTATTCAATGTATTGATTTTCTCTGGAACCCAGTTTCCTTCTAAATCGGACACGAGAAGAATGTTGCCAAAATGTCTACTTTGCGTATCGATGACAGAAGGTTTTAATGAAGAAATAACCTGTTGGTGTGTATGTAACTCCTTCCTGAATTCACAGCGGAGTCAAGTCTCCCCGGGGAAATGTCTCTGAAAACAACATTCTGAGCGGTAAGCAGCAGTTTCTCCTGTCGGGTTTCTAGAGGGAATGGGCGTTTCTAGAGGGAATGGGCGTGTCTCCTGAAGGGAGGGGGGAAATCTGTCTGAAAAATAGATACATGCTGTCCCAGGAATTGTTTTCTTCCTGAGGACCCTCGCACTCCTGGTCAACATCGAGTAAGGACTAACTACACAGAGACAAAAGTCCGCTTACTACAGCAGTGACCCTCGCCTGAGGAAAACGTTATTGCCTGCTTTTTTTATCTTTTTTTTTTTTTTGCACTTTTTACTGACTGGCCCAGTGGTTCTTAACCTTTTTTTTTTTTTTTTAATTTACTTATTTATTTATTTATTCATTTTAGAGAGGAGACACAGAGAGAGAGAGAGAGAAAGAGAGAAGGGGGGGAGGAGCTGGAAGCATCAACTCCCATATGTGCCTTGACCAGGCCAGTGCAGGGTCTTGAACTGGCGACCTCAGTGTTCCCAGGTCGATGCTTTATCCACTGCGCCACCACAGGTCAGGCCCTTAACCTTTTTTGAGGTTCCGAACCCACCAGTTTCACATGCGCATTCACCGAACCCTTCTTTAGTGATAAATAAAATATGATTTTTTTTCCCCAAATTCAAGACATAGGTATATGTTTTTTTACTGATGCACAAAATGAGCCGTGCATGAACATCCCCTTGCTCAAAGAACAGAACCAACAAAGTGCATGAACTCACAACAAATGACGGTATTACTTTATTCTGGCCTCCGCGGCAGAGGCTTCTCCGAACCCCTGAGACCGACTCATCGAACCCCTAGGGTTCCACAGAACCCAGGTTAAGAAACACTGTGCTAGATGAAATGAACACAGTGGCAAGAACGCCCAGGCGGGTATCGGCCCCTGCAACGGCGACCAGCACCTCCCACCGGGCCCCTTCCTCGCGACTAGAGAGTGTTCAGTGGAACTCTGAGTTTGGGGGTGCAGGGACTGGCACCGCCCTCCCGCTGGCTCCTAGGAGCCTGGCACTTGCCAATTGAGCTCTCCCCTTCCCTTGCCCGGCCCCTGGTAGGGCCCCCTTCCCTCATCCATGACTGAATAGTCACGATTAGAAACCAGGCTCCCAAACAGAGATGTCCAGTGGCCGGAGCTCAGGACAATACGTGGGTTCCCCCGGGCTCCGCCCCTGACGCCCGCGAACCCACCCCTTGATCACGCACCGCCCAGTCAGGCGCTCGGAATGTGGCAACATTTTAATGCAAGGACAAGGCACCGGGGCCTCCTTTCCATCTCAGATGTACGATGTACAACCTCGCCGTGTCCTGGGTGCCTGTTTTCCTAACGGGGAGAGAGAGGAAACTATATTGAGGGCGGGCCTTCACCCCCGGAGCAGGGTATCCAAGACAGGAGAGCCCCGGCAGGCGGTCCGGCCGGTCAGTCATTGCAGATGGACGGCCTGTTGACGTTATAGCTGGGGTGGAAGTTCAGACGGTCGTAGGCTGTGATGTAGTTGTCGGACCCAGTCACGGCGCTCTTGTCCATGAAGACGTTGAAAGAATGGTTCTGGAACATCCCGGCGGCTGCTAGCTGTCTGGAAAACTTACTTGATTTTACGTAGAATACTTTCTGTTAAGTGAAACGGGAACACGGTGATGGGTGGTATTCAGCGGCCGGTCGTTAACGATGTTTTCGCGAGCAAAATAAGAATCCGTAAGAAAATGTCTCTCTTCCCTAGGAAGTAGAGAAGCCAGGGCCGGCAGGATGACCCTCTGTTGTCCCAGACCGTCCGTCCCCATTCACGTCTGATGTTTGGCAAAAAGCGTCCAGAGTGCCACCTCCTTCCACTAGGACCCAGATGGGAGGGACAATTCTGGGGCCACCTGGCATGTCCATACCTTGGGGTTCCCACCTGAAGCCACCCCCCACCCTGGGGTTCCTCCTTTACAAACTGTGCTACGTAGGGCTCTACTCGTTGGCCTCGGAACGGACTGCCTTTTGTGGCAAGGTGGGCTTGTGTCATTATGTGCACGTGGTAAGCGAGTCTTATCTACGCCGTTTTCTCCTCCTTGAAAATGTTTCGTTTGCTAGATCCGCTCGTGTCTACCCAGCCCTGATCCGACAAGACCTGATGTACCGCCCTCGCACTCTGCCATGCTGGAGCTCCGGGCCCCTCCCACCCCCGCCCTCAGGAAGGGCTGCCCTTTTGAGAAATCCCGGGTTTAGGTCCCTTCTGGAGATGCCCAGCTACACCCTGTGCTCGTCCTTGCTTCCAGCTTACCGGCATCTCGTGCACCGTGGGGGCTCTGCTCCCGTAGGCTTGGTTGCTGGTCCTGTACACAGAGGTGGGCTCCTTGGTCCTGCAGGGGAAACGTACAGGGGGGGGGGTCGTCTGGTGATGACAGTCTCGACAGACGACGTTTTGAGTTTATGACACTCGCTCCCATAAAAAGTTTTTAAAAATTGAGACGTGAGTGTTTCGGCTTATGCTGTTAGCGTCGAACACTTTATTTTCATTTTTCTGAAGTGAGAAGCAGGGAGGCAGAGAGAGAGACTCCCGCATGCGCCCAACCGGGATCCACCCAGCATGCCCACCAGGGGGCGATACTCTGCCCATCTGGGACGTTGCTCTGTTGCAACTGGAGCCATTCTAGCTCCTGAGGTGGAGGCCATGGAGCCGTCCTCAGTGCCCGGGCCAACTTTGCTCCAATGGAGCCTTGGCTGCAGGAGGGGAACAGAGAGACAGAGAGAAAGGAGAGGGGGAAGGGTGGAGAAGCAGATGGGCGCTTCTCCTGTGTGCCCTGGCTGGTATTGAACCCAGGACTTCCACACGACAGGCCAACGCTCTACCACTGGGCCAAGCGGCCAGGGCCCGAACATTTTTTACACTCACTTTTTGTCACTTTTTTCTGTCACTACAGTAGACTGTACGGTATATTAATGTCCCCTTTTCCTTTTTCTGTGGCTTAGTTGTGTCTTTATGTTCTCGATGATGATTTTACAGCTGTGTTAGGACAGGTAAATGACTTAGGCTAGGGTGTGTTTCTGACTTACACCAAAATTCAGGTGACGTCATTGTCGTAGGAATGGAACAGTGTCGTAACCCGAGGACCTCTGTATCTCTCTATTTTCCATCCACTTATTCTCTGTAATTCTGCCCAAGCCCCAACAGCCTTAATGAACAGTTTTGGTTGGTGGGAAGCCTTGTTGGAAATGCCCCAGGTAGGAGATGAAGCCGTGAACGTGGGTTCCCCAGGGAATACAGGCTCAGCCTCCTCTTGGTCCCCTCCATTCATCTCTGCCCTGGCCCTTTGCAAGGCAGACCAAAAACCCTAGAGAATTTACAGGGGGCAAGTGCCGGCCCTCGGCGCCGCTTGGCCCTGGAACACAAGGTCACTCCTGGGTATGTAGGTATAGCCTAGCACTGTGGCTCAGCCTCCAGACTCTGCTACGAGGGGTGTGTGTGTGTGCGAGGGGGCTGTGTGTGTGTGCAGAGGACAGGGACAGGGGAGGGGTCCCTCCACTTCTGAGCCTCCTAAGAATGTACCTGCACTCTCCAGTGCATACTGTTAACAGTATGACCTAGTGGGTTGTGGGTTCAGACATCCCAGCTGTGCCCCAAACAGGAAGATCTCTCGCACAATACCGTCTTTCCACCCTCCCGGTCATCGTCATTGTCATCATCTCTCCTGGAAGAGGAGAATGATAACAGAACCAGCTCTCTGGGACTGCGGAGGGGACAGAATGCGGGGAGAGTGGGGGAGGTGCTCTCACTGCCCAGCTGGCGGCTACGAAGGGTGTCGAGTTTGCAATGCACCGGAAACGGCTCACAGGTCACTGTGACAACGGAGGCTCGGCCAGATTCACAGCTTGCAGAGGCTCCTCTCCGACTAGAGAGGAGTGGAAACTCGCCTCCCCCACCCTCCGCCCCAGGGCCCCAGAGCTGGCTTCTGCGACTTTCCACCGCCCCACCTGCACTGGCTGGACCCACTGATTTGTGTGTCAAAACCTCTGGGCAGCGCTTGGGCAGCGCCTCTGATGATGAAGAGATGACTACGCTTTGAACTTGGGTGCCAGGGCACACTGGGGACCTGGGCACACTCCTGATAACAGGACTATCTGAGCAGAGCGCAGGACCAGCTGGGCACCTGGGCTGCCCACTGGAAAAGGGGTCCTCTCTTTCCTCTGCGTTTGCCAGGTGGACCCAACCTGTGGCCCTCACCTGTAGCCCCGGAAACACGCCGGGTTGTTGAACCTGACCGGCAAGTCCTCATTTACGCGGTAGTAGTCGCTGGTTTTCTCCGGGGGCGCCTGGGTCGCGGGCTTTACAGGCTTCGCGCACCCTTGGGCGTTCTCCTTCGACATGCCGCCGTCCGTGGGAACTCCACCCGGAAGAGAGGCAAGGCAGGGAGCAGCCTCTCCGCAGCCCAGGTCACGAGGGGCGCGCGGCGTCTTGTTACTAAGCGACGGCTTGGTTACCCGACTGGGTGGGTTCGGGTCCTTAAAGGCGCCGCGCCTCCCGGGCCACGCCCCCCTGCTGCTGGTGGTGGGGCTGAAATGAGAGGTCTAGAATCTTCGGAGGCGTTCGGACATCGTCCCAAACGCAGGGGAAGGCAGGCGCCGGGATTCCGTCAATGGCCTGCCGGAGTTCAAGCCCCGCAAGGCCCGGTCGCGCACCGTGCACGCCACTGGTGTCCCCTAGTCTCCAGAGTCTACATTTCGACTCCAGATGCCTAACTTTATGGAATCCTCCTAAACCAAGTAGTGATTAAAAATTAAAACGGCCTGACCAGACCTGGGAACACTGAGGTCGCCAGTTCAAAACCCTGCACTGGTCTGGTCAAGGCACATATGGGAGTTGATGCTTCCAGCTCCTTCCCTCCCCCTTTCTCTCTCTCTCTCTCTCTCTCTCTCTCTCTCTCTCTCACTGTGTCTTCTCTCTAAAATGAATAAATAAAAAAGAAATTAAAGAAGAAAAAAAAAACGGCCTGACCAGGCGGTGGCGCAGTGGATAGATGCGGAAGACCCAGGTTCGAGACCCGAGCTCGCCAGCTTGAGCGCGGACCCATCTGGCTTGAGCAAAAGCTCTCCAGCTTGGACCCAAGGCCGCTGGCTCCAGCAAGGGGTTACTCGGTCTGCTGAAGGCCCGCGGTCAAGGCACATGTGAGAAAGCAATCAATGAGCAACTAAGGTGTCACAATGGCAAAGAAAAACTAATGATTGATGCTTCTCACCTCTCTCCCTTCCTGCCTGTCTGTCCCTATCTATCCCTCTCTCTGACTCTCTCTCTCTGTCCCTGTTAAAAAAAAATTAAAAATGATTTAAAAAAACTAAAACGATTTTGGAGAGCGAGAGGTTGGGTTAGACTGGCGAAAGGCGAGGAGAGTCCCCTGGCTCGGCGCGTTCCTCCGCGGAGACCCTCGGCCGGCGGGCACTGTGCAGGGAGCGGGCAGGACCAGGACCAGGGCGAGGGTCCGCGCGGCGCCCCCATCCCGACTCCGCTGCACTCGTCCGGACCCGGGCCCGCCCCTCCGTCCTCGCGCGGCCGCGGTGCTGGGCCCAGCGCCTCGCGCATCCTGGGGACCGCGGGCGCGACGCCTAGCGATGCGGGCCTGGAGCGCGCGCGCAGTGGCACCTCCGGGCCTGCAGGCGGCGGTGCGCTGGAGCGCCGGCTTGGGCCGCGGCGGAAGCAGAAGCCGCTGCGACAGCACGTCCGCCTCCTCCGCGCCATGGCGGTGGCCCTTCCCCGGCTGCTGCGTGCTGGTGAGCATGCCCAGGGACCCCCGGGCCCGGGCCCGCCCGGTCGCCTCCCTAGGACCCCGGGCCCGCACGGTTGCCTCCCGGGGACCCCTGGCCCCGGATCTGCACAGTCGCCTCCCTAGGACCCCGAACCCACACAGTCACCTCCCGGGAGCCCCCAGCCCGCACGGTCGTCTCACGGAAGCCTGGGGTGGGAGATAGAGTCAAAGACGCGCCACGACTCTGCTCTCCTCTCTCTCCGCAGGTGTGCGGCCCAGGCCGCTCCGGCTGCATGTCCTCCGGTCGGCGACCCGGGGGACAGCCGGGCCGAGCGGCAGGACTCTGGGAAGCGCTGCGGCCCCCGCTGTGAGCGAGCCCGAGGGCAGCAACGGTAATGCTGGTGCTTGGGCAGACCAGGGTGCAGGGGGGCGCCAGGCCTCCCCAGTTTGAGTTGAAACTGTTTCCAGGAGTCCTGAGTTCCCCCTGGTTTTGAAGGGCTCTGGGTCACAGGGGGAGAAGGGACAGCCTAGCCCCCAGCAGTCCCAGGGGCTAGGTAGTACTCACGGAAAACCGGCCTTGTGCCCCTCCCCTCCCACCCCACCCTCCTCGTGAGCTGCCCCCCCCCACAGCTGAGAACGGGGGCCAAGACCAGCACTCCCTCCCGGGTGGGGTCAGAGGGGTTAACGTGGGTCGTGGCTTTCTCTCCCGGGGAGTCTCCGCCGTCCCTGGGAGGCAGACACCAGAGGAACTAAGAAACTAGCTGGACCCAGCTAGTCAGAACCCAGCCTCTGCACCAAGTCTCCTGCAAAGAACCCCGTGGCCCTGGTCACCTTCACTGCCTCCCGCCCCCAGCCGTGTGGCTTGCACTGGGGATGGATGGGCATAGCACGGACACTGAGACCCACCCAGCACCCTCCTCCCCAGATCTCCAGGACAGGATCCTCAGTGAGCCCCTCAAACACTCTGACTTCTTCAACGTCAAGGAGCTGTTTTCCGTGAGAAGTCTTTTCGATGCCCGGGTGCATCTGGGACACAAAGCCGGCTGTCGGCACAGGTGGGTGGTGGGTGGTGGTTTGGTGGTTCCTAGTGGAGCTTTGGGACCCTCCTGCCCTGGGGCCCAGGGGTGCAGTGTCACTCTGTACTGACATGTGTCAGTTTGTCTGACTTCAGCCCACTCCACCTCCAGATGGGATCCCTGGGCCCTGAGGAGAGGTAGGGGTCAGTCCTCAGACTCAGTTTGTAGCCACCCCCACCTATATACACACACACAGACTCCACTCACAGTCCTAGGGGGGAACAGTGGTCTTATGAGCCGGGAGTGGGGGTGCTGAGGGAGGTCCACAAGGTTCCGCAGAGGAGCGGTTACCGGCCTGGTCTTCTCATGTGGTCAGCGTGCTGTTCGCATGGACCGAGAGAGCTGGGAGGACCGGAGGGCGGGTGGGCAGCCACTGAGGAACGTGGTGGTTCGCATCAGAGGGAGGTGAGGGGCACTGACTCCCAGGGGCAGAAGGCCGGGACCAGCAGGTGGATTTGAGGTTGGGGCTGCGGGCAGAGCTGGGGTCTGGAGCTGGGGGTGGGAGGTGGAGGAGAAGGGGCAGAGCACAGAGCCGGCCACTGTCAGTGGTCTTTATACCAAGCTGACCAGAACAAGGGGAGGCTGGGGGACATCAGGAGCTTGGGTCCTATGAGGGGTGACCCCTTCGCCACCCCAGGACGGATGTCACATGGGTGCTGGGAGGGAGCAGCCTGGACCTGGGACGCCATCACGTCCGTGGGACGTTTTGGGAGCACCTGGAAGGGGGGGGGTTCCTGGCAGGAGCAGGAGGATGGGCCCCACTGTGGGGGCTGCTGCGAGGGTGAGGGGGCGTCGTGGGGGGCCTTGGGCAGAGTGTGGAGAGCCCGGCGGGAAGGAGCTGGCGTGGAGGTGAGGAGGAGGGACCAACCCCCGCACCCCTCACCCCCCATCCCAGTGCAGACGACACTCATGGGACAGCGTCCTCCTGTTGTCACGGGGACAGCTTGCAAACTGGAGCAGCCACCCCCACCCCCCCGGGGATGGGGCGCCCGCCGCAGAGGAGGGGCCTGTCCCTCACCTGGGTGGCGTCTCTGGCAGGTTTATGGAGCCGTACATCTTTGGGAGCCGCCTGGGCCAGGACATCATCGATCTGGAGCAGACGGCCGCCCACCTGCAGCTGGCCTTGAACTTCACGGCCCACGTGGCCTATCGGAAGGGCATCGTCCTGTTTGTCAGCCGCCACCGGCAGTTCTCCTACCTGATCGAGAGCATGGCCCGGGACTGTGGCGAGTACGCCCACACCCGCTACTTCAAGGGCGGCCTGCTCACCAACGCCCCGCTCCTGCTGGGCCCCGGGGTCCGCCTGCCGGACCTCCTCATCTTCCTGCACACGCTCAACAACGTCTTCGAGCCCCACGTGGCCGTGAGAGACGCGGCCAAGATGAACATCCCCACGGTGGGCATCGTGGACACCAACTGCAACCCCTGCCTCGTCACGTACCCCGTGCCGGGCAACGACGACTCGCCCCTATCGGTCCAGCTTTTCTGCAGGCTCTTCCAGACCACCGTCAACCGGGCCAAGGAGAAGCGGAGGCAGGTCGAGGCCCTGTATCGACTGCAGCATCAGGAGGCAGCCGGGGGCCAGGCTCCTGCCGTCCCTCCATCCTCAGGAACATAGGCCTGGCTGGATGTGGGTCGCTTCCCTGTGACATGTCCCACTTTCCCAAATAAAAACGGCAGCCAAGCCTGGTCCTAAAGGAAGCCTTTCTTCTGTCCCTGGCTGCAGTCCTTGGTGCGTCCAAGTGGTATCGGGTTCGGGCCAGCTAGCTGCCCTCCCACGGCTCCTGTGGGCCCAGCAGGCTGCACGCAGCGGGCAAGCAGCCTGTCCAGAAAGGGTCCTCCTGGATGTTGGGCTCTCACACCTGGTCGGTTTTCTTAACTCCCAATCAGCGTAACCCTCAGGTGGGCTGCTTTGTACCGGGAGGTTGCAGGGCCCTGTCTGGGTCGGCACAGGACAGGCCAAGCAGACAGCGTGGTTCCGTGCAGAACACGGCTTGGACCTTGGGTTCATTGGTGTGGCCTTCACTCCCACTGGGCCCACGGAGCACACCAGGTCCCCGCCATCGGGGTCCCCGAGCTGCGGGGAGATGGTCAGGCGTGTGGACGTGTGCTTCAGATGGGACAACAGGTGCCAGTGGCCCCTTAAGGCCACCGTCTTCAGCTCATGACCCACCACAGGCCAGGCCCTCACACGTGGGCACCTCCTCACTGGCTGCGTTTGTGTCCTGGGGGTGAGTGTGGGTCCTCTGTCCAGGGTGCCCCCTCATGGCTCACAGTGTATGCTCCCGTGGACCGGGTCACCCCGAGGAACCCATCTGCTGGGGAGTGTCTGGACGGCGGCTCTGGGACGGGAAGGCCCTTGTGTGGCTGGACGCTTGCCCACCTGTGCCAGCCCAGGTCCTGCAGAGCTCACCTGGGACAGGAGTCCGCAGTGTTGGGGAGGGCAGGAAAGGGCTGCTTGTTTGTGAGGTGTGGGGAGCTGAGTGCTACTTAGAAACCAGGGTGACCATCACCACCCTGGTTTGTAAACCTGAGACGGGAAAACGCGAGTGTCCAGGCAGGGAAGTTGAGGGCCCCTCCAGGGCTCAGTGCGACCCGCAGGAGAGATTTCCCCGAGCGGAGCTCTGACGGAGAGAACTGGCCGGCACCCGAAGAGGCCGTGGGCGGGGGGCGGGGGGAACCAAGTCACTGGACATCAGAACACAAGATCAGACTGCTAACGGGCCAGGGGTTCCGAGGCTGAGGGTGGCAGAGGGGCAGGCCATTCAGGGAGCTGTCAGGCAGCAGTGACTTCAGGGTTGGACAGGACAATGAGTGACGGGCGGAGATGCTCAGAGACACTGGAGATACGGACTGACCCCAGTCTATTATCCATGACCAGAGGGCTGAGCGGAGAGAAGCCACTGGGGAGTAGGGGATCTGTGCCAAGAGACCTTGACAGCCTGTTGAAGAAGGGGGTACAGGAGTTGTATCGGTCGCTTGCTCTGCTCCAGTTCGGGGGTGGGGGAGGTGAGTACACAGGAGCTGGAGGGGTGCAGGGTGGGGGGGTGAGGGGCAGAGTTGGGGGCCACTTCTGAACTGACACGCTGGGGAGGCTCCCAAGGGATGCAGGTGACACCCCAGCAGGAGCGGAGCGGACCCCCAAGTATGCCACACTGGAGATGAACCCCGAGAGAGGTGGTGTGCCCCTGAGTCCCTGCTCCTGCTGCCATCATGCCTGACACGCCCCCTAAGACCTGACCTCTGAACCCTGACCAGGTGGCAACTCAGAGACAAGTTAGAGCCACCAGAGCGAGGGCCCGGAAGAACTGGGGGCTCGGGGGTCCAGGACCAGAGTGGATGAGGGCAGGAGCCCTGTGTCCCCGAGGATCGGGGAGAAGAGTGTGGCCCCAGAGGGGCCCCTAGAACCAGGGCGTGCAGAGGGAGAGGGGCCATGGAAGGGCCCCTGGCCCAGACCTGCCAGGGTCCAGCTCAGGACGTTGCTTCCTGGGTGACCACAATCCTGACCCTCAGTCTGTGACCGCCCCGCCACCCCCCCTCAAGCCACAGCCTGTCCAGGGCCATGGTCACTTTTCACATATTTCTGAGATCGCCTGAGCCTAATCCTTACATCCTGTTACGCTTCAAGATACCGACATGAGGCCTGAGCCATGGTGGCATAGTGGACAGAGCATTGACCTGGGACACTGAGGGGCCCTTGTTTAAAACCCAAGGTTACTGGCTAGAATGGGTGGATTGTGGGCTTGAGTGGGGGATGGTCAGCATGATCCCAAAGTCACTAGCTTGAAGCCCACGGTCCCTGGCTCGAGCAAGCAAGCAAGCAAGCGGTCACTGGCTCAGCTGGAGCCCCTGGTCAAGGCACATATGAGACGCCATAGATGAACAAACTACAGGCTGCTTCCCGTCTCCTCCCCCTTGCTTCCTCCCGGCCTGAAGACACTAGTCGGCTTGTACTCCGTGTATTGCAATTGTCCCTCTGAAAAGCGGTCCAGTGTGAGAATGAGTCGGCCCTGAACCTGTACGAGACCTGCAAGGTGCGGACGGTGAAGGCAGGCACGCTGGAGAGGCTGGTGGAGCACCTGGTGCCGGCCTTCCAGGGCAGTGACCTCTCCTACGTCACCATCTTCCTGTGCACCTACCGAACCTTCACCACCACCCAGCAGGTCCTGGATCTGCTCTTCAAAAGGTGAGGGCGTCCCACCCCCTCCGCAGCACGGTAGCTGCCCGCCCACCCACTGCTGTGTGTCTCCGGGAATGTCGCTTCACCTCTCTGAGCCTCGGTTTGCTCGTGTGAGAACTGGGGCGCTCAGAGGGGCGGCCGGGCTGTGCTGGTTCTTACTCTGACTCTCCTCTCCCGCCCGGAGAGCTCTCTGCCTCCGGCCTCGCGGTCCTGGGCCCTTCGGTGACACTGTCTCCCCACTTGGTTGGAGGTCCCAGATTCTATCTGGGGGTCCCCTGCGGGATGGCTGAGGGACCGTAGGCCCACTCAGATATCTGTAAGGTGCCGGACAGGGTCATTCATTTCACAAATGCTTATGAAGCCCCTCCCTCCTATGCTCTGGGCACGTGAAGTAATTCAGTGAGAAAAGCAGAGAAAACTCCCTGCCCTCCAGGGCCGCCATCCTGGTAGGGGATGGGGATGAGGTCCAGCCAATAACAGAGACCTGTTAGAGACAGAATTAAGCAAGACTCCCAGAGACAAAATACCTCGGCAGGGCAACTTTAATCACTTCTGCGGGAGGGCGTGCTACCGCTGTTGAGAGCCAGCCAGCAGACAGAGGCAGATTCTGTTTTTATCCCTGACACAGGCCCTGGGATTCTGGGTCTTGCTCCACTGGCTGCAGTGTTGACCGTACAATCTTACTGTTTCTCGACTGACTAGTTTAAATGGCTTCGCCAACGTGGAAGGGAGAGATGGGGATTTCATTAACTAGGTTAGGGGGTTGGGGAAAAAACCCCGGATGACTGGGTAAAGGGGGCTGGGGGCTTGGTACACGAGTTAGTTATTTCTCATCCTACTCCCGTGATGGCAAACCTATGACACGCGTGTCAGCACTGACACACGTAGCCATTTTCGATGACTCGCGGCCGCATATCAGAGAAGTATGGGGCCGCGTGCCGAGAAGGACGTTTCATCCTCGGCTCCTGCACAGCCAGGTGTAGTAGCCGAGGATAAAACATTTGCTGTAACCTGACCAGGCGGTGACGCAGTGGATAGAGCATCGGACTGGGATGCGGAAGACCCAGGTTCGAGACCCCGAGCTCGCCAGCTTGAGCCCGGGCCCATCTGGCTTGAGCAAAAGCTCGTCAGCTTGGACCCAAGGTCGCTGGCTCCAGCAAGGGGTGGCTTGGTCTGCTGAAGGCCCGCGGTCAAGGCACATGTGAGAAAGCAATCAATGAACAACTAAGGTGTCGCAACGGAAAACTAATGATTGATGCTTCTCACATCTCTCCGTTCCTGTCTGTCTGTCCCTATCTGTCCCTCTCTCTGACTCTCTCTCTCTCTGTCTCTGTAAAAGAAAAAACAAAGAAAAAACATTTGCTGTAATGTAGACACTCTGTGCCGGAGGTCTGTGAGCCAAAACAACAGGATTCCAACACAGAGCGTCTAGTTCAGGGGTCGGGAACCTATGGCTCACAAGCCAGATGTGGCTCTTTTGATGGATGCATCTGGCTCTCAGACAAATCTTTAATTAAAAAAATGTTAAAAATATACAACATTCTCATGTATTACAATCCATTCATTTCCTACTGCTCATGTTCATGGCTGCAGGAGGCTGCAGCTAATCACAGCTGTCCTCCGGAACAACACCAAATTTTTTTTTATATTTATTTTATTTTTATTTTATTCATTTTAGAGAGGAGACACAGAGTGAGAGAGAGAGAGAGAGAAAGAGAGAAAGGGGGGAGGAGCTGGAAGCATCAACTCCCATATGTGCCTTGACCGGACCAGTGCAGGGTTTTGAACTGGCGACCTCAGTGTTCCCAGGTCGACGCTTTATCCACTGCGCCACCACAGGTCAGGCCCAACACCAAATTTTCATTGGATACTGCGTAACGCACATGGGTCATTGTATGGCTCTCATGAAATTACATTTTAAAATATGTGGCGTTCATGGCTCTCTCAGCCAAAAAGGTTCCCGACCCCTGGTCTAGTTCTGGGACTTCCGGTGAGGCCGTTTTTCTCCAAGCAACACACCACCCGAGTGATGCTCGGTTTTTTGGCGAATTTTGACACACCAAGCTCAAAAGATTGCCCATCTCTGTTCTACTCCCTGGTCGGAAGAAGCCGAATGGAGGGGGTTGGGAATTAGTTGAAGGAAAGAACACGAGTTAAAACGTTTCCTTCAGCCTGACCTGTGGTGGCGCAGTGGATAAAGTGTCGACCTGGGAACACGGAGGTCACCAGTTCAAACCCCTGCACTGGTCTGGTCAAGGCACATATGGGAGTTGATGCTTCCAGCTCCTCCCCCCTTTCTCTCTCTCTCTCTCTCTCTCTCTCTCTCTCTCTCTCTCTCCTCTCTAAAATGAATAAAATAAAAAGAAATTTAAAAAAAAAAAAACCAAAACATTTCCTTCAGACGTCATAGCAGGTACGGTAGATGTGACGCCCTCACGGCCCCCTCTGGATACGGATGCATCCTCCCCTATTCCCACGAGGACGGCGGACCCCAGGACCAACTGAAAAAGTGAGTGGGCTTCGGCATGATGGGGGGGCCGCCTGTCTCCTCAGCGGGACATTGGGGGCCCTGGCTGCGGGCTTGGGCAGGGCCCTGCCTCCCATACATCTTGTGGTTCCCGCGTCTCCTGGGTCTGGGGGCTTCTGCGGCAGGAAAGGAGTCAGAGCCGAGGGGGGGGGGTGCCCTGGGGACGCAGAGAGAACCCGTTCCCACCACAGCCCACCCCGGCCCTGCTCGCCCCCCATCCCCGTCCGAGTGCCCAGGAGGGGGTGTGGGAGCACCCTGCTTACCCTGCTTACACACTGACCCCACCTCAGCGCGCGGTCCCCGGAACAGTGTCAGAGGGATGACGAGGCCCACACGTGCCACAGAGTAGGGCAGCACGCGGGCATGAGCTGAGGCTGAGGTGCACCAGTGTCCGTGAAGACTGGGCAGGGCACACCCTGTGTCCCCTCCTCCCTCTCATGCCTATGCAGCAGCTGCTGTGTGCCAGTCTGTGCCATGAACAGCAGGTCAGCCCTCCCTGCCCTTGTGAGCCTCCTACCCTCCAGTGGGGAGGGCCAGAGACAGAGTGTTAGGCTTCCCGGAGGCAGGGGTCGGCGTTACACCATTGCGGGAGGGCACCCTCCCCTGGACACTGCCAGCCCCAGCCTGCTCACCAGGCTCGCCCCTGCCTGGCCAGCCGAGTGCTGGTGGGCAGTGGGTGGGGCGCACCGGCCTCTGGATGGGCAGGGACAGCCCCCGCAGGGGTGGCATGGGAGGGCCACACGGAGGGAAAGGCCACGCCCCTGACTCTGCTGCCCGCCTGCCGACCCCCCAGTGCCATCTCCTCCATCCTGGGCACCTGGCTGGACCAGTACTCGGAGGACTTCTGCCAGCCCCCGGACTTTCCCTGCCTCAAGCAGCTGGTGGCCTATGTGCAGCTCAACATGCCTGGCTCCGACCTGGAGCGCCGTGCCCACCTCCCCCTGGCTCAGCGGGAGGATCTGGATCCCAAAGGTGAGTGCCCAAGGAGGGGCCCAGGCAGGAGCAAAGCCTGGCCTCAGACACCCCCCACCACCCCCGTCAGGCAGCGGAAGACCACAGGCCGGAAGACATCCCGCCAGGGGAGTGGGAGGGGGCAGTGCCAGCTTCTCTTGTGGCTTTCCTGCCTTCGTGGCTCTGGCACTGAGGCAGCCGCAGCACGAAGGCCCATGGAGAGCGAGGAGTTTCTGTCAGCGGCTGCAGGGGTGCCCAGGATGGGGGAGATGGCACAGGGGGAGGTGGGCGTGGGGGCAGCACCGCTGTGTCAGATGCAGCTCTGCGTCTGGGGCCAGTCCCCCCGCAGCGCCCACCCGGGACCCGCCCACCTTCTCCCGGCTGAGCTGGGGGACCAGGAGCCCCACGAGGCAGAGCCCGAGGGGGAGGGTGCATGTGAGCACACGAGGAGGGGCCGGACCCTGGACACACAGGGAGGACCCTGAGCTGACATAGGGCCCACCGCCCACTGCGGGGAGGCCCGCACCTCTACCTGCTCCTGCTCTGATGGCGGGGACCAGGAGCAGGTGCTGGGTTCAACAGCCCTGAGCGGAGAGCTGTGACACCCCCCCAGCCTGCTCCCCCACCCGGCTTTTCTTCATCCTCCCTTCTGGAAACTTCCCTTTCGGTTATTTCTACACTTTACGTTTCCCTTTTACATTCTCTGTGGCACTGTTTGTTTTAAATTATGAAATAAATTGCTGCTGTGTTAAATGGTGCGATTGCCACCTCACCAGGCGGTGGCGCAGTGGATAGGGCATCGGACTGGGATGCGGAAGACCCAGGTTCAAGACCCCGAGGTCGCCAGCTTGAGCGCGGACCCCTCTGGCTTGAGCAAAAGCTCGCCAGCTTGGACCCAAGGTCGCTGGTTCCAGCAAGGGGTGGCTCGGTCTGCTGAAGGCCCGCGGTCAAGGCACATGTGAGAAAGCAATCAATGAACAACTATGGTGTCGCAACAGCAACGAAAAACTAATGATTGATGCTTCTCACCTCTCTCCGTTCCTGTCTGTCTGTCCCTATCTATCCCTCTCTCTGATTTTCTCTTTGTGTCTGTAAAAAAAAAAAAAAAAAAAATGGTGCGATTGCCAAGCGTGAAGTACATTCACACGCTGGGCAGCAGCGGCACCGCCCCGGGCAGAAGAGCCCACCTCTCTGGAAGGACACCTGCACCGGAAGCTCACGCCCCCCCCCCCCCTGCTTTCGGCCCCTGCTCCTGGGCCTCTTCTGATGGCTCCTGTCAGCGCAAACTTACAACAGGGTTCTGTGTCTGCTCACACTTCTGTTGTCTGTGTTTATTGGAAATAGCATTTTCGTTATTTATGAAAGGGAAGTCCCAGATGGGTTAACAGGTGTAAAAAAAAGAAAAAAAAGCTCTTTTATTAAAGTCTGTGCATAATCTCAGGGTCGCTGTGCTAAGTGTGACCCCAGAGGCAGAGCCACTCAGGAAACTGCGCCCAAAACAAAACAAGGGAAATGCAGGAAGCTGGGCAGACAGACCACAAAGAACGGGAAGCTTTGATCACGACCCAAACCCAGAGAGAGGTGTGACGTCCCTGTGGTGCCGAAAACTCTCGAAGGTCGAAGGTGGGTGTTTTTTAAAGGGGCGAATGCACACGTGCACTTCCAAGGAGAGGCAGTGCACACGCCAGTGCCTGCCAGAGATGCCCCACCGCCCAGATGGGGACACAGGCCCTGAAAACACGGAGGAGAGAGCACGGTCAGCGTGGGACTGACAGGCTTCTGGCCTGGTGGCCACCAGCCCTGGGGACAAGGGGAGGGAGTAGAGGCCCCAGCAGGTCCCCTGGAGAGAAGGGGAAAGACCCCTCCTCTGGGAGACAGTGCGCAGGACCCGTCAGAGTCCCTCAGGGGCGCGCCCTCCCCGGGCAGTGCTCCCCCTGGGAGGTCCCCCGCACAGGCATTCTTGCAGTGTGTACACATGTGTGTGTGTGTGTGTGCACACGTGTGTGTACACGTGTGTGTGTGTGCACGCACATGCACGCGCTTGTGGGGTGTCGGGCAGGGAAGATTTCAGAGCGTGTATCTTTTGGGATCCTGGTTTCCCCAGGAGTGAACCAACACTGCCCGCCAGTCCTTTGCTCCTCGGCATTTTCTGGGACCCCGAAATCAGGGGCCATCTCCGATTCCTCCCAGACTCAGGCTGAATGGGTGCTCTGTGTCTGCATTATGTAGGACGGGATCCATGGAGTAGAGCTTCCGGGACAAAGAAAGTGTCCAGCTTTAAAAGTTACTGGCCACCGTTTCCAGCATCAGAGGTCTTTGTCCACTTTGAGCCTTGTCTGGGAAGCAGACCCCCCTGGCTAAGACCCAAGACCTCAGGGACGGAGGGGAGAGGAGGACCTGGGAGGACAGGCGATGAGGCCCCTGGGGGTGACATGCCTGGCAGAGAAGCTCCAGCCCACGCCTGGCCCTGCCGGGGATGAGGTTTTGGACTAGCCGGACCTATGGTCGAGTTGGTGCTAGATCTGGCTCCTAGCTCCAGAAGACGGCTCCGATCCTAGAACTCTTCCGGGAACGAG
Organism: Rhynchonycteris naso; assembly: GCA_037038555.1. Lineage (NCBI taxonomy): Eukaryota > Metazoa > Chordata > Mammalia > Chiroptera > Emballonuridae > Rhynchonycteris > Rhynchonycteris naso. The sequence goes on along the minus strand of CM072996.1, from coordinate 2,098,673 downwards.
ACCCGGAGTGGGTGTCAGGGCGGCCCTGACGCTATCGTCGGCCCGCGCTCTAGCTCTGGGAAAGATGCAGGCATGCGAATGCTCTCCAGAGCTAGTCTAGAACCTGCTTCTGAAGTGGGACGTAGCCCTTGAGCTGGATGCAACTCGGGCACCGAAACTCCCGTAGTTCACTCAGGCCCCTGCTTCGGCTCTGACTCCCCAGTGGGTGCTGGGGCGGTGTGAGCTACGGACCTGGAGGACCTCGCAGCTGCCTGGAGCTCTGGGGCTACTTCTGGTCCGGCCGGTTCCAGAGTTCACAGCAGATCTGGCCGTGGAGAAGGTGCCGGAGCTGGCTCTGGCTTCAGAGTCAGCTCCGAGTCCAGTTCGAATGCGAGATGTGGTTCTGTGCCTCTAGTCCCCCATGGCCAGCCTGGGCTCCTGCCCTGTGGCTGGTTGTCACTCTGGCGCTGGCTCTATCTCTGGAATTGGTGTCAGAGCAGACGCTGGCGCTGGAGCCAACACCAGAGCAGGCGTGGCATCTGGCACTTTCTGGCGTCGGGGATGGGGCTGCCTCTATCTCTGGAATTGGCGGGAGAGCGGTGCCGGAGCACGGCCCGGCTCTGATGTCGGTGACAGGGCTCCCGCTGGAGCCGACTCCAGCCCCGAACTTGGTGCTGACTCCATCTAGCTCTGGGTCTGGCACCGGGAATGGCTCTGAATCTGGAGCTAACGGCTAGAGCCGGTCCTGGAGCGGGCTCTTCCTCGGAACCTGGCGCTTGCTTGCTCGCTCGCTCGCTCGCTCTAAACTGGCTTCTAGCTGGTCCTCACTCTGAAGTGATCGCTGGGACTACGGCCCGGGCTGGCTCGGCAACTGGTGACAGAGCTGCCTGTCTCTGGAGTTGGCGCGGCGGCTGGCGTTGAAGCCAGCGCTCTAGTTCGTGGGAGAACCCCTGCCCTCACCCTGGAGCTTGCACTGGGGCTGAGGGGGGAGCTGGCTCCATCTCGGGAGTTGGCGTAAGTGCGGGAGCCGGGGTTGGCACCAGCTGTGGAGCCGGTTGGAACTCTGGCGCTGGAGCTGCTCGGCGCTCGAGCCAGCCCTGGCTCTTGTTCTGGAGCCAGTCACGGAACTGGCTCTAGCAGAGGGGCTGTCATCTGGCTCTGAACTCTGGACTCTGGGCTGCAGATGGCTCCCGAGATCTCTCAAGCTCTTGAACTTGTGCTGGAGCTGCTTCTGCAGTGGGCTCTGGCCTCTGGCCTCTGACCTCTGACCTTGTGCTGGAGTTGGTTCCGACTCTAGAGCCAGCACTCTAGCTTCCTGTAGCTCAGGAACTGGAGCTGAAGCTCGCTCTGGCACCGACACTCGCTCTGGAGAGGGCTCCAACTCTGTGGCTGCCTGTGGTGGTGTCGAGAGAGCTGTGACTGAAGCGGGCTCCCGTTCAGTGCCTGTTGTTACCGAAGACTCTGCAATGTGCGTTGGGTCTGATTCAAACTCTAGAGCTGGGGCCAGGTGGGGGCTCGAGCCCGCAAGTGAGTTGAGGACAGCTGCCTGTACCTCTGCGGTCAGCAATCAAGCTGGTGTGGAAGCTGGTTCTGGAGCCGGCAGCAGTGCGAGGGCTTCTCCACGCATGCGCCAATGCTGGAGCTGGTTCTAGAGCTGGTGATGGAGCATCTGGTGATGGAGCGGAGCTGGTTCAGGCTCTGGAACTGTCACAAGAGCCGGAGCTGGACTGGGCGCCAGGCTCTGGAATTGGTACTCCATCTAGCCGTCGGGCTTGGGCCAGAAATGGCTCTAACTCCAGATCTGGTGCTTGACCTGGCCCTGAAGGCAGTGCCAGCTTGAAGGCTGGTGGTCAGGCTGGCTCTGGAGCTGTAAGGGGACAGGAGTTCACCAACATGGCTGCCTCCCCACACCCAGAGAACATCCCGCTGCCTTCCAGAGAAGACGCTCCGGGGTGTCTGCCCAAACTGTAGGTGGCGTGTGTGTGTGTGTGTGTGCACGCGCACACGTACGTGCGTGTGCATACGTGTGTCTGTGCGTATGTGTGTGCATGTGCATATGTGTGCCTGTGCGTACGTGCGTGTGCAAGCGTGTGTGAGAACTAAATTTCCTTTCCCTCTTATCTTCTTATCATAGAATACATGACCTAAGATGGATCAGTAACGGCTGACTTCACCCAACAGGATTTAAGTTACAGGATGTGAACATCACTCAGGAACTTTGCCTCTTTGGAGCAAGTCCTTGCGTTTTGCACTGTACGCAGGATGGTGACCCCAGGACCTGTGCGGTGCCAGGTAGAGGGAGGGTGGCTGTGATGGTCAGTCTTCCGTGTCAACCTGACCGGCCTCAGTGGGCAGCCATGTCAGCAGGCTGGACGTGTCACCTGCGGTTGGCTGTGAATGTACCTCGTAGGCGTGGTTCACGGGCACCACCTAGTTGACTCCGAGTCTAGGAGAGTGCTGTCAGTCAGTTTTGGTGGGTGTCACCCACTAAAGGCCTGCAGGGCTAAACTGGCTTCACCGGAGCAGGAAATCTGCCTCAACGCTCCGGCATCCCAAAACCCACCCCAGTTTGTGGTCGGTGAGCCTGGCCTCGCAGATTCAGGACGTGCCAGCCCACGTGGTCACATGAGCCCGTGTATTAAAACCAATCTCTCTCCTCTCTTCTCTGCATTGCACATGCACGCACATGCACACGCGTGCACACACATATCCCGTGGATCGTTTCTCTGGAGGACCCTGACGTACCCAATGCTAACAGACCTCCGTCCTTCTGTCCCCACATTAGAGTGACTGGACCTGAAGGGCTTGAGACACTCAGAACCCGAGGGAGCGTGAGGAGCATGCTGAGCTCTGTGGGCACCGCCCGGGGGATCTGGGACAAGCCTGGCTGACACTGCCCATGTGAACACACAAATGACCCCCCCGACCCCAAGCCCTCTTACCTGTACCTGCCAAAACAGGGGACAGGAAGCTCCCATTCCAGGGGCCGGCAGAACACACGGTCAGCACCGGCATCCTGCAGTAGAGAGAGAGGCAGATACAGAAGCCTCAGAAGATAAACCCAGACTTCACAGCAGGGAGGCCTGCAGACAATGTGCCCTTGGGCGTGTCTCTTGGGTCCACGGTTTTCTGTCTGCTGGCTGTTCCCTTTCAGGGCCGGCGCCTGGTGAATGCTATTTCCTGCGTGGTAGCCTCGCTGGAACGCTAATTCTCTTTGTAGTCAGTAAAGAAGAGAGAAAACGACGTGGAGCGTGCCGGTTCGTGGGAGCCACCACCCCAGAAATCATCATCATTAATGTTTGAATTTCGAGTCGTCGCTTCTTTGGAGGGGGGCCCGTCCCCCCCCCGCCCCCCAGTTACAGGGCAGCCAGGGCATTTTCCTTCCCTTTCAACATTGAGACATGTCTTTGTCCTGGTCACGGGCTGTAGCCCCAAACCCTGACCCACCCGAAGGATACAGCTCACAGCCCCACAAATCCCACCCCAAGGGGAAATGAGGAAAGGTCTCCTGGGAAGGAGGAGACGTGGGTCCCTGGTTTGCTCCAGCCAGCAGCGTGAGCGCCAGCATCCCCTACCTGCACACAGATTTATTTAATTTTACCTTTAATTTCATGCCTCGGTCTTCCCAAGGGGAAGCCAAGTAGGTGTCTATCTTTGGCACAGGATAGAGTGCAAGACACCTTGCCCAGAATGAGGATGGAGATGCGATTTTGCAAAAAAAAAAAATAGGATTTGGAATTAATGAGCATTATCGAGAATGCTTCCCTGGGTCACATACTCAGGGACTCGTCTGGTGAAATGGACGGAGCTGTACCTGAGTAGTGACCACACAAAAGGGGCCTTTCAAGGCCCAGAGGTGCTCCAATAACTCGTCCTAGAGCTGGTCCCCTCTGGGTTTTATGTTCACTAGCTTAAGGGGGGAAATATTTGCATCCCCTGTCATGGCACAAGGGACATTTGGTAACTGGTTCCAGGCTATTGGCTGTCGGAGCTGCAAGAACTTCTGGAAAACACTTAACTCCCCCCCACCCCCAGCTTAGCCCCATTTTATAGATGAGGAAGCCGACGTGCCCCAGGGCAGCACCCTGGAAGTTTCTCTGACACCTCTCTGATCCACAGCCTTTTCTCGCTGGGAACCTCCCCTCCCTCTGCAGGAAATAGGCTGGTGGATAGGCTTTCAAAGAAAGCCGCCTTTGGAACCATGTCGTGATCGCAAGCAAAATTAGAAGGGCATGAATGACTTTCCCTTTCGTTTTAAAGAAAAGCCAAGGCTTGGTGTTTTCACCAAAGGGTAAAATGCGGGATCATGTTAGGGCTTCCCCTCCCCCCCACGCAGAAACTACAGGGGCTGTTGGCAAAAAGAAAACTCTGGGGGCACCCGCAATTTCACCTCTACTCCCCCAAAATAGATCTGAATAAAATGACCTGAGTCCTGCCCCTTCATCCTCGTAGACAACCCACAATAAACGCATCAACTCATAACAAACGGCACAAATGAGCCAAAATACATTCACGTCCTCAGCCAGTGAGCATCGGCACAAGCTACAGGTGTATTCCTGCCTCCAGATCATGGGAGGAAACGGGACCAACCACAGGTGTATGTGTATACCTGTCCACAGGTGCCTAGACTGGGTGTGTGTGTGTGGGGGGGATAATGGTGGCTGCCTGGTGGGTCCTTTGGTGACATGCATCCACTCTCTCACCTGCAGGAGAACTGGGGACAGGGTCCCTGTCCCTTTGCAGAGGTGATGGAATCTCCAGCGTGTCTTCATGTATGTGTAAGCCATCCCTCCCTCTGGAAACGAGGCACTCTGTGACAAAGGACCAGGCACAGAGTAAAGGTTCCACGGTCCACCCGAGTCCAGCTCAGAGGGCCAACAAGAGACGGGTCTCTCCTGGCACTGGACATTCGGAAACTGCCTCTGCACACTGGCCGGCCCGAGATGCAAAGGGTTGTGCGTTCTCTGGAGACAGCAGTCATGCCACACTCCGTTCTCCACGCCACAACGCACATGACGAGGCCCCCAAGGGCCCCAGTGGACAGGGGTCCTGAGCACCAGCCGTTGGGGTGGGGCACAGTTGCTGTCCGCCACCGTTGGGGTAATGCATGCGTGCGCGCGCGCGGTGCGCTAGATTCTTGAGCACGCGCTTTCCTTGAATCCGTGTGCGCGCCCATCTGTGACGCAAGGCCCGACTGCCTGCGCGTGGTCGACCCATGTCCAGGTGAAAGGCCTGTGCGCCCCTAAGCGTACCCCCTCCACCCACCGCTAGGGAGAGCCTTGGCTGTGTCCGCTCTGAACTGGGCTGAGGCTCTTCCATATGCGACCGTCACGGGACAGTTGCAAAACTGAGGCAGGGATTGGCCCCAGGACCACCTCGACCAGGTCTCAACCCGGACTCAACCCTCCTGTGGGGTTTGCTTTGGAAATGAGCCCCTGTGACCCTCAGAGACCCCTGCTTCCCCAGCCTCTGCACTCCTCTCTCCCCATTCTCCGGCGTGACACCAAGACCCAGAACCCAGCTCCAGACAGAACTCTCCTTAGAGAGCAGGCCGGCACCCTCGTATTAATAACGTGTCCTCTTCTCACTTCCAAGCTCTCAGGAAGGACGATGACATGAGCTGTGTAATCATGTTGAGGACACCTTTCCTACATCGCTTTGGGGGCACTGCACGTGAGAATTCTCTCTGAGCAGGAATCCCAAGTTGTTTTTTTTTTTAGAAATAAAGCCAAAGTGTGGTCTACGGCCATACCACCCTGAACGCGCGGGATCTCGTCTGATCTCGGAAGCTAAGCAGGGTCCGGCCTGGTTAGTACTTGGATGGGAGAAATAAAGCCAAAGTGTGAACGTGTTTATTATTTCTTTTTATTTATTTATATTAGAGAGGAGACACACACACACACAGAGAGAGAGAGAGAGAGAAAGGGGGGAGGAGCTGGAAGCATCAACTCCCATATGTGCCTTGACCAGACCAGTGCAGGGTTTTGAACTGGCGACCTCAGTGTTCCCAGGTCGACGCTTTACCCACTGCGCCACTACAGGTCAGGCCCAAATTTTTTTTTTTTTTTTTTTTTACAGGGACAGAGAGAGTCAGAGAGAGGGATAGATAGGGACAGACAGACAGGAACGGAGAGAGGTGAGAAGCATCAATCATTAGTTTTTCATTGCCGATTTCGGACCTTAGTTGTTCATTGATTGCTTTCTCACATGTGCCTTGACCGTGGGCCTTCAGCAGACCGAGCAACCCCTTGCTGGAGCCAGCGACCTTGGGTCCAAGCTGGTGAGCTTTTGCTCAAGCCAGATGGATCCGTGCTCAAGCTGGAGACCTCGGGGTCTCGAACCTAGGTCTTCTGCACCCCAGTCCGATGCTCTATCCACTGCACCACCGCCTGGTCAGGCGGAATCCCAAATTTTAATGTCCACAGGATGTGCTACCAAGAGGGCCAAAGACCCGGTGACTATAGTGACAGGAAATGTTTTCAGAATCTGGAGTAAATTTTGTCCAATGCTCATGGCAATCTTAGCTCACCAAAGGCCACGAAATCACTCTCCCGTGCATCCAGTAAGACAGACCGCACCTCAGAAACTCCCGGGGGGGGGGGTGCAGCAGAAGGTGTCAATAAACTGGGCAAGTGTTTATCCTTCTCATGACTGCCCTTTTAACTCTCTCTCTCTCTTTTTAACTGAGAGAAGGAGAGATAGAAAGACAGACCCCCGCATGTGCCCCAAATTGGATCCACCCGGCAACCCCCACAGTGTGCAAGAACAAACCCAGGGACTCCCCAGGGCTCCAGCGACATCCTCAGCTACCTGACTCAAGCAAGCTCCAAGAGGGACCCTCCCTAGGACTGGGCCTGGGACTGGGGAGGAGAAGGACTGTGGACGCTGAGCTCCTGGGTGTGACAGGGCCAAGTGACACTGCTGAGCTCCATCTGCTCCCAACATGAGCAAGGAGCACCTGGCTCCCACCATCTGTGCCGTCACCCAGTTCCGCAGTGCGATCCACTGCTTGCTTCCAGGACTGGAGTGTGACAGTCGGGGACAAGACAAGGGTAGAGGGGGCCCAGGATCACGATGGTCAAGATGTGCCATGGGAGGGCCCCGGTTCCCTCTGCAGAGGGCTCATTCTGGAAATGTATTCTCTTTCCTTGGAGAGTTAGGTCCCCAGCTTTCCCGGCCAGTCCCTCCAGCTAGGACTCAGTTCCCTCCAGGGTAATGGGTGGAAAGAAGGGTGTGGGGTCCTTTCTTACGTAAACTAGCCAGCCTGTCGTCATAAAGCCAGACCTCTGGCACCCCTCCCATCTGCACTGCACTTGCCAGGTGGCCAATGTGACCACCTAAATGCCAACCCAAATCCAGACCCAGGAGATAGGTCTGGGTACTGCACGGGACCCCCACTCTGCCCCCAGGGCTGACACCGCTGTCACAGACAGTCCTGTCGGATTCCCACCCAGGTGCCTCCTTAGCGATCGCTTACGTGAGGTGCCGCTGGGTCCAGCGCTGGACCCCCTCCCACCCAGGTTATCCCCAGCAATAACCTCTTGTGGGAAGTATCCGCGGGAGGCCTTCCCCACCCGACCTCAGAAGCTTCCAGTTAAAAGAGGAAGCCGAGTGCCGCTCCCGGTGCCCATCAGAGCACCAGCAGAGATGGCACCTAGGAGACCCCCTTCTGAGTGGGTGAAGCTGAGTTCCCTCCGGGAGGCGAGGTGTCCTGAGGGGCTCCTGGGGGTGTGTGTGTGAGGTGCAACCTTTGGCGGGGCCTCGGGCCCAGCCCCGGGGGGTGGGGGGGCGAGGGCAGCATCTCGGGGGACTGGGGCAGGCGCGAGCAGCTCAACCGGGCTCCCCAGGAAGCAGGAAACTTTCCCACAGCGAACAAAGAAGTGGTTCCAGCTCATGGCCCATCACGCCAGGAGGCCGGGGGACAGTGACTACGTTTAGACATCGTGGACTGCTAGCTAGCGCTGCTCCAAATGCTTTGCGCAGGCTGGCCGCCTCACGCAGTCTCGTTACCCACGGGAGGTAGATCCCACCGGGATCCCCGGTTTGCAGGGTCCCCACCCTGCAAGAGGAGGACCTTGTGCGCTGGGTTCGCCCGCAAGTGGTCAAGGCGCATGCGCGGGCCGGGCGTGCTGGCGGGAGGAGGCTGGGATAGAAGAGCGGCCGCTGGGCAGAAAACAGAGGGGCCGCTAGAGGGCGCTGCGGGAGCAGCCTGGCCCTCGCCGGCCGCCGTACTCCGCTCGCCCTATAAAAGGCGCGGCGCGGGCTCGCGCGTTCTTTCCGGGCCACAGCAGAGGCGGCTGCGGTCATGGGGTTCGCGGCCCAGGCGACCTCCGCGCGCCCCGTGGAGAAGAGGCGGGAACGGTCAGGGAGCCCTAGCGCCGGTGACTGCACCCTGGGTGGTCTGTTGTTATTTTAGAAGGTGGGCCGACTCCCCTCCCTGGCTGCTGGGCGGCGCGGTGGCTGGGGGTGGCCGCGGGGGTCACACTCAGGCCGAGCGTATGGCCCGTCGCCTGGGAGACAGGATGCACCACGACCCACTCGGGAGGCAGGGCTGCGCTGTGCATTTCAAAGATTCGTATAGACTGGGGTTTTTTATTTTCTTTGGGGAGTTTGTCCGCTGGAAACTGAGCTACTCCAGGAAGGGGCGTCTGGGGTCTGGGGTCTGGGGGCGTGATGGGTGGTAGGTCAGTGCAGGAACAGGTCTCCCCGGAGGTGGAGCTTGCAAATTCGACCCCCTGCTGAGTGACAGCCCGCCTGCCACCCACGGGGTGGGGAATGGAGGAAACCTGTGGGTCCCCTTCCTCGCGCGTTGCCCCTGGAAGGCGTTGCAGACGTGGCTGCGGTGCTACGTCTGTGTCATCAGGTGGCAGAGAGAAGAGAGGCTTGTGTCCCCTAGCCTGGCGTCCTGGCCGTGGACGCTGGATGGTTGATGATAGTCTGACACTGGTCCCTGTGCCGGGCTGCTTAGCAGGCGCGCGCTGCAACCTGGCCCCCCGGCAAGTAAACGCGGCTCCGTTCTCTCTCTCCTAGTTCTCCGCTGGCATCAATCAGACTACGAGGTTGTCATGAGACTTAATGGCAGGAGGTAGGAGCCCGCCACTGGCACGGGGGTGAATGGGAAAGGTGAGTGGGTTTTAGGCTGACTTGGTGGAGATCTGAGCATTCTTTGCCTGTCTCCATGGTTGAAAAATGTGGCGGCACCAAAATTTTCCTTTGGGGATAGAGTGGGGGTGGGGGAGTGAACGTCACCTAACCATCAGATTATTCAAATCCTTTAAAGTAGATTTAAACCAGTGGTTCTTAACCTGGGTTCTGTCGAACCCTAGGGGTTCGATGAGTCGGTCTCAGGGGTTCGGAGAAGCCGCTGCCGTGGAGGCCAGAATAAAGTAATACCGTAATTTGTTGTGAGTTCATGACTGTTGGTTTTGTTCTTTGAGCAAGGGGATGTTCATGCACGGCTCATTTTGTGCACCAGTAAAAAATACACCTATGTCTTGAATTTGAGGGAAAAAATCATATTTTATTTATCACTAAAGAAGGGTTCGGTGAATGCGCATATGAAACTGGTGGGTTCGGTACCTCAAAAAAGGTTAAGAACCACTGATTAAAATGTTAGAGCAGTCTTGGCAGGCTGCTCTGCCTCTTAAGACAAGTCTAATGGACTGTGCAGCCAGAGCGTTAGAAACCCTGTTGTAGGATTTAAATGTTAGGCGGTTCCACAGGTCAGGGAAATGCCAGCCCATAAGATTGGGAGGTTCCTGAGCACAGCTTGTTTCCTGTGTCCTCCCTGCCCTCCACTCTCAGGTTCAGGTCCTGAGTGGGGAGAGGAAGTACAGGGCTTGTGCCCGCGGGGGGGGCGGGGCCTGGGTGGGAACGAATGCCCTGCAGGTGCCGCGGGCACCAGACGCAGCTGCCGTGCTGTGCCTGTGACGGCAGGGCAAAGAGGAAGTGGCTATTTCTACGCTCAGTGCCCAGAACAGTGGGCACTAAGAATGGTTTGTAGCCTGACAGTCCTTACAGCTTCCGGCCAGCTGGCATATTGATCCCGTGGGCACCGGCGGTCAGACCTGTGTTCGGGCTTCCAGTTGGGAACCCCAGGCGAGACCCCCTCAGCACTTTGGTTTTCCTTTTCTTGTGTAAGTTAAGGTTGACCTGAGGATTGAAGGGGTGTGGGTGTGGGTGTAGACGCACATGGCAAGCTCTGGGCACAGCGGGATTGACCAGGAGAGGGGTGGTGTTCTGTAGGTCTGGGCGGGGGGCTTTTAAGCAGTACTTGGCTGAGAACCAGTACGCTGATAGAACTTTCTGGCAGTCACACCCACACTGTAGGAACCCTTGAGACAAGCAGAACACTTTTAAGGAGCTAGAGACGGCTGGTCAGTTTGGAACCGGGTGGGACATGCCGGAGATTGGCTCCTGGCATTTGCCTGTTGGTGAGTTGCAGGTTCGGCCCCATGTGGAGACCTGGAGACCCTCGGTGCACCAGCTTTGACCTGGCAAATGATTGTCCCAACTGAGGGCACTGGAGAATGAAGGGGCCACTCTTGGTAACCCTGCTGGGATGCCTGTTGTAACCAGGCTGTCCTGTCCCCTTACAGGTAGAGCGCTGAGTGCTGTCTGTCCTCAGCCACACAAGATCTCAGCCATGTGTTCGAGGTAAGAGACTGTCTGTTTTTAAATTAAAAACAAAGCAAGACACTTTTGCATTTGTTTGCTAAAGAATTTAAGTGTGAGAGTTGAACAGGTGCTCTATGTCAGTGGTGTTCAACTAAGGGCAAGTTGTGTGACCCTCAGGGAGCTGTCTGGGGATAACAGGCGGGCAGGGCTGCTGGTGTCCAGTGGGCAAAGATCAGGGACGCTGCTGTGCCCAGGCTGTACCCTGGTTGTCAATAGTGCTGAGGTCGACTCGCCCTGCTGTAGAATCCCATCAGGAAACAACTCGGAAACAGTTCAGGGATCCACAGATAGACTAGGTTCCCCAGGGCCCATTCGTGCCGTCCGGACAAGCAGGTGTGCCTGTCCGGTCACTCATCCTCTTTCCTTTCTGGGGTTCAGAAAGGGCGGGGGCCCAGCTTGGTGCGGGCTGCTTGGGTTGGGACGGACTGCAGGCATGGGCTCGGTCACCCCAGGACTCCTCAGGACAGGTAAGTCGGGAGGGGGCAGCTTGCTGGGACCCGGGAACTGCTGGGGCCAAGTGTGGGATGATCCTCGTTTGGGGAAGAGTGAGGGGTCATCAGCTATTTGAAGTTGATTGGCTTTTGACTTGGGAAAGGGTCTGCCCTGTAGCCCTGCCACCGAGGGAGGGGTGCTGTGCTCATTCCTGGCTGCCCCCAAAATGCTGCTCGGGAAGGGGGGACGCTGATGCTCAGCTTCTCTGCTGTCAGCGTGAGGCTGCCAAGTTGAAAGTGAATCGTAGCTCTTCTGAACGCAGGGCTCATATTGGGGCCAGGTGGTCCTCTCGTAAAAGCACTTCTCGCTCTGCGGCCCGTGGGTGCGCTTTGAGAGAAGAGGGGAGGGTTCAGTTTGTTGGTGATGTTTCTATTCTAGTGGCTGATGGTGAGGGCCCCCTTGACCTCGGGAAGCAGCCGGCTGGTGGCAGAGTCCATTGTCCGGAGAGGAGGGGCAGCGGCAGGCTGGCCAGTCCCCTCGCCTGTGTGTGTGACTGGTTGCTGTGTAACACACTGCCCAGGAACTTGGTCCTTTAGGACCACTCACCGTTTCTGTGGGTCAGAAGGAGCCTAGCTGGGTGTCATGGGGCTATGCCATCTGAGGGTTGACGGGCAGAGAAAGCGGCTTCTGAGGTGGCACGCTGTGGGTGCTGACAGGAGGACGAGGATCTTCATAGCAGAGCCAATGTGACCCTGCCAGGGAGGGGACATCAAGCCCTGAGGTGTGGGGGACGGGAGCATAGGGTGGGGCACGCAGGGCAGATGATTGGATTGTGCTTCATCTCTGGCCCTTAGTCCAAGTTTTGGGAGGGAGCAACCACATTCTGAGAACAGTCACTCAGCTTGAACTTTTGGCTTTTTTTTTTTTTCCAGACACAGCGAGAGGGACAGACAGGAACAGAGAGAGGTGAGAAGCATCAATCATCAGTTTTTCACTGTGATACCTTAGTTCATTGATTGCTTTCTCACATGTGCCTTGACCGCCAGCCTTCAGCAGACCAAGCAACCCCTTGCTGGAGCCAGCGACCTTGGGTCCAAGCTGGTGACCTCGGGGTCTCGAACCTGGGTCTTCCACATCCCAGTTCGATGCTCTATCCACTGCGCCACCGCCTGGTCAGGCCTTTTGGCTATTCTTGCTGTTACTGAGCGACCTGTTTCTTGCTCACCTTCCCTTGGTCAGGCCCTTGATATCCTGTGGCTTGTCACAAGGAGGACAGGTTGGCTCACATCTGCCTGTGAGCCAAGTGGCCAGCTCAGTGCTGGAAGCTGGGCTGCAGAATGATCCCGTCCTTGTGGGCAACTGAGGAGAAACTTACTTTGGACAGTTTGCTATAGGGCATGATCTTTTATTTTCTGAAGTGAGAAGTGGGGAGGCAGACAGACAGACTCCCACATGTACCTGACCGGGATCCACCCGGCATGCCCACCAGGGGGCGATGCTCTGCCCATCTGGGGTGTTGCTCTGTTGCAACTGGAGCCATTCTAGCACCTGAGGTGGAGGCCATGGAGCCGTCCTCAGTGTCCGGGACAACTCTGCTCCAATGTAGCCTTGGCTGTGGGAGGGGAAGAGAGAGATAGAGAGAAAGGAGAGGGGAAAGGGTGGAGAAGCAGATGGTCACTTCTCCTGTGTGCCCTGGCTGGGAATCGAACCCAGGACTTCCACACGCTACCACTGAGCCAACTGGCCAGGGCTTTGAGAGCTTTTTGGCCTTTGAACTTGCGTGAGGCTGGGTCTCTACTTTCGACATGAAGAATTCCACCAGTAACTAGTGAGCTGGAGGGTTCAGCAGCCTTGTCTTTGCGTTCCAGAAACCACTTCTGCTGGCCTGAGGCCTGCAACCGGAGGGCGGGGCGGGGCCAGCTGAGAGGCTTAGTAGTCCAGCACAGCTAGGGGCCGTCTCTGAAGCAGCTGGACCAGCCCAGGAAGCACCCTCGGTCCTGGAAGCCGCCTCCTGACTCCACATCTCCACAGTCAGTGCTGCTGGTCCCAGCGGCGTCTGATACAAGGGCATCGAAGAGCCGGGAGCAGTCGGCGCTCACACATGATGCTGGGCTCCTCAAGGTTCTGCACAGAACGCCGGTGTGAGGGCCACAGTGCTGTGTGCTCAGCCAGTGACGTCCCGCTGTTGCTGGGCGGCCTCACACACTGTCAGGAGGGGTGCTGGGTAACCCTGCAGCTCTGTATTATGTGCAGTGTTCTCACAATAAAGTGAACCATGTACATTTATACTGAGTGTGCGCTGTGGGCTAGTGAATGGGTGTTTCAGAACTGTGCATACGTTACAGTCTTCATAGTACAACTTTGGAACATTGTTACCATTTTTTTTTTAATTTAGCTGTGATGATAGGCAGTTTCTCCAGTTCCCAGAGTGGATTAGTGTATGGTAACGTGATTCACTACTTCATGTGAGATGCCACTCACTCCTTTGGAAGGACAGGCTCTCCGTGTCCATGCTAGCCCTGCGCACAGTGGCTACTTGGGTGGTGCTGGTGACAAGTGCGCTTCTCGTCCTACATGAAGACACAGCAGGTACACACTTGAGTTAACCGTGGCAGGACTGCACTGTGGGAGTGGAGTGGGAGGAGGGCACTCTGGGGTGCACAGAGTAATGGTCATTTCTTATTTTCTTTATAGGGACAGACAGACAGGAAGGTAGAGAGATGAGAAGCATCGATCAGGTTTTCATTGCGACACCTGAGTTCACTGAGTTCAGCTTGGCAGGAGGAGGGGAGCTGTGCAGTATCGGGGACTTGAAAAGGCAGTCTCACGGGCCAGGTGCTCCTGACCTGGGGACAGCGCCAGTGAGCTCAATCCAGAGAAGGTTCTCGATGTCCGAGCAGCCTTGTAGGTGAGGCAGTCTGCTTGTCCCTGTCTGCCCGCTCTCTGCCTCGTGCATGTCCTTCGTGGGAGCTCGGTCTGCACTCGACGTGTTCCAGCAAACATCCTCCGATGTTCCTCAGTGTCGGGGAACTTACCTTGACCTTTTCTTAACCTTTCTAAAGTTTTGAGACTGGCTGGCAGGAAACTCGTCCACTCTAGGTGCTCACCTTGCTTTTGCTGTAGGCCATCACGGACATTCGGGGCTCTCAAGAACGGGACCCGTAGGTGTGCCTCAGCGGTCCCGCGCCCACTCGAAGGCTGTTTCCGGTGAAGGGGAGAAAGATCTCTCACCAGAAGGATAAGGTGTGGCCACCGGGGAAGCTGCCGCGACGGCCTCAGCGGATTCCCTTTCTGGTCCCTGAGCTGGAGCCGCTGACCTTGCAATGGCGGGTTCGTGCGGAACAGCCCAAGCTGTTTCTGTGAGGTCCTGGCTTCTCTGCTTCGTGGGAGCACCCCGTGCCCCACGAGTGGCTGTGTGTGTTCCTCGCGGTTTGTGGTGTGGCAAGTACACGGAGCTGTGAGAGATCACCTCTATTTTTTTAGTTTTCCCATTGATTTGATAGTGAAGCACCAACTTCTTCCATGTAGTTGTGCACTCAGTGATTGCTCTTCATACGTGCCCTGACCAGGGATGGAGCCCACGGCCTCAGGGCACCAGCGCAACATTCTTTCTCCTGACCTTCCCAGGCGGGGTCAAGGTCACTCTGTAGAATACTACAGATGTTTTATGCATTTGTGACACCGTTTTCTTAGTTGTTTTTATTGCTAGGCTATGTGGTTCAGCTGTGAGTTTTTTCAAATTGTTGAAATTAAAAAAATTTCCAGCCCTGGCAGGTAACTCAGTTGGTCAGAGCATCATCCCAATACACTAAGGTTGCAGGTTTGATCCCCAGCCAGGGCACATACAGGAATCAACCAATGATGCATAAATGAGAGGAAAAACCCATGTTTCTCCCTAAAATCAATAAAAATAAGTTGTTCCCCAATAGATCTATTGGCAAAAAAAAAATGCATACCCAAATGGGCCCACGCAGTTCATGCTCACAGTCATGGCTATAATATTGGGGAGCAAAGCCTGACGGCCCAGCCCACACCACACTCCCACGCTTTCTCTGGATCACCTTCCCCCACAAGGGGGATCCAGATGGAAAGAAGTATTCTGATGTATTTAGGATGAGGTTTAAGGATTAGTACCAAGGATATTACAGCTGAAATTCTGGGATGTGGTTCACAGAGTGTTAAGAGTGAGTTTGAAGCATTTACTTAATGCGTTTTTCTTCAGAGAAATATTTGCAATGGCAATCCTTCAGGCTAAATGGGTCTTGAATAAACTCCTGATCTGCATGTTCTTGCGTGAGATCAGCTGAGTCTGGAACGGGGTGAAGGGGTGTCGGGGGCCCCCAGGTGCACGGGGTCCTGCTGGGGGTGGGGAAGGGCGGGAGCAGGGAGACCAGTGCACGACTCCAGATAACGGGTTTTATACCCAGCGGTTCCATCAGGTCGGTTGCGGGGCCGTGTCCCAGCAGGGGGCCGTCCATGCCCCCCTACTTGCTGCTAGGACACCGTACTTGCGGGTCCCCCTCTCCATCCAGGCCTTCACCACCATCAGGCCCTGACCCAGGTGGGGGCTGGTCCTGAGGTCAGCTAGCTTCCGGCGTCCCATCCTGCACCACCCAGTGAATTACTCAAATTACTCCAGCCTCGAGTTCGAGGGGTCAGGCAGGGCTCTGGGACCAGCCGCTGAGGCCTCTTGCTGCCTGGACCATGCTCTGTTCTGTGCGGGAGGCAAGGGCAGGCCCCACCTCCCTGCCCTCACTGCTGGGGGTGGTCTGCACGGTAGGGGTCACGGTAGGGTGCGGGGACTCCAGAGTACTCACAGAAAAGCTATTTTATTTACATCAGATGTTCCTGAAAGTAACACCCAGTCTGATCTGGGTGGGTCCCCCCGGCCAGGCTCCAAGTCCTGCCTCCAGCCTTGCTCCAACTAAACGTCCATCTGTCCCTCTGGGCTGTTGGACCCTGAGGAAAGGGAAGGTGAGGGAATCTGTGGTCGCAGGGACTAGCGGGCTGGAACCGAGCAGCTGCGCCCAGCTCTGCAGCCCTGTCCTCTGTCGGTGGCACGGACAGAGGCGCCCCGAGGGCCAGCATGGCTATAGGGCCCCAAAGGAGCGTGAGGAGAGCCAGGCCCCGGGGCAGCAGTCCGTGCTGGTGACCCTCATCCCTAGTCTGTCCGTCCGTCCGGGCCGGGCCGGCTGTCAGGAGTACTTGCTGTTGGAGATCTTCTTCCAGAGCAGGGTCTTGAGGTGACTCAGCACCAGGGAGTGGTGGGCCTCCAGCTGGCTGGCCAGCCCGCTCAGCGTGGTGCAGGTGCGCAGCCGCGCGCCCAGCTCCTCGCGCAGGTCGTGGGGGGCGCCGGGCAGCAGGTAGTCCCGCAGCAGCGCGCACACCTTGGCCAGGTTGGGCTGCAGGAGGTCGCCCTTGCACCGCCTCATGAGCCGGTCGCAGGGCGCCCTGCAGTCGCGCCCGTAGGTGCAGTCCTCGCTGCGCTCGCAGCGGCGGCCCTGCAGGAAGCGGCGCACCGCGGCCTCGGGCGCCACCTGCTGCAGGTCGGCCATGCGGAAGTCGTACTGCGCCGTGTAGCCCACGTTGGCCAGCGTGGTCTCGCACATGTAGAAGGACCCGTAGGCGCCGTGGAAGAGCTCCTCCACGAACTCCAGCAGGCCGATGGCGATCTTGGCCCGCCGGGGCCACGCGGGCCCCAGCCACTGCTGCAGGGAAGGGGGCAGGGCCGGGGGCAGCAGCGGGCGCAGGACGGGCGGGAGCGCGGCCCCGGGCCAGGAGCTGTGCGGGACGCCCTCGGTGACGTACAGGTCCCCGCAGCAGCCCAGCAGCCGGGAGGCGCGCTCCTTCTCCTGCAGGGACAGCAGCAGCAGGAACTCGGTGTGCTGCAGCAGAGCCCACACCGACTTGGCCTCGGCCAGCGACACCCTGCTGTCCTTGTTGAAGTCGGCCATGAGCAGGACCTGTCCCACCAGCGCGGGCAGGGAGGGCAGGTCTCCCAGGTTCGCCTGAGGTTCCCGACGGAAAGAAAGGGAGACAAATGGTGTCAGAAGCCAGCGTGTTGCCAAGGTGACGGGAAGCCGGCCTTGGTGCGGTCCTGCCAGCCCCTCAGGTGCTGGCTGGGTAGCCTGCGTGCAGGATGCGGCACAACTGACGGCTTAGGGGAGCCCAGCCTCCGACTGCCACCTCCTAGAAGGCCACCCTGACTACCCACCTACATGCATCTCTCATGGAGCTGCTTCAAGGGGCTGTCCCTGCGCCCCCACCTGAACTCAGGGGGGTGGGGGCGGGGCCAGTTGCTTCTCATCTGCTCTTACCCCACTCCTGCGGCGCCTCACCTCCCACGCACACGGCTCCCCCTCGCTGATCCCCTGGAGAGCAGGCTGCTCCCAGCCTAGTGGGCAGTCCCTGAGCGAGGGTCTGCTCGGAGTGCAGGGTTTACTCAGAAGCCTGGCTGGTCAGTACAGCCCCCTCCTGGCCCACCTCCCACCCTGTGCTCACATCTCTGGACATGAACTGGACACTGACCCCAGGAAACCCAACCGACCTTGAGAAAGCTGAGGGTCATCTCCCGGAACTCTTTCATCGAGGTGCCCCGAGTGGGCTTGTCAAACAGCACCAGCTCCCGCCGGGGGCCCGTGTCTGACCCGGCCTCGGAGTTCAGGCTCTCCTCGATGCCGCACTTGATGGTCACCTCCTTGCCCTGCCAGAGTCCGCTGTACACCTGGGTGGGCCACAGGGATCCTCCGTGGACAAGTGTCCTCCCCCAACCCCCTGCTATATCTCAGCCTCTAAGCCGCAGGCCCCCTCCCGGCCCAGCCCTGGGCCCAGCCCCACCGGCTCACCTGCTGGCCTGGGGCGGAAGAGAGACAGGTCTTCCACTCCACCTTGTGCAGGCTGCACAGGTCCTGGCAGATGGACCCCGAGATGATGCCTTTGCGGTACTGGTCACACTGCAGAGGGGAGGCAGGCTGAAGGGCTCCTCCCGGGGCCACTGCGAGCCCTGCCCCACCCTTCACAGGGTATACCCCCGGGTGGGCAGGCTGAGGCCCTCATCACATCTATCTGCCACTGGGACCCTGGCTTTCAGGCCACGGAACTGATCCGGGGTCCCCAAACTGCCACAGCCAGGAACCAGGCGCCACACAGGCCGGACGCCTGCTCAGCTGGTGGGGCCGTAACACTCACTGTGGTCTGAAAGTCACCAGCCCCCGTCAGAACTAGCATGTGCCCATGCCCACCATGCCCACTGTCCTGCGACATGCCAGGCTGCCCTCAGCACCACTGCTCCTGAACAGGCTTCCGGTTCTCCCCGGATTGGTCCCGGGGGGCTGACACAGAGCAGCAGGGCCCCACCACTGCCCGGGTGTGCAGCAAGAGGCAGACAGCCCACTGGACACTGGCCTGCTGGGTGATGTGGTCAGGCTGCCTCCCTCTCCTCCTGCGAGGGAGAGGCTCCTCCCAGCACCTAACTGGGCTGTCTGTCCCCTGCCCCCACCCCCACCCCCAGGCCACCGCATTAGCCAGATGCACACAGGGGGAGCCTCTCAGCAGCAGCTACTGTCCCCTGCCCCGCCGGGGATGGGCTGACCCGAGCAGGAACATGGGTGCCCGGAGGTGACCGTCAGGCTCTTCCCTTTGAAGCAAACTCCCTCTGAATGAATTCTGGATGTGCACACCGTTGCCACGGAGCCCAGGCCCTGGGGAGCCAGGTTGGGAGGAAGGAGAGGCAAGGGAGTGTGTAGAACACAGCACCACCCAAGTGAGAAGAAGGGAGGGGCCGGGGTCGGGCCCCTCAGCCCTGGACGCCGACAGACACGAGACTGAGCCCTGGGCTCAGATGTGTGAACTGTGAAGGAGGCACATGACAGCTGTTGGTCAAGACAAGTAACACTAAGAAAAAGCACACACCTCCGACCCTCTACCCTGCAGGGAGGTCCTCCAGCCCAAGGTCCATCTGCTGAGATGCCCCCGAGGGCTGGGAGGGGTTTCCACAGCAGCTGAGGCAGGCAGTGTGTCCAGCGGCCCATCAGGCTGGGGGCAAGCCCCGGTCACCTCCTGGCCTGTTCCCCTCCTGCAGACTGGGCCGCGCGGGAGGGACGCAGGGGCGCCGCCCGGCCCAGCTCCCGGAGGCCCGTGTGCTCCGGATCCCTGAGCCTGGGTCCTGCCCTGGACATGCGGCTCTGGACAAGCTGCGGAACCTCTCTGAGATGGCTGATAGCCCCGCAAGGGGAGGAAGGGAGCGTCCCCACCGCCCTGAGCACAGGCCTCGGGAGAGCTGGGCCTGGTGATGAGACAGACCCCTGTCCACTGGCCAGGCCAAGGCAGCCAGGGAAATGGAGGCTGCAGCTGCCTCCTGGTGGGAGGGGCACATTCCTCCTGGGCTCACTCCCCAACAGCCCTCAGCCCTCTGTGTGAGGGTGGGGGTGGCGGTGGGGAGCATCCACAGGCACATAGGAGGTGCTCAGAACATTTCTGTGACCCTGACCATGGCCCCCTGCGCCCTGACGGCCCGATCCTCAGCTCTCGCCTTCTCCCAGGTCTCACTGGGAGGCCCGTCCATCCACCACCCTCACTCCAATGGTGACCTGCCCCCTGTGGCCCTCGGGCTGACCTCTGTGATCCACCGGACTCCCTGGCCCATCCTGGGCCTCCCCAGCTGCATCCATGCCCCATGACCCCACCTGAGCTGTCCACCAGCACTGCCTCCCTTGCCCCCCCACCCAGAGTCCAAGGCCCCATCTCTTTCTCCTGACATGTGTCTGCCCTGTGCACCCCCAGCCCCTGGAAGGTGAGGGCAAAGCCATGGGTCTGTGCCCAGCTCAGACCTGGCCCCTGCAGGCCACGCGAGTATCCCCCACCCCGAGCGTGAGGGTGGTGTCTCAGTGCCCCATGCTGCCCAGGGCACCGGGAGATACTCAGCCAGCCATCTGAGAACTGAGAGCCACCAGGCCCTTTGCAAGTCCAGCCACACGGGCTCCACTGGCTCTGGACCCCATGTCCCTCCCCCACCGCCATCTCTAGACTTAGAGCAGGCCAGCCTGAGCCTTCTGGGCCGGCTTCAGTCACCACATAGAACCCAGGATCCCTGGTCACCTTCCAGAGCGTCAGAAGCCCCAGGCTGCCAGGTTAAAAGCCTGGAGTCTCCCTGAGTCCATAAACCATGGCTGCTCCCCAAGCAAGAGGCTCAGAGGACCAGGATCTGCCACCTCCTTTGAGATCCTTGTCACCAGGAGGGGCCCTCAAGGTCACCAATGTCTGCCTAGTCCCTTCTCCCCCCACAGATCTGGAGTCTGTCCGTCCCCAGCTACCGGCACATGCCCTCCTGGGCACCTGCAGCGGCCTCCCCAACTGTCCTGCCCTCCACCCGTCACCCCCAGCCAGAGGACCCATCTTAAAACCCACCTGCCCACCAGCACGGGCATCTGAGGAAGGACCAGGGTCCCCTGCCTGGGTGCCTGCCGCCCCCCGCCAGCCCACACACCGGCCCTGGGGGACACTTACGATGACCACCTGGCAGACATGCCCACGGCAGAGGTCCACGTAGGACGAGTAGTTCACGTATGCCAGCCAGCTGCCCGCAAAGATGCCCAGCCAGACCAGAAAGATGTACTTGACTCTGAGGCCCGGGAGCCGGCTCTGCTGGGGGGGCGGGGGTTGCATGAGGAAGGGGCACTTTCAAGGTGTGGCACTCCCTCTCAGACCCCAGCCTTCCCATTGGCCCTGCCCCGTCCCCAGCGCCCAGGAACCCTGTGGGGGTCTCCTTCCGCCTACCTCTCCCCTCAGTGCACCCACTCTGGGGTGAGGGCCGGGTAATTTTTTATTTCAAAGGATGTGTGTGTGTGTGTGTGTGTGTGTGTGTGGTGGAGGGTACATTTGGCTGAATAAATATATTTTTTTCAGAGTTTCCTCCTGTCTTGCCCCCATTTCATGACGTGTGACCGCCGCACAAGGGCAGGCTGGAGAATCCCGACTCCTGCACCCTATGGTCCTCTGACGGGTGGAGAACCCCCGCTGGACCGGGGACCGGCAGGAGGACCGGCCTTGGAGGCTGCCGGTGCAGAGGGTGGGGTCACGGCCTCACACACCCGCGACCAGAGCAGAGTGTTCCCAACAGCCAGAGTGAGGAACACACACCCCAAGTGCCCCCGACGGCCGGCCGGACAAACATCCATGATAGGATGATGCCGGGTGGCAAAATGCCATTCCTCCTTAAGAAGGAAGGGAGCCCTGACTCTTGCTCCAGCTGGGATGAATCTTGGAGTCATGACGCCCAGTGAAATAGGCCAGACGCCAGGGGACAAGCCCTGTATGTAGGGTGACCCTCATGCGAGGCCCCTGGAGGAGTCAGAACCACAGAGACAGGCAGCAGACGGTGGGGGGCAGGGGGCGGGAGTGGGCGTTTCATGGGGGACCAAGGGTCACTTTGGGGAAGATGAGAAAGTCCCGAAGAGGACGGTGGCGGCGGCTGGCCACACAACGGTGTGAACGTACCTAATGCCACTGAGCCTTGCACCCAGGCGTGCTGAAGGTGGACAATTGTGTATTACGTGGAATTTACGACAATAAAGAACAAGCAGGAGCCTGACTAGGCGGTGGCACAATGGATAGAGCATCGGACTGGGATACGGTAGAACCCAGGTTTGAGACCCAAGGTCGCCAGCTTGAGCGCGGGCTCATCTGGTTTGAGCAAGGGTCACCAGCTTGGACCCAAGGTCGCTGGCTCCAGCAAGGGGTGGCTCGGTCTGCTGAAGACCCGCAGTCAAGGCACATGTGAGAAAGCAATCAATGAACAACTAAGATGTCGCAACGAAAAACTGATGATTGATGCTTCTCACCTCTCTCTGTTCCTGTCTGTCTGTCCCTATCTATCCCTCTCTCTGTCTCTTTAAAAAAAAAAAAAAAAGAAAAGAAAAAGCAGGATACGCAGCCCCTGGCCTCGCAGCCAGAGGCTCGGTCGGTCCCTGACGCCCAGGAGGCTAGGGACTGCTTCCAGGCAGGGCTCAGCCCCTCGGGCAGTGCCCCCCCCCCAGCACAAGGGGAACCACAGGCGAGCCAGCAGCAGAAGGGCCGGGGGCACTGTCTCCATGCCAGCCCCATGCAGGGGCTCCACCTCCCTTCCCCACTCCCTGTCCTGGCAAATCTCCTGTTTCTCAGGCTGCTGTCCAGGACCAGCAGCTGAGCCCCCACCCCCGGCGGGAGGGGGGGACAGGAGAGCAGGGGGCCCAGAGCATCAGGCCAGCCTGTCCTCAGAGGAGACGCCACTCCCTGCACTGGCCACACCTTGCCCACGCATGGGCCCAAGCATCAGCTCCAGTCCTGGTTAGCTGGGAGGTGGGGGTTAGGGGACTGCTCTGTGACACGTGACACAGGGCCACCAGCACCCCCCTGAGGACAGCTGGGTTCATCTCTGTGGCTCCTCCAGGAGAAGCAGGGCCCTCACCTCCTACTTCCTGGCACCCGCCCAGGGAGGAGCTGCAGCAGGGAGCCTCCCCTTCCCCCCAGGAGCTCTGGGGGCAGGCTCAGCCCCTCAGCAGAGACTGGGGGAGCCCTGGCCACAGGTGGGAGTTGGGCCTCGGGCCAGCCTGTCCCTGTCATAGCGTCTGTTTCCGTCAGATTTGTTCAAAAGGAGAAAACAGGAAAGCAGAGAAGCCCTGAGTGGGGGCAGGGAGCCGGGGCTGTTATGAGGACAGGACAGGGTCTGTGACGTCCAGCTGGTGGTGAACAATGCCTGAGGTGGGGGTGAATGGGGTCTGGGTGGGCTTTCAGCCATGGGGTCCTGGGGAACAGGAGGAGGGCAGGCTGTAGCCACTGTTGGCCCTGGAGGGGTGGGGGGAGCAGGCTTCACAGAGCAGTTGCAGGAGGCTGCAGGGGACCCCAGACACAGCCCACTGCATGCCCCCCTCCCCCCAACCTCTGCAGGCTCCTGGCCTGGACCTGGGGGCCTTTCCAGTACGCAGACCCACTTGGCTAACTCTGATTGACCCCCAGGTCCTCGTCTTCCATGGGTACTTCCCCCAGGAGCATCCCCTGAACCCCACTGCCTTCCTCCAGGAGCGGGTCCTGGGACAGGGGAGGCCTTACTCATTCCGGGGAGCCGCTTGTGGGGAAGGGCAGAGTTGCTCAGAGGGCAGTAAGAGCAGTGACCCGTGGCCCACGGGCTAGCTCCCTACGTGCACCCCCAACCCAGGAGAGACTATCACAGGCAGGGAAAGGGAGGTTCAAGGGGTGTCTCCACACTAATGGAAGGCAGGGCAGGACTCAGACCACGGGAAGCCCTCTGCTGTCCCTGTGCCGCCCCTGCAATGGTCAAGGCTTTCCGTCAGAGCTTGGGGCCAGAGCACAGGCCACCTCCAGCATGAGGGTGGGCCCTCAGAGCCCTGAGCTCTCAGCTCTCCAGCTGCCCGGGGCTGGGCCACTGAGCACCACACACCCCTAGACCCTGGGCAGGCAGGGCGGACGTCTGGCATGGCACAGGCAGGTAACTCATATTGTCCCTGGTTCCCACTTCTCTCCAGTTTTTCCCAGAGGGGAGTCGAGGACAGCTGGGCCCTGGGCCAAGGACGCCGCCCTGACAGGAACCCTCCGGTCGGTTGGTCCTGGCCCCAGAAAGGGTCGGATCAGGGCTGTCCTTTAGGGCACTGCGGTCACAAGATGGGCCCGGATGATGTGAGGTTTTGATATGGGTCTAGTTCAGACCACCCAAAGCAGAGGGGACAGGGTTCCTCCCAGTAGCTGGCACCCAAGGCAGCCGGGGCCTCCCCTGTAGATGGGGCGCCCTGGTAAAAAACCAGACTTGTGCAAGGTGAACGTGAGGTCAGGGCACACCTTACACTAGAGATGGCTGGGGGGTGACAGGGGAGGGGGTGTGGGTGGGTTATGTATGTCCTTCTTGGGGAATTTATATGCCCCAAGTTGTCTAATACAGAAAAACAACCTCTTTCTTTACATAGAGGAAAAAAGAACGTTTTTCATGTGGTTTTTGGGCCTCTGAGATAAGGCTCTAGCCCTGGACGGAGGAGGAAGACTTCTACAGCCCTAGGCGCAAGGGCTGCCATCTCGCAGCATGGGCGCCCCCTGCCCCTCTGCGCGCCCCCGCAATTCCACCCACCCGGGCCCCATCCCGGCACGCCCAGCCACCCCGGTGGCCACTCATCCCGCGTTCTGAATCCGGCCCCGGCCCCGGCCCCCCCCACCCCCCCACCCACCCCTGGAGGCCACGCGCCGGGCCGCGGCCCGAGAACCGAAGGCGGGCAGGGTGGGCATCGGGCCGGGGCCGGGCCGCCGCGCGCCTACCTGCAGACCCTTGGAGAAAGGGCAGAAGAGCACCAGGTGCGCCAGGCGCCGCAGCCGCCGCATGGTGGGTGCCCGGCCGGTGCACCGGCCTGGCTCGCTCGGCCTCAGCCCCGCGGGCCGGCCCGCAACGGCCGCGCTCCCGCTGCCCGCCGAGTGCGCCCGCTCGCCGCGTCCCCGCGAGGGCGCGCGCCTCCACCAGCGGCGGGAGGGAGGGGGCGCTGCATGGGCGCGCGCGGGGGAGAGAAAGGCGGGAAGGAGGGGCCGGGGTGCGTCGGGGACGCGCGGGCGCGGGGGCGCGGGGGAGGGGCGGGGGACCGAAGAGGAGGGAGGGGCGCGGAGGGGGGCTGCGGTGCTCGGGGTGGGGGTGGAAGCGCCCGCCACCCCGCCCCACCTTTCCACGCCCCCACAGCGCGCCCTCAGCCGGGGGTTGGGGGGTAGTGGAGAAGGCGCAGGGCGCGCAGGGCATGGCCACGCCTCACCCCGCATCCGGGAGAGGCGGCGGGAATGTCACACGTGAGGCTGTCACACGCGAGGCTGTCGCGGCGCCCCGGCAATGGGGAGGCCGGAGAATGAACCTGGCCGCCTGCAGAGTCCTTCTAGGTTGGGGTCCAACCGGGTAGAAAACCCTGAGAAAGGGGCGTGTCGGGGAGACGTCCCGAGTGGGGGTCGGAGCCAATCACCCGGCGTGTGCCTTTTTCTTCCATTTTTTTTTTTTTTAAGTAATACGGTCAAATGCACGGGATTTTTTTTTTCCGTTTTGTTTTTGTTTTGGTTTTTTTTGTGCATCTCTGCAGGGTTTACAAATGCAGTGTGCGGGCACCGGCACTCGGGACGCAGCTCAGCTCCCAGCCCCGGCCCCCAGCTCCAACGCACGCCCCTCTCTCTTCAAGCCGTCCTACAGCCCCGGCCCTGGCGAGGCCTGGTTGGTCCTCTCCACGTCACTTAAGCAGAGTGAAACCGGGATGGCCTCTGCGTGCGGCCTCTGTCCCTGGGCAGAGTGCCCTGGAAAGTCAGCCTCCTCTTCCTTCCCGCGAGTCCCCGGAGCGCAGATGCTCGGGTTCCTTCACCGGCTGGAGGACTTTGGAGTTGACTCCGGCTGGGGCGGGTTAGCACAGAACCGCGTGAACTTTGGCATTCGGGTATTTGTGCAGCGATGTCCTCCCCGCCCCAGGCTGCGGGAACCCAGCTGCCGGCATCATCCTGGCAGCCCTGCGCGCTGTCGTCAGTCCTGAGTCCTCCCGGGACCACGAGGGTGCGCGCAGTTTCTCTCTGGCTGTTGAGTGCGTTTTCCAAACGACGCGTGATGTTTCGTGGGCTTAGTTGCGGCCCTTCTTTGGCTAAGTGTCGATTCAGTTTTTGGATGGTTTCCTTGTTATTATTGAATTGTGAGAGTTCTTTATATCTTCCGGACCTCATCAAACAGGTGGTTCGCAGAGATTTTTACCACCCCCCCCCCCGCCCCCAGTCTGTGGGTTTGTCTTTTCAGTTTCTTTTGTGTCTTTCCCAGAGCACAAATTCTTAATTCTCTTTTGTTGAGGTCCAATGTATCCATTTTTCTTTTCTCTTATGGTTTGTGCATATCTAAGAAGTCTTTGCCTGACCTGGGGTCACAAAGGTATTTTTTCTTTTTCTTTCTTTCTTTTTTCTTTCTTTATTTTTTTTGACAGAGAGAGAAAGTCAGAGAGAGGGACAGACCGACAGGAAGGGAGACAGATGAAAAGCATCAATTCCTTGTTGCAGCTACTTAGTTGTTCATTGATTGCTTTCTCATATGTGCCTTGACCTGGGGGGCTACAGCAGCATGAGTGACCTCTTGCTCAAGCCAGCGACCTTGTGCTCAAGCCAGCAACCATGGGATCATGTCTCTGACCCCTCGCTTTAGCTGGTGAGCCTGTGCTCAAGCCAGAAACCTCCTTGGGGTTTTGAACCTGGGTCCTCCGTGTCCCAGTCCGACGCTCTATCCACTGCGCCTCCGCCTGGTTAGACACAAAGACTTCCTTACTGAGTCCCACGACACCCACCCTTTGAGTCCCAGGCCCCACCCTCAGGCACTCAGTGCCCTCCACCAAGTGGATTCAAGGCCGTGTTAGTCCCACAGGAGGGTCTGGATGGTGGACCAGGATTGCTTTTGTCCTCAAAGTTCCCAAAAGGCACCGGTAGGGGTCAGAAGGAACATCTTCTCAGGAGGGTCAGGGTAGAATCTGGAATATCCAGAAAGATCCAGATAGGGCCCCATCTGCACAGCCCCACCCTGACCAAGGTGTTCCTCTCTGGGGCGGCCCCATTCAGAGACAGAGCTGCCTGACCAAGGTGTGTGGGCCAGGGGGAGCAGACAGGGGGCGGGGCGGGGGGAGTCAGAGGTCTCCTTAACTGAACTTTGGAGAAGGCCAGCACACAGCACCAGGGTCTGTGGGTGGTAGAAGGTGAGGAAGGGCCTTTGCCACCTTGACCACCCACCCATGGTTAGGCAGCTTTTGCAATAAAAGAGGCACCGTTGTCAGACTGCAGAGGAAGCCCAAACCGTGGTACAGGTAATTGATCGACTTACGACCTATGCAACTTAACGACCATTCGACTTTACGACCACAATCGCTGGCCGCGACTGCTCGGCGCCTGGCAGCGCAAGCGTGGCCCAGCTGGGCGTAGGACAGACCGCACCAGCTTCCGGCAGCACTACCGTCTCCGCGTGCGCCATTTCAACTGTACAGCAATTTGTGTTTTGTGTCTTGCGTATTTTTTAGCAAACCCCTCCCGAGATGTCTACCACCACGAGGAAATTGTCTTTGTCTTAAAGATTTTTATAACATCATTTCACAGTACTTTACATATAGCCTACTCAATTGACGACCAAATCGTGTTACGACCGGTCTGTCGGAACCAATCGTGGTCGTAAGGGGAGCACTAGCTGTACAGCTTAGTGTCTGGGGCCACGAGTCTGTGGCCGGAGTCAGCTGGTTCACTTAGAACAGCAGCGTCATGGTGAGGCAGTCGGACACAGCCCACAGTCCTAAGGAGGTCCAAATCTGATGGCGTCGCTTTGCCAGAAGCTGGGGGTCAGCACCCCTTACCCACATTCTGAGGTTCTGGGTGGACGTGAGTCTGGGCAGACGCTATCTAACCCACTCCGCAAACCAAACAGCTACGTCATTGGAAACGGTCCAGGAGTCCATGAAAATATAACGGGTTTCATCAAAGGACCCCAAAATAAAAGTGGCTTAATCAGGAGGGGAGTGTATTTATCTTTCATGTAGCACTCTTGAGTGTAAGCCTCCAAGGGCTGATATGGAGACCCCATGCTGTCAGGGACTAAAACTTCTTCAGCCTTGTTGCACCAGCCTCCTCAAGATACCTACTTGCAGCCCAAAATAGCTGCTCTGCTCCAGCCATCACTTCCACCCTCCAGCAGGGAGGAAGAGTAAAGCCAAGAGCCTGACTTTCCCTTTAAAGATGGGACCTGGAAATGAGCGCCCCTTCTGCTCACATCCCATTGGCCAGAGCTTATAATCACATGCCCTTCCTTGCTGCAAAGAAGGCTGGGAAACGTAGTTTTTTCTGGGTCACCACCTGTTCGACCAAAACTTCAGGATTCTGGTACGCTTCCGTCTCCGGCACAAAGGTGTCACAGGAAAAATGGAGACACGGAGACTTAGGCCCCTGGGCACCTTGCCTTTTCCAGATGTAACCCATCCCACTGCCCCAGAACCCTGATGACCTTTCTTTTTTTTTTTTTTTAATTTTATTTGTTTTAGAGAAAGGGGGAGAGAGAGAGAGAGAGAGAGAAGGTGGGGAGGAGCAGGAAGCATCAACTCCCATATGTGCCTTGACCGGGCGAGCCCGGGCTTTGAACTTGCAACCTCAGCATTCCAGGTCAACACTTTATCCACTGTGCCACCACAGGTCAGGCCAACCCTGATGACCTTTGAGGTTCACAGTTCTCTTCAGACAGGATGTCTCCAGGCCCAGGCCTGTCCTGGAGACGGTGATATCTGCATTTTGACCCAAAGAATGGGGAGTGAGGGAAGGATTGGGAGGGAGGGGGAGAAGAGGAATGCAGCTCCAGGCAGAGGAACAGAGTATACAGGGGCCCAGAGGCAACAGAGTCTGGGCCCGCATGGACCCTGCGTTCTGTAGGACGGAGGTTGGTGTGTTCGGGTCATTGTCTGGACAATGGTCTGGACGAGCCCAGGGTAGGACGTGAACCCCTGTTCTGGCTGATGTACGCAGTGACCCTGACTTCCCTGCCGCCATACCTCCTCTTGCAGCAGATCCTGACGTTTTTCGGAGGTGAAGCCCATGAGAGGGTGGGTGGACCAAGCACAGGGCGATGGACTGGGACGGGCAGGCCTGGGGCCTCACACAGCTTCTCTCAGAGCAGCCCTGTCGTGCTGATTCTCCTCCTTCTTACAGAGGTCTTCACTGCTCATTGTAGACATTCAGGGAAGTGTCCACCATGACAAATGGATGTTTCTTTGTATGAATAGAATCTTGCCCCATGGGGGGGGGGTCATCTGTACGGTGAAATATCCCTCAGCCACAAAGAGGAACGGAATTCTGACAAGACAGACAAAACTCGCAAATTCTCGGAGTAGAAGAAGCCGGGCACAAAAGGCCGTGTGTTGTATGATTGATTCCATGTCTGTGAAAACTAGATACAGACAGAGCTCAGGTGAGTGATGGCTAGGGGCTGGAGAGAGGGACTTTTACAGGGTTTGGGGGTTCCTTTTGGGGCGATGAAAATGTTCTGGGGCCCTGGCTGGATAGTTCAATTGGTTAGAGCATCTTCCCTATAAGCCAAGTTTGTAGGTTCCATCCCCGGTCAGGGCACTTATAAGAATCAACCAATGGCCTGACCTGTGGTGGCGCAGTGGATAAAGCATCGACCTGGGAACACTGAGGTCGCCAGTTCAAAACCCTGCACTGGTCTGGTCAAGGCACATATGGGAGTTGATGCTTCCAGCTCCTCCCCCCTTCTCTCTTTCTCTCTCTCTCTCTCCCTCTCTCTCTCTCTCTCACTCTGTGTCTACTCTCTAAAATGAATAAAATAAAAATAAAAGAATCAACCAATGGATGCGTTAATGAGTGGAACAAGCCTGACCTGTGGTGGCGCAGTGGATAAAGCGTTGACCTGGAATGCTGAGGCCGCCGGTTCAAAACCCTGCATTTGTCTGGTCAAGGCACATATGGGAGTTGATGCTTCCTGCTCTTCTCTCTCTCTCTCTCTCTCTCTCTCCCTCTCCCTCCTCTCTAAAATGAATAAATTAATTAATTAATAACGAGTGGAACAACAAATTGATGTTTCTCTTTTTTCTCTCTCAGATCTTCTCTTTTCTCTCTCACTTCTCTCTCTCTCAAATAAATAAATATTTAAAAAAAAGTGTTGTGGAAATTGATAAGTAGATGCTTGCATAACATTGTGTGCTCAATACCACCAAACTGGACCATTTAAAATGGTTAATTTTATGTCCTATGAATTTCATTTTAGTAAAAAAAAAAAAAGATAGGAGTGAGCAAGAACAAATAAAAGTCTCCTGTCACCTTGACACTCAACTGATGTTATCACTGTAGCATCTATGTGTATAGCTTTCCAGATTTCAGCATTTTTATTACACATGAACATGAACATGCAGTCACACAGAGCCCATAGTACACATGTGTAAACATGTGTGTCATTTATATAAACGGGGTCACTTTTCTTTGATCTGTTTTTCTCAATAGAATTGGAGTCCTCGGCCAGTTCTGTTCCTGGGGACCCACAAACTCTAAGTGAAGTTTTTTTTTTGGTTTTTTTTTAAGAATATCCCTTTTCTCCAAATCTGATCTTTTTCTTTTTTATAAATACTTTTTTATTTTATTTTATTCATTTTAGAGAGGAGACTCAGAGTGAGAGAGAGAGAGAGAAAGAGAGAAAGGGGGGAGGAGCTGGAAGCATCAACTCCCATATGTGCCTTGACCAGACCAGTGCAGGGTTTTGAACTGGCGACCTCAGTGTTCCCAGGTCGACGCTTTATCCACTGCGCCACCACAGGTCAGGCTCTTCGTTTGTTTTTTGTTTTGTTTTTTTTTTACAGGGACAGAGAGAGGTAGTCAGAGAGAGGGATAAATAGGGACAGACACACAGGAACGGAGAGAGATGAGAAGCATCAATCATCAGTTTTTCCTTGCAACACCTCAGTTGTTCATTGATTGCTTTCTCACATGTGCCTTGACCGCGGGCCTTCAGCAGACTGAGCCACCCCTTGCTGGAGCCAGCGACCTTGGGTCCAAGCTGGTGAGCTTTTGCTCAAGCCAGATGGGCCCCGTGCTCAAGCTGGCGACCTCGGGGTTTCGAACCTGGGTCCTCCACATCCCAGTTCGATGCTCTGTCCACTGCGCCACTGCCTGGTCAGGCGAGTTTTGTTTTGTTTTTAATTTTTGTATTGATTAATGATTTGAGAGAGGGGACAGACAGACATTGATTTGTTGTTTCACTTATTGACGCCTTCAGTGGTTGATTCTTGTATATGCTCTGACTGGGTGGGGATCAAACCCACAACCTCGGCATGTTGGAACAACACTCACCAACTGAGGTACCCAGCCAGGGCTCTGAGAGAGGTTTTACATGCTGTGCTTTTACTTGGCATTGGCCTCTTGGCTCAGCGGTAGACCGTTGGCCGGCGTGTGGAAGTCCTGGGTTTGATTCCCGGCCAGGGCACACGGGAGAAGCACCCATCTGCTTCTCCCCCCTCCCCCCTCTCCTTTCTTATTGTCTCTCTCTTCTGCTCCCGCAGCCAAGGCTCCATTGGAGCAAAGTTGGCCCGGGCACTGAGGACGCTCCATGGCCTCCACCTCAGGTGCTAGAATGGCTCTGGTTGCAATGGAGCAACACCCCAGATGGGCAGAGCAGCGCCCCCTGGTGGGCATGCCGGGTGGATCCCAGTCGGGCACATGCAGGAGTCTTTCTACCTCCCTGCTTCTCATTTAATAAAAAAGAAAAAAAACCAAACAAGCTTTTGTTTGGCATCAAAAAGGCTTGTTTCCCCCCACCACCTTGGACTTCTTGAAGAGGGGGCATCCCAGCAGGGTGGCAGCATCTCTGTCGGTCCTACGCAGACCTCCCGGCCCTAGGGAACATATGTCCTCTTTAGAAGGGTCCAGTCCTGGAGTCCCGGGGTGAGGGTCGCACAGCATCCTGCTGTCTCGATGGAGCCTGGCTTACGTAACTGGTCACCTCTCAGAGGCACTTAGGATGGTGCGCACTTCCTGTTTCCTAAACAAGCCTGGGTGAGTGACCTCCTGGCTGTATCTGGGTCCCAGTCCTTAACGATGAACTCAGGACAGGTTTCTGCGATGACATTCCTCAGTCAGGGGCTTTCAGCTGGTTCCTTTTTATGGTGACACTCCACAGAGCCCAGCCCTGGGGGTAGCTGAGGAAGAGACACAGCTATCCTGGGGGTGGAGCTTTGGGGGGGGGACGACACTGATCTGGGCAGGCCCCTGCGGGAGCACGTGAGAAGTCTGGGGGCGGCAGCCCTGGAAGAGTTAGCCCCCTGCCTGCTTCCCTCGGTGCCGGTGACATGGCCTTGTGAGGCACGTCCCTCTCACGACCTCCCCAGACCCTGTTCTTCTTTCAGTCCCCAGAATGCACCTGCTCAGTTCTGCCTCTGAGCTTTTGCCTATGCTGTTCCCCTAGCCCGGGGTTTCTCCACCCACCCTGTGTCCCCTACACTGCAACCCCTTCAGGTGGGTCTCAGCTCAAACGACCCTCTCCCAGACCCCCCATGGCCTCCGCCATCATCAGTGTTAGGTGCTCTGCTGGACCCTGAGAGCTCTCTGCAGCTTTGACCGGGCTGGCGGCCTGAATCTGCTTTGTGTCTGGATTCCTCACCCCAGCACAGAACTGGATGGGAGAACATACACACACACATGCACGCACGCATGCACGCACACAGCAGGGCCCAGGCGCAGGGACAGCTAGAAGATCAGGCTGCTGACCCTGCTGAGTCCAGGGTCCCGTCTGCTTCCCAAAGGCTGGCTGCAGGACTATGACCTCTTCCTCCCTTGGGAAGTTCCGGCAGGACCAGCGAGGGAGCCAGGATGAGGATGAGACAGAGGGAGGGGAAGGGAGGAGGGAGACGGGAGAGAAAGGGAGACAGAGCAGGGAGGGAGAGAACACAGGAGACAGACAGGGACAGAAGGAGGTGACTGTGTGATCTGGATGCATATTTGCAGGGCCCGGCTGCCTGCATCAGGCTCTGGCTGGTGACTGGCGGCCCTTACGGGCACCAACAGGCGGAGGGGGCAGCGTTAGTCATGGTCAGTGGCGGAGCCCTGCAGTCAGACGTTCAGGTCAGATCCTGGCCCATCCCTGCGGGCATGTGGCCAACGCGCTGCTGGTCCTCTGCGACCCAGGCTGGCCGTCTGTGGAGCGTGAGGACAGCCTCGCATTCGGGGGCTCTGGAGACACAGCTCTGTCCCCTCTGTACCTCCTGCTGCGGTTTGATTCCCCCCAAAGCCTCCCTGCCTAGACCTGACCAACCCAGAGGATGCCAGGGGGTGGCCGGAGGGGGGGGGGACGGCAGGGACCCTCCCCTCCTGGCATGGGGGACTGCTTGCTGGTCTGCGAGTCCCTGGACCCATCTGTGTTCAATGAACTCCACCGAGCCTCCAGCTCCAGGACATTTCAGCCCCTGGGAAGGATCAGAAGCTGGATGGTCATCCGTTCACTCAGTCTTTATTATTATTATTATTATTATTATTATTATTATTTATTCATTTTAGAGAGACAGAGAGAGAATGGGGGAGGAGTAGGGAGCATCAACTCCCATATGTGCCTTGACCAGGCAAGCCCCGGGTTTCGAACCAGTGACCTCAGCGTTCCAGGTTGAAGCTCTATCCCCTGCGCCAACCACAGGCCAGTTCTCGCTCAGTCTTGACTGAAAACTTCCCGTGGACTCCGGAGCTGGGGAGGAAAAGAGAAGCAAAACAAAAAACCCGCGCTCTAAACACCAGCGTCCCTGCCGCCAAGACGGACCCGTGTGAGTTTCGCTGAAATACAAGCCACGAGGAGGGGTGCTGGAGGCAGTCCTGGTGACCAGGCAGCCAGGGCCGGTCCCATCCAGGGAGAGACATGACTCCGGGCCTCAAGGACAGCAGGGTTCTTTTGGGCCAAGACGGCCCAGGCATGCCCACAGGAAGGGAAGGCTGGCTAAACCCCAATGCAGAGGCACGGTGGGTGGTCTCGCTCTGGAAGACGCTCAGGATACATTGTGGCGGCAGCGGAGCCAAGCCGGGAAGGACAGATGTCCCGGTCTGGGTCGGTCGATGAAAGGGAAGCTGTCCCCCCACGGGGGTGCACATGGGTTGTAAATGCAGGGGGAGTGTCAGGCGATGTCACCCAGCCCCCTGCTGAGGGACGCACCAGCACGCGCCAGCGTCCAAGCCGCAGAGTGAGGAGACCACAAGTAGACCAGAAACCACAAACCCTCTCCCCTGCACCTGCTGCCAGGCTCCGCTATCCGAAGGCAGGTTTTCCCCAGAGGAGTGCAGCCTGTGGCCAGTCACCCCCTGGGGACTCCTGTGGCCTGTGGGACATGTGTCTGTGACACTGCGGTCTCCCTGGGTCGGACATTGGGCGCCTGCCAGGACTCTGTGCTCTGTCTTGCCAACCAGACCACATTTCCCTGGGCGGGGCCGGGCCTCTGCCCTCACAGTGATGTGAAAACACCCCCGTGGTCGGTGCTGACTCCAGCCTCCAGGGACCAACAGCATGCAGGCAGCCTCGGGGGCCCAGCCGGAGAGCTATTCCCTGTGCTCCCAGCTCCGTGTGTGTGTGTGTGTGTGTGTGTGTGTGTGTGTGTGTGTGTGTGTGCGCGCACGCGCGCGCTGAGGGGACAGGGAAGGACTGTCCACTCTGACCTTGCACCACCGGGGCTGACTGCCCTGGGCTGGGGAATTTGGAGGAAGAAAATGAATTTCAAATGGAGGCAGAGGGGGAGAAAGAGAAAGTCGACCTTTGGAGGCCCCCGCCCCTCCATTACCTTACTGCTTTGGATGCTGGAGTCACCTTTGCCCCCCGGGTCCAGCCCCCTGGTCCAGGCAAAGCAGAGCTGGGGCTGCCTGCATCTCGGGCCTCTCTGGGCCGGCCCCGACTCGCAGCCCAGGGGGGGATGCTCTTTGATGATGGGCAGCTGGCCCAGAGCCGGTGGGAGTCCAGGGGGGATGCTCTTTGATGATGGGCAGCTGGCCCTGAGCCTGTGGGATGCTCTTATAATTATCAGGTGGTTGCTTCCCTTCTTTTTTATTTTTTTTCCTTATGTTTATTTTATTGATTGTTAGAGAGGAAGGGAGAAAGAGGAAGAGACAGGAACATAATAAATCCGTTCCTGTATATGCCCTGACCCGGGATCGAACCGACAACCTCTAAGCTTCAGGAGCGTGCTCTAACCAACCGAGCTATCCAACCAGGGTGTTTGTTACTTCTTTTCACCCCAGGGGCAGAGGAGGGGGTCAGGGAACCTGGAGCAGATCCCTGCATCCGCCTGCCATGGTGGTCTGGGCGGCTTCCACCCTCCTGGGGTCTGTCCACTAGAGGGCAGTGCTGCCCAGCCAGTCGCGGAGGGAGGCCGAGCTGGCTCCGCAGGGGGTGGTGGGAGAAGCCGGAGAAGCCAGAGAAGCCAGAGAATCCCGGCGGGCACAGGACTGTGGCCCTCGTCTGTCCGGGGAGGGGACGCCAGACAAAGGACAAGCCGCCTGTTGGATTTGAACGTCAGACAAAACCTGAACAGCATTTTTAAGCGTAGGTCTGTCCCAGATATGACGCAGGACAGACTTATGCCCAAAGAGTGTTGTTCCTCATTCATCGGACATTCCAGTCTCACCCCGTGCCCTGCATTTGTATTTGTGTTGGCTAATCGGGTGCCCCTGCTTGGGGACAGTGCGGGCAAACAGGAGTCTGGGTGGGGCAGATGCCCGAGTTTCAAGCTCATTAGGTCAGTGACTAATTAGCCCGATGGGTCACCAGGAAGCCACACCTGCTCTGAGCTGACTCAGGTGCATATTGACGGGGTGAGGGTGGGGGTGGGGTGGGGGGGTGTACAGGCGGATAGCAGGCGCAGGTGGGCGGGGCCTCTGACCTCTCACCCATCCAGCATGACTTCGGACTCCGGAGTCCATCCAGACTTCTGGCTGGTGAAGGGCGTGGTGGAGGTCAAAGGCCGGAGAACTGGATCTGCTCACTCCGGAAGTGGGGCCCCAGGTGTTATTGGTATTGTTGGCATGCTCTCTAGGTCTGGACAGCCGACACCTGCACCCCCGTGCCGGTCAGTCCTGG
Organism: Rhynchonycteris naso; assembly: GCA_037038555.1. Classification (NCBI taxonomy): domain Eukaryota; kingdom Metazoa; phylum Chordata; class Mammalia; order Chiroptera; family Emballonuridae; genus Rhynchonycteris; species Rhynchonycteris naso. Next base: position 2,062,981 of record CM072996.1, on the reverse strand, counting down.
GCGTGTCCCTGCCTCCTTCTCCACCTGCACCCGCCAGGCAGCCACCCCCACCACGGACCCCTGGGTTCCTGCGGGACTTTCCTTGGCATTATTATTATTATTATTATTTTAAATTTCTTTTTATTTATTCATTTTAGAGAGGAGACACAGAGTGAGAGAGAGAAAGAGAGAGAGAGAGAGAGAAAGGGGGGAGGAGCTGGAAGCATCAACTCCCATATGTGCCTTGACCAGACCAGTGCAGGGTTTTGAACTGGCGACCTCAGTGTTCCCAGGTCGACGCTTTATCCACTGCGCCACCACAGGTCAGGCTCCTTGGCATTATTTTTAGGTCATGCACAGAAAAGGGAGGCTCTGTGGCAAGTAACCCCTCGGGATGATGCGACCATAGTCTCAGCTCACGCAGGTCCTGGTGGGTCCTCACGCCCCAGGTCTGGAACTTCTTTAGCGAAGCTGACCCACCCTGTCTGCTTGTCCTGTGCATCCACGTTAACACACTTCATGCACTTCTTGTCCTGTTTATCTCTTTATTTTTTAAGTTATTTTATTTTCGAGAGAGAGAGAGAGAGAGAGAGAGAGAGAGAGACAGGAACATCGAACTGCTCCTCCTATGTGCCCCGACCGGGGAATTGAACCGGCCACCTCCGCATTCCCGGACAACCCTCTAAACGACCGAGCTGTTCGCCCAGGGCTTAATTTTTATTGACTTTTTAGAGAGAAAGGGAGGGGGGGCAGGCGAAGGGAAGCGTGTGCTATTCCGTTCAGTCGGGCACTCATTGGTTGCATCCCGTGGGTGTCCTGACCGAGGATCGAACATGCAACCTTGTCATTTCGGGGTGACACTCTTAACTGAGCAAACCGGCCAGGGCCAAACACTTTGTTTTTATTGACTGATTTTAGAGAGAGAGAGAGAGAAAGACAGAGACAGAGAAACATGGGTTTGTTGTTCCACTTATTTATGCATCCATCAGGTGACTCTTGTATGTGCCCTGACCCAGGATAGAACCTGCCACCTTGGCGTACGGGGGTGACGCTCTATATCGATTGAGCTACCCGGCTGGGACTGATGCATGTTTGAGATGTCAGAAGTAATACCCATCACAGCGGGTGTTCACTCTCAATAGAACATGTAATCTTACGAACTCTCCTGTCCCTTCCTTACAACCCCTGCTTCATAGCAAGTAAAAGAAGTTGCCAAATTGCTGTCTCTGGAGCATTTGAAATCTTGATCCCCAGGACAGGTTGCCAGTTTGGCCAAAATAAACTCTTTTAATTTTTTTTTTTAAAAGGGACAGAGAGAGACTCAGAGAGGGATAGATAGGGACTGATAGACAGGAACGGAGAGAGGTGAGAAGCATCAATCATTAGTTTTTCGTTGCTGTCGCAACACCATAGTTGTTCATTGATTGCGTTCTCACATGTGCCTTGACCGCGGGCCTTCAGCAGACCAAGCCACCCCTTGCTGGAGCCAGCGACCTTGGGTCCAAGCTGACAAGCTTTTGCTCAAGCCAGATGGGCCCGCGCTCAAGCTGGCGACCTCGGGGTCCTCGAACCTGGGTCCTTCCGCATCCCAGTCCGACGCTCCATCCACTGCGCCACCGCCTGGTCAGGCCCAAATAAACTCATAAAAATTCCCTACGTGGCCGCCTGGCTTGGAGGAGAAAGGAAGACCCCTAGGAGCCTTTGGGTAGGTCGCCTCAGGAGTGTGGCTCTGGGCTGAGGGCACGCTAATTCATAAGAGACCCTCAGTGCGAAGTCCCCCATTCCCACGGACAGGGGCTGGCCTCCCCAGGGTCCCTTCCTGCCTTCCATTTGACCAGGAGAGACGGTGGTGGCCCGCAGAGGGGAGGGCTCAATGGGCACGGATGGCAGGCAGAACTCAGGCACGGGTCCCTGCAGAGTGGAGTTCCCGACCACCTGCCTTCCGCCTCCTCTGACCAAGAGAGGCAAAAATCGCTCCCTCAAGTGGCGAGTCTGCCTCCAGACTGCGTTTTGCTAGGGTGTAGCATTGTGGGCAGGGCTCACAGAGCGGAAAGGACGTCCTGCCCGGCCACAGTCTGGTGGTGGTGGTGGGGGGGGGAGAGCAGGACACTTGGGGCTCCGAGGACAGCAAGTCCCGTGGGAAGGTGGACGAGGTCTGGCCAGCCACCAGAGAGCCCTCCTCCGTCCCTCCCTCCCCCGCCCCCAGAGGCAGGTTGCTGACCCTCAGCATGAAGAGGACAACCCCAGCACTGGCCCCTGCCCTACTGTTTGCTCTCTGTGCCCTCCCCAGTGGTAACAGACAGGCAGGAGGACAGCAGGGGTCAGGGCACCTCAGAGGTCCCTTGGCCCAGTGGTGTGGTAAGGCAGAGAGGGCCTCCTGCTCAGCCCGCGGCCCCGTCTGTCCCGCAGCTGGCCTGGGGAGCACTGGGACAGCTGACTGGGTCTGGACGCCAACTGGACCATGGGTGAGGTGGCCAGAGGGCAGCCTGCCTGGGGAAGCACTGCCGGCAGGCTGGTGTCCTGCACACAGCCCGTCCCTCATCATCTCATGTGCCCCCCCTTCCGGAGCCTAGCATCGCCCCTCAGTACAGATCAGGAAACTGAGGCCCAGAGAGGAAGGGCTGGCTTGAGATCACTTGGGGGGGGGGAGCGGGGGAGAGGGGCTGGCCAGGGCCACCCGAGTCTGGCTCTGGGCTCTAAAGCCCTCAGCAAATCCTGTTCCCCACTCCATCATGCTGGCCAGGGACCTCGGGGCATCTTCCCACCCTTCTGGGCCCCTCTGTTCCTGTTGGGCAGCAGAGGGCTGGGCAAGGTCATCTCTGGGGACCCATCTAAGACCGGGGAACCAGCCAATGTCAGAGGCAGGACGGCTGGTGGGGCCATTCTAGCCCTGAGCTCCGGGACCTCACGTGGTCTCTGCCCTGAGCTGCCTTTCAGCCCCTCTCCCCGGCCTCGTGACCCGGCAACCCAGATGGCATGTCCAGAGGGTGGTTTCCCATTGGCCCCTGAGCACGGGCGGCATGTTCCTGGCTGCAAGTGCCCTGGCCAGTACCCCCTAAAGCGGTGGCCTGCCCCATGGCCCTCACCTTCCTCCTCGCCTCCCTGGGTAGTCGGTGGCCCCAGCCCAGCCTCCTGCAGAGCCCCAGGAATCGGGCCCACAGGCCTCACCTCATCTATTTTTAAGCACAAGCCCATGAAAGATTCACAGGCCGCTTTATTTACAAGTGCCAGGGCAGCATCTGCTCCTCAGGCACACCCGCCTGGAGGCCGGAGAGCACAGGCCCCCAGGAGCACTCCCTGAGGACTCAGGGCCGCCCAGCTCCGCTCACACGGGCCCCTCTCGTGGGGGCCGGCACTCCCTGCCACAGTCCAGCCTCCGGGCCTGGCTCCCTTTGGTCTTCTCCCTGGGAGGTGTGCCCCCTAGACAGGCCCCCCAGGGAGCAGGGGGCTCGGCAGGTCTGAAGGGAGAAAAACCCACAGTCTGCGATGCCAAGAGGCAAAGTCAGGCATGGCCCCTGGGGGCAGGTCTGGGGACAGGGACTCCCTTCAGCCCGGCCCATGAGGAAACTGAGGCCCAGGTGTGGTTGGGTCACCCTGGAGACCGAAGCAGATCACCGGGCTCCCATCCAACCCACCCAAGAACAACAAATACCACAAGGCCCTACCTACCTGGCTGGCTGGCCTCCCGCAGAAGGAGGCGTGGTGGACAGGCATGTGGCCTGGTCAGCCCCTGACCAATCTGCACGCCGGAGCCAGAGTGCCCACTGTGCCCAGCTGCGTCCCCTCCCTTTGGCTGCGGGCTCCCGAGGGCCTCAGGAGGTGGTGCCAGCTCAGCCTTGACTGTATCACCTGGGGCCGTGGGCTGGCTGGTCCCAGCCGCTGCCCAGCAGGTCTCTCTCAGCTGTTGTCCAGGCAGGGCTGGGGCGGAGGGCAGACTCAGCCACAAACCCACCCACTCACTGAGCGCCTTCCCTGGGGAGCTGTGTGTGTGGGGGGGGGACTCAGGGCATCCCCGAGAGGGCCAGGCGGGATGATGCGGCCAGTACCCTTCGCCGCAAGGCCGCCCTCCTTCCTTCCCACATGGTCACGGGTGGAAGCTGGGTAGAACCCATGGCAGTCCCTGCTCAGCCGAGAACCACGGATTTCAGAGAAAACATCGGGGTACAGCCTCTCCCCCAACCCAGGAGATGCTCGGGGGTTCATTTTCTGCCTTGTAGAAATGAGGAGTTATTTTTTTTTTAAGATTTTATTTATTCATTTTAGAGAGAAGAGTAAGAGAGAGAGAGAGAGAGAAGTAGGGGAGGATCAGGAAGCATCAACTCCCATATGTGCCTTGACCAGGCCAGTGCAGGGTTTCGAACCTGTGACCTGAGCGCTCCAGGGTCGATGCTTTATCCACTGCGCCACCACAGGTCAGGCAAAATGAGAAGTTTTTATTAGCACCCCAAATAGACAGTCACAGTAAAAACATACTGAATGTCTGTTTCAGCTCTACCAGACGGCAGGCTCCCCCCCTGCGGGCCTCTCCCAGTCCCCCAGCCCCCCCCCCCCCCGCTTCCCCCTTCTTGTCAGGGGAAAAGTGGACGTTCTCTTTCGACATTTCCCTTGGGAAGGATGGAACCGGGGAAGGTGAGATTGGGTAACAACAGCTTCTCCTCTGTCTGAGAACGCAAGAGCGCCTCGTTGTCTAGAATCAACGCCCAGGCAGCGATCCCAGGGCAGGGGGCGTGGCACGCCATGACAGGGTCAGCTTCCTCCCCTGTCGCTTCCTGTCCAGATGACTGCCACCTCTGGGAGCCCCAGGTCCTCATCTGTAGAGTGGGGTGCATTGGCTCGGGGAGGGGCAATCGCTGAGCACCTATTACATACAGGCCAGGCACTCACCGTGGCCAGCGCTGGCCATACACCAGTGAACACAGCTGGCTCGTCCCCGTAGGGCAGCAAACCCACAGACACACAGATGTGCGATGAGGTAGGTACTAGAGGTGCGAGGAAGTGCGTGAGGCCAGCAAAAGAAAGGATGTGAGGGATGGGCGGGCCCCCTGGGAAGGGTGGTGGGCCGGGAGCTAAGGGAGCCCGTTCTGCCCCGGGGTTGGTGAGGACTGGATCCCACTGACCCTGTGCTGACCCTCAGGACCTCCAGCCTAAGATGCTGCCACCCCTTCTCAGAGAAAGCCCGCCCTGACCTGACCCAGCCTACACTCATGCCCCTGCCAAGCGCCCTGCAGAACTACCTCCTGTTGGGCGCCCACCCACACCCACTGATGTCTCCCCAGTCTGGCTGTCGCCTGCCCAAGGCACTGTAAATCCTCCCTGGGACGGGGGTGGTGGGGGTTGTGGGGGGGAGGCTCTCAGGCCTCCTCTGAGTGGGTGGCAGTATCCTGTCCTAAGAGTTGGAAAGAGGGACAAGCAATCTCTTTAAACGGATCCGAAATGATGGGCCAGATGGATGGCAAAGCCTGACCCAGAGGACGCAGGGAGAGGCTTTCTTGCCAAGTGCCCTCAGGTGCAGCACCAAGGCACAACCCCTCCGCTCCACGCTCTGAACAGCTAAGAACACCTGTGAACCCACAACTACTAGCCAGGCTAGAAAGCCCCACTTCCGAGGGCCGGAGGTTCCCCGACTCATCTCAAGAGCGAAAAGTCTGTATTTATGGGCGGAATCAGAACGGGGCGGGGGGTGGGGAGGACGGTGCACGTAGGGGCGGGGTCATCAGTGACTCATTCCAGTAGCCGGTCACCTCAGCATCTGAAGAAAGGAAGAGGCTAGTAACATCGTTCCTAACACTCTCAGGAGCGGTGGGCACAGGTGGACGCTCTAACAAACTGAATTTATTGGGGTACAGGTTTCAAGTGCACAACTCCATGAAACAGCGCCTGCATACCGCATCCCGCGCGCCCATTGCTCTGAACAAAGCCCCGTCCCGTCCCCATTCCCCTGCTTTGCCCCCACCCCCACCCCGGCTCTACCTCCAACCGGCTAGGTGGGCATTTCTTAATTTCACCCAACAAAGGACCCCGGCCACCTTGTGGAGAGGACCCGGGTCAAAGGAAACCTGGTTTTACAAATTCAAATCTGCTCCCTGAGACTTGACTGCCTGTCCCCCGGGAGCTGATCTGGGACAGTCTGGCAGGCCCTCCCCGCCCCCCCTCCAAGCCAGCGCTAACTGCCCCGTTGTCCTGCCAGGCTGGCCGATCGCCGGCGCTGATGTGAACACAGTTGCCTGATAGTTGCCGCTGGCCCCGCACCAGGAGCAACCGGGTGACATTGTTCCTGGCACCCAATGCCGGCACCCTCAGCCCCGCCCAGAAATACGCCCCACTCTTACTGCTGTCCCGCCCCCCAAATCCGTGCTCCCACCAGGCCTCCTAGGCTGAGGTCGCCCTAAGGCCAGCGGGGTTTCCCTGCAATTGCCCTAGAAGACCCGAAGGGGCAGGCTGCCCGTCCAGGTGGCCGTTGGTAACTCCAGTGCGGTTCCAAGGCTCACTTGTGTAGCGACAGGGCTGGCATGGGTGGCCGCGTCCTTGGACCGCTACTAAAGCTGTGGTCTAGGCTCGGCGACATTGGTGGTGAGGGCAAGGGGACCGGGCGGTGGGCGACACGGGGCGGGAGAAGAGGCCCAGACTGTTGAGGGCAGCGCCAGAGTCCCAGCGACCCGGCTACCGGGGTGTGGGGACAGGCAGAGGGCAGCGGCGCCAGAGGCTAGGTGACCTGGAGGCTGAAAGGGGGAGTGTCGCGGGCCCCGGCCGGGCGGGGCCGGGCGGGGCGGATGACACGGGGCAGGGCGGGCTGGGGCTTGGGGTGGGGGCCGCGCCACAGCGCGGTGACCCGGGTGGCAGGGGAAGGGGGGGGGAGTCGTGGGGCGCGCCGCACCTAGCAGCTTCCCTGGCGCTCGCACTCTCTCCACCCCGCGCTGCCACGCCCCTAAGTCCTCGCAATAAGGGGCGCGGGCGGGGCGGGGACAAGGGCCAGCCGCCGCCAACTCGCAGGTCAGCCTCGCGCAGGCGGCGGGAGCTCAAGCTGGGAGCCCGAGGCCAGCGCCGTCGGGGCTCCAAGGGCGCCGCCGCCGAGCGCGGACTCAGCCATGGAGCTCTGGTCGTGGCTCACCACGGCGCTGCTGCTGCTGCTGCTGCTCGTGCAGCTGAGCGACACGGCCAAGTTCTACGCCAAGATCACCCTGTACTGCGCGCTCTGCTTCTCCGTCTCCATCGTGGCCGCCGCTGTCTGCCTGCTGCGCCACGGCGGCCGGACGGTGGAGAACATGAGGCAAGGAGGCCGGGCGAGGGAGGGAGCGCCGGGCCGGGCCGGGCCGGGCCGGCCCAGGGTTGGGGCGGGGTGGCGGAGGGGAGCGCCCGGCAGCCGCCTGCTTCCGCTTCCCCAACTTTCTTCTCTCCTTTTCCTCCTTCCTGCCCCGCCCGCGCGTCTCCCGGGCTCCCGGGCGGGCGCGCGAGGGGTGAGCGCGGCTGGGGCAGCGGACGGAGAGGGGCAGGAGTCCCCGGGAACCGACGTCACAATGTCCCCGCGCCCTAGCCAGGAGGCCCCGGCCTGCGAGCAGGCACTGACGGATTTAAACAGCTCTCGGCCTCTGGCTCCGCGGCGTCCCCGTGCCCCACAGGAGGGCGCGCTGGGGATGGGTCCCGGGCGGAGGGAGGCACGGCCGTTTTCCCAAAGGAAGGGACTTGGGCCGCCCCGAGAGGGGTACAATCCTGCTTCCCCGCGGGGAAACCGAGGTCGGAGGGCGCCTGGACTGGTAGCTCTAGGGCACTGGGCGTCCTTCCCCTTCTGCCGCCTACCGAGCAGGTGATGAATGCACCTGGTCCCAGGCTCCCTGGCCCGTCCCTCCTCCGTTTCCTTCCTCAGCTCAGCAAGGGGAGAGGCTCCGCCCTGGGGAGGGCGAGGCTTGGCCCCTGGGGTCCAGCGTCAGTCCAGGTGAAGGAAGGGAGAGGTGGCTGGAATTTTCCTCTGGAAGCCTCCCAGCCCCAGGAGCTTGGTGTTGAGGGGCTGAAGGGGTGAGGGTGTGGAGGGGAACTCCGACTGGGCTCCCTGGAATGGTTGATGGCCTTTCTGAGTCAGAGGCTGGGGAGTGGGGGAGCGCGGCCAGAGAGGGGGCCCTTGTTGCCCTTTCTCCCGATTTCTGTTGTGGGGCACAGCTATTGCTAACATTTCTCTCTGGGTTTTGCAATAGCCTTTTGGCCATGACCTAATGTGGGGACACTGGTCCAAGTCCCCCCACAACCCCCCCCCCCCCGTGCCCCTGTCCCCTGTCGCCCAGTGGTTAAAGGTAGTGGTTGAGGGTTCCTGGCTTTCTGTCATCCCTGTTCTTGCCTGGGACGGGCTAATGCTGCCAGGACTGGTCCACAAGGCATGGCACAGGTCCCCAGACCCCGTCTTCCAGGGGTGGTGGGCCTGGAGGTGCAGGAGGGCTGGCGCTGGCCTCAGGGTGCTGCCCTCCCAGAGCCTCGCCAGGGGTTGGCATGGCTGGTGTGAAGCCGGCAGGGGCCCCTGAGCCTGGTTGCCCTGGGGTGCAGGCAGAGAGCTGGGCCCAGAGTTGGTTTCCAGAAAGAGTGACAGCAGATCCTGGAGGTGACCCTTCCCTCCCCAACTCTGTCATCAGAGGTCCCACTGGCTCTCCCAGGTGTAGTCTGCACTTCAAAGCTGCTTCTCTGGGGTCAAGCCAGAAGTCTCTGATATGGTTCGGCCACACCCTGCCTGGCCTCGGCCTCAGCCTCTGCTGGCCCGGGTACGTTCTCCTCAGCTCGGGGCCAGACTTGGGCCCCCAGCTTCAGCCGAGATTCTGGCCAACTAGGGCATCCTCTTCAGGATCCCCAAGGCCCTGCTGGTGCTTGGTGAGAGCTTCCTGCTCCCTTCCCTTCCCAAGGGAGTCCCCAGACTCGGGCTCTGCAAAGGGGACCACTCCAGGATATAGCAGGTGCTCTGTTTTCCTGGGGGGGGGGGAGGGGAGCTTGGGGACCCAGAAACCCACAGCCTGTACCCCAGGCCCCTCAGGGGTGGGTCATAGTGATGACTCCCCAGCTATGGCCAGGGCGAGGTGATGGTGCACGTGAGATTCCAGAGGGATGCGGCTTTGTGGCTGAGACGTACAGAGAATGAGGAGGTGCACTGTCATGCTGGGTGGCAGCTGGTCCAGGGAAAGGGCCCAGGTGAACTGAGGAAGAGGTGTGGGCAGGGCCAAGCCACAGGCTCCCTGTCCCCCTCATTGCTGGCCCCTCCTTGGCCAGACAGGCCATCTGCCCAGTTTGGAACAGCTGCCCCCCTGTCCCAGCACCCTGGTGCCTGGCTCCCTCCAGACCCACCCTGACTTTAGGAGGACTCTCCCGCCTGGCTCTATGCCAGCCTCCACGTCTCCTGATCCACCCTGTGTGCCTCAGACGCCTCAACCTTGGGAATGGATTCTTGCCTGTTCCCTCTGACAGATGAGGAGTCTGAGGTTCAGAGAAGCCACTTGAAGCTAAGGCCTGTGGGAGGTTGGAGGGGGTGGTTTAGCCCGAGTCCCAGAGCTAAGACACAGCAGAACCGGGGTGCGGTCCCACCCAGAGTGACTCTGAAATGGATGCTTGTCCGTTTTCCTCCCTGCCCTCCCAGCACGAGGGGCTGGGGTCACACGGCGGGGCAGGAGACCAGGCTGTGGGGAAGCCCTGAGCTCTGGGGGTATGTGTGTGTGTGGGGGTGGGCATCCCTCTTTGCCCCTTCCCTACTTACTGTCTTTCCCCCTAAGCAATGGCCCCTCCCCGTGGGGCTCTGGGTGGGCACCCAAGGAGGCCGCTGCTGTTTAGACTTGAGTTCTGAGTGTGCCAAGAACAGAAGGAGAACAGGCTGATTGTTCTGACCCAGCTGGGGACTGTGACCAGGGACCCCACCCTCCGCCTTGGGCTGGTGGTGCCCGTGTACAGCAAGCACTAGGTAGGAGCAGCAAGCCGCTGCCCTTGTGCTGGGAGCCAGATGGCCTTATCACACACACCCCTTTGACAGAGAGGAAAGTGAAGCCCAGGGAAGCTGTGTGTTTGAATTGGGTTCAGCTGCAGGACCAGAAAACGTTTAGTGACAGTAGCTTAAACCAGGGTTCACTTTTCCATGCCTCAAAGTAGGGCCACAGCTGGGCGGCCTGGGGCCACAGAGAGCTTCCGGTTCCTCTGTCCTGCGGCCCCCCCCTCCCCTCAGGGCTGAGCAGGCCACCGTTGTCGTGGGACACCCGGGGGTGGGGGGACGGACGACTGGACCACGTGCTTCTCTATCCATCCTGTGGCCTGGACCTAGGCGGCATGGCTCTTAGCTACAAGGGAGGCAGGGCAGTGAGGCACAGGGTCTGAGTAGGCTGTACCCACGCAAAGCATCCGGGAAGGGGAGAATGGGCCAGAGGACTTGCTGGTTCCGGTCCAACTGTGAACCCAGGATGGTCAGCCTCTTAGCCAGCGCTGCCAGAAAACTGTGTAGTGCTACGGGCAGGGACACAGCGCAGTGAGGGGCTGGCCAGGGGCCCCGGTGGTCTCGAAGGGAAGTCCACCCTTGTTGTGCTGGGACGGACTCTTCCCTGAGCCCAGAAACCAGAGCTTCCACCAGCCCTGGAGACGTGCTCCTTAATGTGGGCTGGGTGGGTTTCTCCGGGAAGCTTATCACTCATGGACCTCTATATTCTGAGCCTCTGGATTTGCTCCACTCCTGCACACCCACTCTTTAGCACTTCTGGGTGTCTGTCTGCACAGGCTGGAAGCCTCTAGCTCCCCCACCCAGGCCTTTGCTCCCTCCTTGTGCTCCAGCTCATATGACACTTGTTGGAAAAACGCCCCTACTCTGCCAGGTGGCTTTGCTGGGGCCTCCCGTCCCCAGAGCAGATCAGTGACTTTCTGTCTCTCTGTGCTGCCTTCCTGGGGGGGGGGGGCTGCCGGCAGCTTAGCCCCACCACAGACATCCCTTGCTCTGTGTGGTCTGGCACACCTTGGCCGAAACAGCCGTCTGGGTCTCTTGGGGCCAGCCAGCCTGAGTCCAGGGATGGAGGGCAAAGGTCCTCAGGTGGCCCAGCCTGGCCTTGAACTGCCTCCCAGCTCCCTGGGGCAGGGACCAGCAGGGGGTGGGGGTGGGGGGGCGGGGAGGATGGGCTGGCCGAGGGGTGTGGGGGGTGGTGAGGGGAGGAGCTGTTTTTATTGATTAGGTCTTTTCTGTTTGTGTCTCGGTCACCACAGCCACTGGTCAGGGAAGCTCCCAGCCCCCCCAAACCTCCCCCCCCCCCGCTGCCACCCCCACTCCCGGTTTCACAGGCGTCCCAGCCCCCCCAGCACTCAGTCCCTCTTCACCCTTCCCATTTCACAGGTGGGACTAGAGGGTCAGGAAGGTCAAGTGCATTGTCCAAGGTCACAGCTGGTGAGAAAGGAGTCAGGATCCAAACACTGGTCAGCCTGACCTTGAACTCGAGAGGGAATCAGGTGTCCTTGGGCCGAGTACTGATGGTCCGAGTAGGCTGGCTTCCAGGAGCCCAATCTGGGCTCCCATGGGCCCCGAAAGCATCTACGACATTCATGGTGCTGGCAGGTTCCAGGGGTCACCTGCCTCGCCATGGAAAGCTCACACTGTTACACGCATACACACGCATACACACACACACACACACACCGCCTCGACAGTCACCAGGGGTGCTTCCAGAACTTTGGGCCAGCCACCCAACTCATCCCCTAGGCTCTTGGGCTTCAGGTGACCTTGGCTTCACCCTGGTGGCCTCCCCTGGGGATGCAGGGTCATGGGGTTGGGGGGGCTGCAGGATGTGGGACAGCCACCAAATAACTGGGCGACCATGTCGTGTCCTTGGACAAGCTTTGGGGCAGTGGAGGGCTGGCACTCAGGACAGGGCCTGGGCTGGCAGGAGCAGCTTGGGGATGGACAGCTGCTCTGAGGTTCCGGGCTAGGGGAGGAGGATAGAGCCACATCCGGGGTTGGTTAGGGTCAGCAGAGCCCCCGGGGGCGGGGGGAGAGGGCTCAGAAGGAGCCCCTGGAGTCTATCAATCCCTGAGGCTCCATCCCCACCCCCATCATGCCCTTTGCCTGGCGTTCTTCAAGTGGGTTCTGACTTCCCTCCTGACTTTCCTGCTGTGTGACTTTGGGCAAATCACTTAACTCTGCTGAGCCTCAATTTCCCCCTCTGCGATATGGATATAATGGGTGTGTGGACCTTGTGGGGTTATTGTCTCAATGCAACAGGCGGTTTATCTGGAGCCCTGGGCGTGGGGTTTAGTGCGCAATAAGGTGTCCAGCAGGTGCCGGCCTGGGGAGGTATTCCCACCACCCAGCTTCCTCTGCCAGCTGCCTCATGGCGCACGCCAGGCACCTGGAAATATCTGCTGACAGGGGAGCCCAGTGTGCTTCCTTGTCTTTTGCAAAAACACTATAAAAATGATAGTGCCTACTTCCCCGCCACCTGCCACCTTGGAAACCGGGGGCGGGACGTTGGGAGAAGAGGAAGCGGGTCCCCCGCAGGTATGTGGCGGGTAGAGAACAGCTTGTCCAGGGGACACCCATGGCCTCTCCCACTGCCGGGACGCACCTGTCTCTGGAAGTGCGCTGCAGCCATGCCCCCGGCTGTGCTGTTCCTTCGTTGGTGTGAATGCAAACATTTGTGACAACGTGGAGAGTGTGTTGCCATGGGGAACCCCCACCCCGCTGGCTCCTGCGGCTCCTGCAGCAGCCTCGCTGTCCCTCCCCAGCCTTTGAGCTTGCAACATAGCCTGGCCAGGCCTCCTGGGGCTAAGGAGCTCTGGAAGGACTGGGAGAGGGGCCTGCCCTACCCCTGCTGGCAGATGTTGATACACAGTATCTTTCCTAGCTCAAAACAGTAACAGTATACAGTCAGCCCTTTAAATTAGATACAAAAAGAAACTTAGAGGAAGCCCTGGAGATGATGGAGGGGCTGTGAGTGTACCTAATTCCCCTGAACTGGGCCCTGGAAAATGTGAAGGTGATAAATGTCAGTTAAGTGCATTTTCATTTATTTATTTATCTATTTTTTTACAGGGACAGAGAGAGAGTCAGAGAGAGGGACAGATAGGGACAGACAGACAGGAACGGAGAGAGGTGAGAAGCATCAACCATTAGTTTTTTGTTGCTGTTGCGACACCTTAGTTGTTCATTGATTGCTTTCTCACATGTGCCTTGACCGCGGGCCTTCAGCAGACTGAGCCACCCCTTGCTGGAGCCAGCGACCTTGGGTCCAAGCTGGCGAGCTTTTGCTCAAGCCAGATGGGCCCGCGCTCAAGCTGGCGGCCTCGGGGTCTCGAACCTGGGTCTTCCGCATCCCAGTGTGAATCCCAGTCCGATGCTCTATCCACTGCGCCACCGCCTGGTCAGGCACGTTAAGTGCATTTTTAACACAATTGTTTTTAATGAAAAAAAAAAGAGTTGGCAACTCTACTGCCAGGAGGCACTGCTGTCCATTTCCTGTGTTCCCCGAGAGTGTCCCGTTCACCTGGGTAGAGAGAGCAGGTGATGGGAGTTGTCACGAGAAGTGATGGGATCGGAATGTTCCCTGCTATGAATAAGCGCAGATCTATGTCATTACGTTCCCCGGCTGTGAGAAGGGGGGCTGCGGTTGTGACGGGGACCCTAACTGATTTCACCTCTCCCTTCGGGGGGTGCCGCGCACCGGCTCGGCTAGTCACGGTCCAGGTCCTGAGTGAGAATGGTGCGGAATGAAGAAATAAACTCAGAATAAAGGATGGGATCGGGGAGGCTTGCCAGCTGATGGCAAGCCAGAGTACAAACAAACAAAGCGCCAGGTCTGCTTTCTATATAGCCGTATGCAAATAAGGAAGTCTGCAAGATACAAAGTCACACATCTGAGGCATAAACAGGAATCCACTTAAGGTGTAAACAGGAATCCGCCTACCATGCTTAACTGAAATCAACCAACACAGGGTGAGAGGAAGGGCCTGTAAGTTGCCTCTAGCAACTCAGTGGAACACGTGGGGAACACTCCATCCTGGCTAACATGGAGGTGTGGGGAAAAACTTAGCCTTTAGCAACTTAACCAAGCAAGGAGGTGGGAGGTTGGGCAGACAGTCCCCCCCATACCGTGGTTCCCCCCCAAAATCTGAACCGCAAAGATCCTGTCACCTTGCAGTCTCCAACCCTGGGGTACTGGTGTTTGCATGGGAGTGTCCCTGCCCACCCATGACGGCCTTCCTTACGGGTAATTCCTGAACGGTGGCCTATCTAAGGGTCTGGGCCGAGGGACGGCTTTTGTGGGATGCTGCTCCCCCACGCCCCCAGCACCTGTGTCTGTGACTCTCCAGGCCACACCCCAGCGTACCTGCTGTCACCATGCCTTATCAGTGCCCATCTGAAGGATGAGGGCAGGCGTTCTTGTTTTGATTGGCACGTCTTTGATTACTAATAAGACGGGGACTTTCCCTGTGTCTCTTGGAGAGTTATGATTTTTTTGTTTTTCTTTCTGTCACTTGCCTATGGCTGTCCCCTCCTCTCCTTGCCCCCTCCCGTCCTCACAAGGGACCTGAGAACCTGCCCTTTGGCAGGTGAGGAAACGGGAGACTCCTGCACCAGCTGTGGGCAGTTCTTCCCCAATGGGGCCCCCTGGGTCTCTCCCATTCCCTATCCAGCCCCTGAGCTGGCCGGACAAGTCGGCAGGTCCAGCCTGAGCTGGCTGAAGGCTGGTGGCTCTGAGGAGGGAGCAGCCCAGGGCTAACCGCTGTGCTCCCTGAGCCTCAGTTTCTCCTCCTGCAACATAGAGCGATGAGGACTGCCTGCCCTCCCCACAAGAGTTAGTCTCTGTGAGAAGTGCCGCTGGTTAAGTCTGTCTTTCCTGCGTGGTCCCACGCACTGGGGTGGGGGCGGGGGGCAGGGGGGAGTCCCTGGAGGAGGAGTCCAGTTCACAGAGACAGAAAGTAGGTGGTGGTGTCCGAGGCTGGAGGAAGGCTGGGGAGTGGGTGTTTTTTTCCATGGGGACAGAGACACTTTGGGGGAGGGGGATGGGAAAGTCCTGGAGAGGGTGGCGGTGATGGCCACACAACAGTGTGAATGGACCCAGTGCCTCTGAGCGCGCACTCCGACGTGGTGGAGATGGTCAGCATTACGGTTATGTGTATTTTACTGCAATTAAAACCCGAATCAGGCTTCGTTTGAGTCAGAGGGCCCTGATCTGGGACAGTGGCTCCGTACGGCCTCCTGTACAAGGGGGAAAAGTCCCTCCTTTCCGCAGGACTGTTGACCTGGGGGCCGGGGACATGGTCGCAGGAATCTTTTGGGGAGAAATGCCACAGGAACCAACCCTTGGGTCTGTGGGTGGCATATTCCCAGCCCCCTGCCGTCCACAGGGAATGGGAAAGGACCCCTTCCTCAGGGCAGTGAGCTCACGCCTCCGCTTTGTCACCCTGAGGGCTGACAGGACACCTGTCCTGTCCCAGCTGTGAGCACAGGGTTCCTGCAGAGCAGGGGGTGGGGGGGCACCTTTTCTCCCTGCGTTCTCCGCCCCCACCCAGCGGCCTGCAGACACAGTCCCTATTGGCAATTAGAGCGGGGAAGACACAGGTGCCCCCTGGATGTAGCCGCTTGTGACCATCACATGCTGCTGTGTGTGACAAGGCCCCTCAAGTTCCCGGGTGCCCCAGGGCAGCCTCCTGCAGGATGTCCTGGAAGAGCCATGGGCTTTCAAGTCAGGAGTCCAGGGCCCATGTGCAGCTTGACCACACAGCTTTCTCCCTGTGTTTGTGGGCGAGTCCTCTGGCCTCCCTCGGCCTGTGCCTTCCTCTGTGAAAAGGGGACACTGGCCCTGCTTTGCAAGGCTGGAGCGTGGGGAGCGAGGGGCCCGGCCTGGGTGTGCCCCGCCACACGAGTCCCCTCGGGGCTGAGAACCCGGACCCCGCCTGTCCCTGGGGCTCTCAGCCTCCAGCCCCCTCCAGCTGGGTCCCCACATGGCTGAGCAAGCAAGGCTGTGGGGTGTGGTCTGAGGGCTGGAATGCAGCTGGGGAAGCAGGGTGCCCTCCCCTTCGCTGGGCATCCGCCCCCAGAGGCATGGCTCCCTTCTGTCTGGCTGCGGCTGCGATGGTGGGGGAGTCAGGGCAGCCCTGGCCACCCCCACCCTGAGGCACAAGGCCTGAAGGCTGTGGAGGGAGGGAATGGGGGTCTCCTGCACGGCAACACCCACCCCCGGGCACCCCGGACCTCCAGCCCCCAAGCCAGACAGAGCCCAGGACGCGGAAGGGCTCACCTACACCGTCCCCCCTGCTATAGTGTCATCAGCTGGTTTGTCCGGACCTTCAAGTATGTCTACGGCCTGCGCTTTGACGTGAAGGGGCACCAGAAGCTGATGGTCAGCCACCCCTGCGTCATCATCTCCAACCACCAGAGCATCCTGGACATGATGGGTAGGCTGAGGGTCTCGCAGAATGTCTGATCCCAGCGCGGGTGGGGGCGTGTGGTGGGTGGCGGCACCCGGGCTGCTGTTTCGGGGACGTAGAGGCTGCGCCCAGGTGACCTGGCAGGTGAAAGGGGCTGATACAGGCCAGGGAGTCCGTGCCTCCCTCCAGCCGCAGGCCTCGAACCCTGGGCATCAAAGGACATGGCTGGGCAAGTGCAATGGGCCCTCCAGGTCCGACAGCCCTCCCCAACCCCCCAGGGGGGGTGCTCTGGTTCAGGGCCCGGCCTGTACCAGCAGGAAACAGTCTCCGGGGCCAAGTGAGTTGCCCAGGTAGTGCCGGTGGGAAGGTGTGACTTGAACCTCAGGCCTGTGGGTGGTCAGAGCACAGGGCCAGCTCCCCATTCCTCCCCCTCCCCTTCTCCCTCCTCCTCCCCTCCCCCTCCCCCTCCCTTTCCTCCCTCTTCCTCCTCCCCCTCCCCCTCCTCCTCCCCTCCCCCCTCCCCCTCCCCCTCCTCCCTCCTCTTCTTCCTCCTCCCCCTTCCTCCTCCCCTCCCCCTCCCCTTCCCCCTCCCCCTCCCCTTCCCCCTCCCCCTCCCCTTGCCCCTCCCCCTCCCCCTCCTCCTCCCCTGGGAGGCGGCAGCAGGCTCTGAGCCCCTCTTTCTCCCCTCTCCCTGGGGACCGTGGCGTGGCGGTGACAGGCCTCATGGAGATCCTCCCAGAACGCTGTGTACAGATCGCCAAGAGGGAGCTGCTCTTCATGGGGCCAGTGGGCTTGATCATGTATCTCGGGGGCGTCTTCTTCATCAACCGTCAGCGCTCCCAGACTGCCATGACGGTGATGGCCGAGGTGGGAGAGCGCATGGCCAGGGAGAATGTGAGTACCTGGGTCTCGTCCACGCCCAGTCTGGGCGGCACACAGCCAGGTGTCGAGGCAACCCCACAGGGCAGTCTCCTTCAGGCCTAAAAACCACATCATCGGTCCCTGTCTGCAAACTGCCCACGGGAAAGTCAGGAGCAGGGTCTCGCCGTGGTGGTTAGCCGTGCTCTCATGGTCTTCGGCTGGGTGGTGGGCACCTCAGATGGGGGGGGGAGTGATACAGCCTCCCTGGGGCTCCACCTCCCTCCATTCCCCACCCACAGCTGCCTCCTCTCTCCCCTGCAGCTCAAAGTGTGGATCTACCCCGAGGGCACTCGGAACGACAATGGGGACCTCCTGCCTTTCAAGAAAGGTGCCTTCTACCTGGCAGTGCAGGCCCAGGTACTGCAGCAAGGTCCTCACCCTCCTTGGGGTGGTGGGCAGGGTTGGAGCTACTGGTGACCACCAGGGCAGGCGGGAGCCGCAGGTGCTTGGGGACCAGCCTTCTGCCAGTGCAGATGATGGGGCCTCGTGACCCCTTCAGGACCTGGGCCCCGATCTGCTAAGGAGGGCTTGTTGGGCGCCGTCACCGGCTCTCAAGTGTCGAGGTTGCGCCTGCTCGGGCACAGTGATCAGCTGGACTAACTCGTGAGCCCACTTAGCTGTGTCCGGCCCTCCAGCACCTCCACTTCCTAGCTGGCCAAGCGAGGGCCCCCGACAGAGCCCAGGGTTGGTAGGCAGAGATGGGAGACCCCCAGCATCGCCGGCTGGGGCTGAGTTCAGGGTTTGGGAGCGGGCAGTGGGCATGGGCGAGCAGGGCCTGAGGTGGGATGGGGACAGGGGCAGGCCAGAGATGGAGTTGGGCCTGGGTGGGGCGAGCTGTGACCTCAGCCATGGGTAGGACCTTATACTTTCTTGGTCCTTGACCTCCAGAGAGGCCGCTTGTCCCAGAGGTGTTCTGAGATCTGGCCCTGATGCCAGGAGAGGCTGGGGGTGCTTCTACCCACAGGTGGGGGGCGGCCTCCGGGTAGATGAAGGGCACCTTGTCCCACCCCTGACCCTGTGCTGGGGGATCAATGCAGGAAGACCGTAGTTGGAGTCAGGGGAAGGCTCTCACCCTGTGGGGTGGGGGGTCAGGGCTGCGCGTGGCAGCTTTTCTCTGGTTTCTAGCACACACACACACACCCTCGCTAGTCCTGGCCCTGGGCAAGGCCAGGTAAGCCTTCCTGCCCGAGGCCCCAGCTAATGCCATGGGGGGTGCAGAAGTTGGCAGGCAGGTGGCAGAGCCTGAAGCTGGGGGCCGGAGCCTGGGCTCTGGTCCCAGCCCTGTCTAAGAAAGGCTCTCCCCCATTCCAGGCCTATGACCCCTCCAGCCAGGAGGGAGAGGGCACCCTGCCCTGTGCCTGGGGCTGATACTACTTCCCTTTGCTGGTGGTGTGGGGGAGGGGCCATGGGACTTGGGGGTGCGGTGAGCGGTGAGCCGTGAGCGGGGCTGTAGTGCAGGGGCCGCAGTAGCCCGGAGACTGGACATCACTTCCTGTCCTCCCCTCTCCCCCCACTCCTGTCTCTCCTCCGGGGCCTGCTAGACTGTATGCCCCCTTGGTTCTCAGCCTGCCCCGCCCCCACCCCCACCCCAGTCCTCTGCTGCTGCCTGGGAGAGGTTTCCTAACCAGGGTTAATGATTAGCCCCAGGCACTGTTTCCAACATTGCAGTCACCACTGGACTGGACCCTGGTGTTTTCCAGGAATGCCAGCAGGCTCTGCCCCCTCCCATGGCTAGTGCTGCCCTAGCCTTCCGGGGTTGGGGGGAGAAGTTGGAAAGGGAGGGGGTGGTCGGAAGACCCCAGGAACCTTCCCCTCCCAGCTATACTGGACAGGACCCTACCCCCTTAGGTAATCTTAGGACCCAGTAGGGGACACAGGTATGGATCAGGTGGACATCTGCCAACCCAGGAAGGCTTCCTGGAGGCAGTGATGCTTGAGTGACATGTACAGGATGAGTTTATGTCACTCTGGGTCACCCAACCTACAAAGGGTGTCCCAGGCCCGTCAAGGGGGGTGGGGGTCAGCATGTGGAAGGGCCCGAAGGGTGGAAGAAAGGGTGCCTGTCTGGCCGTCACCACGGGTGCTGCGGGCAGCGAGGAAGGCAGGACGCCCCCCCACGAGCTCGCCCTTAAAGGTGGCAGTCTTCCTCAGGCTGCCCGTGTCTCCTGCACACAGGTGCCCATCATCCCGGTGGTCTACTCCAGCTTCTCCTCCTTCTACCACCCCAAGACGAAGCGCTTCACTTCAGGTAGCCTGCCTGCACACGGCCCGTCTCATCCCGTCACTGGTGCCCCGAATGGAATCTAGTGCCCTGGGGAAGTGCCAAGCCCACCACCTGCACCAGGACCCATCAGGACCCCAAGGGTGGCAGCGGAATGGGGGTGGGACTGCCTGGGAGGGGCCCCGAGGGCACCTCTGGGGAGGAGGTGTGTTCTGGACCTTGGCTTGTGCTCAGAGGGGAGGGCACAGTTGTCCAAACTCCAAGTGTATACTTAGGAGTGTGAGTGGCAGCTGTGTTTAGCTAAAACCAACCACCCGAGAGAGACCAGGGTGTGTACTGGGAGAAACCCAGCCCGGCTGCACCCTGAGGGCTCTGCAGGTCGGCGGGGAAGGAGGCAGGGGCTCAGCTGGTGCCGAGGGGAGCCAGGGCAGCAGGCATGGTTGGGGGCCCCTGGCCCCTGAGGCTTCTGACACCCTTCTCCCCCGACAACAGGAACAATCAAGGTGGAGGTGCTGGACGCCATCCCCACCTGCGGCCTGACCATCGATGACATCCCTGAGCTCATGGACACCTGCCACCAAGCCATGAGGACTACTTTCTTCCGCATATCCAAGATACCCCAGGAGAATGGGGCCACGACGAGTCCTTGTACCCAGCCAGCCCAGTAGCCAAGGCCTGTGGTCGGGCAGGACCTGGCTAGAGAGTGGACAGAGACCCCGCCCTGCCCTGCCTCAGCTGCCAAATATCACTGGGTCCCACTCCTGTGGCTTGGTGGCTTTCATTCGGACCCCAGATGCAGGGGGCCCCTTCCTGTCACCAGCCTCGGATCCAGGTCACAGATGTCCCTGCCGTCAGCCGGCCACTCCCCAAGCTGCGAGGGCAGGGCCCCATCCACCCTGTGCCTCCCAGGATCAGGTGTAATGGCCCGAGCTGATACCCTCACCCTCCTGCTGGCCTGAAGCAGGAGGTCAAGGAAGGTGGGCTCTGGGGGCTGGGTCCACACTCCCGCCAGCCTCAGGGAGCAAACGCTGGATCAGTAGTACTGCACATGGTGGTTTTTGTTTTTTATAAATGAACTCTTGGAAGTGCCTGGTGAGCTGTGGTCACTCAGAAAGCGCGGGTAGGGCTGACCAGGCTCCATCCTGGATACAGGGCCACAGGACAGCTCAGCCTGGGCAGTCTGCCTGCGCCTCCTCCCTGGGGCAAAGCATGGGAGCCCCCGATTCCCAGTGTCCCTTCCAGGGGCTGGGCCCTCAGTCATCCTGTAATACTTATCAACAGACGGGGTGAAAGCAGGCAGCAGGCATACCCAGGGCTCTGGCAGGCACTGGGGAAGGAGGCTGAAGATTTGCTCTGTGTGTGTGGTCACTGGTTAAGGGGTGGGGCCCTTTTGTCATAGGGAAGATGCCGTCTCTGGCCAGTGTCACTTTCCAAGAAGCCACCTGCTCCAGCCCCTCTTGGAAGGGGGGACCTAGATCCTACCTAAGAGGGCCTACTGGGCCGGAGCCCCTCCCTGTCACATGGTGGGGGGCCTGGGGGGGCCCCCCACAATCCATTCACGGACATGGTGGCTCTTCAAGTCATACTTTATTCTGACAAAGGTCAGGGTGGGGCTCCCCCCACTAACACACTGCCCGGTCAGTGGTCCCAGACCCCAGGCTCTGGGCAGACAGTGGTCGTACCTCCCCTAGGCCAGGGGCCCGCTGGACCCCAGGAGCCGGCCGGGGTGCAGGGGCTAGATTCTCCCAGGAGGACCCCTCAGCCCACCCTGCCGGGTTTCTTCAGTGAGGAGAGGTGGGGAGCCCCCTCTGCCTTGGTTTGCAGCCCCTCCCCAGTGGGAGGAGACAGGCTGGTCACAGGTCCTTCTTGCAGGAACCTATGGGGGGCAGAGGGCAGAGGTCACCACTCCCACTACCTTCCAGTTTGGGTAGAGGTGTGCCAGCCCACCCTCTGGCCTCTGGGCACAGCTGGCCCCAGTGCTCAGTGGTTCAGCAGACAAGGGGCTCCATGGGGGGGGCATGGGGGGGCCGGGCCGGGCACTCACAGGACCCCAGCTGCTCCTCCAGGAAGGAGACCTGGTCACTCAGAGAGTCTATGCGGTCCAGCTGCCGGAAGGAGTGGGCCAGGAGGCTGCCAGGGTCGGGCAGCCCGTGCTCCAGCGCCCGCGAGGCCAGGCTGTGCAGGGGGGCCAGTGCCCGCTGCAGCTTCTGGGGGGTGGGCCAAGACGGAGTGGGTCAGGGCCTGGAAGACCATCGGCTGCTCCCCCCTCTTCTCTGGCCAGCAGGGCTCCGCCACCCCGGGACCCAGTTCCAGCTGTTGGGCCCTGGATGTCCACCAGAGGGAGCGTCTGCTCCAGGAGAGCCAGAGGCCCCTGGACGCCAACACCAGCCAGCCCGGCCCATGGTCCCGGAGCCTGGCACTGCTCAGGGGTCATCAGGCCAATGGCTCTCTTGAAGGACCCACGGGGGCACTGTCCTCTCAGGGACAAAGGTGGGGTGGCTGGACCTGAGTTTAGGTTCTCTGTGTGGCCTGAGGGGACAGCCCTTCCTGTCTTGGGGTCCTAGCCATCTCCTGTTACCCCCTGCCAATCATGGGACCCAGGCCAAGCGCCCCCTGGGCATCCCCACTGAACCCCACAGCCAGCAGGAGAGAGCGGGCTGCTGGCCAAGTCCCCTGGGTCCCCGGCCTGGGCCTCACCTGCTCCAGCACGTCCAACCTGGCCCGGAGGCTCCTCACTTCCTCTCTCACCACGCTGTCCACTCCTGGGGAGAGCCGGGCGCTGACTTGGGGAGACCCAGCTGGCACCCCCCACCCTAGGCTGGCCTCCAATCCCCATGGGGAGGCTCCCAGCCTCTGCCCAGGTGTGATGAGCCCCTCCCCTCCTTCCGGGCCCCCACTTTCCACCAGGGCCGGCCTGGAGGTCTGCGCGGTGGCCCTGCCAGCTCAGCACCCCCTGGGTGGTGACTCTGGGAAGATGCAGCCCCACGGTCCAGGGTCCCCGCCGTGCTGAGGGGTCCCCGCTGCAGTCAGTGTTGCTCTCCTGGTGCCGGGCTGCCGACGGCGCATTATTACTCACGGTACGAGTTTGAAGTGTCACAGCGCGTACCAAAAGTAATAATGACCCGTCGCCAGCAGAGGTGCGACGTGCCCAGGGTGCGAGGGGCAGGGACACCTGTCCACCCCTAGGGAGGACACTTCCTCCAATCCCTGGCTGCGAGGAAGCGCCCCTGGCAACCCTCTCCACGGAGCCCAAGAGAATCCGCTGCCCACCCTCCCTCTGCCCAGGTCAGGGAGCTGGCCCGCAGCCCCAGCGGGTGCCCCCTGGTGCCCCAATGCCCAGGGTCCTCCCCAACCACCCCTGCCTCCGGGGCAGCAACAAGGTGAGGGGCATGGTGAGTTTACCTCCAGTGGGGTTTGGGGCCACCCTGGGGGTCGCTCTTCGGGGCAGGCAGAGCGCCCCATCCACCGACGGGCGGTGCCCCTCCCAACACTGGCACCAGTAACTACCCGCAGTGTTGACACAGCGTTGGGGACAGCCACCCCCTCCAGCACTGCACTCATCCACGTCTGCGGGGAGAGTGGCGTCAGCAGGGGGCGATGCCCCCTCCACACCCCCTCAGGACTGTTCTAGGGCCACCCAGGGGACCCCTCCCCTCGAGGAGTGCAGGACCCAGCCTCACCTGTCTGGCAGGTGTCTCCCACCCATCCTGCAGGGCAGTGGCAGTGGCCTGGCTGGACACAGCTCCCTCCGTTTTGGCATGGTGGCTGGCATACTGCTGTGGGGAGGGGGGGTTGTCACCAACTCAGGAGGGTCCCCAGGGCCCTGTGGGGTGGCAGCTGGGAAGAGGTGTCAGGCAGGAGAGGCGCCGGGCTCAGGCTTTGAGAGAAGTGACAGGTGCTTTGCCCTGGACCGGACAGTAACGGGCCCTCACCTGCTGCACAGGCCCCAGGGAGCCCACTGGTTCGCTTCCAGCCAGGGCAGCAAGCATAGCGGGGCCGGTTGGGGGCCGGCCCAGGGCTTCGGCGGTAGGCAGTCTTGTAGAAGGTCCTGTAGGGGCGTGGGGAGGCTGTTCAGAGGGGCCCAGCCCTCACAGGGTGGCCACAGTGGGTACCACCAGGTCAAGGGCCAGGTCAGGCTTTCCAGGGACATGCGGGGTGAAGTACCCTTGACCTTCCCATCCGTCCACCCTCCTGATGCCACACAAACGGTCTCCTCTGGAGATGGCATGGCATTTTAGGGTCCTTGCTCTGGGCTGTGGAGGAGAGTGGGACCCCAAGGACCAGCAGGAAGCCCGGCTGTGCCTGGCGCCGAGCAGAGGTGGTTCTGGGACATAGATGTCCCGCCCAGCTGAGCCTCCTGAAGCCGGGGCAGGGGGTCTAGGCCCCAGGGGGCAGTGGCCTGTCCGGTCATCGGCAGAGCCGGACTGGTCCCCCCTAATTGCCAAAGGGGCTCCCCTAGACTACTGCTGCTCAAACCACTGTTGAGGAACCTCTGAGACCTGGACCCCCGGCCCCTGCCTCTAATAGGTGGGGCTCAAGAGTGGGGCTGTCAGGACAGCCCATCCTCGGCCGGCCGCTCTGGCTCAGGGAAGCCCTGTTTCTTTCTGAATGCTCCGGCTTAGGACAGAGACTGAGCTGCAGTGCCCAGGAAACCAGGGCTTTGCCCCATACTGGACACGTCTCAGCCTAACCCCCACCCACCCTGACCCCGCGCCTGCCAGCAGGTCTTAGAGAACCTTACAGAAGAAAATCAAGTGTTTATAAGGCGCGTCACAGCTGAGAAACAGAACGTGCATGCCTCTCACATGGACTGAGACAGAAGGGACATCCCGGGAGGGGGCAGGATAAGCCCTCCATCTGTGACCACTGGGGCTGTCAAGGGGAGAGGGGTACCCACAGGAGCCCTGAGGGCAGGACCAGGATGACGGAAGCAGGCATCATCCCAGGACAGAACTTGTAGCCAATGATACCCGAAGTGTGTGTGTGTGTGAGGGGGGGGGTGTTAAAGCCCCAAAATGAATGGGGGCAGACAGGACCTAAACATGAGGGTGAGGAGCAGATGTGTGAGAACTGATGTTTGAGGTCATCCAAGCGCCAGCATGACCACGTTCCAAGAAGTGTCCATCCCTGCCACGAGCTCAGACGTGGCCTCGGTGAGCCCTTCCACTCCTCTGGGGTCCCATCTCGGGGTGACCTGACCTCCCGGGCCCAAGGTTTGCGTGCGGCGGGTAGGGGCGCTCACCGGTACGTGCTGCAGACTCGGTGCCCATCGCAGGTGGTGAGGAAGGGTTGGTACACACGCTGCACAAAGGACTCGGACACGGGGCCCCGGGGAACCCCGATAGTGCACACCCTGCGGCTAGAGGTGGGGAAGGGCCCAGTGAGTCAGCTGGAGGGTCCCAGAGCCGGGACCCTCCCAGCCCCGGGAACCCATGTGAGGAAAGGGCTTCTCAATGTCACCGTGGGAAGGACCCCCTCAGCAGGAGACACAAGAGGCACAACCCTCCCGCAAAGTATGGGGGGGTCGTCCCCGGGAGGGGTCGAGGGCTCACCCAGGCCTGTAGACGTGCTCGGTGCCACCCGCCGCCTGCACCAAGAACACCAGAACCAGCTCCCTGCAGCCCCACATGACCAATGTGTCCAGGTGGAACGGCCTTCTCCTCCAGGTGGCCTGGAGCACAAGGCATGGCCCTGTAGGTGCTGGTGGGAAAGCCCCCAGCCCCTCACCAGCCACACAAAGCCCACGTCTGGGCGTCACAGAATGGTGATGCCCGGGGCCCAGGAATGGAAGCCAGCACCCTGAGCCTGCTGCTCTTGGGCTGGGTGAACTCCGAAAGCATCTGAAGCTCCAGGAAGCCCATGAAGGCCGGTGGGGGCCCAGCCATCTCCCCCCCCCCCGGCAGGGTTCAGCGCCCCCGGGTCCTGGCAAGGCGAGGAGGGCATGCCTGCCCCCCAGTGTCAGTCTGCACATAGGGGTTTGTGGGCAGAGTTGGAACCTAGCCCAGCTGGCTCAGTCCTGCTGACCTGCAGGGGTCCTCAAACAGGGAGTCGGCCACGGGCAGTGTGGGAGACCATGTGGGCACCAAGTACACGTTGAGATGTTCTGGCCCTTGGGGGGTGCAGGGTAAGGACAAGGAGGACCCCTGTGCTGCAACTGAGCCAGTCTGGAGTATTGTGCCAACAGCCTCCAGGGCTCCCGGGCAGCGGCCCACTGGGCACCCACCTGGCAGGGGACTGGAGCAGTGTCCCCCACACCCCAATGCCCCATGGAGCTAATAGCCATTCCTCTCCATTGGGGACGGAAACCCAGGAGGCCAGGAGAAGACTCCTGGGAATGTGAGAAACCCAGGCCAAAATTTAATGGTCTGTGACATGGCCAGGGGACCAGAGGGGGAGGTCTGCACAGTCCAGAGGAGCAGGGAGACACTATCCATCTGTGCAGCCAGGGCTCTGGGAAGCTGGGGGGATCCCTGCTCCCATGTTTCGGGTGTCCAACCTGAGCCCCCCCACCCAAAAGGGCTGGGGCCGCCCACACCTGTGAGCTATCCTGGGTCTAATAGGGCCCCCTGAAGAAAAGGGCACAGAAAAAAGCTGGTGTGTGTGTGTGTGTGTGTGTGTGGTGGGGGGAGTAGAGTCAGAGTAAGGTACCCCCCTTCTCTGGGACTGTTTCCTCTAAGACACCCCTGGGATCTCAGAGGCCCCCTCTTCTGACTCTGACGGTCAGTCCCATAAACAGCGACCATGGGAGCAGTTACTGAACTCTCCAAGCCCACCGTGCCAGACTTTGAGGGCAGTGATGCCGTGTCCGGTCTGTGTGCTCATTCAGCTGGGAGCTCATTCCACACGCTTGCCCACCTGGGTGGGGCGGAAAGACAGCTGGAACGGCGTCCTTCCTGCAACCTCCTGTTCTCTGTTGGGGGGGCCGAGAGTGGGGAGGGGGCAGCTGAGGTGTCAGGACTTAGTCTGGGGGCAGTGGGGCTTCTCAGAGTTTCCGGGCAGGGGCCAGTCAGAGCCGTGGGAAGATGAACTCTGGGGGCAGCACACCGTCAGGGGACAGACCTGCTGGTCCAGGCCAGAACCGAAATGGTGGGGACAGGTGGCACTGGGGTGTAGGCCGTGGGAAGGCTTGATGGGTGGGTTGGGCAGGGCCATGCCAGGGTCTCAGAGACCCTATGTTCACCTCCTCCCAGAAGTAACTGCTCTTTACAGGTATGGGTTCCAGCACCTACCCTACTTATTCAAGCAGTTTAGAGAGAGAAGTGTGCTTTAGAAAAGAAGAGAAAATTTTTGAAAGTCATGCCTTCCCCCTAGGCCGGAGGAAGCCGAGGGCGCTGCCCAGCCGGTGCTGGGCTGGCAGAATCTCATTTCCCTTTGGGTGCTGCAGCCCTGGCGGGGGCCAGAGAGCCAGGGCAGGGGTGGCCTCTGAGTCTCCAGGTCCGTAAGCAATAGTGTCTCGTCCCCTCGGAATGTCAGCGTGAGCACTGCCCACTACCTTCCCTGCTACCTGCCCGACCTGCGTCCGGAAGCCCCGACCCAGGGAAAACTGGGTCTGCAAGAGGGAGTGGCCTGCATCCGCCCGCAGGACGAGGGTTCCTGGGTGACTCCTTCCACCAGAGGGGTGCTCTGCACTTTAAGACCCACGGGGGTTGGGGGGCGAAGAGACGGAGTGACTCACTGGGAATGCGCGCCCTCTCTCCATCGCTCGTCCCACGCCTCCCCTTCTGCCTGCACCGCCCGGCTTCGTGAGGGGTAGGAGTGCGGGTGGAGGGGCACCCCCCGTCCCGCTGACGGCCCAGCTGGCCTGGGCTGCGGGGTGCGGGGTCCGCGGGTCCCTGAGTTCAGGCCCTGGAGGACTCGCAGGGCCCAGGTGAGGGACGAGGAGCTGCAGCCCCGCGCACCCAGGCCCCCCGCGCGGCCCGGCCCGCGGCGCCCGTCCCCAGCAGGGGGCGCCCTTGCCCCAGGCCGCTGGGCCCATTCTGCAGACCCAGCCGCAGGCCCCGGGGCCGGGGCTCGGGGTCGCGTTTCCGCGCGGTGGCGCCGGGCGCCCCCGGCCCGCTCACCTCTCGGCACCCCGCCGTCGCTCGGCGTCGCCCCCAGCGTGGCGCGCGGCGATGTTCCCCGACCTCCCCCACCCACAGCCCGAGCGGCGAACGGCAACCCCTCCCGCGCCCTGGGCGCGCCCCGCGACCCTAGCCCGGCGCCCCGTTTCCTCTGCACTCACCGCCCGATCCGGGCGCGCACGCGCCGCCGCCGCCGCCGCCGCCGCCGCCGCCGCCACCACGCCGAGGGGCCCGGTCCCGCCCCCGCCCCGCCCCGGCCCCGCCCCACCTGGCCCGGCCCCGCCCTCGCCCCAGGGTGGTCTCGGAGCCCCCAAGTCGCGGCCCGCCATCCCGCCCCATTGCGCGGATGGGGAAACTGAGGCCCCTTAGGGGACGGTGCCCCCGGGCGGTGAGTCAGCTAGAACCCGGGGCTCCTGACTGCACACAACAGCCTGGGCGCCGCTGCCCCTCCCGCACCGCTGGAGTGCCCGCCCGCCGGGCGCACCGCCCGCAGGCGACACAGGACAGAGACGCAGGCCACGCTGGTCAGGGATGGCTAGCTCTTGACGCCTGCGCCCCACCCCCCAGTCCCTAGTCCCAGGCTGAGCACCAACCAGCAGAGGACGGCCGGCCGAAACAACCGGGGGCCAGTTCGCTAGGGCTAAACCTTATTGCTCTGTGCAGCCACACGCCGGGTGGACGTGGACATCATGACCCCGAAGCCCAGGAGACTCGGTATTCCTGCAAGATCACATGGCTGGGTCTCCCAGTGTGACATGAGCCTCCAGCCCGTCTAGTGTGCAGGGTTAGCAGACTTTTTGTTCAGGACAGTTGGGCCCACCTCTAAGTGCTCCTCAGGCCACTGGGAACTCTCCCCAAAACGCTATGGCCACCACTGAGGGCTCCTGGGCGGATCTTTTGTCCTGGGTTCTGTTTATGTTTTGTAACTGGGTTAAAGCAACCCCACGTGGCAGAGTGGCCGGGAGGAACAGCACTGCCCACCAAGAGAGCAGCCAGCACAGGGGGCACCAGGTCAGGTGTGCCCTGCCTGGGGAACCAGTATCACTGGTTATTTTTGCACTGTGATGATTAGGGCCCTCATTTTGCAAAAGGCTCGGGGCCTGCCCTTCCAACTCCCACCCCGGAGTTTCTGCCCTCAAACCCAAACTCGGACCTTGCTCACCTAAGCCTCTGTGTATGTGTCAGGCCTTCTGAGGCTTGGCCCTGACCCCTGCGGCTGCCCAGCACCCCTCGGGCTCGTTGTGGGACTCACCTGGAGAAGGGGGTTCTGTCACGCCCCAGACACTGGTGGCAGCTGCTCTTCTGGGCATTGGGGGCCACCCATGCCTCCCCCGTGCCAGGGTCTGTGGGTCAGAGACACAGTGTGGGGTTAGCACACAGCCTTGGTCACTCTGATGTCCAGGGGCTGGGGAGGGGGGCTGAGGCCAACCTGGATGCTGCTCTGGGACCTCAGCCTGCACTTAGCCTACTGACCCCACCCCACCCTGGGATGGCTCCAGATCTGACTAGGGCTCACACCCTCAGCCTGGAGGCAGACAGGGTTTCCCATCTGTCACATGGGCTGTTGTCTCCTGCCCCGGGGTCCCAGGCAGCCCCAAATTTCTCTGCAAAGCCCGGGTGTTGGGTGGAGGTCCCGTGAGTTCACAAGGAAGGAAAGACCTTCCTGTAGAGCCAGCAGCTTTGGGGTGTCTGGCTTGGGCCTCCTTTGGTGCGTGAAAGCCGACAGGAGGTAGGAGACCTGGGTAGTTAGACAGGAACCCTTCAGAAAGAGGCCTCTCCTTCCTGCCCTTCACCAGCCACTGCCCTGGACCAAGAAGACCCTGGCAGATGGTCTGAAGGCAGTGGAGACAGCTGCAGCTGGGCGCCTGTAATTGTGAGGGGGGTCCTACAATCTCCTGGCCCCCAAGACCCAAGCAGGGCAGCCCTGGCCCAGCCCCAGGCAGTAAAGGGTTAAGAGCTGAACCTAGAGCAACACTGAAGGAGAGAGAGCTTCCTGGCCCTGTCGCCTGCCTCCATTCCCCCACCCCCACCCCGGCCCCCAAGCTGCGGGTCACTTGACCCTTTGACCTCCTGCCTGAGCAGAAAAGCCTGCAGCCTGCAGCCCCGGGGAGCTGGGTCAGCTTGTCCTCACTCGGCCTCCCCTTTTGCTTCCTCAGCTGAAACGTGGGTGTTCCCCACACAGACTGCTGGGGTGGCCATGAGACCATGTGCGGTCAGGGCCAGGAAGGCCCCCACTCCAGCTCGGGGCTTTGGGTGGGAACTTAGACCACTCTGGGAGAGGTAGGGAGATGGAGAACGGAACCTCCCCCAGGGTCCAAGGTGGGCCGACAAAGTGCCCACACCACGCTCCACCAAGCTGTCCCTCCACCCGAGGACCCCCCAGACCAGGCCAGCAGGGAGGAATGTTCCTCCTGGTTCCGTCTTGAGTGCCCAGTGACTCCGGGCTGCAGGTTGGGCTGTGGGGTTCCTGCTTCCCCGGGCTTGCCCATCCTTGGGGGATGCCCTCCGGATGGACGCCCAGGTCTGAGGAGGGGGAGTCGAGCTGGGCTTCTCCAGGATGCAGAGCGCAGCCAGGGTAAGGGTGCCAGCTTCACGTGCCTTCTAGAACCTTCCAGGGGTGACCGTGGCTACCACGCCACCCAAGGGCAAGTGTTGAACTTGCACAGGCCAAACCGCCATCCAGACTGGGCTACCCACCAGTGGGCACCCTTTGCCAAGGGGCCGGCATGTCCGCAGTGGGGATGGCACCCGTGGAGAGGACCATGGGATGGCCGTGGAGAGCAGAGTCCAGGGCTGCCGCAGGTGAGCTCAACCCACAGGCGCAGGGGTCCATGAGAGCTGAAGGGTGCCCACACCGCTCTGCCTGCTCCCCTGCCCTTCCAAGGTCACTCCCACCATACCTGATGTTGCCCCGGCCCCAGCTGGGCCATGGCTGCCACCGCTGCCTTCTCGGTCCCAGGATGGACCCTACCCCTTCCCAGCCTCCCTGAGGCACCTCCCGAGGCCGCCTGCCGGCCTGTCTGCTGGAACCTTCATCGTGGCCGCGCAGGCTGGACGGCAGCTTGGGGCAGGGAGGCTCCTCCCGGGCGAGGAAGGGCGGCTTTTTATGCTCCGTCCCCGTGTAAATCGGGATTGGGATGGGCCCTTCCCGGCCGGACTTCCTGTGTGTGTTCTCCGCTGATAACGGGATCTGTCAGCGCACAAACAGGAGGCCGAGGGCCCTGGTGGGGGTCTGCGAAGGGAGGGGCCCGGCTGAGCTGCGGGAGGGGTGGGGGACCTGCTCCCTGGCCTTCAGAGTCTAACCCTGAAGCAGCCAGAGACCAGACTCTGGGCAGCCACATCCCAGCTGCTGACCCTGGGACCCAGCTGGTTCCATGTGTGGTGGAGACCATGGCTGGTACCGGGGTTCTTCCCAGCACTGTGGGTCCCACCAAGCTTGCGGGACTACAAGCCACATTCGTGTGACCCCACAGAGGGGGCTTTTGGTTCTGTGAGCCTGGGCTCTCTCCCCAGGGCATGCAACAGCACCCCGATGTGTGTGCCAGGGGGTGGAAGCCCAGCCAGAAAGGCCAGGGGTGGGCAAGGAGGCTGGTGGTCTAAGAACGGCCTCTTCTATGGGTCCCTGGAGCCCGGAGTGGCTCTGGGGGTGAGGGTGGGGGTGGGGAGTGACAAGGAGGGGCAGACATCAGCTCTGGGCCTTCTCTAGGAATCCACCTGTCCCCCTGACAAGGGCTGCCTATTGGGCAGTAAACCCCTCGCCCCTGCCTCACACAAGGGCACTCTCCTGGGCACTGCACGGTCCCTGGCTCTCCTCTGCCCCTCTGCCCCCAGCAGGTGGAGGGGCCCAAGGGTGGAGGTGGGGGCAGAGGAATGCAGAAGCTTTTATTTAGATGGCCAAAGGGGAGCTTCCTCGGTTTGTTGGGGGGTCCAGCCCCCACGTCTGGCCCTCAGGGTTCCTCATTTAAGAGGCCCGGGGCTGGGGCCCTGCAGACTGAGTATCAGCCACTGTGACGGTGGGTGACAGGTGTCCAAAGGGAGCCCGGCCGCTGCTGATGACCTGTCCAGATCGCACAGCCGGCCGGGCCTCTGGGTGAGCAGGGCCAGGCTAGAGCATGACCGTCCTCAGGCAGGAGCTCTGCTCCGGGGTCAGCCCCCACCCGCTCCCAGCCTGGCCATGAGCCCCTCTGCTCCCTCTCGCCTCCCTCCGGCCCCCACCCTGCTGATGTCCTGGCCAGCAGCAAGGTGGGAGCAGTTCAGGAAATTCCTCACTGACGACGTGCTGAGGGCAGGAGGGGGTCTCTGCCAA
The DNA here is from genome assembly GCA_037038555.1 of Rhynchonycteris naso. Classification (NCBI taxonomy): domain Eukaryota; kingdom Metazoa; phylum Chordata; class Mammalia; order Chiroptera; family Emballonuridae; genus Rhynchonycteris; species Rhynchonycteris naso. The sequence goes on along the minus strand of CM072996.1, from coordinate 2,031,138 downwards.
ACATGGAAGGGGGAGGGTCCCAACAGTCAGCAGGGAGGGGCTCCTCTCCCCACCCCACCCCACCCCACGGCCTCCAGCAGGGCCCAGGGCTTCCCCTCTCTGGGTCTCAGTTTCCCCATCTGCTTCACGGAGATGAGAGAGGTGCCAGCCACCAGGGTTATGACGGCGGAGGAGCTTCCGGGGTTTGTGGCAAGGGGTCCCGGGTATCTCTTTGCCGAGATGCCCCTGCCCTGAGGCTGGAGCTGACAGGCTGAGCCTCCAACCTCCCCATCTCTCCCCCTCCAGCCCACAGTGGCCACACACCGGGGACCCCTTTGCCTCTCTCAGACCCCCCCAAGTTCCCCACCCTTAGGACCCATTTGCCCATGCCGGTCGGGGTCTCCTGCCAAGGGTACTCACTGGAGTCTAGGGCCAAGTTGGGCTTTGCCCCTGGTCCCAGGAAGTAGGCGCCCACAGCACCCAGACCCCAGGCCCCTGGCTGGAAGAACAGCAGACATCAGGCCTGGCTGGGTCCAGCCCCCTTTGTGTACAGACAGGGACACTGAGGCCCAGAAAAGGAAGAGACTCGGCCCGTCAAGCAGGGAGGCCGAGCTGGGTGACAGGTCAGGAAAGGAACACCCCCTTTCCCTCAGAGAACCCCCAGTGCCTCCTACTCCCCTCACCCGTTGTCAGACAGACACATATCCCTGCCAGGGGACAGGCCGTGTAGGGGAGTAGCCGATTAGCAAAATATGTGAGCGAGTTAATGTGTCTGAAACAGGGACATGCCAGGGAAACTTCTGGAAAGATGCCCAGCTCGCAAAGGTGAATCTGAACATACAGAGGAGAGAAAACAGAGTCCCGGGTCCCGCAGAGGTCAGTCTTCCTGCCGCTGGCTTCTGGGTGCCAGCCAGGGTGGGGCTCTGGCCCCATCTGCTGCCCACTTGTTTGGGGGGACCCCCCCACTGCTTCACGATCCCCTCCTGATGAGATCAGTCCTTCACTGGACTAAGACCAGAACCAATCCAGGGAAAGAAGGCCTAGGCTCCGGGCCTGCCTGGTACCAGCCTCGCCCTGTCCAGTTACCTAAACCCACCCTGTGCTCCACCCTCAGGTGCCCGCAGCCTCCGGAGCACGTGCAGGGGGTGAGCCGGGGTCCTGCCTCTGTCCAGGGAAACAGGGGCTGCCCAGGACAGGGGGTACAGGTACAGGCAGAGGGCAGAGATGGGTGCTGTTTGACACCCTCTCCGACTGCAGGAGAGTCCTGGGGGCTGGAGACCAGTAAGGGATGCTTTCTGTGCCATTGGGTCCCCAGGTGCCAGAATGGTGAGCTCCCTCTGTGCTCCAGGCTGGACGGAGCTCAGCCTAGGGTCGGCCAAAGGGTCCCCCCGACCCGTCTGATGCTGTCTGTTTAGGATCACCAAGCACACCACCAGTCCACAGGGAATCATTTTTTGGAAAGAGTCTACCCCCCACCCCACAGTGTGGCCTGCCTCACAGGCCCAGCATGGAGACGGCCACGGGGTGGGATTGGTCAGTGACCTCCGGGAGGTCCAGGTTGTCCACCAGGTGGCTCAGAGACTTGACCTCGAAATCCCGCTGGCTTCCGGCGTGGCATCCAAGGTGAGCGCCCTGGCACTCTGGTGCTAGCTTTGCTGTGGCTGGAGGCTCTGCCCACACCGGGCCTCAGTTTTCCCATATGCCCCAGGGTTAGTCGGGAGAGACTGTTGCAGCCACCTCCCGGCTGCCAAGGACCTTTTTTCAGAGAGGGGTCATGCTGTCTTACCTTCCCAGAGGGTGCTGGGGTGTGGCAGGGGTCAGCAGGGCCTCCGGGGTCCTTCTGGGGCCCTCCTGGGACCCTCCCTACTGCCGAACTTTTGGCCTCTGCAGCCCTAGAAGGTGGACCAAGCTCCTGGCCGAGGCCGGCGTGGGCCTCTGGGGTGGTGCGGGGCAGAAAGGGGCACCAGGCACACGGGAGCCCGGCCGCAGGAGGAAAAGAATGGAGCAGCAAGCACGGAACGGGGGAGAGATGAGCTTCCTGTTTATCTCGGCACCACTGGACTCAGGGACAGGATGGCTCTGTCAGCCACGGCCGGGCCCAGCCTCACCACAGATGTGGCTGACACTTCACCAAGTGATGGCCTGGCCCGGCGACCTGTCCCCGTTCAAACCAGAAGGAGGAGCTGGGATCCAGCAACAACCCCTGGGCCAAGTGAGCTGTCTACCCCTGAGTTGGGCCAGGTCCCAAAGCGAACAAGGTTCTGTAGGGACCATAGGGTCTGTCCGGGCCGCCAAAGATCTTCAGCTCTTCTCTCCTCTGCACACCGTCCCAGAGGCCTGCCACACGTGTCTGTCCGAAGTGCCTTGTGCTGAGCACCCGACCACAGCATTCAGAAAAAAAAAACAAACACCCTTGAGTTGAGAATTGCTCATTTTTAGATTATGTAACTGAGGCTCACAGGGAAGATGCTTCTCTGGCGGGCTCAGTGGGAAATGGAAGTCCTGTCCTGGACGTGGAGTTCAGGGGTGCCTGGGCAGCAGAAGACTCTCGGGGGACCCTTGGCTCCTTCTCCCAGCCCTCCCTGACCTCACTTCCCAGGGACCACCCACGGAGGCCCAGGACACAGCCTTTCTCCCCCATCCCAGCAGGTCCCCGTGTCCTCTGACTCCAGGCCCTCCTGCCAGGGCCCCATTCGGATCCAGGCTCCCCGCCTGGATGACCTCCTCTTCCCTGGCCTGGTGGTGTCAGGGAGCTTTGTGAAGGGTGACATCAGGTCTTCTCCTGACGTCCCTGCCATCACCTCCCCAGGGCTTCTTCCCACGGCAGGCGGACCAAGTCGGATGCCTCCCTCGGCACCCTGAGCACGGGCTCTGCGGAGTGCAGAGGGGCCTCGCACTGCCCTTGCGGCCTCCTGCGCTGCGCCCAGAAGGAGCCAGTCCCACGCAGGTGTGCAAAGGGCAGTGGGGGGTCCCAGCAGCGCCCCTCACCCAGAGGCGTTTACAAACATGCATTGCCGGCGAGACTTCGCAGAGGGTCACACGACCCGTACATGTTCATTCAGCACACCTGTGAATGGAACCAGCTTCCCGGCCAAGAGCCAGAGCCCTGCGGTCACACCCCAGGAACTGCCCCCCAGACCCTTGCAAGCGTGGCTGTGCCTGGGTCGGAGTTCAGGCCCGCGGGCTCTCTCAGCATCCGCGCTGTGTCTGGCCACATCCGCCCGACTGCACGTCTGTGAGCCCCGCCTGTGCTGTTGTGACCTTAAGCTATTGCTCATCCCCAGGGAGAAGGGACCGCAATTCATGCTGGCTTCGGGGCACACCCGTGGTGCTGCTTTGAGCATCTCGTACCAGCCTGTTGGCATGCGCACGCATGAATATGTTCCCCTTGGTGACCCGTATTTGGAAACTGTCCCTAAGGGGAACGGCTGGTCCCAGTAGAAGCATGAGGCCGGCCGGCACTGCCCGACCACTCTGGTCACCCCACCAGCAGTGTGGGAGCGTCCGGCTGCCCCCACCCCTCATCAACACTTGCTATTGTCCGTTTCGTCATTTTAGCCATCCTGATGATTTTGCAGTGACATTGCCGTGTAACGATTTCTCTCACGTGGGGAGATGAAGAACATTTTACTTTGCGAACCATAGTTTTCTTCCTCGGGGAAAACTCATCAGGGACACGCGAGTCACGGTGAGAGCAGGCAGGGGTTCTCGGGGAACAGGGCGGCGGCGAGGGGGGCCGGATCCAGGCTTCGCTCGGCTGAGCGGTCTAAGCTGCTAGCACCGTGACCTATAAGGCATGAGCAAGTCTGGGCGGTGCAGAGAGAAGAGGCGACCTGCTGGGAGTGAGCGTGGGGGCGGGGGGTCCCCTGGTGCGATTCATGCTGCGGGTGGGCAGTATGTCCCCGGTTCCCTACAACCCCCATCCTGAAATGTTTGTCTCCAGAGCTGTTGGCCAGGTCGGGGTCAAAGCTCTGAGTATGGCCACGAGGTAGGCACTCACAGGGTGGTCGGGCTGACTCCTGCAGGGGCCTCTTGCTGAGCAGGGAAAGCCCCCTGACTGAGCCTAAGACCACCAGGTGCCGTGGCTGGACACCCAAGGGCCGCTGGACACCCTCAGCCCCACCACGCTGGTTTGTCCCAGGGGCCGGCTTTGTCTGGAACGCAGGCTTCTTCAGGCCCCAGAGACTGCGTCTACCCCCTCGGGGCTCCCACCTCGTGGAAGCCGAGGAAAGGGGGACTTGCCCCCCCTTTCTTGGCACCCTGTGCGGAAACCCCACTCACAGCTCGGCTGCAATTTGCTAAGCTGGGCGGATGGGGCAGCCGTTAAGGTGGAGGGGAAAAAACACTTTATCTCCCGATACGGAAAAGGAAGTTCCCGTGAGTGGGGTGGGGGGGGATGTTCATGGGGTGGGGGGGGACCATTCAGCAGCTCACCCGCCCACTGCCATCGGGGCCATCCTGTCCCTCCCGCTCGCTGCCCACTAAGGGAGAGCCGTCGGGATTGAGGGGTGAGGGTAACACCAGAGCCTGACCCCCTTTGGGGGGAGGACTAACTTCTCAGGGTCGTGAAGACTTGTCAGGGCAGAACCTGAGCTCCAGTCCAGAGCTGCTGCATGCCCAGTGGCCATGGGGGTGGGGGGCGGTGAGCCACTCCACGCAAAGGCAGGCCCCTGTCCACCAACACCCCAGCTGCTCGGAGGTGTGTGGGGGAGTCCCCTCCTTGGGCTCCCGTGAGGTCATGGACATTCGATGCCCACAAGGTGCCTCTACCTCAGTTTCCCCATGTGTCAGACTAGGGAGCGTTGGGTTTGGGGAGCCCTGGGAAGGGTCGGAGGTGGTGGTGGGGGGTCTCAAACTCTGTCATAGTGGACAGCTTGTGCCTGGGCGTTTGCTGCTGGGGAGGTGGGGGGGGCGTGAAGAGGAGGAATGGGAGGGGTCTGCAGCTTCCCCCAGATTCTCAAAGGGGCCTGTGACTACCCCTCCCACCCCTCCATTCAGAGCCCTGAGCCCTGGAAGATGGCCCTGGGGTTCCTCCAGCCCCTTCCAGTCCACGATCCTCTCAACTCCGACGTGTATTATCCTTATTTTTTAAATATCCTTCGAAATGTAAAGAGAGAAAGAAGCAACAAAGGCCAGCAATCTCTGCTTCCCCTCAGCCAGGAAGCAGGAAGTGAGTGTGCGGGGCAGATTGGGAAGCCGGCTGGGAAGACAATAGAAACCCGTCGTCCGGAGGGAAAGGGGAACTGCGTCATGCGTCAGGGGCCAGGGCGGGGGGCCGCCGGACCTCCTCCCCCACCCCCAGGCTCTGGCCCAGGCATGGATTTAGTCTTGTTTTTTTTTCTGATCAAAAGCTCAAATGTCTCCCTGTTGGGGGAGGGGGTGCAAGGCTCCTGGGGGGTCTTAGAGACCATCATGCTCTGCCCTCCTCCCCCCTCTGGGTACAATGAGGTCCTAAGAAGGGAAGAGCCTGTCCTGAGGCCCCCCCCCGGGGTGTCGGGATAAAGTATCTATGGCGGCCAGTTATGGCTGAGCTCTGCTCTGGAGAGGGTCACCTGTGTAGGGGACAGAGATGTCCACCAGGCCCCAGGAGAGAAGCTATCCCTTCAGGGACCTCCCGCCTGCCCGGCCCCCTTGACCCTCGCCTCTAACACTCAGGACTGGGCCAGGCCGCTTTGCTCCACCCCACACCTCCCTGAGAAAGCTAAAACAGGTCTCAAGAAGGGAGGAGACAGGTGACAAGCAGGCACTCTGCTACCAGCCTGGCTCTGTCACTTAGAGCCGTGACCAGAGGCGGATTTAAGGGTGGGCGTGCCAGGCACGCGCCCTGGGCCCCGACTTCTGAAGGACCCTACAGAACCCCAACTTTACATTTTTTTTTCTAAGGTATGAGGCCCGATATTTTCTTCTGTGCCCTGGGCCTCAACCGACCTTAATCCACCTCCGGCTGTGACCGTGGGCACTGTGACCGTGGGCAGGGCTTCAGGACAGGCTCTGGCTCAGTGAGAACCAGGGGTCAGGGGTGCTTTTTTTGCTGTTCTTTCTCTTTTTTTTTTTTTTAATTTATTTATTTACTATTTATTCATTTTAGAGAGGAGAGAGAGAATGAGAGAGAAAGAGGGGAGGAGCTGGAAGCATCAACTCCCAAATGTGCCTTGACCAGACAAGTCCTGGGTCTTGAACCGGCGACCTCAGTGTTCCCAGGTCGACGCTTTATCCACTGTGCCACCACTGGTCAGGCTCTTTCTCTTCTTTTAATATAGAGGCTTTATTGAGGTGTAACACACCCCTCGTCTTCCATCCATTTCAAACGTACGATTCAATGGGTTTCATTCTACGTCACGGCATTGAGAAACCACCCTCTCAGTCCATTCTAGAACATTTCCGTCCCCTCCTAAGAAACCCGGTATGCTTCAGCGGTCATCCCCACGGGCCCCTCGGGCCCCACGGGCCCCGGCCCCAGGCAATGGCCAACAGCCATCAGGGAGAGTGATGTTCGGAAGTTCCTGTGTGTTGGGGCTTCATTGCTCTCTCTGGCTGAACCCCGGCTCTGCTGTGTGGACAGACCACACCTTGTTTACCCATTCCTCAGGCGACAGAGGTTCAGGCTGCTGGGAACACGTGTGTGCAGTCTGTGTGTGCACATGTCTGTTCCTTTCTCCCCAGTACACGTCCCAGAGTGGCCTCGGTCTGTGCTTCACATTTGAGGAGCTGTTCCATTTCACCTCCCCAGCTGGGGTGTCTGACCACGAGCCCCCCCCCGCACCCCCCCCTCCGCCAACCCCAGGACCCCTGGAGGGACTGCTGCCGGGACCCGACAGGCCAGGAACACATGCATGTGAGCTGGATCTATGGCTCCACTGGGCCAGGCTCGGAGCCGAACCACAGCCCCACGAGGCTCTCACGGGACTGATGTCACACAGCCTGTGAGCTGTCCCCTGTACAGACTGTGAAGCACGGGTCACATCCAGAACCCAGAGGAGCCTGTCTCTCCCCTGGATGCCCTGGACTCGGCCCCAGAATCTCCGGGAAGTGCAGGAGCCCCCCGAACTCCACCCAGAACGTTCCCAGGACGGCCCTTTGGAATGGCTTGCTTTCCCCTCCCCCACAGTGCCAGGAAATTGTCCATAGCCCGGCTTCCTGCCCTGGCCCCCATTCTGGCAGTGGTGGGGCCAGGCAGGCAGGGCTCCCCCCTCCCCAGCGTAAAGAGAGCATTAATTCTGGGGTCTGGTTTGTGCTGTGTGTTCAGGGTCCTCAGACTCCGGTGTCGTCCGTACGTAATGAGAACAATCAGGCCCCCATCGCTGAATCTTAGGGTTCCACCTGGACCCCCGCTGTGCTGGGTGAGGGAACTGAGGCTCGGAGAGGCTTCCCAAAGCCAGTACCCCATGCCCTGCCCTCTCCTGGGAGCCCAGGCCTCCCCTGTTCTAGGACTGGAGTGGCCCCAGGTGAGCTGTTACACTGGGACATGGCCCTTGGTCTCCCTGCCTCTCCGTTCATTCTCCACCAACACGACTCCGTTCCTGCTCCGGGCCGTTGGCGTGCCCCACGCGTGGCCACGCGTGACCGACTGGAGGTGGCCCTCCCCAGACCCGGCAGCGGCTCCATGCAGGCGTGGGGATCAGCCCAAGTCTGGAGTAGCTGCGCTGTTTCCACAAGCCACCGTCTCAGGCCACGTGACACCAGCGGAACTCTCAGCCCAGGATGTGCCCAAGCCCACCCCCGTGGGGGATGGCAGCCCCCGTGTGGCCCCTGGAGAGAGGGGAAGGCTGCCCTGCAGGAGCACAGACACCCCGGGTGGCCCTGTGACCCCGCCTGCCTGTCCTCTCTGGACCGACCACCACCGGCACCTCCCCATGGAGGCCTGGGCGGTCCAGGGCTCAGGAAGCAGGTCCCCTCCACCCCGTCCAGCCAGAAGGCCCTCCCCCCCTGGGGTTAAGGGCAGAGCGCCTGGGGCTCAGGAGTGCCATTTGTGGTGCTGCTGATGCTGCTTTATGAGAGGTACAGGGGCCCCCCAACCCCTGCCCCATCCAGCTCCCCCATCTTAAAGGAACAGCGTCCAGAAAAAAGAAAGCCGCCCCTCCCCCGCTCCAGGACCCTTTCCCTGGAGAGAAGGGGCAGCCGAGCCCCAGCCTCCCAGACAGACTGAGCTGCAGGTGTCTGATCCTTCCTTCCGGGGCGGGGCGGAGAAGCCAGCGCCCCGTGACAGGGCCAGAACAGGAAGGTCCCTCGGGGCCTAGGAGCACTTCTTTATATTGTATTTTACAATCCCCAAATGCAAACCAATTGGGTGTGTGTGTGTGTGTGTGTGTGTGTTATCTGGGCCATGATGTCATATGTGCTCGTTTTGAAAAAGTCAGGTGGATTTCAGGCGTAAAAAGGAAACCACCACACCGCATGGGCGTCGCCCAGCGGCCGCAGCGGCTGCCTTGTGCCTCCAGCACCCTCCTGCGTCCGCTTCCCCGGGCTTCGCACCCGCGCACGCAGGTGAATGCAGAGCGCTCCGCGGCCAGGCCCCGCCTTGTCCGCAGCGACCCGGGACGGCACATCCCTGAGACCAGCTTTGCTGAGGTTTAAGTGACATTCGGTCCTTACAGTAGGACATGCGCATTTTGAGCGAACTTGAGAGTTCAGAGCAGATCCAGACCCCCGGGAACAAGGAGAGGAAGACACAGGGCGCCCCACCAGCCAGGCGCCGCCCTCACCCACGGAACCCTGCTCCAGAGGGGTGCATCGCCGCAGCCCAGGAAAACAGCAGCGACGTGGCATCGCCCGGGGTGCCCGCACACTTGTGGGTTTGGGCAAATGTGGGGTTGACTCGTACCCACCACCATGACCCCATCCAGAGTAGTCTCGCCCCCCCGCCCCACGCCCTCTGGGATGCACACAATACCAGTGGGCAGTGTCACAATTTTGGTGACTGTTTCCCCGTGTCCTCCCCGCCACCAGCGATGGGCAGGACGTCTCCATCTCACCCCGATGCGCCCCACGCCCGGCTGCAGTCCCTGGGCCTGCCACGGGCCACGCTGGAGGGGCCCTTCCTGGAACCACGCGGCAGTGCCCCCCCACGCCAAGCTTGGTGCTTCTGAGATGGACCCAGGCCGGGTGTGGGTCCGTGACCCCTTTCTGTCCACCACCAAGTGAGATTCCACGGGGCGTGTGGACCACAGTTTCTTAGGCAAAGTCCGGTGTGCCCACAGAGGGAGGAAAGGGAGACTCAAACTGATGGGTGGGGTAACCAAGGCCCGCTGCTCACAGCGACCAACCAAGTGTCCTTCGGTTGACAAGTGGACAGATAACCTGTGGCACAGTCGCCGGCAGGACAAGACTGAGCCGCACAGAAAGGGCGCCTTGGAGACACGATGCCGAGTGAGAGAAGCCAGAGTCAGGAGGACACGCATCGCGTGGTTCTGTTTACATGAGATGTCCAGGGCGGGTTGATTCAGACAGAAGTGGGTTTGTGGGGGCCCAGCACGGGTGGGCGTGGGGAGGGCGCCAGTTTTTTTTTTTTAATTTTTCTTTTTATTTTATTCATTTTAGAGAGGAGACACAGAGTGAGAGAGAGAGAGAGAGAAAGGGGGGAGGAGCTGGAAGCATCAACTCCCATATGTGCGTTGACCAGACCAGTGCAGGGTTTTGAACTGGCGACCTCAGTGTTCCCAGGTCGACGCTTTATCCACTGCGCCACCACAGGTCAGGCTGGGCACCAGTTTTTAATGCACACAGGGTTTCAGTCGTGGCGGGGGGGCGGGGGAGTTTTGGCTGACTGCTCGACAATGGGAATGTAATCAGTTCCACTAATTAGGGCACTTGCAGCAGAAATGGCAACTTTTATGTGACACAAATGCCTTCCACACCATTGAAAAGGATTAACTGTGCAACATAGCAAGGCCCCGTGAGCGTGAGCCGTGCACTTTAAACGGGCTGACAGGGGTGAATGGTGCACTGTCTGAGTGACATCTCGGTGACACAGCTGTAAAGGATGAAAGGCCAAGATTCCAGAGCTGCCCGGGTGCCCTGCCATCAGACGGAGGGGGCCTCTAACCAACCCCACAGATGTGGTGGCACGTTTTCAGGGGACCCCACAGCCAGTGGGGCATCAGCACTGAGGGCCCAAGCCCGGGAGGGTGAGTCTTCAGGGCCGTGTCCATTTTCCCACACTCAAGGGGGTCTCTGGAAACAAACCTCGGGGCAGGGTGAGCACGGCCCTCCTGGGCTCCGCCTGCAACCTCTGGCCCCCCCTCAGACAGGACTCCTTCCCGGACAAGGAGCACTCCTGGAATTCGGGGTGTGGGAGGGTGGAGACCCCCTCAACCCAGCTCACCAGACCTGCTTGCTGCGTGGCTGAGAACCATGGGCAGTGTGGAGACTGTGGTCACCGTGAGCAAAGGGGTGTAGGGCTGACAGTCCTCTCTTTCTGGTGTCCGGCTCATGAGACCGGGTCATTTTAGGACAGAGTACATGTGGAGGAGGTAGGTCCCGAGGGGACAACACTCAGGCTAAGCCTTAGATGTTAAGCAGGGAAGCGGGCAGAGTTTGCACTTAAGCCAGCCTGAGCCCCCAGAGCCCAGGAGTGGTGGGGACCCCAGAGCCAGGAGGGGTGGAGGCCTGCTTTCCTGCTTCCCAAGTGCAGAGGGGGCAAAGCACTGGCCCCGGCCAGGCAGGCCGGAAGGAAGCCTGAAGCTGCTTCTCTACCTGTTTGCCCTGGTTCAGCTTCCAGGGCTGGACCCAAAGTCCTGCCACCTGGGGTCCCAAACTCCTCCAGGCCCCCGGACCTCAGAGCCCAGAGGAGGGGGAAGGGAGGAAGGCTGTCACCAGGAGCACAGGCCTCCCGTCCTGGCAGGAAAGGCTGACCGGAGCCGGGACAAAAGGCGGACGTGCAGCTGGCCATGTGCGTCCTTATCAGAGCCTGCACTTGCCCGGCGCGGGGCCTCGGCGGAAACGCTCCTCTCCGCCCACCTTCCTGCCGCCCAGCCACCAACCATGGTCGGACGGACGGTCGGTCAGACAACCAGGCAGGGCCTAGCCGCCCAGGCGGGGGTACCTGGGCGGCGGCGGGGGCGGGGTAACACCTGCTTTAGGTGGTGTTGTCATATTGTCACACTGCCCCCTGCGCCGCTGGGCAGTCACCACTAACAGTCTCCTGTCCGGTCAGCGAGGAAACTGAGGCCGGAGTGCAGCGGCCAGGCGGGGCAGGCGCCCTGGGGCTCCGTGCGCGGTCAGTGGGAGGAAGGCTCGGCCGCCCTGTGGTGTGGCTGACCAGGTCCCTGCCCTCAGGGCCCCGCGGGGACGAGGACCTGCAGGAAGAGGAGGGAAAGGACACACCTGTCACAACCCGGCACGCTGCGCACTGAGACACGGCACATTCTGTTATTTATGAAAAGTCTGTCCCGGTGAACAAACTCGAGGGCGGTGGCCACAGGCAGTGGGCCTGGCAGGGGGTGGCTTAGGGGTTTCTCACAAGCACCCTTCCTACAAGGTGGTGGCGATGGGGGACCTTGTCCAGAGCACCCTTCCCACCAGCCTGGGTCCTGGTGGCCTCAAGCCCACGGCTGTGCCCCACCAACCACGGGCTTTAGATACATCTCCGTGGAGCTACAGGCTTCCTCACTGGGGGGGGGGGTGTCTCTCCCGGGTACCCCTTCTGCCCGGTGAGGCTGGTCTGAAAAAGGCTCTCCGGTGCTCACGGTCTCCCCCTCTGTAAACCTGAAGGAAGATGAGGAAAGGGGACCCGTTTCTCAGTCCTGTTACCTTGTGGAACCCTGACAAACCCCCTCCCGAGCCTGGGGTCAGAGGCTCAGCAGCAGAAAGACCCCTGGAGTGCCAGGGTGGGACCAGGGTAGACAGCATGCATCTCAGTGAGCGTGGAGGCCGTGGGACTTGGGTCGGGGACCACACAGTGTAGGCTCGGAGCCATGGCTGCAGGTCCTGGAGACCCCCGGGCATCTGTGGTCATGCGGGCTTTCCCGGCGCCAGGAAGGCAGCAGAGCCCCCACCAGGGCCCCCTCTTTCTGCAGAAAGAGGCCCCCCCACCCAGGCTTGCACCCCTGTAACCCAAGACTCCTCCTTCTGGGTTTTGGGGGCTAATGAGTGGGGGAGAGCTGGCCAACCGCTCCCGTTAGCCTTGCAGGGAAACATCGGGGCCGTTTCAGGGCTCAGACCTTGGCTCTGCTGGGGGGATGTGACCTCTGTGTCCTCGCCTGAGACCGAGGGACAGCCGGGCCCCCTCCGTGGTCAGTGCCATGAACGTCCTCCCTGTTGGTCCTGACCGGGACTGGCGACGCAGGGCAAGGTTCTGGCCAGGTTCCAACCAGGCCCATCATCATCGTTGGGGGGACGGGGGGGTGCCTGTCTCTGCCTCGATTTCCCCATCAAACGGGGCCCGGCTTGTGGCGTGCGCAGTGCTGGTCCAACCCTGTCGGAGACGTGCTCGGCAGCCACAGAGGGACCAGCGTCGGTGTCCAGAGCACGTCCACACTCGGCCCTGGCCTGGCCTGGCCCGGCCTGGCCCGAGGCCCTGCTGCTGGCCTGAGTGGACGGAGGAAGGCCCTGGCGGCCGCTTGCTTCCCTGCTGATCCCGCCATCTGAGCTGCTCCTGGAGCACAGGGTGCACTGGGGGGGGGGTGCGGGGAGGCTGTGACGAGCCCCCTGCTGAATTCTGTGACCTCTGTGGCTTGGCTCCAGGGCCTCACTCTCTGAGAACAGCCCAGACCCCTGGAGAAGAGTCAGGGACTACTGTGACACTTGGCTCCAACCTCCATGCTGGGGGCTCACAGGGCGGGAGTATCAGCACCGTCACCTCTGAGCCTCACACGCCAGACACAGCTTACCCTAGAGGTCAACACTTCTGCTGCCATGTCTGTCCCCTCCAGGCCCAGAGGAAGGGGTGGGGCAGGGAGGGTCCTAGGGAGAGCTTCCCAGGACCCCCTTCCTGGACCTCTCCCTGGTAGTCACCACCAGCCCTGGGACCTGACTTCACAGCACTTGGGCTTAAGATGAGCAGAGGGGGGCTGGCCCAATGCAGCTCACCCTCCGCCCAATACCAGCAGTGACCGTGTGGGAAGTGGCCAAGGGCTGGTGGTAGCCTTGCCATGTCCACCCCAACCCTGAGCCCCTGAGTGAGGTACACTGTGACCAGCACACTTCCTTGACTGACAGCCTGTGCAATGGCCCAGGATGACCCTGCGCCCTGCTTCTTCCCAAACGTCCTTCTGACATACAGGCACCACGGAGACCAAGCTCAGGTATGGAGTGTCTCCTTCTGTCTGTCCATGAGAACGTGTGCATCACACGTGCACCCACTCCAGAGGGCCGGGGAGCTCGCTTTGGAGGTTCAGACCCCACCCCGCCCGTGTGCCACAGCCTTGCCCGTCTCGGGGTCTCTGCCAGGGGGCTGTGCAGAATCTTGGCGCTGTGGGGAGCGGGTCAGTGGTGGCCTCAGAGGGAGCCCCAGGGTTGCCGGGCTCTGGATTCGGACACCCAGCCCTCTGGTTCCCTTGCACTCCGATCGCTTTGGGCCAACCCACTAGGTTTCCCGGCTCCCTGGTTTTTTCTGCTAGAGAAGACACTGCACAGGGGGAATGGCTCCTGAATCAGGGATTGGGGGGTGGAAAACCCCCAGGCGGCTTTCTCTCTCGTGATGGAAAAAAGAGGCACCAGGACCCCCGCGGAGTCTCAGGCTTCGCAGGCCAGCAGAGCGGAGGAGACCTTGAGCAGAAGGCTCCCAGAGCCAGGCCTTCGAGAACGCGATGGAATCGGGCAACGACCCGACGTCTATCACCCGGGCAACGACCCGACGTCTATCACCGGATCAAAAGCTGTCCCGCTGCCCCCGGCAGATCGTGTCAGAGAGTCAGGCTGGGCGTCTCAAGGCTGCGGCTGCTGCCGAGTCAGGTCACAGAGGCCGCGATGTCTCTGCAGGGCTCCAGCGCAGGGGGCTGCCTTCAGGCCGGTCAGCAGGCTCGCGGCCCGGCATGGTGTGACCTCTCCTTCCGCACACCACTGCGGTGGCGTCTCCACCATGTCTGAGAGCACGGCTCAGCGGCGATAGGTACTTCACACTGTTGTGTGGACGCCACCGCCGTTCTGTCCCCATGAAATGCTCACTCCCCACCTCTCCCCCAGGCCGGGCACCCACAATTCTGGTTTCTGACTCCATGAATTTGGTTAGTAGGGTCCTCACTGTATTTGTCGGGGTTCTCTCCAAAAGTGCTTGGCTCGCCTGACCTGTGGTGGCACAGTGGATAAAGCGTCGACCTGGGAACACTGAGGTCGCCAGTTCAAAACCCTGCACTGGTCTGGTCAAGGCACATATGGGAGTTGATGCTTCCAGCTCCTCCCCCCTTTCTCTCTCTCTCTCTCTCTCACTCTATGTCTCCTCTCTAAAAAAATGAATAAAATAAAATAAATATTAAAAAAAAAGCGCTTGGCTCCCACCCCTGTGCCGGGGGTGGGGTGGGACCCACCGGGGCAGGGCTCTCAGCACCGTAAGTAGGAACACAAGCGATCCTGACACCCCCTTGCTCCCGGCAGCATCACTCACGACAGACGAAACATACAAGCGCCCAGATGTCCACCAACAGGTGACCGGGTAAACCAAAGTCCACGAGGAAATGCCACTCAGCCTCAGAACACAAGAGAATCCCAACAGCTGCCACACCACGGACCTGGAGGGTCCCGCTCACAGGAGGGGCCTAGAGGAGTCAGACAGAAAGGAGTCTAAGGGGTATAGAGTCTCCTACTTTGGCGGGTGAGAAGATCTGGGGGACAGATGGTGGAGATGGTCGCACAATGTGGATTACTTAACATGACCGAACTGTGCACTTTAAAAAGGTTATCACAGGCCCTGACTGGTTGGCTCAGCGGTAGAGCATCAGCCTGGTGTGTGGAAGTCCCAGGTTCGATTCCTGGCCAGGGCACACAAAAGTGCCCATCTGTATCTCCACCCTTCCCCCTCTCCTTTCTCTCTGTCTCTCTCTTCCCCTCCCATAGCCAAGGCTCCATTGGAGCAAAGTTGGCCCGAGCACTGAGGACGGCTCCATGGCCTCGGCCTCAGGTGCTAGAATGGCTCCAGTTGCAACGGAGCAAAGCCCCAGATGGACAGAGCATCACCCCCTGGTGGGCATGCCGGGTGGATCCTGGTCGGACGCATGCGGGAGTCTGTCTCTCTGCCTCCCTGCTTCTCACTTCAGAAAAATACAAAAATAAATAAATAAGTAAATAAAAATAAAGTAAAATGGTCATCACAGTGAAGTTGATGCTATGATAAGAGAGAGGAAGTGGCCGTAGAAGCATAAGGAGAAGGGCAGCTGGGGGAGGGGATGGGACTGGGCGTTTCATGGGGTCAGAGAGTCACTTGGGGAAGATGAGAGAGTCCCAGAGAGGATGGGGGTGGCGGCCGCCCAACAGTGTGAACATACCCAATGCTGCTGAGCTGCGCTCTCAGACCTGACGACAGGAATGTTTAGGTTATGTTTTAGCACAATTTACAAGATCATTTTTAAAAGAAACATGTTTAAGGGAGAGACGTGGAAGGCATTATCCTAGAAAGTTCCCCCCCCAAGGCCTCTTTCCCCATCCTATCCCGCCATCCACAACCCCGCCACCCACAACCACTGTCTGACGTCTGTCAGTGGCGAGCTCCGCCTGTTGTTTGGGCTTCGTAGACGAGGAACCAGACGGCATGTCCTCGTGGGTGTCTGGCTTCTTTCGCTCAGCGCAACTTTGTTTGAATCGTCCGGTCCCATGTGGAATGTTACGACCACAGCTTGTTAGGAACGCACGGAAGCCGGGCGCACCCCGAGCATTCAAGTTCGAACTTGCAGAGAAGAGGGCTTGGGACAAGCCAGAGGTCGTTGCACCGAGGTGTCGCCGGACAAGCTCATACATTCAGACGAGTTCACGGAGGGAAAGGCAGAGAGTCAGGATGGGGGACGGAGCCCGGGCGGCCGGCGAGTCGGGCGTGTGGGGAGCAGCGGGGTTCCTGCCCATGAGGGCGACCACGTCGATCCAGGGGGCTCCTCAGAGCTCTAGCAGAGAGCACGTGGACGGACGGACAGAGGACACTTTTCGTGAGCACTGCGAGGGTAGTTTCAAAACTGACCCCATTCCTGTCCTGGGCCTTTCGACGCCCTGGCATCCACGGTGTGTTTCCACTTTGGTGTTCTCCGCGTCGTGAGCATGTGTTTCGAGTTACCCAGGGAGAGAGAGGGTGTGGGCTTGACTAATCTGCCTCCTTCTCCGCCCGCCCCGCCCACCTCCGCCCTGTGCCTGCAGCTTGCTTCCTAAAGGTTGATCCAGCGAACGGTTCCTTTTAGAATAGATTTAGACCTGCACTCACGTACAGTGGAGATAGTGCGGGGTCTCCCCCCCTCACACATACCCCTCCATCCCCTCTGCCCAGCGTCCCCTTGTGTCCACGTCTCACGTTAGCATGGGACGTTAGTCACCATGAATGACTCAAGATCGATCCGTTATCGTCAGCTGAAGCCTGGACTTGAATCGGGTTTCCTTAGTTTTTACCCAAGTCCTCCTCCTGACCCCAGGACCCACAGGACAAAGGGTTGCCATGTCTCCTCGGGCTCTTCGGGGCTGGGGAAGTTTCTCAGACTCTCCTTGTTTTGATGACCTTGGTGGTTTTGAGGGCTGCGCCAGGCGGTTTATTGATGTCCCCTTGTGGGGATCTGTCCGGTGTGTTTCTCGTGGCCAAGGTGACAGGGTTCGGGGGGGGGGAAGAACCACAGGGACGAGGTGTCCATCTCATCGCATTGCTGTCGACGTGGCTTATCTCTGCCCATGTGGACCTTGGCCACCTGGCTGAGGTGCATGGTGTGTGTGTGTGTGTGTGTGTGTGTGTGTGTGTGTGTGTGTGTATGTGTGCGTGCGTGCATGCATGCGTGTGCGTTCAGATGGCTCAGCGTCTGTAAAGCCACACCCACATTCCAAGCTGTTCTCTGTTGGAAGGACAGCACCGTGCACTCCTGAGGAGAGGGCTTATGCACCACCGCCTGGGGCGTATCTAATATAAACTATATATTTGAAAATCTTTGGCAGGAGGGGTTTGCCTAGTATCTCCTTCATGTATCCAATCATTAGTTGTATCTCCTTCATGTATCCAAGCACTATTTGTATCTGCTTCATGTATCCAATCACTAATTGTATCAGTGTGGACTCAGGGGTACTTGCTCCACACTGAGGGTCGGAGCTCAACACAAAATCTGTTTGTATTGGCATGGACTCACCCGAGAGTCAAATTGCAGGGTGATGGGGAAAAGCATAGCTAACTTAATAATAATAAAAAAAAAAAAACACCTCCCAAAGCGTTCTCTAACTGGCTGTCATTTTACTCTCCTGCGGGCAAAATGGGAGTGTTCCAGGCGCTAAACGTCTTTACCAACAGTTGGTGTTGTCAGTTTGGGGATTTTTTAGGGGTCATCTTTCAGTGGGTGTGTATGGGTATCTATCTCACTGTGATTTTTTAAAATGTTTTATTTATTGACTTTAGAGAGGAGAGAGAGAGAGAAAGGCAGGGGGCAGGAGTGGGAAGCATCAACTTATAGGTGCTTCTCGTATGTGCCTTGACCGAGCAAGCCTGGCGACCTGTGTCCCAGGTCAACGCCTTATCCACCGTGCCACCGCAGGTCAGGCTCACCGTGGTTTTAATGTGCATTTTCCTGACACCTTACAAAAGTTGGGTGCCTTTCCATGTGTCACTTGTGCATCTCTTTTTGTGAAACGTCCATTCAGATACTTTGCCCATTTTAAGAAAGTTGGGTGGTCTATGTTTGTCTTGTTTGTTTGCCAGTGCTCTTTACATATTCTGAACACAAATCCTTTGTCAGAAACTGTACTATGACATCCTCCCCCCACCCACTTCCAGTTTCTGGGTTGCCTATTCATTTTCTTAATGGTGTCTTCTGATGATAATGTATCCATTTATTTTCTTGTATAGCTGGTGCTTTTGTGACCTGGAAAACATCTTTGCCCACCCCAAGGTCATGAAGATATTTTTTTTTCCCTCCTGTTTTCTTCCAGAAGGTTCTGGGTTTTACGTTTAGGCCTCTGATCCATCCTGATTCCATCTTTATGTAAAGCGTGAAATAAAATTTGAGGTTCAATTCTTTTTTTCCCTCTATATGAATATCCAGCTGTTCTAGTACCATTTGTTGAAAGAAAAAAAAAAAGATATTCTTTGCCAATTGAGTTGACTTGGCATCTTAGTTGAAAATCCTTTGACCATATGTTTGGGAGTCTATTCCTGGACCCCCGTACTGTTGTCCATTAGCCCATTTGTCTAGCCATCTGCCCGCACCACACTGTCTTAATTACTCCAGCTTCAAAGCAAAGCTTTAAAGTGGAGGGACTTCGATTTTGTTTACGTTCTTGACATTCTGCCGGCTGTTGTACATCCCTCACCAGTCCCTTCAAATTAGAACCATCTTGTCGAAACACTTGTAAAAAAGCCTGATGGAATTTTGATAGAACTTGCAACGAGTCCCTACGTTGTTTTGCCGAGAGTGATTTTCTTAGGAATGTTGAGTTTTCTAGCCTAGAGAACACTCTCTAGCCCTCCGATCATGTGGTCTCCCTCAGTGAAGCTTTCTATTGGGAAGTCTATTTCTTTTTCATTATTTTGATTCTGACGAAGCTGACATGTTTGATGCTCTTGTAGATCTTTTAAATTTTCCAATGCTTCGTTACCAGCATGTAAAAATGTAATTGGCGTGACCTGTGGTGGCGCAGTGGGTAAAGCATCAACCTGGAATGCTGAGGGCGCCGGTTCAAAACCCTGGGCTTGCGCCTGACCTGTGGTGTTGCAGTGGATAAAGCGTCGACCTGGGAACACTGAGGTCGCCAGTTCAAAACCCTGCACTGGCCTGGTCAAGGCACATATGGGAGTTGATGCTTCCTGCTCCTCCCCCCTTCTCTTTCTCCTCTCATTTCTAAAAGTGAATAAATAAAAATCTAAAAACATAAATAAAAATGTAATTGATTTTTCTTTTTTTAAAACAATAAATTTTTCCATTGACTTGATGGCAGGAGATGAGGAAGGGAGAGAGAGAGAGAGAGAGAGAGAGAGAGAGAAGTCAACTCACTGTTCCACGAGCACACTTCATTGTACACTCAGTGGTCATTCTCAGTGGTGCCCTGACTGGGGGGTCGAATCCACAACCTTGGCATGTCAGGACGATGCTCTACCTCTTAGTGACACAACCAGGGCTGCAGCTGATTTTTCTATTTTTGTTTTTGTTTTTGTATTTTTCTGAAGTGAGAAGAAGTGAGGAGGCAGTCAGACTCCCGCATGTGCCCGACCAGGATCCACCCGGCATGCCCACCAGGGGGTGATGCTCTGCCCATCTGGGGTGTTGCTCTGTTGCAACCAGAGCCATTCTAGCACCTGAGACGGAGGCCATGGAGCGTCCTCAGTGCCCCGGCCAACTTTGCTCCAATGGAGCCTTGGCTGTGGGAGGGGAAGAGAGAGACAGAGAGAAAGGAGAGGGGGAAGGGTGGAGAAGCAGATGGGCGCTTCTCCTGTGTACCCTGACCAGGAATCGAACCTGGGACTTCCACATGCTGGGCTGACACTCTACTGCTGAGCCAACCGCCCAGGGCCTGCAAATGAGTTTTCTAAATTGACCCTTGACCCCCTTAACCTTGCTAAATTTACTTGTTAGTTCCACATGCTACTTTTGTTGTTGTGAAAGAATTTTCTACCAATGGAATCACACCTTAAAAAAAAAAAGAGAAAGAAATTGGGCCCTGGCTGGTTGGCTCAGTGGTAGAGCATTGGCCCGGCGTGTGGAAGTCCCGGGTTCAATTCCTGGTCAGGGCACACAGGAGAAGCAAACATCTGCTTCTGCACTCCTCTCCCTCTTGCTTCTCTCTCCCTCTCCCTCTCCTGCAGCCATGGCTCAATTGGGGTGAGTTGGCCCCAGGTGCTAAGAATGGTTCCATGGTCTCACCTCAGGCACCAAAATAGCTCGGTTGCTGAGCAACAGAGCAACACCTCAGATGAGCAGAGCATCGCCCCCTGGTGGGCATGCCGGGAGGATCCCAGTCGGGTGCATGCAGAAGTCTGTCTCTCAGCCTCCCCTCCTCTCACTGAATAAAAAAGAAAAGAAATTCGTATGTGTTCTGTTTCCTTGTCTTGCCTTCTTGCCCTGACCGGGACCTCCCATACAAGGCTGCCCAGGGGCAGTGAGAGTGGACATCCTTGCCTTGTTCGTGACCCTGGGGGAGAGGATTTGGTTTCTCCCTGTTCCGCACGATTTTAGCTGCAGGCACTGTGTAGATGCTCTTATCAAGCTGGGTAGGTTCCGTCCTACTCCTCGATTGCCCCGAGTTCTATCCTGAATGGTGCTGAGTCACTGTCACAGGCTCCCTGCTGCTTTTATTAAAGGTGATTGTGTAGACCTCCTGTTTGCACTGTTGATAGTGACACTGATTGATTTTTGCACGTTGAACCCTCCTTGCATTCCTGAGATGAACCTCCCCCCTTTTCGTCTATGTCTCAATTCAATTTACTACTATTTTGTTAAAAAAAAAAAGATTTTTTTGCCTGACCAGGCGGTGGTGCAGTGGATAGAGCGTCGGACTGGGATGCGGAAGACCCAGGTTCGAGACCCCGAGGTCGCCAGCTTGAGCACGGGCCCATCTGGCTTGAGCAAAAGCTCGTCAGCTTGGACCCAAGGTCGCTGGCTCCAGCAAGGGGTGGCTCGGTCTGCTGAAGGCCCTCGGTCAAGGCACATGTGAGAAAGCAGTCAATGAAAAACTAAGGTGTTGCAATGGCAACGAAAAACTGTGATTGATGCTTCTCACCTCTCTCCGTTCCTGTCTGTCTGTCCCTATCTATCCCTCTCTCTCATTCTCTCTCTCTGTCCCTATAAAAAAAAAAAGAAAAAAAAAGATTTTTGTGTCCATGTTTACGAGGGAAATTGGTCTGTAATTCTCTTTTCTTGTGACATCTTGTCTGATTTTGGTCTCAGGATAATGGCGGCCCCATAAAATTTTATTTTCTGGGAAAAATCTGTGTAGAATTGATATGTCTTCCTGGAATGCTTGGTCATATGCTCCCCAGAGCAGGCGGGGTAAGGTTTGGGGGAGCCATCTGGGCCCGGCATTTTCTTTGTGGCAAGATTATTTATTATTATTTGAGTTTCTTAAATCGATATAGGACTATTTGGATTACATAGTTCTTGTACCTGTTTTGATCATTTGTGTTTTTCCATAGACAATGGCAAATTTAGGGTCATCAAGTTGTTGGAGATGTGGAAATATTACTCTCGTAACATCTGTAGAATGTGAAGGGATGTCTCCTCTTCCATTCCCAATATTGGTCATTTTCTTCTCTTTTTCTCGATCAGTTCAAGTGGAAATTAATCAGTTTCATTGATTCTTTTCAAATATTTGGTTTCATTGATTCTTCTCTATTGTTTGCCCATATTCGATTGCTTCTGTTTCTAACTCTATTCTTTTATGTCTGTAGTGTTTTCTTGTTTGTTTGTTTTGTTCTGTTTTTTGTATTTTTCTGAAGTGAGAAGTGGGGAGGCAGAGAGACAGACTCCCACATGCGCCTGACTGGGATCAATCCGGCATGCCCACCAGGGGGCGATGCTCTGCCCATCTGGGGAATTACTCTGTTGCAACTGGAGCCATTCTAGTGCCTGAGGTGGAGGCCATGGAGCCATCTTCAGTGCCAGGGCCAACTTTGCTCCAATGGAGCCTTGGCTGTAGGAGGGGAAGAGAGAGAGAGAGAGAAACGAGAGGGGGAGGGTGGAGAAGCAGATGGATACTTCTCCTGTGTGCCCTGGCCGGGAATCGAACTCAGGACTTCCACATGCCAGGCGGATGCTCTATCACTGAGCCAGCTGACTAGGGCTTAAGTCTGCAGGGTTTGATGTCCTCTTCTGCAGTCCTTAGCTGGGCCTGGCCACACCCTCTCACTGCCCAGGCGGCTTGGTTCCCCGGGAGGGGCGGGTCCTGCTTCTCCAGGCTCTTCTGGGAGAGGGGGTCTAGGGTTTCCTTCCTCCTGCACTGGGGAAGGGGTGAGTGACTGCCAGGTCTGGAAACCAGGGCTCTCAGGCTCAGCCCCAGACTGTCCTTGGGGATTTAGGGGACAGAGCATGAGGTCAGTGGCTTGCTAGACTCTGCTCTCACCCAGATCTCAGTGTTTTTTTATCCTGCATGGCCAAGTGCCCTCCTCCCCAACACCGCCACCCCATCACCCCTGCCCTGCTCTGGGCATGCTTTCGAGGACTTCCGGGACTGGGCAGCTGAACCAGCTCTATGTAGAGCCTCCTGAGGCCACTGGGGGGCAGTGCGGCCCTAGGAATGACCGAGTGTGTGTGTGTGTGTGTGTGTGTGTGTGAGAGAGAGAGAGAGAGAGAGAGAGAGAGAGAGAGAGAGAGAGAGAGAGAGAGTGTGTGTGCGTGTGCCCTCAGGCGTGCGTGCACCCGGTCTGCCCAGTCCTCTTCAAGCCACTCACGATCTCAAATAATTTATCAGACCCTCTCTATCAGAGCTCCTCCCCCTTGAGCCCCTTCTTCTCTGGGCTCCTCTCCATCTGGTCCCCCGTCTGGTTAAGCGGGTGGAGAACTGAAGTGTCCACTGAGCCCAGCAGGTGACGCCAGAAGCTTAGAGAGCAGACAGGTCCACAGACACCAGGGGTGGGAGGGGATGGAGGAGATGGGAGGCTGGTCCATCCCGGAGAGGGAATGGGCTTCTCCTCAGCCTCCCCTGGGGAGGTTGGGAGCTTTCCCTCCCCTTTTCCCCAGTAGGGGAGGCTGGTCTGAACCCCAAGCCCTGGCCTGGAGTGTGGGGTCACTGCCAGGCCTCACTGATCACATTTTCCACCTCCCATGGTCGTGTAGTAATCACAGCTGCCGGCAGGCTGGGAGGGCCAGGGTGAAGGGGTGAGCAGGTGAGCAGCAGATGCCTCCGAGTGGTCCTGCAGGTGGGGGCACACACCTTTCCAACCCCATCTAGGCGTGGGGGAGTGGTGAGACCCGCCCAGCCAAGGCTTAGGACTCTGCAGGGCAGGAGGGCACAGCAGCTGGGACCCTGGCTCTGCAGCCCTGTTGGGCAGGGTGGGCCTGGGGCTGGGGCTGGCATCGGGAGTGGGGTGGGGGCCAAGCCCATCCTCCTACCTCCTCCTGCTGGAGCAGAGTAACTGTCCACTCAGGCCTCTGGTCTGTCCCAGTAACCCCTCCCCCAGTTCTCTCCCTCCTCTTAGGGACTAAACTGTGACCTCCCCTGCTCCATGGTGAGCGCCCCCACCCGCACCCCCACATGGGCAGCTTGTCCCAGGGCAGCTCTGCGGGCAGGGACCTCAGTGAGGGGATTTGGAGGTTTGAGGTGCCCTGACTGAGGAGGGGCCACGGGCTAAGGGGCACTTCTGTTGTGCCAAGGTGGGCAGGACAGGCTGTGCCAGCCCCCAGACACCCCCAACCCCAAACAAATCAGAGCAGCCGCACATGGTCCGCAGGCCTTTGTTTGCCCAGAAAGGAAGAGCAGGGAAAGCTGTGGCGGTCCCATCCCCAGAGCGTGGCCCTGGGGACTGTCGTGGCCCAATCTTGGCACTTGCTGGCTCAGAGTCACAGGTCCTGGTGTTGCCAGGGAAACTGAGGTGCAGAGCAGGAAGCCACTCTGGGCAGTTTCTGGGTCTCCACAACAGACAGACAGCCTTGACCCGGGCACAGCTCCCTTCATGCCCCGTTGGGCTCTGGTAGGCACATCTCAGTGACCACCAGCCATCCCCAACCTTTCTCAGGCGGCCCCTCCGGCCCTAATGCCCTAACGCAGACCAACCAGACGGCAGGGAGTGGGTCCTGGACAGCACACCCTGGGGGATGGGAGAGGCATCCATCCGGTTCTCACTCCCTCCCTGCTCAGGTGCAGAGCCCAGAGAGGGAAGCGTGGGACCGGGGGTGGCACTGAGGGCATTTCCTCCCCTGTGTAATGGGGTTGTAACTCACATCAGCCAGTGAAGGGCCTGGCTCATCCCAGCAAGGGCTCCGGTTGGGGACCTCTCCCAGGTTCACAGAACCGAGGGCTGCAGCCTCCAGGCCTGGGCAGTCCCGCCTTGGGGTCTGCACAGGGCCTCTGGGCACCTGGGCTTCCCCGAATCCAGCAAAATGTGGGCAGACCCTGTTGGGGACCGGTGTTGGGCAGAGGAACGTGGGAACGTGCTGGAGAGCCACAGGTGTTGCCCGCCTGATTGATGGCGGTTTGGCCAAGGGAGCCTGAAAGGGAAGGGGCGGCGAGCAGGTGGGAAACCACAGGGCTGTGGGTCCCTAGGTAGGGGGCCCCAGGGCCAGGGGAGGGCAGGGCTCTGTAGCTGGGGAGCTGTGGTATAGGGGGGGGGGGCGTAGCAGGGCATGGGGGGGGCCCGACCTCCTCCCCCCTCCTGAAATCCTGGAGGAAGACCCATCCACCTGAATGACACCTTTCTTGGCCCCAAGCCTGCAGTTCCTTCGGGTGGCCTTCAGGAACTTTTCTGAAGTCCCTCTGGCCCAACTCTTTATTGTATAGGTAGGGAAACTGAGGCACGGGGCCAGTGGGCCTCTTGACCTCTCCCTCACCAGCTCCTTTCCTGCTGGGACCCCTGCCCCACCCCCAACACCTGCAGCAGCATCTTCTCCTGACGGACACCAGGCTATGGTGTCAGCCCCCACCCTCCCCTTAACCCCGAATCTACCCATCCAGCAGCCTCTGAAATGCAGGTGGAAACTTGTCCACACCTGCTTACACCTCCTGTGGTTCCCATGGCCTTTGGAATAAACCTCAGCCCCACTGAGGCGAGGCGGTTGGCTGCCCACGGAATCCAATGCCCCCCCACCCCCCCAGGTCCTGCCCCCACAGGCCCGATTCCCAGCCTCCTTGCCTGGAGGCTGCTGGACCCCAGGACCCCATCCCATTCCGGGAGGCCCTGGAGCTCTCCCTGTCGACCCCGGACGCCCCCCTCCCACGCTGGCTCTTCTTATATCTGGTTCCAGGCTCTAGTGTCTTACTGAGCCACTTTCTTGACCGCCCCTTCCCTGGTCCGAGTCAGGCCCCTGTTCTGGGCCCCCCAATGCCCAGAGGTCTCAGGGTTCTATGTTCATGTCTTTAAAATCAGGAGTGTAAAAACATCTGAATTTTTAAAAATGAGAAAATTCTTTGACATATAATAGTACTCTATTTGTTCTTTAGGGAGGAAGGGGGCTCAGAAAAGCAAAGGACCCCAGGGCCACATTGGTCACACGACAGCCTCATCCCCGAGCGGCCCAGTGCCTTGCTGACCGCACTGGGGCACCCTTACCTGGGGCTGGCCGGCCTGCCCAGACCTGTGGGCCCGGCCCCGGGTCCTGGCCCTGCACGGCGCCAGGCGGACACAGGGAGGCCGCCCTGTGCATCTGACTGCCCCTCTGAGGTCCTCGAGGACGCCGAGCCTATACCAGGCATCTCCCTGACTCACTCTCCAGTCCCTCGGCCTGAAAGTCCGTGCTCTGGCCCCGGGGCTCCATCGGCCTTGGGGAAAGGCAGGCGGATGGGCAGGGAGGGCCCACCAATCTGCTGGTACAAGTAGCCCAGACGCCCCGTAAACCGGGTGATGAGGGTAATTAAGCCCCAGTAAGCCCAGAAGGTCAAAGGGCCCCGGTCGGAAGCGGCTGGGAGTGGCTGGTTACTGGAGGGGTGAGCACGCAGGGGCGGGGCGGGGCGGGGCGGGGCGGGGGAGGGTCCTGTTCTGAGAGAACATGCCCCCCTGGCCCCCCGGGCCCCACTGGCCTCACTGCCAGCGCTGGATCAGTGCACAGGTGGGGGGAGCACTCAGCGCTGGATCAGTGCACAGGTGGGGGGAGCACTCAGCGCTGGATCAGTGCACAGGTGGGGGGAGCACTCAGCGCTGGATCAGTGCACAGGTGGGGGAGCACTCAGCGCTGGATCAGTGCACAGGTGGGGGGAGCACAGGTGAGGCGAGCATGTCTCCAGTCTTCCTGCAACCGTGGGACGTGGGACCGACGAGCACGCCGCTTAACAGCTGGGGAAACCAAGGCTCTGAGATAAAAAATAAAAAAAAAAACCTTTTACTAAGAGGCTTAAAAGTCATTTTATGATTTAGGCCAAGTGTTCAGAGAGATTTTTTTTTTTTTTTTGTAGTTTTCCAAAGTGAGAAGCGGGGAGGCAGTCAGATAGACTCCCCAGTGTGCCCGACTGGGATCCACCCAGCATGCCCACCAGGGGGCGATGCTCTGCCCATCTGGGACGTTGCTCCATTGCAACTGGAGCCATTCTAGCACCTGAGGCAGAGGCCATGGAGCCGTCCTCAGTGCCCGGGACAACTTTGCTCCAATGGAGCCTTGGCTGTGGGAGGGGAAGAGAGAGACAGAGAGAGAGGAGAGGGGGAAGGGTGGAGAAGCAGATGGGTGCTTCTCCTGTGTGCCCTGGCTGGGAATTGAACCCGGGACTTCCATATGCGACTTCCATATGCTGGGCCGATGTTCTACCACTGAGCCAACCAGCCAGGGCCCAGAGAGAGTTTGTAAATATGATTTTAAAATTTACAAATTCTTTTTCTATTTATTCATTTTAGAGAGGAGACACAGAGTGAGAGAGAGAGAAAGAGAGAAAGGGGGAAGAGCTGGAAGCATCAACTCCCATATGTGCCTTGACCAGACCAGTGCAGGGTTTCGAACTGGAGACCTCAGTGTTCCCAGGTCGACGCTTTATCCACTGCGCCACCACAGGTCAGGTGTAAATATGATTTTTATACTTGTGTGTAATTTACACCAGCTCAAGATGGCCAATCGCATTCCTGCTCAGGAAAGGCTATTGTTAGTGGAGAGGTTTCTGTACTAAAACGTTTTTGAATAGAAGGAGGAAGGAGACTTGGACCCCCTCCCATCCCCACACCTGGTGAAAGAAGGTAAAACAGCCAGGAATGTGGGAGGAGGAAGGGAGATTAAGTAGCCCTTTCCTCTCCTCCTTTCTTTCTCCTTAATGGGCAATTTACAAACGCCTATCCTCTGGCATCCTGTAAGCCCCTCCCATGCTGAAATCCTGTGATGGACGTATGTACCTTTAGACCAGTGGTTCTTAACCTCTTTTGAGGTACCGAACCCACCGGTTTCATATGCGCATTCATTAAACCCTTCTTTAGTGATAAATAAAATAGGATTTTTTTTTCCAAATTCAAGACATAGGTATGTTTTTTTACTGGTGCACAAAATGAGCTGTGCATGAACATCACCTTGCTCAAAGAACAAAACCAACAAAGTGCATGAACTCACAACAAATGACGGTATTACTTTATTCTGGCCTCCGCGGCAGAGGCTTCTCCGAACCCCTGAGACTGACTCATCGAACCCTTAGGGTTCGATAGAACCCAGGTTAAGAGCTACTGATTTAGACAAAGGGGTCACGAGACCCATGCACGTGGACTTGTGTTCTGTAAAGGGTACATACGATGTAAGAAATCTAATCTCGGGGAGCACGGGTCTTTGGAGCCACAGGCTTCGCGTGCTCCGCCGGCTTTAATAAATTCTCTTTTTCTCTTATAGTTATCTGAGTGTCAACCCTCCACTGGGTTGCTTTCCTGCAACAGCGAGACCACCCAGGCTCGTGGTAAGGAAGGAAGACCCCCCACCCCCACCCCCGAACCAAGGAGCTTCAAGAACATTTTTATTTTAGGTCAAGCATTCAGAGAGACTTTGTAAAGGACACCTTTGTCACTGTCTGGCTTGTGCTGTGACTGTAACGTACTTCTTTCCCTGCGTTTGAACGCCTGTGCTGTATGTAGATAGCCAAGCAAAGAAAAGGGGTAAAATGTTGGCCAAATAAGTTTGTAAAAATATGATTTTTATACTTGTGTGTGATTTACAACGAGGGCCAGGCAATACCAGCTAAAACAAACAAACAAACAAACAAAAAAACGGTCAGTGAAATTACAGATCGCCTTCCTGCCTGGGAAGGGCTATTATTTTGCTAATGGAGAGGTTTTTATACTAGAAAGTTTGAAAGAAAGAAGGAAAAAGAAATCAGACCCCCCCTCCCCATTCACTGAGGAGGAAGAGAATCAATGAGGAATATGGGGGGGGGATCTGAACAGCCCCTGCCTCTCCCCTTTTCTTAAAGGTTTCGAGACCTTCATGGGCGATTTCCAACCCTTCTTCTCTGACCTCACCTAAACCTCCTCCCATTCTGAAGTCGTGTGATTGACGTGTATACCTCTAGAACAGTGGTCTTCTGGGTTCTATCGAGCCCTAGGGGTTCGATGAGTCGGTCTCAGGGGTTCGGAGAAGCCTCTGCCGTGGAGGCCAAAATAAAGTAATACCGTCATTTGTTGTGAGTTCATGCACTTTGTTGGTTTTGTTCTTTGAGCAAGGTGATGTTCATGCACAGCTCATTGTGTGCATCAGTAAAAAAACCATATACCTATGTCTTGAATTTGGGGGGAAAAATCATATTTTATTTATCACTAAAGAAGGGTTCGGTGAATGCACATATGAAACTGGTGGGTTCGGTACCTCAGAAAAGGTTAAGAACCACTGCTTTAGACAAAGAGATCACAAGCCCCTTGCGTGTAAACCTGTGTTCTGTAAAGAGTGAATAAGATGTAAGAAATCTAACTTCGGGGAGCACGTGTTGGGTCGCCTCTTTGGGGGTCACGCTGCTCCACCGGCTAAATAAATCCTACTTCCTCCATCAGGTTGTCTGGGCCTTGTTTGTCCTCTTAATTCCTGCAAGAGTGGAACCTCCTGACCGGCAGGTTCCTTGACTCCTGTGGGCAGAGCAGGGGCGTCCCGCGTGGGCTCTGACTAGGGGGGCCCCCTCCGGGGCTTTGCTGTCCACAGTCCTGGCTAGTGCTGGTGGCAGCTGGGGACACGGGATCCCAGGACCCTCCTCCAAGGGGACTTTCCCACGGCCCGGGTGCGGGCTATAATGACGTGGGGTGGGGGTGGGGTGGGGGGCAGGAGGTCGTTTCTCAAGGTTTTCCTAGGAGAAGGGCCCCCCTCTCCAACCCCACCCTCGTGGGTCCTATCAGAAGCCAAACGCAGAGCTGGGGAATGTCAACACGGCAGCCACACCACCTGGCATCTGGTACCCGCGGGAGTCCCCTTCAAGCCAAGAGGCTCTTGGCTATTTATAACCCGGCTGGGAGTAGCCGGGCAAATACTGTCAGCCCCTCCCCACGGCTCCTGTGACCTCCAGCCCGTGTTTGAACTCTCAGTGGGCAAACAAAAACTAGAGAAGCAGGGAGATTAGAGCTTTGAACCAACAGCTTCTCATCCCCACCCCACTCCCAACCTCTGTACAGATTCCCAGCCTGACCCTGGGGAGGTGGGTGTCAGGAAGCCAGAGAGGGGGTGACAGCAGGAGCCACAAGGTCCAGGTGGACCCCCATCCCACCCCCAGGCCCAATCCAGCGCTGACTTCCCAGCCCAGTGGTCTCCCACACCTCTTTGCACCCGGGGAAAGGTGTCCACCCACGGAAGGCAGCGTCCACCCCCAGGTGGGCATCTGCGGGATCAGGCCGAGGTCTGCCTTCAGCCAGTCACCAGCTGGGCTCCGGTCAGACTGGCTTGTATCATGTGCAGTTCATGCTCACAAATCTCTGGCCCTGCGGAGTTGGGTTCTTCGTCCACGGCTGGCTGAACATACCCACCGTGGCGGAGGTGACCGCGCTGGCACACAGCAGGTGCTCAGCCGGCCCTGGGTCCCACCAGGTGGCCAGGCCTTCCACCTACACACCGGCCCACCTGGCTGGCCCCCTTAGCACCCCCCAGGCCAGCACTCTGTCCCCGCCACGACCCCCATCCCGCTCTCTCCGGCCCAAGTCCCTGGGAAGGTGGAGGGGGGACATGATGCCCATCAGAGTGGGCCATCACCACCCTCGTCTTGGTGCTTGGCCCCATGCATTCCGGGCTGGCGTTGACCTGCAGGCTGAGGATGACAAGAGCCAGAGGTAGAGCAACATCGGAGTGTAGACCAGCGGAGACGAGGCCACCAAGCTCTGTGTGGAGTCCGTCTGCGCCTGACTCAGGGCTCCACCTACATCTGGGTGAAGGCTCAGTCTGTCACTGGGATCAGGACTCAGTGTGGGCTCGTGGTCAGGGCCCGGTCTGTGCCCGGGACCTGGGCTTGATCTGGACAGTCTGTTCGCCCCCCAGCGGTTCCAAGTCAAGTCGCTGCCACAGAACTTTGCTTCCTCTTGGCCGGCGCCCAGTAGCCGGTTCCCGGGGAGAAAAGCTCCATTCCCGCCGGTCAAATTCCCAGGGAGAGAGGCTCCGTTCCTGCCGGTCAAATTCCCACGCCATCTGGGGGCTCCCCAGAGGGCAGTGCGGTGTGGAGGGGCTGCTTCCCAGGGGACCTGCGTCCCACCCTCTCCGGCCCCTGATGGCAACCCGTGACATCTGCAGAGGGAGCTCTAACCTGTGGGGTTCTATGCTCCGGCACCCAGTCAGGCGGGCAGGGCCTTCATGCCAAGGCCAGAAAGTGCTTCCCCGGCGGCAGGGGGCACCCAGCCCGGCTCATGAACCCAGCCATGGGCACTGAGCCTCCCTGGGCCTCAGTTTCCCCATATGACAACGAGATGGGGAGAATCTATTTAAGGCACCCCTGTAGCCTGTCCTGTATCCCGCTGCCTTCACACCTCCTCCATCTCCTTGCGACGTCGCTGACAGGCCAGGGACTCGTGGGAACCTTGGTTCTTCCTGGGGACCGCCATGGGACCAGGTCCCCACTAACCCTGCAGGTTGGTGCCCAGAAAGGAGCCCGTTTGTCTTTGAAAACCACAGGCCCAGCCCAGGACCTGGTGGGTTGGAGGAGACCTGCGGGCTGGCCTAAGCTCAAATGCTATAGACTTGCTCAGGGGCCAGGGTCAGACACCCCTGAAGGAACTGGCTGGCCACTGGGGCAGGTTTCGGGCAGGGGCCCCATTGAAGGCACCCAGCTCTTCGCTTGAGAGTTCTGCTGGAGGGACCCGAGGTCGCCATTGGGGACTGGTGCCACAGGGCTGTGTCCCCCCCCACCCTGCCCCCAGCCCATCAGGCTCAGGGGCCCTTAGGAATTCCTGACTTCCTATTTCAAAGGCGCTGCCACGGTGCCCAGGATAGACGAAGAACCCCATTGTGTGGTCTTTTTGTTGGAGCCTCTCAACAGCCCTGGGGTGGCCGGTCCCATCGTCCCACTCTCCAGAGGGGGGGAGAAACCGAGGTCAGCCATGCTGACCACAGTCCTGGGCTCAAACAAGGTGCTGAGAGTCGTGCCTGCTTCGTTCCACAGAGGCATCCCCACAAACCTTTCTGATCCCCGATTTCAAAGGGTGAAACTGAGTACTAAAGGGAGGGTTGGGACTTGGCCCAGGTCCCTGGGTCTAATTCCAGGAAAGATGGGACCCTGCCTCCTCCATCCCCCACCGGGTGCCCTCTGCCCTCTGAGGGGCGTGCGGGCTGGTGCCCAAGCGCGTGGGCCGGGCCTCCTGCAGCTGCACAGCCAGTGTTGCAACCTGGCTTCCCTACTCCGGGGCTGTGCCTGGACTTGCAGGGGCCCCTGCCCCCAGGCCCAGAGGAAAGCCTCGCCCACCTTCCTGGGATCAGGAGGACAAGTCCCAGCGTGGCCAGGTCCCCCCCGCCCCCCGTGCCAGCTCCGAGAGCGTGAGAAAATGCTGAGCAGAGGAGGAAGGTGTGGCAGGTGGCCGGGCGTGAGTACCAGCGACCAGCAAATGCCCACCCCTCACCCACTGCTGGCCCAGAGAAGGCCTTGTCCCAGCCCTTCCCAAAGCTGACCTGGGGACCAAGCTCACCTTCCATCTCGGGCCCCTCCAGGGCTGGCCCCTGGCTGCAGCCCCCACCCCCCTCTTCCCATCAGCTCTGCCCCTTAAGCAGCTGAAGCTGCACACAGCTGGTGCTCAATGGCTGTTCCCCCCAGGAGGCTGAACTGGGCAGTTTGGCCCTGTGACCAGTGGGCCCTTGGAGACAGGGGCAAAAGTCCAAGAAGTGTTCAAGGCCCTTCAAGGGGTCCTCCCCAACATGAGGGAAGGACAGAGAGTCAGCAGGCTCCCTGATGGTCACTCAGGGCCCAGGCACATGGTCTGGTCTCTGGATCCCATAAGCAACCCTGGGTCCTGCCTAGGTCTCTGGTTTGCTGGTGGGAAGGAGGGAGAAAGGCAGAGGGGCCCAGAGCCAGGAGGGTGTAATCAGCACCTGCCTGAACCCTGACCCCCGAGGGGACATGAGCCAGCCGGGGACCAGGAGGGCTGTCCTCTGAGCTGCTGATGCCGGTAGCCATGCCCGGGCATGTGCCTGTGCTCACTCTCCAAGCAGCCTGGTGGGAACGGGCCGGGGCAGACATGAGAGCCCAGCGGGGTCAGCAAGGATGGCCCCCACATATCAGGACTCTGGCCAAAATCCTCCTACATTTGCCCGGTCTCAAATGTCCTGAGAGCCTGGCCAGGCGCCACAAAGATCCTCAGGACTCCTGCGAAGCTGTGGGAGACCTGAGCTCTGCCCAGGAACTCCAGGAGGTCTTCCTGTAGGCGGTG
The DNA here is from genome assembly GCA_037038555.1 of Rhynchonycteris naso. Classification (NCBI taxonomy): domain Eukaryota; kingdom Metazoa; phylum Chordata; class Mammalia; order Chiroptera; family Emballonuridae; genus Rhynchonycteris; species Rhynchonycteris naso. Next base: position 1,998,644 of record CM072996.1, on the reverse strand, counting down.
GCCTGTGCCCTGGCACCAGAAGATTAAGACAACTTGGAATGGGGGCAAAGCGGGTGCAGGAGAAGTGTCTGAGGGAAGGGCGGGGCTGGCACCGGTGGTTGGGCAGGTGCTGCCCAGATTGGGGTCATGGAGGTACCCAGGCCACTGTGCAGATGGAGGGGTAAGCCCAAGCAAGTGTGGGCTCAAGTCCCCACACACTGGCACTGTGAGGCAGGGAGCAGGAGGGCGGGGGTGAGGGCCTGGGGCCTTGGTGGCTGACTGAGTGTGCTGTCCCCAGCCCCTAGGATGGGGCAGGGCCAGGCCCTGACCAGAGGCTCCCAGGCCAGCCTGCTTCCCACCCCTCAGCTAACCCATCATTCCAGTCCTGGGTCCCACGGGCAAAACCGGTTCCCACAGCTTGTGCCCCCCTCTCCCTGCCTTCCACAAATCTCTGTGGAGTTTCCAAAGCGGGTTGTTTCAGCCCCCCCCCGCCCCCCAGCCTGGCAAAGCCCGCAGACTACAGGGCAGGGGACTGGGGACAGAGATGTCCCAGAGACCGGGCGGCGGCATAGCTTCATGTGATCCGGACACCAATGGGGACAGCAGAGGCAGCAGGGGACACGGGGGTGGGGGACCCCCTCAGAGGGAACGTGAGGCCCATGCTGAGAGCCGGAGGGCAGAGAGGAGTCAGTTGCGCAGGGTGAGGCTGGGGCAGCGGGTGGCCAGCCAGCAGAAGGCTCAGCCTTCGTCCCCCCCCTGGGGGTCTAAACTGGCGCTCAAGGAAGACCTCCCCCATCCGCGTTCTGGAGAGATGCCTCACGTGGGCAGGCTGCCGCCCTGACAGCCCTTTGTCCGTGAGCAGTGCCCAGCCCGCACAGGCACCCAGGGCGGTCCTGCCAGGGTCAGTGTGCTGAGTGGTCAGCCCCTCCCCCTCTGAGCCCACTTCCAAGGACCCTGCTCCGGCCGGTCCACACTGGGCCTGCTTATCCCCAGTCGGTCGCTCCTCCACCATCTGCCAAAGAGGAAGGAAGTCCTCTGTCACGGGCTGGCCCCACCTGTGGTGGCCAGCACTGGGAACAGGAAGCCGGGGGCATCAGGATACCTGCCCGCCTGCCCTCAGCCTGGAGGAAGCAGAGGGGGAGGGGAAGCTTGGCCTAGGACTGGGGGTCCTGGGGGCTCCAGCTGGAGTCTAGGGTCCCCACCAGAACTACTGCTTCTCTCTGGCTCTGCCTGCTCTGGTCCTGGACAAGCTCTCTGGAGCCTGGACATGCCCAGGCAGAGCCCGCCATCTCCCCTCAGCACCCAGGGTCCCCTCCCGTAGGCCCCACCCAAACGCCCCAAACCCAGGAGACAGGCACTCTGTGGGTCTTGAACTCAGAGAGGGCAGCTCTGGAGAAGGCAGGACCCAGGCGCCTGCCCAGCCCCGGGTCAGCCCGAGGTCCCCGGGAGAAGTGAACAATCACAGCCAGCCCGCCACCAGCACGGGGTGGCGACGCAGAGTCTCCCAGAGGTGGACAGATCAGAGATGCCAGCCCCAGGGTTCTGATGAGAGCTTGGGGGAGATGTCCCATTCACAGGGGGAACACGGGACGCCCCGGCTGCCCCCCAGCCTCTCCGTGTAGCTGCCACCACTCTCCTGAGAACCTGAGGGACATGGAACCATGGGGGTCTCGTCCCCCACTGGCTTCCCCCACGGGAGCAGAGCCATGTGACTCGAAGTGAGAGGGGGCAGGTTGGGGCCTGAGCCTGAGACTCGAGTTTCTGCCATAGCATTCAGCCGTGTCGCAAGAGCGGGCAGGAAGCCTTGCTGCGGGCGCTGGGTGGGTCCCAGCTGGGGGCCTCAGAAGGGCCCTGTGTGTGGGATCCCAGAAAGCCCCTGTTCTCCCAGACTCCCCCCCTCAGAGAGTCAGGTTCACTCCTTCTGCTCCCACGGAGACTGAGCCAGGCCCCCGGGGGACCTGGTGGGTGTAGAACAGGTGTCTGTCTCGCTCTCTTCCCTGGGCCACAGGTCACATGCACTGAGCCTGGCACAGAGGAGGCTTCCCTGTGGGCAGGGGCTCGAGCCAGTGGGTCCCGGGCAGAGCTGTGCAGCCCCGGGGAGCCCTGTGCGGGGGGCAGTGCCCGTGGGGGCGTGCCCCTTCACCCTGTGACTCCCTCGCACATGGAGAGAACCCCGGGAGGCCTGCGAGCAGAGAGCCCGTGGCCTGCGATGGAAAAGGCTGTTAGGGGGTCCTGGGAAGGGGACACTCTGGCCTCAGGCCGTCTACCTCCCCTCTCTGGGCCTTGATTTTCTTCTTTCTCCAACGTGATGCTCAAACAGCGCCCCTAACACACACTGTAGGCAAAGCACGGGGCCTCCCTCCCAGCGGCCCCCAGCCCTTTGCATAGGCAGGCCTGGCCAAGCCTCCATCCTGGGGCTGGGAGCCGGCCCTGCCATGCTGTTCCCAGCATCTATCTCTGCTCTGGGCAATTATCTCAGGCAGGAGGGGCCACCCCAGATAGTGGGCACTGGGCGAGCTGGGAACGCCTTGGGTACCCCCGCCCCGTGCCCACCCCGCCGGGCCTGCTGAGGTCACACTTGCAGCAGCTGTAATAGGCGGCCTGGCGGAGGGCTCTGGGCTCTGTATCCAGCGGCCTGTCAGGGAGGTCGAGATAACTGGACGGACGCTGACCAGATCCTCCCAACCCCGGACCGGACCTGGCCTGGGCCCAGGTGTTCTGTGGGGGGAAGGCTGCAGTGCCCTGCTTCTGTACCCCAGGGCTGTCCTCTAGGGGGGCTGTCGCTCCTACGGGGGGCGAAAGGGACATCTGGGCTCCGGCCTTCCTTCTCCCTCACTTTGGGTCGAGGCAAAGACGGGGGAGGGTGGCTACAGCCGGGAGCTGTGGGAGGTATGTTGGGGTGACACAGTGGACATCAGATCTTTACTGTGATGGCCCCGTGTCCAGCGCTTCTGGCCTCTGGGCATACCATACAGAGCAAAGCCGGGTTCATTCCTCATCTGGGCCTGTCTACTCAGTGGGCAGCCAGGCGGCTGCCCAGACCCATGCTCCCAGACCCCCCGTGGCCTGCAGGGGCCCCTCAGCTCCTCTCAGGAGTGGTCGTCAGAGCCTTGCTAACTGCTGCCAGGCCTCTCTAACAGGAGCCCCTTGAGGCTGGACCCTGGGCGAGGGCACTGGCCAGGGGGCTCCTCTCAGGGCCTCCCATGAACCGGCTGGTGGACACCGATGACTCCGTGTACCGAAGACAGAGGGTCTTGATCCAGCATGCACTTGGGGACCATGCAGGCTGAGACCCCCCGCCCCCCGGGCTGCTCTGTGTCTGTGACCAGAGCCTGGCTCCGCCCAGGCCAGCCTACTGCTCTTACTTGGAGGGGACAGGTTTGGGGGTTCATGACCAGGGCTGGGCTTGAGCAGGCCCCTCTGGAAGGGAGGACGGTGGGACAGGAGCTGTGGGGGTTGGGTGGCTTAGTCCCTGGGAGCCTGCCGGGCGCTGTAGCCTGGGCAGGGTGTGTGGGCCTCCAGGCGGGACCCCATCGATGGTTCAGGCCCGTTCAGGCCCCAGCTGGGCGGGGACGGCCTGTGGTCATGGCCGGCCTGGGCCACCCCCAGCTGGAGGGCTGCCTCCTGGGTGACCCCGCGGCCTGCCCGTTGCGTGTGGCCACAGGCAGCCCGTTTTCCGGACCCCACGGTCATTGCACAAGCTCACGAGGTCGTCGACACCAAGCACTGACTTGCACCGCAGGGCTCCCAGCAGGGCTTCCCCTTTGTGATGGTGAGGCCTTACCAGAGGGTGAGCAGAAACCTGGTTCTCCCTGCTGCGCCCAGGACAGGGTGCAGACATCTGAGTGCTCTGTCTAAACCTCTCGGGTTCTGTGAGATGGGCGGGCCGGGGGTGTGTGTGTGTGTATGTGTGTTACTGCCTCCGTCGGCCTTGGGCTCAGCCCCTAGGCTGCTGGGCTTACCAGTGAACCCTAGACCATGACAGATCTTGCAGTCCTCCAGAGGAGGAGAAAACTGAGGTCCACAGAGATACCTGGTCTCCAAGGACCCCTGAAATTCTTCCTCCCCCAGGAAGCCCTCCTGGATTGCCTTCCTAGGTAATGGGAATCCTGCCCCACCTGCTCACAACCACCCCTGCACCCTCCTCTTGCCTAACAGTGGCCCTTTTGAGGCTAGTGGGTATGTCTTTCTCCACCGGACTCAGCACGCGTTAGGCACTCCCTAAATGTTTGCTGACTGCCTCAGTTTCTTCCCCTGGGTGATGGTTTCTCTTGAGCGCGAGGGCACAGGAGATGACATAGGCCTGTCTGGGATGCTCACAGAGCCACGGGGAGCCAGGCTGCGGGGCAAGGGGGAAGGTTCTGGCCCAGGAGCCCGGCCTCATGGCGCCCACATATCAGGCAGGTTCCAGGCCCTCGCAGTGAGAGAACCCTGGCTCGGACCTGCGCCCTGCAGCGGGACTGACGACATTCGTGGTAGGGTCAGCCAGGCTGTACCTGCTCAGTGTGGACAAACCGGCAGATGCAGAGAAGGGAAGAAAGGAGAAAACAGGGGGCAGGCCCAGCCTGGAGATCCCCAGATCCCCCCACCCCATTGCTGGCTGCAGCCCAGCGCTCTGCCCCCAACCCCCATGGTTCTCACAGCACCACAGCGGCCCTGGATGTATTTCACAGCCTGCTGCTCTTTTTTCCTTTTTCTTCTCTCTTCATTTTACGACGGGTCTTACACATCTCGCCTGACAATAAATCTGAGTTCCCGCCGCGGTTTTACTTGAAAAAGAATGGATCCTCGTTCAGAGTGGACCCTCTCCCACACACACCTCCCTGCGGTCATTAGCCAGGCATGGGCAGTCCCAACGATCTCCGTCACCCTGCCCCACCCTGCCCCAGGGAGCCCAGCAGACCCCTGGGCCTCTGTGGCTTCTCCCTGTGGGCAGCTGGCCAGGCAAGCGGGCGGGGTTCCCATAACCACTTCGCTCAGGGGCTGAGCAAGCCCGGGCCTTCATCTGCTCTCTCTCATCTCCTTTCTCCTGGTTTCGGCTGATGGGGAGTTTATTGCCCTGAAACACCCAGCCCTGGCCTGTCTCTCGGCACCTGTGCTGAATGAAGGAGGGCTCCTGCTCATGCTCCAAGCAGCCCCCTTCTTGGGGCGGCCAGCCTGCGGCCAGGCCAGTGCATGGAAGTCCCCAACAGGGTTGGAATGAGAGGACCCCAGGGGGGCAGCTGACTGCCAGGGGCCAGGCTCACACGCCACCCCGGTTCCCACCCAGCCTTCTGTGCCGGGCAGCCAGCCACGAGAGGTGCCAGCGTTGTTCCGATTTGCAGGCGAGTCTCTTGGGACCAGAGAGCCTGGGAGACTCCCCCAAAGTCACCCAGCCAGGAAGGGTGCTCTCTCCCCACCCACTGCCTCTGTGAGGCGGTATGGACACTCACGTCAATGCTTACATCTCCCACCAGGCCCCGCCTCCTACAAAGGGTCTTTGACGGACAGACGGCTCCTTGATGAAACCCCAGGGCTGCTCCCAGGCAGGTGGCCAGCAGGGTTTGTCATGGTGGACTGGGAACTTGGTCCTGTGGCTGCCTCTCCCAGTGACCACACCCCCAAAATCTTGGGCTTGTCCTTTAGTGCCCGTTCCAGCTGCCCCGTCCCCTCCCTGGCCTTGGGCCCATGAAGCCCTTGTCCTGGCTCCTTCTACTCCATCCCACCCTACCCAAGTCCTATCTCTTCCGGACAAGATGCCCCCTTCTCTGACCTTGTGCTTATGCACAATGCTCCGTCTCCTCCTGCTGCACCAGCGGCTGCTCTGGGTGAGGACTCTGTTTCAGAAGGTCACCCCACAGCCACGGCCTAGACTCCCCACTGTGGGGACCATCCTCGGCTCAGAGCCACGCGGCCCACCACTTCCAGCCTCCCGCTGGACCCGCCTCCTCCAACCTCTCATCCTCCCCCCCTCCACACCCCTGAGGTGGCCCCGTGGTCAGACCCCCACCACGCTGGCAGTCTTGAGGGTCTCCCCAGGCTAGACCCCTGGCCACCTCCTGAAGTCCAACAACGGTCACTACCCCTGACATGACGGGGTGGGCCCTGGGGTCCCAGGCAAGATGGAGTCCAGGTCACCACAGGGAGGTAGGGCCCCAAGTCCCCAGGGTCTAATCCCACGCCTGGCTACTCCCCAACAGCCTGATCAGCAGTGTGCCCCCCAGGTCAGCCTGCAGGCCCAGCATGTTTGGACAGCTGGAAGTGCCCGCTCTGGGCCATACCGTGGCCTGGTTTCATTTTAATTGGTCTTTCTGGAGGCAAGCATGGGAGGGGGCCTGAGCAGAGGCAGTCACCTCCGTTCAGGGAGGGGTGCCCCCCTCCCCAACCCTGGGCCACAAGGTCGGGATGGGAGGAAGGGGCTCGGGAGAAGACTGGAATTTGCTGTCAGCCCGGATCTGGGAGAGCTCACTCCCTTGGGCCTCAGGAAGACGTTGAGGGAGGCAGCGTTTCAGTGACCCGAGAAAGCAAAGCCCCCCAACCCCCAACATCCTCCCAGTTACCGTCCCCTCTGGCGGGAGAGCTGGGGGCGGACACATGCGAACAGATGTGTGATTGAGAAACTCCTGCCCTGGGCCCCTCGGGAAGGGGGGGCGCTGAGCAGATGGAGGGGCTCCCCAGGCTGGGGCTCCGGAAAGAGAAAGCAATGGAGAGGGTGGGGGTTGCTCAGGGGCAGCAGGAAGACATTTCCATCCCCATCCCCACCCCACCCCCACGTCCCAGACAGGGCCCAGGACAAGTCTGTGCCAGGGCTGTTGAACCAGGCCAGCAGGGGTCAGTCTGATGTGGTATGTTCACCATGTGGCCTGATGTGCCTCAGTTTCCCCTCCCGAGCGCACTGAACGGTCCCTGATGGCAGGGGACAGCTGCACTTGGCCTACCCAGCCCAAGGGTGGTCATGAGTGATTCGGGGGGATGCTTACCTTGCCCAACAGGGCCAGGCTCCCAGAAGGAGACAGGAAGTGATGAGACCTTCCTCTCCCCACCCGGTGACAAGGCTGCCCAGCCCCGTGCAGCCCTCACTGGGTGTGCCGGTACAGAGCCAGGTGCGACTCCTGCCAGCCTGCCCTGACGGGGGGGGGTGGGGGGGGTGGGGGGGGGACGGACCCGGAAGCCAGCGCCCCCAAGCCAGCGCTCCTGGGCTAACCCCAGATGAGTGGCTGCCAGAGGCACGTGCTCCAAGCAGCCCTCTCCTCAGGGTGCAACAGATCCAGTTGCACAGGGGTCCCCAGTGTGGTCTGAACAAGCGAGCGCTGGGATCACCCCTTCCCGCCAGGAGCAGGAGCTGTCTCCAGGTTGGAGCTGAACTGTGAAGCCCCTTGTCCAGAGGACGTGGAGGGTCCCTCGTGGCTGGACCGGGCAGGGGCAGGACAGGCCCTTGGAGGAGGAGGGTGGGCAGGTGGGATCTGAGGAGGCACGTGGGGGCGGGGGAGACCAAGGGTTCTCTGTCAGACATGGAGCTCTGGGGCTGAGTGGAGGTGGGGAGCGGACAGGTTCCTGGGTGCTGGGTCCCTTGCCGGCCTCGGCCTGTACTGGCCTAAGGAGAGCTTTGTTCCCTCTGGAGTCCCTCTGGCTCTAAGCGCCTACGGGGTGACGGTCACACCCTCAGCATGGCTGGCATAGCCTAAGCCCTGTTCTCCCTCAGAGCAGCGCTGCAAGACACAGGCCTCATCCCGCATGAGGGTATCTTGGCTCAGAGAGGTTAGGCAACCTCTCCAACACGTCACAGCCCGCGCGCGGGGGGCCGACTCTGGGTCTTGCTTCCCAGACCGGGTCCTGGGTCCCCAGAGGAGTGGCAGGATCAAGCCAGGGCAAAGGGGAGGCCCCAGTTCTGCCCTGCAGCCCCCTGAAGTCGCAGGCTGGGAAGCTGCCGGCAGAGAGAGGAGATGAGCTGGCCCCGAAGTAGCACATCACCCCACTCGAGACGAAGGCCGCCTGGCCCGGCCTGACCCCACGCTGTGACCCCATAACACAGATCAGCAGAGGCCAGTGTCAACCCCACACAGTTAGGACAGTGACCTGGACCTGGACTGGCGTCCGGGGGGCCAAGAAGCCTCATTTTCTGGGACATGGACACCATTCTTAGAACCCGGTTTTTCTACTTTCTTCTCCTGAGAGGACCCTCAGGTGCCACCGTCAGCTCCGTGGAGGGTCCCAGCACACTGATGGGAGAGGGGCCTAGAGCAGCGATGGGTAATCTTCTGAGCTTGGTGTGTCAACATTCGCCAGAAAACCGAGCATCACTCGGGTGGTGTGTCACTTGGAGAAACACGGCCTCACCGCAAGTCCCAGAACTAGACGCTCTGTGCTGGAGTTCTGTTGTTTTGGCCTCCAGACCTCCGGCACAGAGTGTCTACACTACAGCAAATGTTTTATCGTCAGCTGCTGCACCTGGCTGTGCAGGAGCCAAGGATGAAAGGTCCTTCTCGGCATGCGGCCCCACACTTCTCTGGTATGCGGCCACGTGTCATCAAAAATGGCTACGCGTGTCAGTGCTGACACGCATGTCATAGTTTTGCCATCACGGGCCTAGAAGCTGATGGAACAAGATTTCGACTTACAAAACCTGCCTCTACCCTGCTGTGTGTCCTTGGGCTACCTACTTCCCCTCTCTGCTCCCTGAGGCACTCAGACCCAAAGCTGTAGTTGGGGACCTGTTGGTTTGGTTGGGGGACCACAGCTACTCCTCCGGCCTCATCTTGGCTTTCTGAAAAGCCCCTTGACCCGGGAGCACCTGGGAAGGCCCTGTTCTTGGTCCAGTGGCCACCAAGACGTCAGAGCCTGTGAGGCCCAGCCTGGCCCCTTCAGCTGAGCTGCAGCCACACCGATGACCTCAGGGTCCCCACACACTGTCCCTCCTGGGAAGCTCTTTCCCCCACACTCCTTTCCTCCAGAGGGGCTTCCCTTCTGCCCCAGACCCATGGACGCCCCTTCCTGCCTGAGCGCCTGACCCTTCCGCAGTTCAGCGAGGGGTTGTGGTATAGGCTGCTGACCGGGAATTGAGCCCACGACGCCAGGCGCTCTGTGAGGACCGGGCGCAGACCTTGGTCAGCTCTGAGGTCATGCGTGAATGGCTCTTGTTCCTCTGTGGTCCAAACAGAGGCCTAATGGTCAGCTGGAGGGGCTGGACATGAGGCAGCCACTTCCTGGGCTGGCTGGTGACTCACAGGCCCGTTTCTGGGAAAGCTGCCCCCAATTCCCCCTCTAGGTCTGGATGGCGCAGAACTTGGTGTGTGGGGACCAACTGTGGGGAGTGTGGTTGTGATTAGAGGCCAGGGTCTGGGGGCGGAGAGGTAGGGGCAAGCAGAGGGCCAAGATGCCTCGCTGAGCCACCTCCCACCCTTCTGGACCACCGAGCTGCCCCAGATCACCCCAGCCTGGCACACTGGCCTTCCTCGGGCATGGGTTTTACCCTAAATGTGGCCCCACGGGGAGGGGATCACACCTGAGCCCCTCCCTAGGCCCTCCTAATGATAAACACACTCCCACATGGGGTGGACGGCCGGGACCTGCACTCGGGCCTCGCCGATGCCCAGGACAGCCCATGAGGCCGCCCCCTGCCCTGCCCGCCAGCCCGGCCGGCCATCCCGCCGGCTCGGAGGAACCGAGAAGCCTCAAAGCTGGGCTCTGGCCAGGTCTGGGTGTCCGGAGGAAACAGGCCGCTCCAAAACAGGGGAGTGGGATGTGGGGTCTGTCCCATGAAGCTTCCAGGCCAGAGTCCAAATGCCATGTGCTCAGCAGCTCCCTGGAAAAACATCCTCTGGGAGGGACAGGAGTGGCGGGCAGGGGGGGGGGGAGCCCCTGGCCAGGTCGAGAGCAGGGCCCCAGCCTCCTGAACAAACACGGAGAGACCCACAGCAAACAGGAGCCAGGCCCTGGGCCAGCCCCTCCAAGGCCATTTGGCCTCCGATGGCCACCACGCCTTCCCAGCCCGCTGCAGGAAACCCCACGGCGAGGAAGGGAACAGCTGCCTGGCTCCCTGGGATGGCAGCCCCCGCTGGCACCCCACTCAGCCCCCCACCCGCCTGGCCAGGAACTCTGGGCAGTTTTAATTTAATTTTATTTTTTTATTTATTCATTTTAGAGAGGAGACACAGAGTGAGAGAGAGAGACAGAGAGAGACAGAGAGAGAGAGAGAGAGAGAGAGAAAGGGGGGAGGAGCTGGAAGCATCAACTCCCATATGTGCCTTGACCAGACCAGTGCAGGGTTTTGAACTGGCGACCTCAGTGTTCCCAGGTCGACGCTTTATCCACTGCGCCACCACAGGTCAGGCTGGGCAGTTTTTTTTGTTCTGTTTTTGTTGTTTTTTTTTTTTATCTTAGCCACTTATTGAGATAATCCACATGCTGTAGGATTGCCCCATCTGAAGTATACAATTCCTCGGTGTTTAGTGTCTTCTCAGATATGGACAACCGCTGCCGTTGGGATCATCTTCAGGACCTTTTGTCACCTCCAGGAGAAACCTCGTAGCCAGTAGCCATCTGCCTCTCCTCGCCCCTCCTCCAGCCCCGCCCTGAGGAAACACCCTTCTATGGTCGGGTGTCTGCGGCTCTCCGTTCCAGACAGACAGTGCACGTGAGAGGGATCACACGTGGTGTCATCTTTTCTCCTTCCTTTTTCTTTTTTCTATAGAAATTTATTTATTTACTTTTTATAGCTTGTTTAGAAAATTATATTTAACAGGGTGACGTTTGATCCAGAAGCACATCTAGGTTTCCGGTGAACACCCATCTCTACAGCACCTGAGCTGTTGTTGTGTGCTGATCATGTCGTGTGCTCACTGCCCAATGTTAAATAAGGTCCCGTCACCGTCCATCTGTCCCTCCTTACTCCCTTCCTCCCGCCCACCCTCTCTCCCCATGGTAACCACTCCACTTTTTTTTTTTTTTTTTGTATTTTTCTGAGAAAAGTGAGAAGCAGGGAGGCAGACAGACAGACTCCCGTAGGCGCCCGACCGGGATCCACCCGGCATGCCCACCAGGGGGCGATGCTCTGCCCATCTGGGCTGTTACTCTGTTGCAACCGGAGCCATTCTAGCACCTGAGGTGGAGGCCATGGAGCCGTCCTCAGCGCCCGGGCCATTTTTGCTCCAATGGAGCCTTGGCTGCGGGAGGGGAAGAGAGAGACAGAGAGAAAGGAGAGGGGGAAGGGTGGAGAAGCCGATGGGTGCTTCTCCTGTGTGCCCTGGCTGGGAATTGAACCCAGGACTTCCACACATCGAGCCGACGCTGTACTGCTGAGCCCACCGGCCAGGTCCAGCCACTTCACTTTTTTTTTTTAAATTTTTTAAAATTTTATTCATTTTAGAGAGGAGACAGAGAGTGAGAGAGAGAGAGAGAAAGGGGGGAGAAGCTGGAAGCATCAACTCCCATATGTGCCTTGACCAGACCAGTGCAGGGTTTTGAACTGGCGACCTCAGTGTTCCCAGGTCGTCGCTTTATCCACCGCGCCACCACGGGTCAGGCCACTTCACTTTTGATGTCATCTTTCTGTGTGGCTGGCTTCTTTTGCTCCACATGACATCCTCAAGGTTCACCGATTCCTTTTCCTGGCTGAGTAATATTCCACGGTGTGGCTGGAGCACATTGTGTTTATCCATCACCTGTTGACAGAGACTTGGGTTGTTCCAGCCCTTGGCTTTTGTGAGGAATGCCACTGTGCACACGTGTGGGTGGGTGTGCATGCGTGTGGGTGGGTGTGCGTTTTTTTTATCTCTCCTGGGGTGGCACTCTCCTGTGTCTAACCCCTTGGGGAACTGTCCCCTGCTTCCCCAGGGACTGCTCAGTCTGACGTTCACACAGGCAGTGTCTGAGGGGCCTGATCGCCCCACTTGCTCGCCCGCACTCCCTGGACAACCTCGGCCCCTCTCCCCCCTTGTGGGGTGGTGGCACAGGCGGCAGGTGTGAGTGTGGACACCGGGCACACATGGGCACACTGGCATGCACTCCCTGCCTCTGAGGGCTGGTTCTACCAACCCCGGGAGGCAGGGACACCGAGATCCTGTTTCGCTGGAGCCCGCTGGGTTTGGGAGAACGGCCTGCCTGCACGCAGTGGGTACTGGCCTTGGGGCACAGGCCGCCTGGTGCCACTTTCTCCGTGGTCGGTGTTCTCCAGTCTTCCGGGCATCGCAGGAGCTCTGTGAGCGCTGGTCCCGTCCCTTAGTAACCGAGCTGCACGCTATACCTGCCCAGGGCTTGAGTGGGCCATCGGGCCTGAGGCCGGAGAGCCTGGGACCAAACCACATCCAGGCATGAGATTTTGGTGGGGGTGGCGGGTGGCAGAGGTTCTTAAGGCCTCCAGAGCTCCCTGGGCCACCAGTGGTCAGACAAGAGTGGCCACCCAGCTGTGGTCCATAGCCACCTGGGCTTACCTCCCAGGGCTTCCAAGGGAGATGCAGCCCCTCTGCTCATCACGCCGCTTTGTTTTTTGACCTGACACTTCCTGTTCCACAGGAACCCTCTTTCCACCTGTTCCCACCCGGCCCCAGGAGTCTGAATGTAGGTGAGGGACGGTGTGGTGCTGAAGTCCAGTGTGATCTACTTCTGCTCCTGGGTAGTGCTGGGCTCTGGAGTGGGGGAGGCAGCCAGGCTGTCCCTGTCCCTGTGATCACAGCGCCCGGGGCTCTGGCCAGCCTCCTGCACGGAGCCTCCCCGGTCTCCGCTGAGCTGTGACCTTTCCGGAGGCTCTGCCCTGCCTGTCTACTTCCTGGAGGTGGCCGTCCCTACCCTGGCTGCTCCCCAGGATGTGGCAAATGGCCCGACCAACACGCCAGGCACCCTCCAAGGAGGGCTAGTGAAGTGCCCCACGCCCGCTGCCCGGTCTGGTGGGCTCAGGCTCAGTGGCAGCCTGCCCTCAGCAGTCCATCAGGGTTGGGTGCCTGCAATTCCCCCCCCCCCGGAGGACTGGTGGGCGGGGGGCAGGGGGAGAACATGGAGGCTGAGCCGCACCTCAGGGAGGGCGGGGAGATGAAAACCTGCAGACCGTAGGTTCCCTCCCAGGGCCACCTGGGACCCCTGTGTGCGTGGGGCACAGTCTCCCTGGAGGTGCCCGTCCCCACACTTGGAGCTCTGTGTGGACAGGGTGCTTGGTCCCCTCGGCACCCCGGGACCTCATGCGAGGCCTGACCGGGCAGATGCTCGTTCAGAAGGGACTCACTGAACGGAGAGGCCGCAGCGCACAGGTCAGGGCGCAGCGCCCACTCGCCAGTTGTGCCCAGAGAGGGTAGGGTGGAGCTGGACCCTACCCCGTCCGTCAGCCCCAAGCCCAGGGCCGACACCCGGCTCAGGGACTCCTGGATGGGTAGGCCCACAGCCCCACAAAGAAAACCCCCTTGAGGGGGAAGAAGGGCCCAAGAAGGAGTAGGCAGTGAGTGGGTATTTGGGGCCATTACCCGCAGAGGAAGGTGACCTGGGCAAAAGCTGGCGGGGACAAGACAGGGTGGGAGAGCCCCCCCCCAACATCCCCGCCCAGCCCGTGGCGCTCAGGGTATTTCCTAGGCACGCCATCGAGGGGCAGCTGCAGGGTAGGACAGGGCCAGGCCAGCTGCTGCGGAGGAGTTTCGAGCCCCTGGCCCCTCTGCCTGCCCACTGGTGCCCTCCTGCCCAGCCCTGCCCAGGAGGCATTGTGGGCATTCCCACGCTGGGGCTGGGAATGGGCTCCTTCCAAGAGAGTCCTCAGGACTCCCTCCTTCGAGCGCAGATAGTGTGGGGCCTGCCCAGTCCTGGGGCCTGACTCAAAGGCCCTGCAAACTGCCCGCTGCCACCCAAGAGGAACTGCAGCCAGTGAATCTTTATGGCCTCAGGAGGAACCTGAGGGGGGGGTGGTTAGGAGCTAGGGGCAGGGGGGAGGGCAGGGAACACACACACACACACACACACACACACACACACCATTTGCTGAGGCTACCACCCAGCTGTCCGCCGGCCGCACCCCCGGAGCGGAAGCCTCTGCTCATTTGACATTTGTCCCTGAGCAATGAGACCCCTTGGCTTCTGTCTACCCTGGAAGCTCTGCGTTCCTAGGGCCTTTGCCCAGAGACAGAGACAGAAAAAGAGAAAGAGAGAGAGAGAGACAGACAGACAGACAAACGGGGAGGGGGCGGGGGGAGAAAGATGCACAGACATTTCCAGAGGCACAGGCGGGGGGGGGGGCAAGAGACACAGAGACCCAGCTGAGTGGGGGCAGCCGGCCCCAGAGAGACAGAACCCTGTGAGGAGGACCCTGGAGGAGCCCATAGGGAACCTTTCTGCGTGGGGCAGGTGCCAGGATCCAGGGGGGCAGAGGAACAGGTGACTCAGAAGCTGGCCGGGACCACACACCAGCCCAGTGGGCACAGGCTGGGACAAAGACCCCTTTGAAATCGAGATCAAATGCTCAGGATTTTATTTGAGCAGCAGGACGAGGTAGCTGGTTTTGGGTCTCAGTGTCTATGTTGGGGGTGGAGGTGGGGAGGAGACAGGGGAATAGGTGAGGTAGGAGTGGCCTCAGTGGGCCCACTTCACAAGCCTGAGGTATTCTGGGAACCTTCCAGACCTCCTCTCCCTTGTTTCTTTCTTCCTGGAGGAGGAGGCCCCGAGGAAAGGGGTTACTTGTCTTAACTGAGCCAACACTGACCATGCACCTCTTCAGGCAGCCGTGGCCCTGGCCCTGGCCCTGGGGGCACCCAGGCTACAGGTAGCTGGTGTCTCCACGTGCAGAGGCAAGGCCAGCAGAGAGCTCTAAGATGGACAGAAAGCCATTAGGAGCAATAACTTGGAAAATGCTGGTGGCGGGATGGTGCAGGGGTCAAGGCAGCCTCCTGGGCCAGTGGGCTTTGGACCCAGCTTTGAGCACAGGCAGGGTTTGACCTGGGAGACCCAGTCCGTGCAAAGTAGAGAAGAATCACCTCCCCGGTCCTGGACACTCAACCTCTATTATGTCACCTAGCAGGCCTTCACACCCTGGCATTCTCCCTATGCAGCCAGTTCTGCTTAGCATCCCAGCTCTACGGGCTCTATCCTGAGCTCAGTGCTGGCATCTATACCCCCTGGTTCCGTGGGAACCATCAGCTGCACGGTCCCAGGGGGAGGGGCGGGGGGGACGTCATCATCCTGGCCGTGCCCACGAAACCTCTCGAGGTGCTTATTGGCTCCTTGTCCTAATTAGCCACCAGTTCCACCAGCTTTGATCCCTAGCCTGGGAACCAGGCTCCTGTTCCCCCACCCCCAACCCATCCAGAGCGGCCACCCACCTGGGCATCCTCTGGGCACCCTGCCTGAGCCTGTGGCCATGTCTGCCCTGTACCCACCTGTCACCTGCGACCCTGCTCTGGCCTTGGGCAGCACAGCCCATTCCACCAGCACGAGGTGGCCAGATCTCTGTGTGTCTTTAGACAGAGGACCCTGAGGGGAGTCTGTCAGTCCAGGACAGCCCCATAAGCAAACTCAGGATAGACCTAAACTCAGAAGGGCCACAAGCAGGTGAGAGACCTGCCATGTGGGCGCATGGGGGGGGGGGTGCCCCAGAACAGAGCTTCCAGGGGCTGCATGTCAGGGTGGGAGTCAGAAAAACAGCAGGAATGGGTGTGAGCAGCCGGCCAGGCTGCCAACCCCACCTCTTTGGGCTGGATCATCCCTCCCCTGCTGGGACCAGAGGAGCCCAGGAGAGAGCTGGAACGGGTCCGGGTCCGAGGTGAGTGCCCACCCTGCCAGCAGGGCCTGTCAATCAGTGAGTCAGACCCCAGGCCAGAGCCCCCAGGGAAGGGTGCGGGCCCCCACCTCCAGGAGGAGGGAAGGCTCATGGACACCCAGAAACTCCCCCTCCCTGCCTAGGGGCCAGTGGCCTTTGAAGTGGAAAGGTGGAGGTGGTGGGTGAGAAGGTTCAGGGGTGTAATTAGAGAGGGAGGTTTCACTCTCACACAGGGAGTAACACCAGCTGCTGACTCCTGGCACCAAGCAGCCCCTGCTCCCCAGATAGGACCCTGGCAGAGTTCCGGGCTCCTCGGCCACCCTAGTTTCAAACCCTGAGAGGGCAGATGGATGGACCTGCTCCCCCAAGGGCTGCCCACCTGTCCCATGACCTCACTGAAGGGGACCAGGCAGAGGGGACAAGTCAGAAGGGAAGGGTGGCTCCCAGCAGCTTTTCCCAGATGCCCCGGCCTCCCTGCTGCTCTGTCAGCTCGGGGGGGCCCTCAGGCTAACATTAGGGCTCAGGGTGTGTTGCCCGCATCTCTCAGCACTCTGCCACCCACACGTCCAGCTCCTATTTCTAGAACAAAGTGTGGGGTGGGAACCCTGGGGCTTTAGGCAGGAATCGTGGCCAGACCTCGGTGAGAGCCCTTCCTTGGGAAGCAGGGCACTGGGAGGGGGCCAGGGTAACAGGGCTGTGCCTGTCACCTCCATCCTGGCGGGCACAACTGCTCCCTACCAGGCTCAGGGGAAGATGGGGACCGGACCTAGACACCAGGGTCCCACCTGAGGGCCGTGTGGAGTCAGAGCCCTCTGACAGCGCCCACTCCTGTCCCTGCCAGGGTGGGGGCCTGTGCAGGGGGAGCAGGACACAGGCACTGTCCTTGGGGGTTCTGGTCAATCGGAACTGGGTGGAGGGCCAGGCTAGAGGCCAGAGCTCTGGTTACTCCCTCCTCAGCCCCTCTGCCTACACTCTGGCCCTTCACGTGTGGTGCCTCTGCCCAAACACTCCTTCCGTCCTTCGCCTCTTACTCCCTTTCAGACCCCAGGGTGGGCGGGGGCTACTGCCAGGCTTTCTTCAACCCTATGACCTGTGTTGCACTGACCTACTTCAGCACCGACCACACCATGCATGAATCCTGGCTACCATGCCCCCTCGTCCCCTGCTCACAGGGCACTACAGGGCCTGGTTATCATTGTCCTATCCTTCCATCCACCATCCATCATCCATCCATCCATCCATCCATCCACCTATCAACTCATCCATCTACCTATCCATCCATCCATTTATCCATCATCCATCCACCTATCAACCCATCCATCCACCATCCACCATCCATCCATCCATCCAACCATCTATCCATCTATCAACTCATCCATCCACCATCCATCCATCCATCCATCCATCCACCTATCCATCCATCCATCCATCCATCATGCATCCATCTGTCTACCCATCCATCCACCTATCCACCTATCAACCCATCCATCCACCTATCCATCCATCCATCCATCCATCCATCCATCATCCATCCACCCATCCATCTGTCCTTTCATCATCCATCCGCTCTTAGCCAGGCTCTACTCCGGGGGAGGGGACACAGCGGAGGGGAGAGAACAGAGCGTATGGGAGAGATGATCGCGGGCGGGCCCCCGCAGCCTTTCCCGGAGAGGCCATCTGAACTGGGTCCCTGCGGTGGATGCTGCAGCCAGGGCTGGGGAAAGGGCTGGGGTGGGTGAGGTTCCCGCCTTCCGGCTGCCATGCTCTGGAATGCCAAGTCTGGGCCATTGTTCCAGGGACACTGGTGCTGCCAGCACAGAGTGTGAGGTCACCTCTAGTACATCAATTCAGAGAATGATCCATTGACGCGGCGAGAGGGGAAGCGGGTGCCCTCCCAGCTGCCGGTGCGGGGGCGCGCGCGCGCATGCGCGCACACACTTTCTGGTACCTCCCCCCTGCCCAGACCCAAGCCCAGCTCCCAGAACTACGCAGTGTCCAGAGGCCTGAGGAGCTGTCCGTTCATGCAGGTGGTGGCAGAGCCCTACTGACCAGTGGTTGGGGGCATGGTGCGGGCTAGGGCTGGGGCTCCTGTCCCCTTGAGGCAGCCCCAAGCCCCCTGTACCTCCCTCACGAGGGCAAAGTCACCAGACAGATCTCTCTTCGGACAGCCCCGTCCTTCCCGTCCCCCGACCCCAGGTCTGTCCCAGCAGCACTGGCGGGAGCAGCTAGCATTCTTCCTGGCCAGAGTAAGGGTGGGTCGAGGTCTAGAACCAGGGCTGTCCCAGGGACACCTGAAGCTCCCTTCTCAGCCACCCCCAGCTTCAAGCATCCAGGGTCAGGGGCTGGGACATTGGCCAAGACAGGACCAGCCGGGGGCAGCAGCCAATTTTTACCACCCCCACTGGGACGTCACTGTAAGGGACAGGTCTGTCCCCTCCCCCCACCCCTCCTCACTTGAGGACAGTCTGATACTGAGCTGCTCATTCTTGCAGGACTGGGGCCCTCATGAGACAGTGACCACAGACATGGGGCTCAAGGTCCGGCAAGGAGGTCCGGAGAGCATGGACCGAGAGGGGCAGGACACGGGGGTGTGCAATGTGGGGTCCACGCTGCGCCGCCTCTCTGGGAAGGGGATGGAGGTGGTGCCCAGAGACCTTGGGCACATGTTTCAGCTGTCCCTTCAGAGAGAGACAGAAATTTGTCAAAGGAACAGGACAGCGAGGAGCACCCCGGGCAGCGGAATAGGCCTGTCAAGGCCAGCGCAAGAGCACTGTGAGTTTGGGGACTGCCACAGCTCAGTTGAGGACCCCCCCTCACTGCGGGGATGGCCAGGGGCTCAACCTCTGCCCTGGGCCGAGGGGACCGAGGCTGCTTCAGGGGAGCTGCTGTCCCCAGAGGTTGGAGCAGCAGAGCCCTGTCCCTGTGTCCAGCCACTGCAGTGCCAGCTAAGGGTCCCCCAGGAGGAGAGGGCCCCACACTCTTCCCTGAGCCTCTGGGCAGCTGTAAACAGCCAGGAATCCAGCCTGGGGTCTGGCCCTGACTTCCGAGAGCTCGTCCCGGAGTTTGACTTGCTGGGAGACCCTCAGGACCCCGTCAGATGGGATGAAGGGCCTGGCTTCCTGTGGGAGGAGGCATTTCCCTGGCCATTGAAGGGGTGAGCCACAGAAGGTGCTCTTGAGGCAGAAAGGAGTGGTTCAGGGTGAGCTGGAGCAGCGGGGAGAACAGAGGCTTGTGTTGTGGGGGGCTGACTTGAATCTTGTGAGCACAGGGGAGCCATGGAAGGTTCCTGAGCAGGGGAGGGCCCGGAGCCCGAGGCTGATAAGGCAGCGCTCGCTCTTTCTCCCTTCCTTCCTCTCTTCCCAGGACCCACCCAGCAGCCCATCTGGGTGCTTGGGAAAGCCCAGAGTGGTGGCATCGGGCGGCAGGGACGCGGATTTCCTGTCCAGGAGCCACCACAGGCTCTGACACACAGCCCCTCAGGAAATCCTGGCCCCAGGGTGACACCCAGCTCAGGAGGCCAGAGCCCTGAGAGATGGACAAGTGGTCCTGCAAGCACCCACCCACACATACACATAATATGGTCCTTGCCCCCCGGCCTTCACTGCAGCCCCCACACAGAGCACCCCTGCCCTGGGTCCCCCGCTCATGGTGCCCCCCATACCCCACACCCCCCCACACAGGGCACCCCCATCCGCTGTCCCCGTCTCCACCTCTGGGCCGTGTCTTGTGCAACTCCAGCCTCGACTTCCCCATGGCTGCCTCAGCTCTTTGGGGACCGCCCGGTTTCTGGGGGAAATTCACAAGGGAACTGAATCCACCCCTTACAGAGGACTGCAGGCCCAGACTGCCCCAGCACAGCCATCTCAGGGTGGGGGGAGACCCCATGAGCCTCAGGCCAAATCCTCAATAAGAAACAGGGCTCATCCCTGGCCGGTTGGCTCAGGGAATAGAGCATCGGCCCAGCGTGCGGACATCCCGGGTTCAATTCCACCGGAGAAACACCCATCTTCCTCTCTCCCCCTTCTCTCCTTCTCCCTTGATTGGCCTGAGCGTCAGTCGGCCTCAGGCACTGAGGATAGCTCTGTTGACTTGAGCATTGCCCCAGACGGGGGTTGCTGGGTAGATCCCAGTCGGGGTGCATGCAGGAATCTATCTCTCTATCTCCCCTGCCTCTCATCAAAAAAGGAGAAGAAGCAGGGCTCCCTCCCATCTGACTGATGGGGAGACTGAGATGTGGAGGGAGGCCCAGGAAGGAACCAGGAGAAGTTTAGAGCCAGGCTGCTGGGCAACTGGTGGCCTTTGGAGGAACTGGAGGCCCCTGATGCTGGGCTCAGCACAGCCGCACCCTGGACTTGGCGATGCCGGGAGGGGGGCAGCCTCCGGCACCAGCCGGCACTGAGCCCTCCATCCACCAGCCCAGCCGGGCTCAGCCCCCACCGTGCCCTCCAGTGTGGGTTAAAGCCTGGCCGAGAGACTCAAGTCCCAGATTGGAGATTGGGATCAAGCTTGGTTTTCTTTGGCCTCAGTTTCCCTAACTCACAATAGCCCAACCCTGACTCCCTGACCGGGTCCTGGGTCCAGGTGCTTGCTTTAAATGGGGACGATAAAAGTCATGGCTGCGCCTGACCAGGCGGTGGCGCAGTGGATAGAGCGTCGGGCTGGGATGCGGAAGACTCAGGTTCGAGACCCCGAGCTTGCCAGCTTGAGCGCGGGCCCATCTGGCTTGAGCAAAAGCTCACCAGCTTGGACCCAAGGCCGCTGGCTCCAGCAAGGGGTTGCTCGGTCTGCTGAAGGCCCGCGGTCAAGGCACATGTGAGAAAGCAATCAATGAACAACTATGGTGTCGCAATGGCAACGAAAAACTGATGATTGATGCTTCTCACCTCTCTCCGTTCCTGTCTGTCTGTCCCTGTCTATCCCTTTCTCTGACTCTCTGTTCCTGTAAAAAAAAATAAAAATAAAAATAAATTAAAAGTTACGCTGCAAGCACCACCCAGGGGCAACCCCTCCCTCCTCTGCCTCTTGCCAGGTAGCTGCCCCTCAGGTGGCTGGTTGAGTCCCCCCAAGACTCAGTACCCCTGCTGTAAAATGGGGATAAGATACAGCCTTTCAGGGTTTTTTTGTGAGGGTCCGCACTCTATAGATAGATGATAGATGATAGATAGATAGATAGATAGATAGATAGATAGAGGCATCTGGCTGTCCCCAAACTCCCACTCCCCAGCTGCTGCTCTCCTGGGTCTGGGACCCTCAGCCAGAGGGGCTTGTTGGGTGTTGGGTCACCAATCGGGAAGGGGGGTCACAGATGGGTGATTGCAGGCCCTTTGTGGGTGCCTGGCATTTAGCAGGGTGGAAGCAAACAGCATTCTCACCCCAGTGTGGGAGGCTGCTAAGGAACCCCTGCTCAGTGTGCTGGCTGGCATCGGCTGATCCCTGAGCCAGAGGACACTGGTGAGGAGGAAGCAGGAAACAGGGGGCAGGGCAGGGCCAGACCTCTGCCCACGGTCCTGCAGGCTGTAGGAAGGGGCCGAGCCTGTGGCCGCAGGCTTTCCCTCCAGAACAGATTCAGGGGTGGGGAACAGGGTTGGGGTGGGGTCAGCTGGGAATGCCTGAGGCTGGTGCCCGCATGCAGGCACGCCAGCTGTGTGCTCTAGGAGATCACTGACCCCAGCTCAGAGGAGAAGAAGCCCACTTGGAAGCCCGTGGGACCCCAAGGTGCCCCACCCCCACCTCCTCCTGTGGGAATACGGCTTTCTGCGTGAGCCCAAGCCTGAGAGGTTCCCACGGTCTCAGGCTCCTGGTGGCAGGTGTTCACGTCCAACTGCAACGGCCCTCCCTGCCCGCCTCCCCCAGCGTGCCCAGGGCCCTGGGGACACTGCCCCTCCCAATCCTGCCCACGCTCCAAAAATCACTGCCTGCAGACATACGAGACACTGTAGGCTGAGGACCGGTTCTCCACAGTGTTGCCACCACCTGTCAGCATCCAGAGTAAGTGGACAGAGGACAAGACGGCCCTCCAGCATGCCAGGCCCAAGTCACCCAGCCACTGCATCCATTCGCCTGGATCCAGGGGGCCCTAGGAAGGCCACTGGGGGTGTTCCTGTGCACCCTCCAAGGCCACCCCCTCTGGGAAGCCTCCCAGGGCCTCACCTCCCAAAGTGACTTCTAGGCCCTGACTCTGCTCATCCTTAGCCTTGGGGTCTCCCCTCTTGGGTCTGTCCCCACTGGCCCTCGGGGAGAGGCTCATTCCCCATACCCCCCCCCCCAACCCAGTGCCTGGCCCAGGGTCGATCCAAGGTGGGTGCTGTACCCTGAAGCCCCAGCAGGACAGTGAGTCCGGGAGACCTGGCAGGTGGCCTCTCCCTGCCGCCTGCCCTGGTCGTCCTGGTGGTGGTGGTGGGGGGGCGTCCCCAGGTTCTCAGGAGCAGGATAGTGAGGACCCCACACGACCCGAGGCCAGGCTGCCGCTGAGGGCACCCCAGGGGCTCGAGGCCCAGGCTGGGAGAGGAGAGGAGGGGACCTGCCCGGGCAGAGCGCTGGCAGCGCCCAGATGATGCCAGGATGGGACGGCGGTGAAAAGTGCACAGGCGGTGTTGCGCCCGGGCAGGCAACTCCACCGGGCACAGGGCACCTTCCTCCCGGGGAGCGCCCTGTGCCCACACGCAGAGTCCCCGACCGCCCGGGGCTCTGGCCCCCACCCCACCCCGCCCAGCCAGAGGCCAGGGCTCCTTGTTCTGAGGTTCTGACCTGGGGTCTGGGGACGGCCCTGCTCGGAGAGTTGTTTGCTGGGCTGTCTCCCAGAGAGGGGACTGAGGCCCAGCAGAGGCTGTATTATTAGGCGTCCCCCTCCCCCCAGTGCTGGCCGGGACGTGGGGGCGTGCAGGGCAAGGCCAGGTTCCAAGTTGCCGGCAGACTCGGCGTTGCTTACCTGGCTCCAAGAGGACAGTGCGGGCCCTGGACACTCACAGTGAGGCCACAGGGCCCAGTGGCCGAGACAAAGGGCCATCACCGTCCCCCACTGCCAGGGTTGAGGTGGCTGAACAAGCCCCTTGGAAATGACCCCTAGCACTGCATGTCAAAGCACAGAGAGGGGACAGTGGTCCTTACCATGGTTTCTCCACCATCATCCTGAGCCCACCAGAAGGCTGGCAATGAGGGTATGGGCACTGGGCCCTAGAGCCTCTGCCCGACAGCTGGGCCTCACTGCTTGGGTGCTGGGATCAGCCTGGGCTCCTGCCTTCATGGGGTACCTCTTCCATGTCCGACCATGGGCGCCAGGCCCCCACTGTCACAGCCTGAGAATGCTGGGAGGGGTCAGAAGCCAGGCCAGGGATTCTGGGAAGCCAGCAGTCCTATGGAACAGGTACCATTCTGGGGACCACTCAGATGCCAAGCCACCTTCCCCTCTGGGGTCTTCTTGAGCCCCAGCTGGGATGGGACAGGCCTCTGCAGCAAACCTGAACAGGAAGGGGGGGGGTCGGTGGGAAAGAAGATGGGAAGATGGGGGGTTGTGGCAGGGGGGAGAGTGGGGCGGCTCTTTCCCCTGGGCAGCTCACAGGCTGAGGCCTCATGGCAGCACCTGGAACATGAGGAGGGGGAGGAGGAGGAGGAGGAGGAAAGGAAGGCCACAGTGGTCTGTCCTTCTCCACGCCGGTGCAGCTGCTGTGTCCACGCTGGAGGCCGGTGCGGGGAACCCCCTCTCACCAGGTGCTCCCTCCCTGTGCACCTCCCTCTGGGCCAGCTCCACTCTGGGCCTCAGTTTCCCCTCTAGAATGGGGCAGCTTCAGGATTCCAGTTCCCAGACCCCCCCCCCTCCGCCCCCAGTGCAAATGGCCTGACATTTTGCTCTGGAAGTTTCTGAGCCTAGAGGTGAGAGGCCCATGGGGCAGGGGAGGGGAGGAGCTGACAAATAAGAAAGTCCAGGTGGGTACCCCCCCCCCACTGCCAGGATGGCTTCACACTTCCCCACCAGCCGCACCCCCAACAGTCCTGGAGCATTTATGACCCCCAATCTCCTGCCTGGGCCCCCTCCTCTTCTCCCCTGAGGGCCAGGGAGCCACACCCTCCCCTGCTCAGGGCCAGCCTGGACGGTGAGAACCCCCTCTCCCCAGCAGAGAGTGGTCAGGAGCCCCCCCGCCCCCCATGCACAGGCCTGGCTCTTGCTCTCATGGGGGCTGCAGAGACAAGCCCAGGGCCGCCCCCTCCCCCGCAGGGGTCCCCTGCCCGTGCTGGCTAGGAGCAACCCGGAAGGAAGCCCGTTTGGGCTGAAGGTGGTCCAGGCCTGTCTAGACTGATCCTCACTCCTGGGACACACGGTTCCCTGCGACCCTGTCCCACAAGGAAGAGCCCAGCCCCCAGCACCCTCTTTCCACCCCCTCCTATTCCACGCCAGCCCTGAGCTGGGAGCTGGCAAGGGAGGCTGACAGGGGGAGGCCCCCAACCCTCAGTCTTGGACACAGTGAACACCGAAACTGTAGTTTCAGGACAAGGCTGGGCGCGGGCCAGGTGGGCGGGTGAGTTTGCAGACAGGTTTCATGATGCCCCCCCCTCCAAGGGGTTCATCGCCTGATGCCACCTGGGTGGCCCGAGGCCCCCCCCCCCCACTTCTCTATCATCCCTTTCCCCAGGCAGGAAGGGCCCCACCTCCACTCAGGGATTTTGGGAGAGCCATCTTTGGAGAGGTAGGGCCAGTTTCCCCCTTGTACCTCAGTCTCCTCATCTGTAACTTGAGGCAACAGCAGCTCCTTCTGCATGGCTGTTGGTCTCCCCTCCTCTGCACCTCCAGCTTTCTGGGAACACCGTGCTGCCGCCTCCAGGATGCCCACCTGGACTACTCGGGGAGGACAGGGTCCACCACACCCCAGCCCCATGGAAAGGAGCCAGCCCGCTTAATCTTTTGCTGAAAAGATAATTTCTTTCTGTGCGATTGTCGGGCGCTGGGTTGCAGTGTGTGTGGGGGGGAACAAAGAGGCTTTTGTGCAGGCCCCTCCTTGCGACCCAGCAAGGCCCCGGCATTTTCCCTGCAAATGTAAAACCCTGTAACGGGAAGTTTTTCTCATAACCCTCTCCTTTCTCAAGCACAGAATCACTTATTGTTGCAAAGGGCCTGCCGAGAGGACCTCGCTTCCCCTCCTCACCCTGCCGGTGCCCTGTGTGCCAGCAGAGGTGGGGGGGGGTACGGAGGGGAGGGGAGGGGAGGGGAGGGGAGGGGAGGGGAGAGCAGAAGGGGGTGGGAAGCCAGGGGAGGGGTAGGAGCACTGCCTGCTGGCCCCTCCTCCTCGGTCCTACATCCTGGGGTTTAAAGAAACACATTCACGGCCTTGCCTCAGGGTTTTTTTTTAAGGCACCCAGTTCAGTCTTTGGTCTTTGGAGTTGGGAATGTCCCTCTGAGGGTCCATCCTGCCTGGCAAAGGGCCAGAGGATGCCAGGGCGCAGGCCCTTGACTCCCATCTCCACCCGTACCCCGAAAAAAATGTCTACCTCCTCGGACCCTTTTGCCTAGTAGCAAAGTCCCTCCAGCTCACCATTGCACGCACTTGGGAAGGAAAAAGGAAATAAAATAAATAAAGAAGATAAAAGATTCCTCTGGTCGACCTGGGAACACTGAAGTCGCCAGTTCAAAACCCTGCACTGGTCTGGTCAAGGCACATATGGGAGTTGATGCTTCCAGCTCCTCCCCCCTTTCTCTCTCTCTCTCTCTCTCTCTCTCTCTCACTCTGTGTCTCCTCTCTAAAATGAATAAAATTTTAAAAAAATTAAAAAAAAAAAAAAAGATTCCTCTGGGCAAAGGAAGGGTTGTTAGTATCTGGGGTTCATCCTTCCGGTGTTTTCTCTACAGGCTCATACGTGCACCTTGCTCAACCAGGAGCCCCCCACAAGCAAGTGTCAAACCTCTGCTGGAAGTGAGCAGAATGGGCGGGGGGGGGGGGGGGGGCGTGGCCTGCCTCACCCTCTAGAGAGGAGGAGAGAGTCATCCGGTAAGCACGGGATCGTCATTTAATTACGCTCTTTCTTTCTTTCTTTCTTTTTTTTTTTTTTTTTTTTTAAATACACAGACATTTTTTTTATTTTATTTATTTTAGAGAGGAGACATAGAGTGAGAGAGAGAGAGAGAAAGAGAGAAAGGGGGGAGGAGCTGGAAGCATCAACTCCCATATGTGCCTTGACCAGACCAGTGCAGGGTTTTGAACTGACAACCTCAGTGTTCCCAGGTCGACGCTTTATCCACGGCGCCACCACAGGTCAGGCTCTTTCTTTTTTTTTAATTACGCGTTTTCATCAGACGGTATATCCTGGGAGTTTGGCCGGACCATTAAACATGCTTTTGCAACGCACATTTTAATAGTCACGCTGGATCTCCTCGAAGGCGCTGTTCCGTGGTTTATCGAACACACTCTCGGGGCGGCTCAATGGCAGGGCTCCCTGTCTGTCCGTGTGTCAGACACTGGGTGAGCCTGGTTTCAGAAACCCCAGTGTTAATTGGGTGCTATTATTAACCCCATCATGCCTACAACGAAGAGGAAACTGAGGGTCAGAGAAGCGCCCTGCTGTGCCCACCTGGGAGAGCACCTGGTCCCGGGGGGTGTGGCTTTGCAGCTGATGTTTCCTCTAGGTACCCTGTGGAGGGACCTTTCTGTCCCTCAACAGAATTGGCTTTGCCCACCTGGGATGCATCTCCTGCCGGGCTCTTGGGGATCTGATTAGGAGTCGCATAAGTGAGATCCCAGGACCAGGTCGGTGCTTTCTCCACCAGCATGACCTCGTCATCTCAGGACCTTTCCACACCTGTGAGAGGGCTCTCCATGGCCATCAGGCCCATGGAACAGAGGAGAAAACCCCCATTCATGCCAGGTCACCTCACCCAGCGGTCCTTGCTCCCCTGCGGGCAGCACCCAGCCAAACCACCTCCCATGGCCAGAGATCCTGCCCTCGGACTCCGGATCACCCCTAAACTTCCTCGTTTTAGTTGTGCTAAAATACACAGGACACGGACCATCTCTCTTCCAGGTCGGGGCGCACGGCTCGGTGGCGTTACGTACATTCACCATCCTCTCCGGGACTTTCTCATCTTCCCAAACTGGCTCTGTGTCCCCACTGGATACTAACTTTTGTCCCGTCTCCCCGTCCCGGCTCCCCGCTGTCCACATTCTGTTTCTGTACATTTGGCTCCTCTAGGGACCTCATGAAGGAAGTGTCGTCCCGTGACATTGAACCCCAGATACAATGTCCTCAAGGTTTGTCCACGTTGTAGCAGGTGTCGGGGTGTCCTTGCTCTTCAAGGCTGAGCAATGTTCCCCACGCGTGCGCGGACCACCTCCCGCATATCCGTTCCTGTCCGTGGGCCCCACGTTTTAGTGGTTGGGCTAATGCTGCTGTGAGTGTGGGAGCTTGAGCCCCCCTGCTCAAGTCCTCTCTCCCCACCCCCTCGAGTGTGCACCCAGATGTGGCCTGCGTGGCCACGTGGTCATTCTGTGTTTAATCTTTTGAGGAACTGCCTGCTGCTTTCCACAGTGGCTGCACCATGTCACACGCCCACCCCCCACCCCACTCCACCCCGGCATTGACCAAAGTTTCATTGTCTCCACATCCTCCTCATCAACACCTGTTCTTTTCTGGGGTTTTAAAAAAATATTTTTAACTTTAATTTTTATTTTATTATTATTATTATTATTATTTATTTAGTGAGAGGAGGAGAAGCAGAGAGACAGACTCTCGCATGTGCCCTGACCGGGGTCCAAACCGGCAAGCCCACTGGGGGGCGATGCTCTGCTCATCTGGGCTGTTGCTCTGTTGCTCAGCAACTGAATCCTTCTTAGCACCTGAGATGGAGGCCATCAGGGCCCGGGGCCAACTCTCTCCTATGGAGCCATGGCTGTGGGAGAAGGAGAGAGAGAGAAGTGATAGGGGAGGGGTAGAGAAGCAGATGGGTGCTTCTCCTGTGTGTCCTGACAGGGAATCAAACCTGGAACTTCCACATGCCGGGTCAACGCTCCACCACTGAGCCAACTGGCCAGAGCCAGGTTTGTTGTTGTTGTTGTTTTAATAATACCATAATAATGGGTGTGAGATGGGATCTCACTGTGGTTTTGCTTTGCATTTCCCTAATGACCTGTGATGCTGAGCATCTTTTTAGCTGCTTACTGGCCATGAATTCTGCTACCCTTTGGAGAAATGTCCATGCGATTCCTTTGTCCATTTTTGATCGGGCTCTTTGGCTTCTGGTTCTTGAATTTTGGTACTTCTTTACATTCAGGGTGTGGCGAAGTCGGTGTACGTTGCGGTCTGTGGAACACGGAGTTATTTTACATCGTTTTTTTTTGCTCATGATGGTGCCGTTTTCCACACAGACAACGGCAAACCTCCCTTTGCCCCACCCTGTATTCTCCGGTCACCTCTGTGTCACCTCTGTGACTTGCAAACACCTCCTCCCGTTCCACGGGCTGCCTTCTTGCCCTTGGTATAGTGTCCTCGCCTGCCCAGAACCCTTTCACTTTCGTATCATCTGCTTCTTGGGGGGTACCAAGGACCCTCCACCGCAGAGCTTTTACAGAAGCTCGGCCACCACACTCCCCCCGCTTCCCCCATCAGACCTCCTGAGGCCTTTCCTGACCGCCCCAGGGCAGACACACATGAGGCTGCTGCTCCTGAAACCTTGGTCTCAGTGGTCTCTCGTCCTGAGGACCCAGTGCCTGAACTCAGGTGGTCCCCTGCGAACAGGTGAGCACAGACAAGAGCCCATCTCGCCCCCACCACATCCTGCAGGTCCCGAGGAAGACAAGATGGCTAAGAGCTGGACAAGAGGGGCTGCCCAGGATCCCAGGGCCCCCTTCTTGCTCGGCACCTCCTCCGGGGGTTCAAAGGAGTCTTGAGGGGGCAGACCAGACCAGTGGGAGGAAATCCTTGTATTTTTTTTGAGGACAAATGGAAACAAACTACTTCTTGTTTATTTCCTGGCAAATTGTGCTCAGGGTGGGAGAGGGGCTGGGGGCCGGGGCTCCATTAACTCTTTCTTCTCTGGATTTAATTGTCCCCTCTTCCTGCCCGGGCTCCTCGGTGGCTCCTGGCGCCTGGGGAACGGCTTTCCTGAAGCCAACTCGGAGTGGGTGGGAGCTGAAACACACAAATCAAAGCCCTAGTAATAAATAAGCCCCGGCCTGGGAGTCTGGGAACCTGGACACCCCACACCGCCCGCCCACCCCCCCTCCCCGCAGCCAGGAGCCAGGGGCTCAGCTGAACCCCAGGTGGGGAACCCCTTGGGCCCTGCGCCCTCCACCCCGCAGCTGTGAGAAGCCACGCTAAACCTGATGGCGGCTTTGGGGATCCTAGGCTGCTGGTGGTGAAGGGGGAAAGGCATGCTGGAGTTTTTCCCATGACCTCACCGGAAGGGCTGAGCCAGGGAGGTGTCAGCCCCCCTCCTCGCCCCCCCCCTGCCAGCCTCAGGGCCAGAGACGCTGTCAGGCCAGCCCCCCAGCCAGCGCCTTCTTCAGCGCCTGGTCACACTGGGCCTGGGGAAGGAGACACACCAGGGACCCCACCCTCACTGCCTTCACACCCACCTGCCAGGCAGCAGCCAGCCTGCCTGCCTGCCCGCCTGCCCATCTCGCAGGAGCCCAGCTGGGGATGAACCCTCGCACCCGCGTCCTCTCTCAAGACGCCAGACCCGTGTGGTCTCCCCTGCGACCACCTGGCCGTAGAGATAGAGACGCAGGCCGATGGGTACCCAGACGGGCGAGGAGGTGACCCAGACGTGGGAACTTGGCAAACCCGCTATGTGGAGGTTGATTCTGAACTGGCCGGGTCAGCACCCCTCTCTGCGGTGGGGGCACCCACAGGGATCTCCCCCACTTGACAGAAGTGGAAACTGAGGCTGGGGAGATGGAATGAGAGCTGTAAGTCCCGCAGAACGTGGGGGCAGCCCCTGAGAACGGGCGGGATGTGAGGCAGGGGCTGGGAGCCCTGAAGTGACCTGGCGCCTGCAACAGGGGTTCCCTAGAAGTTGGGGGCGGGGGAAGCAGCCTGGGCTCCTCTCCTGCAGACCTTGGAGAACTGAGTGATCTGTGGTCCATCTTCCTCTGGCCCCTGCATCCATGCAGGGCTACGGCTTGGTCACCCCTCCTCCACTGTCTGCTGGACTCCGCCCTCCGGATGCTCTGGTTCTCACAGCCCCAGCGGCGACTCCCACACCATTCCCGCAGACAGGCTCCTTCTGGCTCCGGGCCTCCCACCCCCCAGCTCGCTGGAAACGCCAGCCAGATGTTGGGGCTGCAGCCTGTGGGGGGTGGGAGGAAGTGGCTGTCAGGGGAGGCCTGACGTGTAGGCAGGGCCTGGCCAGGCTCAGGCCTGCCCTGGGCTGGGGACATGGGCTGGCTGAGGCTGTCAGAGAGAAGGAGACATCAGCCCAGTCCCGCCATTGCTCAGACAGGGAGACAGAGAGCAGCCCCGAGGGGAGCTGGCCCTGCCTGGGCCCGGGGTGGGGGTGGGGGTCGAAAGCCTCTTCTGGGGCCTTGCCGTGCCTCAGCCTCCCTGAGCCTGGCTCATCACAGGCGGGCACCCTGGTGGGCACTGGGAGTTGTGAGGGCTGTGGAGGTGCCGCGCCCACAGTCCTCGCTTGAGCCATCTGTTGTTGTGAAGGGCTCCTGGACACCCACATCTGTGTGGTGCCACTTCTGCCCACTCTAGTGCCAGCCACGTCCCCCTGGAGACCCACCCGGGCTGCCGAGCCAGTGATGGCCCCACTCTCGTCCCCCACACATGTGTGCACAAACGTGTGAGCACACATGTATGCAAATGCACACCCAAGTATACACATGCATATATGTATACATGCTCGTGTGCACACTCACCCATAAACACACGCATGTGAGCACACACAGCACTGCTGGAGGACACACATACTCTCGTGTCGGAACACGTGCTCATGCTTACACATATGTACAAATCTGTGTGCAAACATGCAGTAATGCTCATGGGGTCTTGTTCCTGTACACGCAATCACACATTTGCACACGGATAAAGGCACACACGCATGCAGACACGCACACTCGCATGTGCATACATACACCTGAAGGTTTCTTCGTTGGAACACCACGCTCACAGGACACCCAGCTCCCCTCTCTGCACACCCACCCACCCTCCCCCAGATCTGCACCAGGCCTGTTCCCGGGGGAGGATGTGGAAGGGATCAGCCACCGGCCCTGGTCAAGGCCAGGGTGGGGGGGCCGGGCATGTGAGGCTGTGTGATGCCCCATGGGGAGGTGGAAGGACACTTGCTCTCTGAGAAGATCAGCACCTGCGGGGAGCTCGCATCTGCTCAACTCCGGTCAGTGCCGGCAGGAGCCAAGACTGCTACTGGCTGGATCCTGCACAGAGGGGGCAGGGCCACCGCCCTGGGGACGTCAGGGATGCGCCGTTCCTCCCCCCATCTGAAAGCACCCTTCTCCCCAGCCATGGCCCCCTCTGACCTGGGCAGGGGCCTTGAGAACAGGACCAATCGGAGCCCACGACACTCAAGCCCACCCCAGGCTCTTGACTTGGCCCATGTGTCACCGGATAAACATTTATGGGATACTTCCTGCCTGGCCCCAGCCCGTCTCCACCATTAGTGTGAGAATGGGGGAAGTAGGTGAGTGCGTGTGAGCCCGTGTGTGTGATGTGACCGGGAGTGAGCGCACTGGCTGGCCCGTGAGTCTCCATCTCCTGGTGTGCAGAATGGGGTGGGTGTGCGGCTTGGGCCCAGTGGCCCCCACTCAGCGGGGCTCCCCCATCTCCCCCTCGCCTTCCGGGCACCTGGCCTCCAGCGCCACCAGGATCGGCCCTTCTCAAAGTCGCCTGGGTTGCCTCCAGATCTTTGCCCGCATCTCACCTCCTGGAACGTCACGCTGTGGGTGTACGGGACCCCTTTCACCCTCCCAGCCGCAGCCCCCGCTGCCCCGCAGCGCTCTCCTACCCAGTGTGTGTCTTGTGGGTGAGTTCCCAGAGTCCCCACAGGCCTGACGCATAAGTGTGCTCAGCAGACGCCCGTGGGGTGAATGGATGGATGGATGGATGGATGGATGGATACAGGAAAATCAGTGCTGGACTGGGAAGAGCCCGGGGAAGCCCAGAAGGCCATCTAGAGCCTAGAAAAGAGACTGCCTTGCCTCTCCCCGGAGCCCTCAGGTTACGACAGTCTCGACTTACGACTTACGGCGTTTCGAGTTTACGCCACTCACTCTCCTAAAAACTTTAAAAAATGGAGACGTGAGCGTTTCGGTTTAGGCCGTTAGCGCCGTACTGACGGACTACATGGGCGAACTGCTTTGGTTACCCGCGGCGGAAGAATGCGCAGTGGTCCGGCCTGTGCGGGGGAGGGCGTGGGCGTCCCCCAGTCAGCTTACCTCTGCCGTTTGGGACTGGTAAGAAAGCAAACGTTCTGTTTGTGTGAGGCTAGGTAGGGTGTGTTTCGACTCACACCAAAATCTGGGTTGTGTTGCTGCTGTAGGAACGGAACTATGTCGTAACCTGAGGACGTCCTACACCTTTTTCTGCACCCTCTAAGGGGCGGTCCATCCCTGTCCGTGGTCAGCCTGTCTCCACCCTCTGGTGCCATCTCCCCCTCCTGTGGATGCAAAGATCGAGGCTCAAAGAATTTGAGGTATCTGCCTGAAGTCACCCAGGGCCAAACCTTTAAATCAGTGGTTCTTCACCTGGGTTCTATGGAACCCTAGGGGTTCGACGAGTCGGTCTCAGGGGTTCGGAGAAGCCTCTGCCGCGGAGGCCAGAATAAAGGAATACCGTCATTTGCTGTGAGTTCATGCACTTGGTTGGTTTTGTTCTTTGAGCAAGGTGATGTTCATGCACGGCTCATTGTGTGCACCAGTAAAAAAACATATACCTATGTCTTGAATTTGGAAAAAAAGTCATATTTTATTTATCACTAAAGAAGGGTTCGGTGAATGCGCATGTGAAACTGGTGGGTTCGGTACCTCAAAAAAGGTTAAGAACCCCTGCTTTAAATGCTGCTCAGGTTGGGCAACCTCGTTTAATGGTGGTCCTGGAGGGACCCTGGAGGGGCGGGTGGAGACAGAGACTGGGTGGCAGGGAGGTGAGTCGGGAACCTGGAGCCCGAGCCCAGCCTGCCATTCTGGCTGTGTGCCTTTAAGTAAGTTGCAGCCCTCTCTGCATTTTATCTTGATTTTCTCTTCCTGAAACTGGGTTTCGCAGGGGAGGGGGGGGGCTGCTGCGGATCCCAGCGGCACCTGCTGCCCTGGCCTGTGACCCCATGACCAGAGCGTGCCCGTGGGGCCGGGCACGAAGGTCGCCTGCCTTGCCGTGGGAAGCGCGGGAACCAGCGGGTGAGGTGGAAGGAAGGCCCCGGCTCCAGCCAGCCTGGGGGAAGGGTGAACACAGGGACGCCCCTGGGAGCAGCTCATTGTGACCAGGGCGGCAGGGGAAAGAGGGAGGAAGTTGGGTGGGGGTGGGGGTGGGGGGTTGCTGTCGCAGCAGACCCCCTATCAAAAAGGAGGTGGGAGGAGGTGAGGCCAAAGCCAGGCTCCCTGGAGACCAGCACCTCCTCGTCTGGAACCAGTGAGTGGAGGAGAGGCCATCAGGACTGTGTGGCCTTTCCTGAGCCCTGCTGTATGCCCAGCCCGGAAGCGGGCAGTGCAGTCAGATGGAGAAGAGGGAAGGAACTCCGCGGGCCTGGGAATGTGGGAGCTGGGCCTGTGGGGGCCAGGACATCTGAGGACACTCTGTGAGCGTCCTGTGGCTACCATAATAGAGTACCACCAAGTTGGTGGCTTAAAACAACAGACACGTGCTCCCTCACAGCTCCCAGGGCAGAGTCTACAACCGCCGTGTGGTGTGGGCGGGGCCACTCCTTCTGAAGGCACCGGGGAAAGACCATCCCATGCCTCTCTCTCTAGGCTTCTGGTGGTGGCTGGCAGTCCTCGATGTCCCTGGGCTCGTGGCTGCATCGTTCTCGTGCTTTGGGGGCCACAGCTCAACCCACCACAAACTCCACGGACCCCTAGTCCCGCACAAGACATCTGTGCAAGCATGGCCTCTTCCCAGGCCCTGTGGTCAGTTCCCAGGACCCTTGACTCAGAGTTAGCATGGGGGAAAATGCTTCTGGCTGCAGGGGCAGCGAGGGCAGAGGCCAGGAGGCAGGACTGGGGTGCTGAAGGCCCAGGCCCAGGAGCAGGTGGGCTCACCTGCCCTGCGGGCGACTGTCAGCTGTGCCAGGCTTCTTGGAAGCATAGCTGCCTCTCTATCCAGCCCTCCCTGTCACAGTCGTGGGAGGCCCTGGGTTCCGCAGCCAGGGGCTGGGCAGTGGACATCAGTGGCTGTAGGCAGGGCTAGGCCAGAGCACAGAAAGGAGACACCTCCTGTGGGCCCGAGGGCCTGGGAAGCCTGCGGCAGGTGTGTCCCCAGCCCCCATGGCCCAGCCAGGTCCGGGCTAAGGTTTCTGAGCTGGTGCCGGGGCTGGGCCGGGGCCTCCCCAGTGTGGGCCAGCCTGTGGCCCAGCTCCCAGGGTGCTGCAGAAATGTCCTTTTGTTGGCTGAACAAAGCAGCTTTGAGCCGGGTCCTTATCTAGGGCCTGGGTGAGATGGGACACCACAGATCCGGGCGGGAGCCAGCCGGCCAGCCTGGACTGGCACCTCCACCCCCTTGCCAGGAGCGGCAGGGAAAGGCTGCCGGAAGGGGCTGGGGGTGGGGAGTGAGCCGGTATTGCCTCCCACTGTCAGGGGCCTAGCTGGGACCACGAGGGACACAGCCTGCCCATCAGATAAGGTCAGAGAGACACAGGCGGGCCAGGCAGACATGGCAGGCACAGTGGACACAGACATACAAGGTGGGCACAGACATACACAGGTGGGCACAGGGATACACAGGTGGCCACAGACATACAAGGTGGGCACAGACATACACAGGCGGGCACAGGCATACACAGGCGGGCACAGGCATACACAGGCGGGCACAGGCATACAAGGTGGGCACAGACATACACAGGCGGGCACAGGGATACACAGGCGGGCACAGGGATACACAGGCGGGCACAGGGATACACAGGCGGGCACAGGCATACACAGGCGGGCACAGGGATACACAGGCGGGCACAGGCATACACAGGTGGGCACAGGGATATACAGGTGGCCACAGACATACAAGGTGGGCACAGGGATACACAGGCAGACACAGACATACAAGGTGGGCACAGGGATACACAGGCGGGCACAGGCATACACAGGCGGGCACAGGCATACACAGGCGGGCACAGGCATACACAGGCGGGCACAGGCATACACAGGCGGGCACAGGCATACACAGGCGGCCACAGGCATACACAGGCGGCCACAGGCATACACAGGCGGGCACAGGCATACACAGGCGGGCACAGGGATACACAGGCGGGCACAGGCATACACAGGCGGGCACAGGCATACACAGGCGGGCACAGGCATACACAGGCGGGCACAGGGATACACAGGCGGCCACAGGCATACACAGGCGGCCACAGGGATACACAGGCGGGCACAGGCATACACAGGCGGGCACAGGGATACACAGGCGGGCACAGGCATACACAGGCGGGCACAGGCATACACAGGCGGGCACAGGGATACACAGGCGGGCACAGGCGGGCACAGGCATACACAGGCGGGCACAGGCATACACAGGCGGGCACAGGCATACACAGGCGGGCACAGGGATACACAGGCGGGCACAGGCATACACAGGCGGGCACAGGCATACACAGGCGGGCACAGGGATACACAGGTGGGCACAGGCATACACAGGCGGGCACAGGGATACACAGGCGGGCACAGGCATACACAGGCGGGCACAGGGATACACAGGCGGGCACAGGCATACACAGGCGGGCACAGGCATACACAGGCGGGCACAGGTGGGCACAGGCATACACAGGTGGGCACAGGGATACACAGGTGGGCACAGGCATACACAGGTGGGCACAGGGATACACAGGTGGGCACAGGCATACACAGGTGGGCACAGGGATACACAGGCGGGCACAGGCATACACAGGTGGGCACAGGGATACACAGGTGGGCACAGGTGGCCACAGGCATACACAGGTGGGCACAGGGATACACAGGCGGGCACAGGGATACACAGGCGGGCACAGGCGGGCACAGGGATACACAGGTGGGCACAGGCATACACAGGTGGGCACAGGGATACACAGGTGGGCACAGGCATACACAGGTGGGCACAGGGATACACAGGTGGGCACAGGGATACACAGGCGGGCACAGGCGGGCACAGGGATACACAGGCGGGCACAGGCATACACAGGCGGGCACAGGGATACACAGGCGGGCACAGGCATACACAGGCGGGCACAGGGATACACAGGCGGGCACAGGGATACACAGGCGGGCACAGGCATACACAGGCGGGCACAGACATACAAGGTGGGCACAGGTATACACAGGTGGGCACAGGTGGGCACAGGTGGGCACAGGTGGGCACAGGTGGGCACAGGGATACACAGGTGGGCACAGGGATACACAGGCGGGCACAGGCATACACAGGCGGGCACAGGCATACACAGGCGGCCACAGACATACAAGGTGGGCACAGGGATACACAGGCGGACACAGACATACAAGGTGGGCACAGGGATACACAGGCGGGCACAGGCATACACAAGCGGGCACAGGTGGGCACAGAGGAGACAGCTGGAAAGAGAAGGAGGTAGGGAGCGCTCCCTCATGACAGGTGTTGGTAAGTCAGGGACAGCTCATCCTTGTCTCATGCCTGGGCCCCTCTGCAGACAAAGCCCCTGACCTTGGGCACCTCGCGGGCAGGGCCAGGAGGGATGGCCTTCAGCGGTGTCCTCCATCTAGTTCAGCACCAGGGTCCCAGGGACCTCAGAAGCCGACCCAGGTGGCAGGATGGGGTGCCAGCCAGAGGGTGGCCTGGAAGGGTCAGGAAGCCAAGACACCTCGCTCTGCCCCACACCTAGGGCCAGCTCAGGACCTGCCATCCTGCTGCTGGGTCTGTTTCCCCATCTGTGCAGTGGACTCCCAGGGAGCCTCAGACACCCTGTCCTGCTGTCCTAGGACTTACCTCAGGCCAGGAGAGGCCCTACTGAAGAACAGAGGTGGGGGTCAGTCGGCCACACCGCAGATCTGACCTCTCACCCCTGAGACGGGCGAGGGGGGAGCCCCTCCGATAGTCTTGGGCCTGCTCAGGCCAGTAGGGTGCGGGACACAGAGGCAGTCACTTGGTTCCTCACCCCTGGGGGCCCCTCTCTGCCCGCCTCCCTCCCTTCCTTATCTGTGTGTTTGGTGCAGGAAACATCGATTGATTGAATGAAGGAGTGAGTGAGAGATAGAGAAAAGGAAGAAAAGGAAGCAGAGACAGAGGAGCCCCCCAGCCCAGGACCCCTGGGCGTTCCCGGAGGGAAGTCCTCTTCTCTATTCAGGCCCAGAGGCTGGCCAGGCTCAGAGAAGACCGGAGGCTTGGGAGCGGGGGGGGGGGGGGGGGGGTGTGTGTGAGGGAGTGGGGTGGGGCGCTGAGCTGGGCACCCCCAGGACCAAAGGATGGGGAGGAAAGAGGGGCCCCTCAGCAGGAGCACCTCCCTCCGACTCTTTGGACTGCCCGTCCTCTGGGTTTGAGACCGGAGCCCAGGAAGGAAGTTTGGTGGCTTGCCCGGTGAATCTGCTCAGCAGACAATCCTCCCAGCTCCCCAGACTCCTTGGGGACTGCCAGGCCACAGAAAGTTGTCCCCGTGGCTCAGCAGGGCTGGGAAAGGGTGAGACCAGCTGGAGGCCTGTCTGAACAGGCCTATTTCAGCACCAGGGTGGGGGGGGGGGGTGGCAGGGCCCCCACCCCCGCAGCCAGCTCAGTGGCTATAATTAGCCCCTCGTTGGAACCAGGCCCTAGAAGAACCAGAGTTTGTGCTATACAGAGCCCCCCGCCCCCACCCCCCTTTTCCTTCCCAAACTCCTCTGGCGTTAAGCCAGGCCTGGGGGAGGCCAGACTGTCCCTCCCCAGGTCCAGAGGATGGGAGCGGGCCTCACCGCAGGAAGCAAAGGGCCCCCTCTCGTCTGGGATAGGGTCTTTCTGTTTTCCTATCTGCCTACCCTGCTCCCCTCCCACACACACCCCAATTTTCCCACAAGCATTTTTGGGCATAAAAATAACTTCATTGGGAATGACAGTCACTCCTCTGAGCCCCCAGCCCGAGGGGCCCGAGCGTGACAGGCCTCTAAGCATCAGGGTCTGGCAGATGTATTAGGAGGTTGTTTCTCCAAGAAAAATACCCAGGCTGGGTCCTTTCTAAGTAGCTGTGTCTGGGGGTGTCGATGCGGAATGGACGTGAGTCTCGGAGCGGGGGTGGGGGTGGGGGCATTGCCCAGTTCTGTCAGCGGCCGGGGGGCTGGGGGGGAGAAACTCCCTCCCGCCCTTCAGTTCTTCTGGTTGTTTGAATAATTCATGACACGCCGGAGATGAACACGGGGAGTCACGGAAGCACGGAAATTCTGAAGACAGTTGAGGCACAAGGTGCACCCTCCTTTGGGACTGAGGGTGAGGAGGTGGGGAGCCGCAGGTGGACCAGCATCTGGTCCACAGATTCTACAGGGCCACCTAGAAACGGTGGGACAGGCCGGTGTGGGGTGGGGGGACTCTAGGGCAGAGGTGTTTTGGCTGAGCCCGCTGTCTGCTACATCTCATTCATGAGCGCACATGTGCTAAGGTGACACCCTGGGCTCTTTTCCCCAAGCAGGCTACCCATCTGAATCTCTTTAGGCAGGCCAGGGGGAGGTAAGGTCACAAACTCTTCCTGAGTGGGAAGTTTTAATTGTTTTCAGCTTGTGAGGGGGCCCATCCCGGGGAGACTCTGAGGGAGGGGGGCCACCCCTACATTACATTATGTACTTAAGGGCTGGGCCACATGACACCTGTCTTTAGAACAAGTCCTTTACTTATTTATTTATCTGTTTCAGGTGAGAGGAGGGGAGATAGTATGGCAGACTCCTGCATGCGCCCCCCCCCACTGGGAACCACCCAGGCAACTTGCCCCATACCCTCCGGCTGTTCTGGGGCCGATGCTTGAGCACCAAGCTATTTTTAGCACCCTAGACTCGTGGGCTCCAACAGAGCCATCCTCAGTGCCTGGGGCCATGTTCAAACCAATCGAGCCACTGGCTGCAGGAGGGGAAGAGAGACAGAGAGGAAGGAGAGGGCGAGGAAGAGAAGCAGATGGACACTTCTCCTGTGTGCCCTGGTTGGGAATCGAACCCGAGATGTCCGTATGCCGGGCCGACACTCTATCCCCTGAGCCACTGGCCAGGGCCAGAGCAAAAAGTCCTTTAGAATCTTCACTTATCCTAAAAACAATCTTGATGCAAAGCACAGCCCCTGTCTCCCAGGGAGAGGGGGTTCCCACAGAGCTGGGCCTGTGGCTGTGAGGGGGCCCTACCCTTGGCTGAGTGCCCGGTACCCCCTCCCCAGCTCAGCAGGGGCGAGGGGAAGGGTACCGTCCAGGTGCATAGGACCTGGGAGGCTTCCGCGTCAAGGCAACGGTATAATTATTCCGAAACCTGTGGGGAGAAACACCCGCCTTGCCCGGACACCCCTCCTTCCCCTGCACCCCTCGGCCCCACTCCAGGTTGGAACCCTCAGAAGTGGCTGGCTGTCACCTGCTGTCCTAAAACCCCCAGCATCGCCTGTGTTCCTCTGTGGGTTTCCGCTTGGTTTGTGCGCTCCTGTCTTTTGGCGTCCCCTGAGGCACCATGGAGATTCTTTTTTTTTTTTAATTTTTTAT
This sequence comes from Rhynchonycteris naso, assembly GCA_037038555.1. Taxonomy (NCBI): domain Eukaryota; kingdom Metazoa; phylum Chordata; class Mammalia; order Chiroptera; family Emballonuridae; genus Rhynchonycteris; species Rhynchonycteris naso. The sequence goes on along the minus strand of CM072996.1, from coordinate 1,959,183 downwards.
TTTATTTTATTCATTTTAGAGAGGAGACACAGAGTGAGAGAGAGAGAGAGAGAGAGAAAGGGGGGAGGAGCTGGAAGCATCAACTCCCATATGTGCCTTGACCAGACCAGTGCAGGGATTTGAACTGGCGACCTCAGTGTTCCCAGGTCGACGCTTTATCCACTGCGCCACCACAGGTCAGGCAAGATTCTTATGGGTCTGGAAACCTCACGGACCCGATGAGATGCCTCAAGCCTGCTCCAGCCTCATCCAGCCCTGGACCGTTGGCTTCCCCCCTTGCCCCCACAGCCAGTACCTTTATTTGACTCTCACCCATCCTGCGTTCACCCCGTCTGCAAATATCTATGAGGACGGCGCCCGCCAACCGCCAGGCGCCATTCTGGTCACTGGGGACGCAGAGTAAGCGAGAGAAAAGGACAGAGCTCTCCCCCTGCATGGGCCTGGCAGGGGGACCCAGGGCACAGGGAAAACATCACGCTTCAGGTGGGGTTTGTGCTCAGGAAGAGGCATCGGGCAGCGCCAGGTGTGAAGGTGGTAAGGGAGGGAACCAGTCAGGCAGGGTGTGTAGGGAAGGGCATTCTGATCTAAGGGAACAGCCAATGCAAAGTGCGGAGGCATGTTTGGGATAGAGGGAGGGTGGGGGCCATGGGGGTGAGGTCTGAGAAGAGAGCGGGCCTGGGGGGCCTGGGGACCACGGCCAAGACTCTGACCACTCCTCAGAGTGCAATGGGGTCGCCCAGGGACCCCCACCGGGCACCCAGTCGGTGTCGATAAACACTGGTGCTGGTGTTGGTTGTGCTGACCTCTACTGTGTCTCCTGTGCAGACGGATGACTCTGCCGCTCTGTGCCTCGGTTTCCCCAGCTGCACCGCCGCACGTCTCTCAGATCTTTCCGGAGCAGCAAAGACCCGCAGGTTCGTGTTCGTAAGCGACTGACTTCTGCACAAGCTGCTCAGAGGTGACCCGATGTGCCACCCTCCAGCAGGCACGGGGAGGGGGGCGCACGGGTTCGCTGGGTGTTTGGAAAAGGGAGAAGCGGCCAGTATCCCGAATAAACGAAGCTCGGGGGGGGGGGGGAGGACCCTTTTGCTCAGCGACATGCAGATTGATTTGGAAAACCTGGGTTAGAGTGGATGATTTTATCCCAAACCTACACTAAAAGACACCGCATGTCCCAACCTATCGGTGACCCGAGGAGAAAGTCACCAGTCGGTGCTTCTCGCCTGCCTCCCACCGGAGCACGAGGCATGGGCAGAACTCTGCCAAACGGCTGGGGAAGAGCTCCTTGGCGTGTCACCGAATCACCCACCCAAGCGGCTGCAGCCGCGGAGCAGAACAACTACAACAAGAACAAAGCTTTCAATCTGATTTCGTGAGAAACAGCTCAGGATAAACACCAAACCCAACAACAACGAAAAGGAATCACAGCAAAACGGATGAAAACTGCAGACGGAGTGTCACCTCGAGAAACCAATGCAAAACTTCTGGGAATGCGTTAGCTGACGGAACCCAGCGGTCCCGACAAGGAGGAGGGCCTTCCCCTTCTTGTGCCTCTCGCGGGGGGGCCGGGGGGGGGCTGGAAGACGTGACTCTAGCCCCCCAACTCCACGGACTCTGCCCCCAAGTCACAGGCAAGGCTCTGCACGCTTCTCTGAGCCTACAGGCAGGCAGCCTCTCTCTCTT